>CAOLHI010000366.1:0-681886 GCA_948474755.1 Ctenosaura bakeri | reverse complement strand
GTGGGACCCAAGACATGATCAGCATGCATTGCAAACCATCTCCCTCTGTTACCATGTCGTAGAATCATGCAAGCTACCGAATCTATGCTCAGCAGTTTGCATGAAGCTGTATTTTCCGAGCCATGCAGGTCGTGAACACCAAGAGGGAAGGGGGACCCTACATGGTGACCGCACTGTGGAACATTCATGGCCCCGTCAATGCATGCACGCTCCAACAATGCTGTTTAGCACTTCAGAGGTGCAGTAAAGTTGAACAAATTAGCTCTCTTAAGCAGGCAGCTACTTAGGGGATTCCTGCCTTATTGACAAGCTTAAGAAAAGCACGCTGCCTTTTCAGCTGGGAGAGATCAGAAAGCTGCTGTAGCTGGACGCCCCTTCTTTCTGTGGCATTACAGACTTTAGATGAAATATTAGCTCCAGTGGTCCTGTTGCTGCACCAGGCAGGAATAAGAAAATGCAGATCAATAAGAGGAGACGGGATAAAAACCGAGCATGGTCTTGCTGCAGGGAGAGGGCCATCCCCGTCAAAGATTTGATCTCTCTGACAAATTGAGAGCACAATCAATTCTCCGTTGCTTCGAAGTGAGTCAACTTGCTGATACCGTCCTTCTCTCTCCCCCAACTTCTGAGGTCTGCGCAACCTTTGTGGAATACCAATGAATTTGGGAAAAACATGGGCACACACAGGCACACGCCTGCGAATGAAGGGGAAAAGCCTGGGCATTAGGCCGAGAGGACAGGAAAACCCTTTTTGTACAAATCTATTTCTTCCCTGCAAGCCAATCATCACCCTTTCACCATGGGACAGGAGGGGGCAAATGGTGGTCTGTGGCTATTTTTGGGACTTCAATGGCACCGCCAATCTTTTGCATTTTTTTTTTTTTTTTGCTTCTTCCACTCTGAACATCTCAGATTGTTCCCTGAATTGTGAATAGGTTGTTGTGTTTCCAAAGTAGAAATCCTGTGTTATTATACCTGCTGGTCTTCATTTATTGCATTCTTGTGTGCAAGGACAAAGGATTTCAAGGTTGTTTTTGGCTCCGTGGGATTATAAGAGTTGGTGCAATTCCTTCCTTCCTTCCTTCCTTCCTTCCTTCCTTCCTTCCTTCCTTCCTTCCTTCCTTCCTTCCTTCCTTCCTTCCTCCCTTCCTCCCTTCCTTCCTTCCCTTCTGCATTTCAGGACTCTTTTTGCTGAAAAATCTGTATACTCATAATAGAAACTATTGGGTTTGTGGGGCAAACCCATTTTTTTCCCCTTAGACAAAACCTACTGACAAGCTGGAAGGTGTCCAGAGCAGATAATCAACTAAGATGACCTCTTTTAACTGAAACACTCTGTAAACCTTTTGAGGGGTTAGTACCTAAATTAAACAACTGGTCATACTATGGAGCATATATAATATATTACCTTGGCCAGTTTCCTGATGGGCCTCTGGTGTTACCAGACATCCTTTCCCTTTGAGAGAAACTGTGCATCTAAAAAAGGTTTTGTAAAAAAGAAAAAAAAAAGGCAGCTATGTTTAATCTCTTTGTCTAAACAGTCTGGTTAATAGTCTGTACTCTAATAGCTGATTATTGATATTTATATTCAACACATCAGGGATGAGTCTTAACGGGTAGTTGGTACAAATTCCTCCCTAAATTCCAAGCCTGTGCTGAGCAGGTGGCGATGATAAGGAGAACCGAGGCCAAGGTGATCCAAATTTAACGCTTTGCATCAGCCAAAGCCACAGAAACTTCTGGGAAAAGTAAGATAAGAAAGTTAGCACAATGGGTTGAGAGGTTTAGCATTGTGCGGCAGTGTGCTGGTGGTGTCCTAATCCTCTTAGTTTACAGTTCTTCTTTTTATCGGCCATTTCCGCACTAGACTGTTATAGTGCTATTGTTCCACTTTCAACATCCTATGGAATCCTGGGGTTTGCAGTGGGGGGGGGCTCGAAGTGTGAGCACGTGTCATGCTTTACTTGTGCCATCATGTGCCCCTCAACACTGGTAAGACACCCTACAAAAATAACCTCCATCTAAACATATGTTGTGAGCCAACATGGTGTATAGGGCCATTTCCGCACTAGTTTATTATAGCGCTATGATTCCACTTTCAACATCCTATGGCCGGCCTCTCACGAAACTGCAAACCCCAGGATTCCATAGGATGTTGCAAGTGGAATCATAGCGCTATAACAGTCTAGTGCGGAAATGGACTTGGTTTGAGCACTAAACCTGGAGACCAGGGTTCGATTCTCCGCTCAGCCACGGAACCCAATGGGTGACCTTGGCATGTCACACTCTCTCAGCCCCAGCAAAACCCCATGGTAGGTTTGCATTGCGGTCTCCAAAAGTCAGAAATGACTTGAACATGCATGTCAATAACAACCACTGTACTGTCATGGCCCCATCCCATGGCTATTTAACATATAGGTAAATCCATTTAAAGGAGCCAATATGGTGCAGTGTTAAAGATACACAACCACAAACCAATTGAATCTAGTTGGGATTAACAACAGGATTTAAGCCTAAAGCCTGTACGGCATCCACCGGCTTGCTGATGTGGAAGACACCAACCAGCTCGCTGCATCAACCCACAAATCTTGATGCAATCTTCTATATGCCTCCGAGCGCAGAGATGTTTGGCTTTTCATCTTCCATCCTCAAAAACGTATCTAATCATTTCGGATTGAGAAGGGGGAAAAACATACTAGTTGTACCCCTGTAAGAACAGGGAATAGATTGCACAGTTGACCTTGGATCATCAATCTTCACTCAACGGAAGAGCAAAATGCATAGGTTTGTTTCGTTCACACCCTCCTTAAACTATTGGGTTTTTCTGCTTAAGCAAAGAACACAGCGCGTGGGCAGAAATGTCTCTGAAAGCACCTGCAGCCTCTGCTGAAGCCCGGCCTTTTAATTCTTCCCATCCGGCATCCTGAATTCAAATGATGCTCATTAGGCAAAATGTGATGGAGTCAAGTTTAAAAAAGAGAGAGAGAGAGAGAGAAGCATGGATAAATCTGACACTGCTAGCGGCAAAACTTGACAGACTGAACTCCTCCTCATTTGCGCAAGTCAAAGGGCAGAAGCAAACCCAGTTCGATGGGATTCATAAGCGAATGACAGTTCTGCGTTTGCCTTTTCAATTTGTCAGGCGGCTGCAGCTGCCAAAGTCTGGCGTTGGTTCTGACGAGTATTTGGAAAGGTGAAACGCTAGTTCCCCTAGCAACTTTGCATGGCTTCCCTTCCAACACACTTGGATTGCATTTAGGTTAATTATATCGCAAAGTAGACCGGTGCAGGAATTATCAGATGCGGTTTCGGTTAATGCACAAGGAGGCAGAAATGCTTTTGCTTGGCCCACCCCATCCTTGGTTCTGTCATCCTCTGTGTGTGGCGGGCGGCAGTCCGAAGAGGACAATCAGTCGTGTAATGATGGGAGGCCGATGGAGGCAGCTTAGGGAGCTGGGTATGTTTGGATGCCTGCTGCAACTTGTGATACCTTCTGCTTTGGCCATGGCAGAAACTGACGGATGCTCTTTTGGTGAAATGTTCTGCAAAGAAACTCAGAATCAGGCAGCATTCTCAGCTGCAAGAGCTTCGCTGTGTGAAATTTCTCCCCTCTCAGCAAATGCATCCTTCCGATACTCCGTCTGTAACCCGGACCTGCTATTTATGCCCTTTCACGAGGCCTGCTTTTCCAGTTTCCACCTGCCAGGCATCCAGAGATGGTGTGCATCACGAGCCAAGAGGCAGCTGCCAATCTCCCGGGGGGCGTGAGTGAGAAGTTATATATCCCCCATATATTTTGCGGCTTCGTCGTATTGCCCATTAATTTCTGAAATTCTTGACGGTTTAAGAACTGCTGTGAATTACTGCCCAATAAAGAGACATGCCCAACTGCATCGGCATGCAAGCTCGCCGGCGGGTAGGAAACGCACCGAGTGGTATAGCACAGACCTTGCAAGGACTGACAGAGTGAGTGTGCCCATTCTCCTCCTCCCTCTGCATGAAGCTGGTTTGGAGAGACAGAGATTGCACACCCTCTCTCAGGAATAAGGAGACAAGATGTAGGCAGGGGGTCAAACTTGGACCACATTTTATTAACTGTTTATAAGAAGCTCCTATCCTGCAGTGTGACCTGCCTTGTAGAAGAATGTGGGCAAAGCTGGAAGTCTCTTCCAACGTCCCCTGCCCATAAATGCTGCTTTTTCCTTCCTGTCAGGTGGTTTCCAGAAGCTCATCACCACCTGCTCAAGGAGCCTGGGACATCGATGCCGGTCACAATCACCTCCAATTGTGTGCCATATCATCTGGTTTGTTCCTTGTCTTGTCCATTTAATCATTTAATCTACTTATGGACTGGTTCTATCTTCTTTCTCTTTGGAGAGCTGGTCAAGACCATAATAGTGCTGCTTGTAGACCACTGTCGTGACATACTGATTATAGAATTGGAAGAGACCACAAGGGCCAAGGAAGCTGTAGTTGTTCGGACACATTCCAGGGTAGTAGGGAATCTGCTATGGAATTTAGTCTGAACTTAAAAGTGCTCTCCAATGTCATAGCATCATAGACTCCTTGAGTTGGAGAAGACCTCAACGGCCATCCAGTCCAACCCCATTCTGCCATGCAGGAGGACACCATCAAAGCATTTCCAACGATGGCCATCCGGCCTCTCTTTAAAAATCTCCACAGAAGGAGACTCCACCGCACTCCAGGGTAGCAATGTATTTGACTGTCCAACTGCTCTTATTGTCAGAAAGTTTTTCCCAATGTTTAGGTGGAATCTCTTTTCCTGAAGCTTGAAACCATTGCTTCATGTTCTAGTGTAGCATTAGCTTCACACTCACAGGGTTATGTGACAGTTGGCCAAGACAGCCTTGTTACTGAACTGTGTCTTTAAGCTACTGAATATGCAACCCAAGGCACGCATGTTGCACAAAATTTGGAATGCGCAATATGCATGTGCAATATGCAATGTGAATTGACATGACGTGGAAGGCATTAGAGGCTCAACTCTACTTCTGCAACCTTGAGCTGAATGTGGATATTCTGCATTGGAGAGAGAAAAAGTCAAATAACTTCCACTTCCATCCAGAAATCACCAAAAGGATTCAGGAAATCTATTGTGAAATAGCGTGGGAGAAACACCGCCCCCAAACTACAGCCTCTAGAAGCCCCAGGTGCTGACCATAATTTATGTACATTAAAAATAAAGACATCAGCAGAGGTGACTTTGGGACCAGCCCATTCGAAACAACTCCTCTAAAGTGACTTGCAAAGAAAAAAGCAAACTTTATTTGGTGAAACACTTGTGAACACAGAGGGGGAAGGAAAGAGATCCGATTCGAGAACAAAGCCGCAAGTGTGCAGCGCAAGTGGATGTTTCCCTTTTTAACGAAATCATGATTTATGCACTACCAATTACACACATAAATGTCTGTCGGGAGAGGCAAATCAAGTAATCATGCTTTAATAGAACTTAAAGGAGCTTATATTCAAACCATTAACTTAACAGACAGTAAAACAACGTCTACCCCTGCTGCCCTCACAGCATTGCTAATTCTTTTTAATTTTATTTTCGGTATACATTTTTTTTTTGCGGATAAATAGAAGAAAAAAATCACAAGGGAAATGCACACGTGTGTGTGTGTTTATGTGCAGAGCTGAATGTGCTGAAATTGGCTTCAATGCTAGGCCTCCCTGAGTCTTCATTTGACATTGAGAATCGAGATAAGTTTTATTGGCAAATCAGAGAAAACCACTGCAGTCCTTTAGCTGGTGGGTTTCAGCATCTCCCTGCAGCAAGAGATAGAATCAGGCCCCTAAACAATGAATTCTGCTCAGACCACCCCGGGACCAACACTCCCCATCTCCGTAGCTGGATAATGGGTCTTGTGGTCTGAGATGAAGCCCCTCCACCAACTTGAATCCTGGCGGGGAGGAGGTAGGCATAGCAGAAGCAAATAAAGGAACCTGCTCCATCTCTCATCCTAATAATTCTGAGAACGGGACCTGCAACTTGGTTTTTAAAATTTATTTATTGCATTTTATATGTCAACTGTTTCCTGGAGTGGGACCCCAAGGCGGCTCATCAAAAGAATCAGCTAAAACTGTGTCCAGTTCTGGGCACCCCAATTCAAGAGGGATATTGACAAACTGGAGCAAGTCCAGAGGAGGGCAACCAAAATGGTGAGAGGCCTGGAAGCCATGCCCTATGAGGATAGACTTAGAGAGCTGGGTATGTTTAGTCTGCAGAAGAGGAGGTTAAGAGGGGACATGATAGCCATGTTTAAGTATTTGAAGGGATGCCACGTAGAGGAAGGAGAGGGCTTGTTTTCCACTGCTCCTGAGACCAGGACAAGGAGCAATGGATTCAAGCTGCAGGAAAGGAGATTCCACCTGAACCTCAGGAAGAACTTCCTGACAGTCAGGGCTGTCCGGCAGTGGAATCTGCTGCCTCGGAGTGTGGTGGAGTCTCCATCCTTGGAGGTTTTTAAGCAGAGGCTGGATGGCCATCTGTCGGGAGTACTTTGAGGGTGTTCCTGCAAGGCAGGGGGTTGGACTGGATGGCCCCTGGGGTCTCTTCCAACTCTAGATTTCTATGATTCTATGATTCTAAAACCTACCCATAAAATGAGCAATAACCTAATAGTGCTTGGTAAGGTGGAAGGCAGATGGAAAGATCGCCAGGGATTTAGACCCGAGTAGATCGACTCAGACTCAAGTCATTCTTATGACTCAACTCGACAATAAATGACACACTGACCCAACTTAATTCAACTTGTGACTTGTATATTTTTTGTGATTGACTTGCTGCCGTTGGTTCAGTAACATATTCCGTTCATCCAGAAACTTTATGACTTTGAACAACGCTTCTGTCTCTTTTTGCCTCAAGCCCAAAGCATTTTCCTGATACCAGAAGGAACGACCCATCCCCAGGGTGCATTTCTCAGAGGCAAACAGCAAAAGTGTTGGGTAACAGGCTTGAGGAAGGAAGATCCTTCCTTCTAAAGCTTTTGAAGCTTCAGTAATGGGGAGTGAGAAGGATCCTATTCACCGCTTCTAAAGCTGCAAACTCTTGCAAGTCCATAGCCCCCCATAGAGGCCACCCCCTTCTCTTTTCTTTTCTCTTAAAGTTGGCTCCCACACTTGAGACTTGACTTGAAAATATCTTGCAAGGACTTGAGATTTGACTTGAGACTTGAAGGTAAAGCCTTGAAACTTGGAGTAAAAGACTTAAATTCATCACTAAAGACCACATTAGAGGTTAATAGATTTGGCCAAGGAAGCTGCAGCTGTTCTGAATTTGTAAAACCTGAGCAGCAAGGAAACAATGATCTTCAGTGGGTGCAAATATGGTGCCAATCCCTGGCAGATCAGAATAAAATAATTCCTCCAATGTCAGCCAACGCGGAAGCGGCGCTTTAAAGGAGCTCTCCGAGGTTCTGAAGCTGTTAGGAAACTACGATTCAGCACTTTAGATAGGTTGCTTAGTACACAAAGTGGACTTAACATTTTATTGGCACGGGACCCACGAGCCTCCATTGGGTACAGAAATAGATAGGAACTCAGGACATATTTATTGCTCGAGGTCCTTGTTGTTTATATCCCCACTCGGCTACAAGGCGTCTTGGGTATCCCATGTCCCCCTCCCAGCCGCAGCTACTTATGGACTGCAAATTGCTCAGGCTGCAGAAGAAATTCTTCTGGGAGCCTCTTAATCAGCAAGCTGGGGAAAGGAGGAGAGAGAGAGAGAGAGAGAGAGAGAGAGAGAGAGGTGGCGGCTCTTTCTAAAGATGGCTTCGGCATTTTGCACTTGGAGAAAGCAGATGGAGACTCATCTCCCTCCTGGGCCACTGTCTGTTCTCAGGGCATTTGCTACCTTGCAGGGTTTGTACTGATTTGGGGAGACGGAAGAAGAGATGAACAGTTATTCTCCCTGGACCTTTTCCCAGGACGCTTGTGGGCTCACCAGACTGTTGCCAAGCACCAGTTGGGAGCCGTACATAAAAGAGCACGTGGAAATGATTTTTTTAAAAAATAATTTTTTGAACTGTTTGAGTTCCTTGCTATTCAGAGCAGAGAGATCGCATCAACCTGTGGTCCATCAGCAGGTGGAAACTTGTCCGTTCTGACAGGCCTTTTTTGGAACTGACCGCAATACCTTTTAATAGTGTGCTGCTCTATTGATTTTTAAAAATCTTTCCCATTCTAATGGTTTTTTCCTAATAGTTTTAATTCTTTAGACAGTTTAATTGCATTTTAACAATCACTTAGTGGCCTGGATGCTATCCACTATCCTATCCAAAGCTGACCTGTTGGATGAATGGGAATAATCTATGCATTAAAGACACTGGTTCACAATGGAATCAAAGGTCAAAAATGGAGTCAATTGACTCTTGGATAAATGGGAATAGCTTATGCACAACAGAGTCAGGATTTTAGCCAAAACAAACCAGTGTGGCATACTGGTTTGAGTGCTGAAGTATGACCTTGGAGACCAGGTCTTGAATCCCTGCTCAGCCGTGGACATCTATTGGGTGACTTTTGGCAAGTTATACTCTCTCAGCCTCAAAGGAAGGCAAAGGCAAACTCCTACTGAACAGATCTTGCCAAGAAAACCCCATGTTAAGGTTGCCGTAAGTTGGAAATGGCTTGAAGACACGCAATAACAATAGTGACAGGAAGAGATCTACCTTCATTTTTTTTAAAAAAAGAGCTTTGAGACTTTGCAAGCATCCAAGTGCAGGAAAAAGCAAAAGAGCAGGGTCTTCCCATTAGGGAAAAAAGGGTTAGTCACTACAGTTGGCACTCCACGTTTGCAGGTATAACTGTTATGGATATGATTATTTGTGCCCCCCACACACACTCCAAGGAAGGAGATGGGCCAGAGAGAGGAAGTATGGGGCTACCATCCCAACCCGCCCCCTTTCCCTCTCCTTTCCCTGACCTTGTTTGGACCCTGCATGCCTCAGCCTCCTCCCTCCCACAAGGATTTTGATATTTGTGATTTTTCTGCACCCCTAAGCCTAGCAAATGTGGCAGGCACCAATTTTGTGTATCTATCAGTCTATCTATCTTCTATCCATCCATCAACCTCTGGATGCTAGTGACATCTGGCTGTGATACAAAATGCCTTCTTGTGACCCCAGCACTCACAACAGAAGAAGGAGTAGCAGCATCAGACACAGCACAAAATGAACCATTTCTTTTTCTCTCTATCATTTAGTCCTTTCAGAAGTACCTAAGCTTCCCAAATCCCAAACAAAGAGATATAGGGGCATTTGTCCAAGGACATTGTTTCCATTTAGATCGTATCAGGGGGAAAAATGCACATTTTGTCTCTTTGTGTTCCTAGAACATTTCTAAGCTGTAAGTATTTTAGGCATGGGAGAATGATTCACTTTGTCTTCCCTACCACTGTGGTTTCGGGGACAATTTGTGTCAAAAAGGGGGACAACACAGAGGTCTCTCCAGGCTGAGACTGTGCAGAATTTCAAGAGAGCAAGTGCAGACGTTTGGGAGTTATAATGCCAGACACTCACTTTTAAGATTATTGCTATGTTGTTCTTACTACTGTTGATAGTGAAGGATGGTGATGTTAGGAAGGAAGAAGTCTGTGTCAAGAATATTTCTTTCACAGCAATTTTGGGATAGGAGCCCTTCCTAAAACATGCCCAAGGATTAGAAAGTGGAGCTGTCTGTCCTACAATCCAACTCCATCCTTGAAAGATTTGCACAGAAGAAAGGAATTTTGCAGATCTCTTTTGAATCAAATAGCCTGCCTTTCCAAAGTTTCTGCTGGCTAGGGAGCTGGCTTTGCTGGCTTTAGCAGGATGCCTCCCTCACCTTGAATTTTGGACAAAAAGGCCACCTCTCTTCCATTAGATGCGTGCATAGCCTTATCCGGAACAATGGGATGTCTTCATGAACTGATGTTTTCAGGAGTCTGCTCAGACTAATACTATTATTTCCCACTGGACTAAATGTTCCTCTGTTCCCCCCCCTTCATCCAAAAATCCTCTGGGGTGGATCTGACATTTTATTGATTAATAATTGAAGCCCGCTTGTTTTAATTTTTGCTCTCAAATCCCAGCATTCCCATCAGGAGTGAACACAGATGTGAAAACAAAACCCGAGGGGAGCTGGGAACGTTCTCCTCGGTATGTGGCAGCTTCTGTCCTCGTAGAAAACGGCAGCACAATTGTCTCAAGTGTACTTGCAAAACTTTCCGGAAAGTCCTGTGATTCAAGTGGGTTCTTTGATAGAAACTCCTGCAGCTGGAATAATAAATAATTTCAGCCTCCTACTGTATTAGCAAGAGCTGATGGAACTGTAATATTAATCACGAAATCCATGAGAATAGAAGCAGGCTCATCTGAATGTAGCTTTCTTCTTCTTCTTCTTTTTCCCGGCAAAGCTTTGTAAAGGCTTTGCAGTTTCTTTTGCTTTGTTCTTCTTTCTCTTCTTCGCAAGGGTGGGTCTCGTGTCAAGTGGGTAATTCAGAAAAACCCTAGGATGGAGTCT
Source organism: Ctenosaura bakeri (assembly GCA_948474755.1). NCBI lineage: Eukaryota > Metazoa > Chordata > Lepidosauria > Squamata > Iguanidae > Ctenosaura > Ctenosaura bakeri. The sequence continues at coordinate 671,368 of CAOLHI010000366.1, read as the reverse complement.
CTTTCTTCCTCGTTAAAAGTCTCCTAAGATGCCTACAGGTCTGGTGGAGGGGGGTATATAATTTAATGAAAGAATGAGGCGTGCACAAAGGCAACAGATGGAATTCCATTTTGCAAATCCGCTATCTCCATCCACAGAAATGGATTCTTGCAGAACAATACTCTGGCCTGTTTCTTCTCCTTGTTCCTCTTGGCATAGAATCATAGAATTGTAGAGTTGCAAAAGACCCCAGGGGCCATCCAGTCCAACCCCATTCTGCCATGCAGGAAGCTCTCTCTTTGCCATCCAGCCTCTGTTTAAAAACCTCCAAAGAAGGAGATTCCACGACGCCCCATGGACACACCAGCCTATTCCACTGTCAAACTTTGTATGTTTTTTTAAAACTGCATGTGCTTTTATTGTAATTTGATGCCTTTTGTAAGCCTCCTTGAGTCACAGTTTGGGAGAAAGATGGGATAGAAATAAAGGGATGGATGGGTGAATGGAGCCACCAGATCAATGGAGTTTACGAAAAGTATTGACTCACTAAATTACCATGGATGTATTACCATGGAAGCAGTCTCTTTGCACCCTCTTTCCCGTTTGCTATTAGAACGGTGGGTCTTCAGGCAGTATGAATGTTTCCTGTATGCCTCTACTTTATAGGAACTCTTTCTTTAGAACTTTTGCCATTTCCTCAACCAGCAATTGCAATGCACAGTCACCAAGGTGTCTATACATCTAAGCAACCAATCCGTGCGCCTAAAGAGCCTTCCATGTGTAATTGTGGCTACAGAAAATGTTCCCCCTTTCTTTTTCTCTCTTCTTCCTTCCTCAAGATGGTGAGTACCACCTCTATGGAGCTGCTATTCTGCATAAAACTTTCCTGTAGTTCTCCTGGGCATAGAGAATCTATGTTGATACGATGCAATTGCAGGTTTTAATGTAACGAGGAAAGTTCTATGATGAAGTGATTTGCCCACTTCCCGACTGCTTTATTTCTCTGAAGCTGCTCTCGGAGAGATGCAAGAGTTCCAGTGCTTTCACCGGCATGTTCTGCTGAAGGAGACTGAGGCCCTTTCCGCATGAGGCGGGTGAATCGCTCCGTGTCGTACCAGCTCTTCTTGGGTCCAAAATAATGCAGACTTTCCCTTAAGCGCTTCCGCAGGGCTCCTCTATTAGTGCAGGGCGAACTGGAGCAGTGCGAGGTCTGCAGATCTGCACTGCTCCGGCTCAAAACGGCGGCTTCCTGTGGCTTCCGGCTCAGAATCGCGGCTTCTGGTGTCTTCGTGGGAGTGGACCCACCGCTGATGCTGGCCAAGTCCACAGTCTACCCTCTGCTGATTGCAGGCTTGCATAGGTGCAAGCCTGCACATCTACACAGGTAAGTAGGAACGCAATGGCACGCTCCACAAAATGTAAAGACCTTTTTTTCCCGGTCTTTACTTAGCACGCTGGAGGACCGCTTGGGGGCGGGTTGGATCGGTCTAAGGTGCGGAACTAAGGTAAATAGTCCGCACCTAGTCCGATCCAAGGTGCGGATGACCTCCGTGCCAGGAGACCTTGTCCCGTTTTAACTGCCTCGTGCAAAAAGGACCTGAGTCTTAACTGAATTAGTCTTGATTTTTCCAAGGAAAGGGCCTAACAGCACAGGAATCTACTCCAATCCAACAGATGCAGTGGGTCTATTCTTGCTGAGTCTAGCAATAGGATTTAGATCTTTATGTGCACCAATACCTCAAGATAACATACAACCTTTTCATACTGTTCCAAACCAGTTTCTTGTTCCATTCCATGTCCGACACGCCGTTAAACTAAGAACACTCAATAATGGAGGGCCGAATCCTGTTGACAGTCCCAACTAGGGTAGACCCATTGAGTGAATGGGATTTGCCTATGCGTTGCTCACCTTTCCACGGTTGAGTCGGTGGCTCTTTTTCAATTGGGACTAACCAACAAGGTCCGGGATAGCCGTAATGATAATGGTACCAATAACAATAACGGTCATGGTAATGATTATTTTCTCTCAAAGTCAGGCAAACATTGAAATTGCGCTTTAATCAGTGCTGGGGAAAAAAAGTCGACAACTTAAATGAGCATCTTCCCATCAAGAACAAAAGTGTGATTACTTTTTGGCATCCCTCCAAGTCCCTCTATCACTGCTGAAAAGTAAATTAAAGGCAGTGATATGTTAATTCCAACGGCTCGTACACAGATGGAAGATTTCATCTAGCTCATAGTATCAAATTGGGAGTGATTAAAAAAATAATAATAACACAGAACTGTATATAACATAATTAAGCTGCGAAGAATGATGCTCAGAAGTTGACAACCCTCTTTGTCAGTCAAAATTGTGCATAGTTTTTCCTGGGTGTGTTTTAAGTTGTGTTGAAATTCCACACAGTCTCCCAGTGCTCCTGGAGAAAAGGTTGGCTTGTCGATCCAGATGGCCCTCCCTTGTTTTTGTACCCAATTTCTCTCACTTGGCACCTCCAAGCCTGATATTTAGCTTAGCATTTGATTTCAGATTTTGGCTAGTCATTTCCCCACATTTGCTATCCTTTCTTTGGCCATAAACTAGTTAAACCCTTTCCCTTCGCTGCTGCGTTGCCATCCTGGCATTTTGGGCTCTGTGGTTTTCACTCACCACATTTTGCATTTCCCTGCTCCTTTTTCCACCCATAACCCCATCTACGATTTAGAAATTTGGACTCCTGCCTGGCCTTGGAAGCTGCACCCCTGCCTTTGGGATCTCTTCCTCTTCTGCCACCACTAAGTCTTCTGGCATGGCTTTATTGCGCCCTCCTGGCATTGGCACCTACTTGCCCCATCCTAGATATGCCTCCACTTCCTACTAAGTCAGGATGGGAGAGGGCTGGACCAGGAGATGCTAGTTCATTAAATATACTCAATGAAGTTAAGTACGCTTAACTAGGCAGCAGATCTAGAATCTCAGCCCAAGTCAAGTAGGACCAACAGCACGACTGCTAGAATTCAGAACATATGTGCTTGCAGCCTCTGCTAGGCAGCAGCTGCCGTGAGCAACGAGGGGGGCCTGTTCTTCTGTTAATTGGGGCACAATGAACTAATGCCTCCATCCCCTCTCATTCAAGCGATCTCCGGTGTGATCCTGCTTCTGACTGTTGCACTGGAGATGGCTCCCCGGAGGAGGCAGAAATGCCATCCTGCTGTGCCCTGACTGTCAGGAGAACAGACCTCCATTGCTTGCAGCTGCTGTTGTTCGGTAAGCCGGGACTGGGGGACTCTGGCCGAGATGGTGGACAAGAATGTTTGCCCAGAACTGGAAACAGACTAAAGCCTCCATGATGGGAGAATGACTTGTTAAAGCTGTGGATTTTGCCCAAGTTGCCAAAGTGACATGGATTTTAAAAGACAAACCAATGGAAGACTTTTGGGAAGACTAGATTCTTCGAGCAGTAGGAAACCTAACAATGCGATAATCTGTGGTTACGCTTGCTAGTAATTCTAGTAAGTGGAATTTAATTAGATCTGTAATGGTAGAAATAATACTTGCTTTACTAATTGGGTTTTTTTTTAATTACAGTTCGTGCATGTGTGTGTGAGAGTTCTATTGTGTCTTGGTGACTAGTTAGGTTGTGTTTATACCTTGTAGCCATGTGTTACAGTTTTAGATTAGTTTCGCTTAGTCTTAGCTTTAGTTATAGATATATATTATTTATGTATCTTTTTTTCTTTTCCTCCTTTTCCCCTCTGTTGATTGTCCTGTTGTGAATCTTTTTGTATTAAAACTAAGAAAATAAGACTTTAAAAAAAAAGGACTGGGGGAACCTGTACCCTGTTTTAAGAGAAAAAAATATAAAGGCATGTTAAAATAGGTCTGCAAAAATGTATTTCAAGGAATCTGTTTTTTTAGAAAGAGTGTAGATTCATTCAGAAAAGGCACAGAATGGAACTACAGATTTAAACACGCATGCACAAGTGTCACGGATGGAGGACCTAGGCAAATTTGTCCCCTTTTTCCTTCCTTTCTTCCTCCTTCCTCCCTTCTTGCGGGCAAAACAGCAACATCTTCAAAGCAGGTGATTTATTTGACATGTTTATCGCCAGCATCCATTGCCACAAGCAGGGAGAAGGGTGATGTGGTGTGTTTCCAGCAGGCTGTGTGACTGTGTGCTGTTGCTTGATGATTTATTTGTCACGCTTCCCCCAGAGTCTCAAAATGCTCCTTTTCCTGGAGCCATCCTGGAAGCGACAACCCAGGTATGCTGCATTTCTTTGCACATCCCAGCATCTCTGTCTCTGAAATCACATTCCATGTCCCAAGTGGTACTGCCAAGATCACAACTGGGCAAACTCCATATGCCCAGATCCTGATTTCATCCATCAAAGGGTGCATGTAATTATTTTCCTCTTCCAGTCCCCAATATATGACATACAGCCTGGCATAGGCTTGTAGTAGTCTGTAAGGTACTGGAAGACTAGAGTTCGAATCCTGGACAGCCATGGAAACCCACTGGATTATCTTGGGCAAGTCACACACTCTCTCAACTTCAATGAAAGGCAAAGGCAATCTCCCTCTGAACAGATCTTGCCAAGAAGATCCCCATGATAGGTTCACCTTAGGGTTGTCATCTTGACTTAAAGGCACACAAGAAGCGGCTGGACATTTTTGTCAAATACGGAACAACTGCATTTCATTTAAGTTTTTGGAAGCAGAGTTTTGCACCTGCTGCCGTTTTCCCTGGGTGCTGGTTTTGCACGGATGCCCGTGCAATTGATGCACCTTCCCTCCGGGTGACAATTGCCATTGCCCTGGCCTCTGAGGGAGAAAAGAGCAACCAATATCTGATGAACAGGCAGGATGTGAGTCTGGGAAAAGAGTTGTCCTATTTAGCTGTCAAATGGCAAGCTGGTGCGTGCAAATTTGTAACGTAACAACTTATAAGGTGCTGTAAACCCAATAGTTCTTTAGTCTTTGGCAATTGCCAGAGTGTGCTGCTGTTTCTTTGTGGTTCTGAATAATGCTACGTACCTACAAAGCCTGTTTTCTGAATGTGAAGCTAGCCAGTATTTGACAGTGGCCTGCTGATTTATGGTGAGCTTATAAATTTCATAGGGCTTTTTGGGGGGGCAAGAACTACTCAGAGGGGGTCATGTCTTTTAAGAGAGATGGTGTACATTTTCCATGTGGTAGGGATCTGAGTATCTTTAGCTTGGAGAGGACTGAGAGGTTGTTGCGATAGTTTTCTTTAAATATTTGACAAATTGTCATGGAGAAGATGGAGCCAGCTCGTTTTCTGCTGCTCCAGGGACTAGGACACAGAGCAACGGATCAAAAGAAGAAAAGAGATTCCACATAAATATTAGGAAGAACTTTTTTAAAAAACTGTAAGAGTTGTTCAACAGTGGAATGGTCTTCTTTGGATGTGTTTAAGCAGAGTATGTTTTAGAAATGCTGTAATTGTGTTTTCCTGCATAGCAGGGGGTTGGTCTGGTTGTTCCTTCTATGATTGTACGGTCTTGTTTGACAAAGGGCCTTTCCGCACTACACTGTTATGATGCTATTATCCCACTTTCAGCATGCTATGGAATCCTGGGGTTAGCAGTTTAGACTTCTCAGCCAGAGAGCTCTTTGGCCGCAGGAAACTCCAAACCCCAGAATTCCACAGGAGGTTGAAAGTGGAATAATAGCACTATGACAATGTAGTGTGGAAAGGGACTAACTGACAAGATTCCAGCCATGGGCTGCAGAGTACAACCAATGCATAGCATTACAGGTAGAAATTCAGGCTATGTGACCCTGATGTAGGATCTTGGCCATGGAAAACTTGTGTTGAGATGTGCATAACGTTTGGACCCAGAAATACGAGTCCCAGGCGGCTTGGAAGTTTCTTAGGGCAACAAAAGAAGGATGAAGTGTGAAATAATCAGAAATGTGCTCGCTCTTTCTGCCTGGGCTTGTCAAGACTCTGCCCAGCAGTTGCTCTGACGTCGGACACGACAATAACCGCGAGAGGTTGAGCGATGCCCTCGTGCTCCGTTCTGAAAGCGCATCGATCTTGCCGGCTGGCCATGCAAATTGGCACCAATGCCGATTTGTGCTGGGAAATTAAGAAAGAAGCAGCTCTGCGTGACCAAAAGGGTCTCGAAGGAACAAGCGGCTGCTTTGCCCCAAAGAAAAGAGGGCCGGGATCCATTTGGCTGCACCAACTTCAATATTGGATTTGCTCTTGCAGATTCAAAGCCAATTAAGGAGCTTAAATGAAAACGTGACCTGTAAGTCCATTTGCCCCCAGCTTTGGCTGAGAGGAAACCAGCAGGTACCAAGGCTTCACTCGATAAAACGGAGCGACCTTTCCCCCTTTCCCTTTAATTGTTGTGGCAACTGATTCCTCATAGTTTGCAACTGCCAGCGAGATCCTTTGTTGGACTCCGATGGGGAGCCGGGCCAAAGCACAGTTTTTAATTGATGTAATGACTGTAAAGAAAAAAATTACATAAAGTTGTCATGAGTAAGGATGCAAATCTTGGACAATATCATCCTCACACGCAGGGATGAACAATTTCCTTGGCGTTCTCCCCCTGTGGGAGAAAATGATTTTTTTCCTCCTGTATTTCTGCTCCCCTCCACATCCTGAAGTGTTCCAGGAAATTATTCCACACAAAATTACATGTGGTTTTTCTGAGAAAAAAGCAATCAACCATCCGGCATTCTGGTAGGGACTTACGAAGACATTTATGAAGGCACAAATAACAACTTTTTGTTGTTGTTCTTCTTGTTGTTGTGTGCCTTAAAATCATTTCCAACTCATGGCAACTCTAAGGTGACCCTATTGCTGGGTTTTTAGGCCTGAGAGTGTGTACATTGTTTGGCTGTGATGTATATTTGAGTGGAGGATGGAATGCATGGAGGAAGGAGACGAGGGAACGGAATGTTTGTAATCGAAATAAAGACTTAAGATTTAAATAAAAAACAGCCACGGGGGCCAAGGCATGGTGGAACTGCGTCTGGCTGTTCTTCTCTCCCTCTTTAAGGCCACAAGAAAGGCAGTTGGGATCTGGAGGGAGGGCCTCTCACCAGCCGTTGGGACCGAGACATGATGGACATGATGCACCTTGCCTGGCTGCTCTTCTCTCACCCAGATGTCATGAAAGTGGTGGATGGAATCCAGAGGAAGGGCCTCTCCATCAGCTTCTGGAACCAAGGCGTGATGGAGTTGCGTCTGGCTGTTCTTCTCTCCCTCTTTAAGGCCACAGCAGTGGTTGGAAAATGGAGAGAAGGCCTCTCACCAGCCTTTGGGACCAAGGCATGATGGAATTGTGTCTGGCTGTTCTTCTCTCCCTCGGAGGATACAACAATGGCAACCAGAATATGGAGGGCATAGCTTTCACTAATGAGATCCTTGCAAGAAATAATGAGCAGTGGAGGCATTGCCAATTAACAGTACATGTGAAAGGCATCTAGGAGTCTTGGTGGACCACAAGCTGAACATGAGTCTGCAGTGTGATGTGGCAGCCGAGAAGGCCAACGTGATTCTTGGTTGCATCAATAGGAGTATGGTGTCTAGATTGAGGAAGGTAATGGTACCCTTCTATTTTGCTTTGGTCAGGTCTCATTTGGAGTACTGTGTCCAGTTCTGGGTACCTCATTTCAAGAAGGATATGGACAAGCTGGAACGTGTCCAGAGGAGGGCCTTCAAAATGGCGAAGGGTCTGGAAGCCATGAAGCGGCAGAGGTTGCTGGGGATGTTTAGTCTGCAGAAGAGAAGGTTAAAGAGGGGACAGAATAGCCATCTTTAAATATTTGAAGGGATGTCAGGTGGATGATGGAGCAAGCTTGTTTTCTGTTGCTCCAGAGACTAGGAAAAGGAGCAATGGATTCAAGCTGCAGGAAAGGAAAGTCCACCTGAATCTCAAGAAGAACTTCCTGACAGTCAGAGCTGTCCAGCAGTGGAAGATGCTGCTGCCTCAATGGAGGGTGGCAGTCTTCGAATTTGGAGGATTTTAAGCAGAGGCTGGATAGCCATCTCTTGAGAGTGCTCTGATGTGGGTTCCTGCATTGCGGGGGGTTGGACTGGATGCCCCCTGGGGTCTCTTCCAATTCTATAATTATATGCAACTTAACTAGGGAGAAAAAAACTTCTTTTGTGGTATAACTGTGAAGTTTACAATTTCTTTAATAGTTACGGGGCCTGGATCCTAATGATTAGTCCAAACTAGATGAGAGCCAATCAATCAATAGTTGACCAGCGAGTCAATACATAGGTTGACCCCCTTGGTTTAGTTCCTCTCTTCTGCTCTTTCTCCGGCCTTACAATCTTCTCTTCCCTGTCCTCAGGGGAGAAAAAAGCAAATAAAATTGAGGCTTTATGACTTGGAGTTCACGTGTCACCAGCGACGACCTGCCAGCTGATAAAGATTACAGCCGTGTTGAATGAACCCAAATTTGTCAGCCAGATCACGAGACAATAGGGAAGCCAGCTGGAGCAGAAAGGGGCAGGTGAAAGGTGGTATATCTTCCTCAAAACCACGCTCCCCTTAATTGGGATCATTATTGAGCTTGGCTTTGGAATTAAAATCCCTTTTTTCACGTGCCAGAGGCATTGTTCCAGCCATTCCATGGGTTGAATAGTGCCATCGCCGAGGCCCAACGGATTCTGGGTATTTGTAATTCAGAATTGTTGGACAAAGAGAGAGAGAAAGAGAGCAAAAGGAGCGATTATCCCTTCCCAAGAAGGCTGCCTTTTGTTAGGACGTATTTTAATTTTTTCTTCGCCCCGCGATGACGCGTGTTGGTATTATTTTCTTAATTGAGAGATGGATGGCTTTTGTGAAACACCCGTTCCATGAGTCACTCGAAGGGCAAATCGTTGGAAATTTCTTTTCGCTGATGAGATTAAAGGGTGAATCTTTGGCAAATTCCTTCCACAGATGAGATTTCTAGTCTGTCCGACCCTCTAAAAGTCTGGGTGGGCAACAAGACCTAAATGGAAGCCATCGAAACAAATAAAGTGGCCGAATTCTGTCAATCATCCCAAAAAGAGACCCTGTTAGAGCTCCGGTGGCTGCCGATCAGTGTCGATAATATTGGGTTGGATGGACAAAGTTTCTAACTAAGTAGAAGGCATTTTCCTGTTTCATTACAATTTAACCAATGTAAATGGTGAAGAATCTAATTTCCTTTCTATTTCTGATGAATTTACTAAGATTTGCAAATATTGTCATACTTCAGAGGTAAATAACTTGAAGTTTTGAGGACAAGAGAAAGAAAAACTGACAGATTTGCTCATACCTTACAGAGGGTGTCCTATAAGCTCTAGATATTTTTTTAAAAAAGCTTTTTTATTATGCGACAAAAGTCCAGCTCAGGTTTTGCCTTGTGCCACTAATACCAGTTTGCAAAACTCTACATTAACAACAGGAAAAATGGAAACAAAGCAAAACCGATACCAAAGGGAATATGGAAATGCAGTGCCCTTGGGGAAGGCAAAAGAAGGTAACAGATCTGTATTTTCGCCGTTGAGTTGGGATTAATAGCAGTCAGGTTTGGGGGAGTGAATGGAAATGGATCATGAAACCATCTTGCCATCAGCAGATGCATTTCCGGAACATGGAAAGATTGATTTTGTTGCATTGGTCTAGCTTGGAATCTGGCCACCCTTGGTGGACATCTGTGTAACCAATTAGATCGGATTGGCTCTTGCCGAGTCTCAAATGCAAAATTAAAGAGGTTCATCTTTCAGCTTCTGGCTTCCTGTCAGCTCTGAGTCTGGTCTTCTGCAACTGACATGGGATGATGGTGCATGCTACAATGGATATACATTTTTTTTATTTTATTTATTTATTTATATCCCGCCTCTCCATATGGATCGAGGCGGCGAAAAACTTAGCATGTATTTCGAAACATTTTTCTATACATGCCCCCAACAAGCTGGGTATTCATTTTACCGACCTGCGAAAGGATGGAAGGCTGAGTCAACCTTGGGGCCTGGCAGGATCGAACTCACAACCTTGTGGTTTGTGGCTTGCAGTACTGGCATTTAACCACTGCGCCACCAGGGCTCCCTTGCACCACCAGGGCTCCTATGACAACATGCTCCTATGACAACAGCAAGTTCTCCGTCCACATCACAAAAACGTGGCCCAGGTGTCACGAGAATGAGATCCGTTGCCCAGCAGCATGGTCCAAATTGGCAAAGCAACGTGAGCAAGGAGTTACGAAAAGGCAACAGAAATAGGTCAAGACCTTGTGAAGGTTCAAAGTGAGGCAAAACACATTTCCTAGCACTGGCCTCGTGTGCACTAAACAGGTAGATTTCTTCATGTAAACAATTAACACTTCAGAGAGTGTGTGAAATTCAACTAACAAGAACTTAGGTGTTTGCTGACTTCAGAGAGCCTGTTACCTTAAACAAGGTAACAACAGTTGCAAATCAAGGAGGAAACTTTCCTTCTTACCTAAGATGGAGATAAGACTCTATGCCGGTGGCCAGCCAAGGCTCATAGCTCTCCAATTAGAGTCTTTATCAGTGGCCATGGATAGAATCCACAGCAATTTGGCAGCTAGTTACCCTTCGTTGTTTCAGCAATCCGAGTCTGTAATCAGTTCTGAGTGTCAGTCCAAAGGCGTATCCAGTAGCAAAGTCAGCACACAAGGCGGGGGTCAAGATTTCCAGGAATGCAACACAGAGATCTGAACGTAGGATGTGTTGCGTCCACTGGTGACACCGGTTGTCTGCAATGGACTTCTCCCCACCCTGTCTTTAGTATTTATTGGCCATCGGTCTCCCTCAGCTGTTTGCCTAATTAATGTGTCTTCTCTATATAAATGCTCTGAGTCTCCCTTCTCCATCTATGCTGGATTGCAGTAAATCTTGTCCTGTTTATGTCTCTGTTTTGTGGCTGTTGGGGACCGTCCTGTCTCTTTGACTCCTGGGGCTGAGGCATGACACTGAACCCATTTAGCCTCTGCGACCTTCTTGCTTCTAGGGAATGGACATTTCTAGGCTTTTTGGGTTCAGATTGGAAAAAGGGAATTTCTAGCCTGGAGAGTAAGGTTTCACTATGATGATTTTTACCACATGGGCACATATGTAGCTGCTTCTGCTATGAGAGAGTGTGAGATGTGCCTCCATGCACAGAGCATTGGCATACTCTTCAAATATGACTGTTGAAATTTCTTTTAAAAAAACCCCTGCACATAGCCAGCCTATCTTGGTTTCCATGACTATTTTCCCCCTTGTTCCCCATGTCTTCTTTTCACATCATTGGAACAATTAGATCGCAGCATTCGTACCTTTGCTTGCAGAGCCCTGGAATAATGAGTTCCATTTTTTGCACCCCCGAATCTCTCAAACAACAGAAGCAATTTTGCCTAGCTGGGAACTTGTTCCAACTTGCTTTTTTCCCTCTCCTGGCTTCTCCGTAGGGCTTCTTGAAGTCACTGTTCAATAATGACAAAAAATAAAACCTGCAACCCAAACAACGTGGAAATGCAAATGTTTTTATCTGCTTCTGGAAGACAAATGAGTACCAGGAGAAAAGAGCTCGTATACATGCAGAGGAGGGAAAAATGGATTTTTCCAATGGCCGTATATTGTGAGTTATCCCATCTTCTAATACAAAGTGATTTGGAGATGGTGACTTGGTGGGGAAGTAAGAGCCATGAGCTTTGCAAGCCCTGGTTTTGATACTGAAAATATTCTCCAAAGCACCTCCATTCTCCTTTGACTCAGACATAGCACTTTGCTGTTCCCAAGACACTTAAATATAATATATTAAATCCGGACTCTGTTATGTTTAGATCAAAGGTGTTAAAATCCCAGGGACTTAAATTAGACGTTTTTGGAAAAAGTTCTACTGACTTCCGTGGATCTGCTCTAACTATAACTGAATCCAACCAGACATCAAGGGAACTATGTGTTCTGGAAAATTAACACTCTGGAAATGCAGTTTCCTCAGAGGTATGTGCCTCGGAAATCAGACTTGTAAATTAAGCCCATGTTTATAATCATTGTGAAGCATAGCATTCCATATGCAAGATACCTAGGTGAGGACATTGATGTGCTAATGACAAGCAGATGTCTTTTCTCCACTTGGGGGAGCACCACTGACAAAAAAAAATATGCTTAATGCATTGTCTGGTCTGATTCAGTTCCGCCCTTATGTTTCACATTTTCCAAAAGGGATATGATTTTAAAGCATGGGATCTCTCTATTTTGTATAACATAAAAATGTCACTCATTTCCTGATGGGTGAAACAATGGGCAAATGTTTTATTCCTCTTTGAGTCATAGAGGTGCAGGTAGAATGGCTTTATCAGGTAGGTCTGTCCCAAAGGCCACAGGTTAACGCTGGGCTGCTAGAACAAAGGTAGGTGATTTTGGTAGGTCATAGGAGGGGGCAATTTTCTGCCCCCCCAGCCCTCCCAGCCGCTGCAGGGGTTGTCAAAAAGTGTGCGGACAAGAAATAGACAAACAACATCCAAAAAACAGAAGTGGCCAAAGGTTGCTTTGCTAAATTTGATGTTTCTGGTGCTAATTTGGCTCTCCTCGCCATGCCATGAAGCATCACCTGGGCAGGGTGTGTGTGTGTTTGCTGGCCTCCAATATAATGAATAAACAAGTGGCAATGTTGTGTGCAATGACAGAAAGCATTGGCCATTTCTGCACTAGACTGTTATAGCACAATGATTCCACTTTCAACATCCTATGGAATCCTGGGGTTTGCAGTTTAGAGAGGGGCCTCAAAGGTCCCTTTTAGTTTGGATGCATCAACCCACCCTCCTGCCCTGATACAGTCGAAGCTTGTTGGTCACTTCTGGGCTGGGTAGGAATTTTCCTCCTTTTCCTTTTCCTTTCTTTTTTTGGCCTGCCCTATACTGTTTCCTGGGGAGTTGGATAATTGGCTTAGGGTGGGGTATTAACTAGTTAGTAACTTGGGAGGTGGGCAGGAGAGAAGCAGGATTTTGGTGAACGCCTATAGCACCCGTAGGTGAAGGAGAGGACTGTGCATCAACCCACCCTTTAGGTTATGAGTTCTGGGAGTGCAGTGGGGAAGGGGGTTGTCCTTCAGGCCAGCGTAGGGGCTGAACTCTCACTTTAAGCCACATGACTTGGGTGTGGGATTCTTGGGGTGGCCTTCCAGTCGCTGACCAGTTGGGGAGCAACCCAGCTTTAGGGTTCTCGTTGGGGCTCAGGTGTAGCGCTCAGGAGAAGTTGTGGGGGGAAGGTCTGGGAGAGACCTTGTTCCTCAACTTCTCCCACACTTGGTTGCTTCCCCCCCATTTTTGCACATCTCAGGGTTTTAAAGTTAAACAGATTAAGGGTTAAACTGACCCATATTCAACCCAGTACTTGTGTCTGGTGTATTCCACGATTGGTCAGCAAACAGTACAGGAGATCCTTGCAACCTGTTTCAAAGATGCATTGCCACACATGGGCATTTCTGGAGAGAGAATTCATCTTTATTTTTTCCTTCTGGCCAGAAAAGGGGTGGTCTGGGGGGCTAGAAGAGCCAAGGGCCACAAAAACTGTCTGGCGGAGGCCACGTGCGCCTCCAAGGCCAAAGTTTGCCCATCTCTGGGCTACAGAATTGAGCAGCACAGCAAGTTTAGCTCTGACTAGTGTGTACCCCAGTTTCCTTCATTCCCTCAAGAGATGACAGATACCCCGCGGGCCTCTCCTGTTGCAGACCGATGGGGCAAAAAACATCAGCATCGCAATTACGGAGCGGTATGATAAGATTATGAGAGCCAACATTTCTTCCGATCGGTCTTACAAGGAGTGCGAGGGGAAGAAGCCCCCAAAGATCTTTATCTCTGATCAGGGGGCTCTTATTAAGAAATAAAGAAGATGGAGGAGACAGCCGGGGTAGCCGTTCCCCCATAAATAAGCTCTCCCCACCACTGCCCAAGACTTTCCTCCCGGCAACAAGTGAGTAATTGATTTTCGAAGGGACGCCTGCTTTTGCAAAGCTATTTCAATTACCTGGGCGATGGCAAAGAGCATCGCAGGAGGTTAATGCCTGAAAAAGCTGTCGGAGGCACGCGCATCTGCCTGCTCAGAGCGCATGCCGTTTCGCCTCCGCCCCACAGAGACGGGTGATTAAGGAAGCCGAGTGATGGATACGAGAAGGAGATGGCAATATTGAAACCCCATGATGCGCTGCTCCGGGGACAATTTGTGTAAATGGTTCCTCCATTAGGATGATGGCTTGTGTGACATGATGCTGGATTAAACGGCTGCCTTTTGGGTTCTGTCAAGATGGGGGGGAAGAGGGGGACAGTGCCAAAGATAAATGATGAACAGGATGTTGGGGCTCATGGAAAATCCATACAAGATTATCAGATCGGACTCAGAAGCATTAGACTCAGTCACTTTGCTGCGGCTACTGATAATGTGTTTTGTTCCTCTTTGTCCCCCATGGCCAAGCAGGAGACTGGCCACTACCCCCATTGAGATTCCTCCAGACCATCTTAACTGGCAAAAGGAGCAGCATCTGAAACAACATCTTAGTAGACCACAATATGAGCCAGCTGTGTGATGCAGCAGCTAAAAAAGCCCAATGCGATTCTGGAATGCCTCAATAGGAGTATAGTGTCTAGGTCAAGAAAAGTGGTAGTACCACTATAAGTTCAGGAAGGATATGGTCAAGCTGGAACGTGTCCAGAGGAGGGAGACCAAAATGGTAGAATATAGCTCCATTGGTGGATATTCATGCCATATTGAAATGCTTTAGGATCTCAGCCAATGGGTTTCGTGCCCCCACAACATTTGGGACCAGAGATGGGAAGCTGATATCTGTGGGCTTTTTGGTGCTGCCTTTGTTTTGCTGAGATGCACTTTTCGAGCTGGTGAGGTTACCTGGAGTTCCTTAACGCTTGCAGGTCTTGCCTTGCAGGTTACCACTGACCTGTGTTGCTCACGGGCGAACGGAATGAGCTTTTCTGAGCCAGCAGGTTCCCATAAGTGCTGCTTTGTGTGGCTCGAATATGCCAAAGGAGAAGATATGCACTCTACAGCTGCTTCCGAAAATGAATACGTATGCCCAGCTGCATAATCGCTGAATAACTTAACTGGAGGTAGAAAGTCTTGATTGAAGACTTTTGATGAACTCTAGAGGTGACCTTTATTGGCAGCGCTGGCAAAAGATGACACTTCTGGGAAGCAGTTAGAGAGGGCACTGAAAGCATTGAAGAAAAGCCATGGATTGAGGCCACGACGGACCCCAGTAACCTGGAAATGCATGCTAATTATTCCCCTACTCTCTCCCAAACCAAGCCACTTCATTGTCATTATTCCTCATGATGAAGAATGCTGTGAGAGTCAGAGGTTTGCCTCCCTGGGAAGAGACTGACCTAACGGTCCATTTGGTGACTTGTGAGAGGGGTGATTCTTCCCTTAGCAGTACATAAAAACACAAGAGGGGATATAATTTCCAGCCAAAAAATGCCAGCTTCAATTCCATATTCAATGGACAGCCCCAGGGACTGCTGGTTGAGTCAATGCAATGAGGTGGTGTTTCCACTCTAGGTTTTGATCCGGGTTTAAAAGGACATCCCCAAGGTGCCAAATCACATTCCTAAAGAAGTTCAGCACGGTGGGCAGCTCCTTTAGCGCCAGCAAAAGTCTGGAATGGATCCGCAGCTCCACTGACACGGGAGCCAACAAATGCCAGGGGTCGGCCCCAACCAAGACAGAGCTATTGGACCAAGGTTGACAATTCTTTTAATATTTCAGTGGAGCTTCTCCTTTCTTTCTGTACAAGTCCATCCCCATGTTTTTCACACTGAGGAATAAACCTGGCCACGTCTGCAGATGTAGGCAACATCCTAGGTCATTCACGGATTTCACGTTCATATGGCTGGTTTATTTTCCCCTCAAAAATGGCTTCTTCAGCTCAAAATCTGATGTACAGGATAGCTCCGAGTTCGAGTAATTGGGCTTTGAGATTTCAAAAGCTTTATTTAGGAATATTGAAGAAAACAACGACACACTTTGGCAACTGCCAGGACCAACGAAGCATTGGATTTGCAGCCCTTTAGAAGCTGTAAAATTTCAAATTAGCACACGCTAGTATTCTGTTCGATAGCTAATCATAATAACTTCTTTCCCAGCCTTTTTCTTCCCCCTCTCATTTTCTCATTCTTCTTGCCAGAATTTGATCTTGCAGCCAAGTCTGCCCACCCTCACCTGTGCTCCTATCACACGCCATTGCAATAATCCTCTCAACAACTCAACCTTCAAAAACAATAGCACCCAAAACTACCTCAACAGAGCAACTGGTTGTCATCAACCTGTTCCTCCTTCCCACTGGAATTTGCCTTTGTTTCCTCACCTGCCCAGCCATTAAGGGGCTATCATGATTCCCATCAGTGCTTTGTCACCTAATGCTAAGATGCTTAGCTCATTCTGGACTCCGTTGTCTACTCTGCCAGAGAGCCATTAACACCTTCTCCCCCAGAGCAGAAACAGGGTATTTAAACCCTGGCTCTAAGCCAGGCAACTTGTCGTATTCTGGACTCTGCTGCTCTAATTCCCATTCTTGTGTGACCCTCAGACCCTTTGTCTGAGCCACATGGCTTTATTTCTTCTCTGCAGGGTGGGTAAATAATCACCCACTTTGCCCTAACCTTCCTGCTATCCAATTTTCCCTCCCTTTCCTTTGCTTAGCTTTACCACTCTATTCTGCTTTGGTTAGACCTCATTTGGAATCCTGTGTTCAGTTCTGGGCACCCCAGTTCAAGAAGGACATGGTCAAGCTGGAGCAAGTCCAGAGGAGGGCGACCAAAATGGCGAGAGGCCTGGAAGCCATGAAGCCCTATGAGGATAGACTTAGAGAGCTGGGTCTGTTTAGTCTGCAAAAGAGAAGGTTAGGAGGGGACATGATAGCCATGTGTAAATATCTGAAGGGATGCTGTGTAGAGGAAGGAGAGGACTTGTTTTCTGCTGCTCCAGAGACCAGGACAAGGAGCAATGGATTCAAGCTGCAGGAAAGGAGATTCCACCTGAACCTCAGGAAGAACTTCCTGACGGTCAGGGCTGTCCGGCAGTGGAATCTGCTGCCTCAGAGTATGGTGGAGTCTCCTTCCTTGGAGGTTTTTAAGCAGAGGCTGGATGGCCATCTGTCGGGAGTGCTTTGAAGGTGTTCCTGCATAGCAGGGGGTTGGACTGGATGGCCCCTGGGGTCTCTTCCAACTCTACATTTCTATGATTCTATGAGTGGTTGTGAGACTGCATGAATCTTGTGTGTGACTGTGCTATTCCCCAGCAAAATCTCCCACTGGTGTTCCTGCATTGGTATGGTATACACAGGTGGAAAGATCCTAGGTTACCCGCCTCTTGCAGGGTTCCCTTTTGAGCTAATAATTCTCCAACTTTCCACAAAGGCATTGGCATTGCAGATGGACCCCTCAGTCACCCACCTTTAGGGATAACACTACCCAGAGGTAAGAATATTGAACCCAGAACCTTCCACAAGCAAAGCAGGGATTCTGAGGGAGTGCTATGGATGCCTTTGGTCAACAAAGCAAGCTGGTTCATAGTCATTCCATTTGCAAACTGGCTCAGTGTTATCTGTGCAAACTGGCAGCATCTCCCCAGAGAATTTCAGCTAGGAATTTTTCACAAGTTGACCTCGAGATGCTGCGCCAGTCTGGGTACTATTGTCTGCCTGTGTTTTTTTTTTTTTTTTAATGCTTTTTGTGGCAATTGTGCCAATTCTCAGAAGTCAGATAACTGTTCCTCTTTCAAAGAGGAGCAGAGATTTAGAGAAATGATGCTCCAACATGCATAGAGAAGTAAAATACTTTTTCTTGGTTAAAAAATAGGAAAAAGACACGGCTGTGTTTCTTGGACGGCGCCTGCTAACAATGGCATTTCTCAGCAAGCAATTGCTGGATTTTTCTAAGGTTTTCGTCGTCTTTTCAAATTTGCTTTGTAGAGATGAATGTTCTCTCCTTCCAGGCAACCTTTGTTCTTGATAGTTTTCTTTCTTTTTTTAAAAAAAGGAAGATAATATTCGACTTGAGAGGTACGGCTTCATTGTGTTTTAACTTTAAAATGGTTTTTTGTTCTTGGCAGTGTGAGGGCAGGGAGGACCAAGCATTGATCCTGTTTTCCTACATTCATGTCTGATCTTTCTTTCTTTCTTTCTTTCTTTCTTTCTTTCTTTCTTTCTTTCTTTCTTTCTTTCTTTCTTTCTTTTTTTGCTCTCTCTCTATTTCTGTCACCATTTTGAGAGGGACTGCAAAGGAAAACAGGGTTATTTGGTGGCAATACTGGGTTCTTGGGTGCCAGTGAGGGCCAGGTAGGGATATTTTCATGTACTTTTAAATATGTAGGGAGCTCTGTGCATGATTTGGGGGCAAAAATTGCCCCCAAATCATGGTGATTTTTTTTTATTTCCAAATTGTGGCTTTTTGCATTGATGGATGATTCATTGATGGATGATGTTAGAATGTTCCCAACTCTGATTTACACCCTTTCTGCGCGACGATGCTCCCCCACATCATTCTGTAGGAATTCCGGCAATGCCTTTGGTGGGAAGGGAGCGTGACGGGAACGTTCCCCTCTGCACCCAGCCGCAGAAAGGAGTGTGAGCGATGTGCCTCTTCAATGCAACACGGCTAGGCTCTTTTCCATGCTGCACTGGGGCAGGAAGCTCCTCCATCATCCTTCCTGTCCTTCTCCATGGCCTGGAAGGACAGAAGCATCCTGCAATCATGGGCATTTAATGGATTTTTTCCCCCTGTTAAGTGAATATATCATGATCACGATGCATGGGAGCACAGCGGCTGTGGGACTGGAGCAATGTTGTGTGAAAGCACAACCATTGCATCCTCAATGCTGCCATTACACCACCAATGCAGGACTGCAACGGCGTATGGAAATGGCCTTCGTAAACAAGAGTACTGTGGTCCAACCAGGCATCACCTGTCTTATATCCGTGCATTTCCTTTTTTTCTGCCCAAGTGCAGTATCTTACATTTCTCCCTGTTGAAATTGAATCCCTTCACCACTCAACAACAATCTCACTTGGGGGGCCATCTCGCTTATTTAATTAGTGAATTAAGAGTCCTCTTGTTCTTAATAGTTAATGTGTTTTAGGGGTTTTTAGATGGATTTGTGGGTGGGGAGGATGGGTTATGTTTTAATTGCTTTTAATGTATTTGATGTACTGTTGCAGTACCGTCTCGATCCATTGGGAGTGGTGGGATATAAATAAATTTTATTATTATTCTTATTATTAGAGTTTACACACCTATTTTGGGGCTACCATTTTAGAGCATAGCCCTTAGAAAATAGCCCAGATAATAAGAGCGTAATATCATAGGCCATGTTTTTCTTTAAAGCTGCATGCATTTTTACCTTTTTAATTTTGTATGCCACCTTGAGACACAGTTCTGGAGAAAAAAATGTATCAATAAAATGCACAAAAGAGAATTGATTAATTAACCACAACAATTTTGGGGAAAATATGAATGTGACCCTTGGAATTTTATCCCTCTGTTGGGAAATCAAAAGATACACATGCAGATCCATCCATAGTTGGGCAGACTGTGAACCACATCGGTTCCTTAAGAAAAAAAGGGTTAACATGAATGACCTTTCCGTCCCTACCTGTGAAATGAAGAACTTGGCCATGGAGGAATTTGCCTGGTACATCTCTGCCTGAGTCACTGTCCTGACATGGCCTCATCTTGTTTCCCCCTTCTTTTACCCTCCCAAAAGAGTTCTCAGCTCTGCACGCAAACAATTAAAGTGCTCCCATCCATTTTCCTGGGCCCATTGCATTCCTGGGCTCCAGGGACCACTTGCATTTTAAATGCCCCATAAAAGATTGTCTGGACCACATGGCTTCTCCTGTTCAGCATTTTCCCTTTTTTTGTGGACCCTGGCATTGCTGCCGTGAACATTTTGTCAGGTTAATGGCCTGCAGGAGGGTACCAGCTCGCTCGCTAACGAACGTGCGTGTCTGCGTGTGAAACAGGGAGGATGAAATGTACAAACCTGGACCGGAGGAACCAAAAGGTTTCTCAATTAGCATGTAAAAATCCGGGAAGAGGTTGTGCCGTTTCAAGCTCGAGCTCTGACTCACGGCCCAGGGGAGCCCTATGAGCTGAGCTGCTTTTTCCTTCTGAGAATCATCACAGGGAAAGGGGGAAGGGGTCACCTAGAAGGGCTGGTGGAACGACCACATTTTTCAAAAGACGGCTGGCAGTAAATGGGGAGATCTGTCTTTCTTATTGCCCTCCGTGCTGTTCTGTAACGGCCAAGGTTTGCCCAGTGGCATCGCCTGATCGGAAATTTCCAACCCCATGGGGATGAGGGAGATCTCATCATCTGGATCTTACAGTGGATTTCCCCCTGCATGCCACCTGCCTCCTCATCTTTTCTTTGGGTCAAAGATCATCTCCAGATCTCTGCATTCAAATTCTTTCACTTGAAAAATTCACATTTCCCCTAACGTGCACTGTCCAGGCACTATTCCTCTGTTGTCCCGCTTTTAAAAATATTCCAGTTTCTTTCTTTTCCCCTTTGCTCTCAGTTTTCTGTAAACTGAGTTCAGGCTGCAAAAGGACAGTCGGGCTTCCACATTGGCTCGGATTAGGGGCACAGGACCACTGCAAAAGTGGAAAAAATATTTGAATGTGTCTTCCTGCATGGCAGAATGGGGTTGGACTTGATGACCATTATGGCCTCTTCCAACTCTCTGATTCTATGATTCAGGCCTACACAAGCTTTGCAAATGTGCATGTCGTCAAGATGCATTCCTTGGTGCAATCAGCTTCAGAAGGTATGGCAATCCAACATTCCTCAGGACTGGAGGAATGGCCCAAATTCCCTTTCCCTCTCTTGAGTGGGGATGAAGCCACCCACTCCCATAGACAGTGTCAGGCTTCGTTGCACCTTGTTCCATCCCTGGGCAGGTCAGCCTGGAGAGCATCTTAGAATGCTGCCTCCTAACACACGGCTCATCATAAAAGCTTTTGTCAGCCAGGGGCTATTTTTTCCCCCCACAGATGCATCAAATGGTCTGGAAAATTAGTATCGCTTGCTTGGGATATGTCAGAACACTCTTCTCCAGAGAGGTTGTATAGGGGTTTTATTTTACTGCCTTTCCAGTCCCTGGAGTTTGCTTGTATACCCTCCTACTTTTGGCAAATACAGATAGGGTCACCCTTGTAATGCCCTGTCTCTCGTACATGCCACAGACCGTTGCTTCAGCGTCTCCCCACATCCGTTATTTCTCATGGCTGAAAACATGATTATACCTGCTACCACATGTTGCAGTTGTGCATCTCATACTATGCATTGTGGTTGTGAATACTGTACTTTCCATTATGGTTATGCGTTGCGCTTGTGAATCCTGTACTTTGCATTGTGGTTGCGCCTTGCACATTGTTCGTGGCACAACAGCACCGAGAAATTGATATATCTTGTGCGATGTTGCTATTCTGCATGAGGTTGCATAGTGCTGATATGGCACATGTCCACACATGGATATCTATGCAATGCTAAGGGTATGTCGGATCAGTGCCAAAGTATAATACGGTGGTCATGGAATTACACAGCGGCTGTGCAACCCCGCTTCCTTAGTGAGCTGGAAGTCAGTGCACAATCAGTTATGGATGTATACCTGCATGCACAATGTGAGATGTGAAACCATGTGCGGTGGTGAGACCTGTGCAACCTAATTTCTGCAGTCTTGGAACCCAATGACCTGTTTCTTCATTGGAGAAAAAGTCCAGTGCTTTCTTTCCTGCTTCCCGGTGCAACTGCTGGTTTTTCAGCCCCAGCAGCATCTTCCTCAGAGGAACGCGCACACTCATCTCCTGAAGGTTGCCACAAAAGTCAGGAAACGGTGTACTGCCCTCCCGAGAAGCCGTACGCCGTGTATCTGGAGCAGATTTGGGGGTGGAGCTCTCCCGTCTGTTCCACTGGAGACCAACTGCGCATAGATCAAGAGAGAGTGTTCCTCTTTGAAAAGAGATGTTAAATCAAATCCCAAAAAGAGACAGCAGCTTGCATGAGCTCACTCCTCGTTCCTGCTATAAGCTCCTTTTTCTCCAGCAGTAAAGCAGTTACTTTGTTGTAGGACTGGGGAGAGTGGGGAAGGGATGAGCGGAAGCCTCGCCAAGGACATCTCTGCAACATGTTTGCACAACCTACCAATCTAAAATGTTTATTTGGAGTGGGAGAGAGAGATTATGGAGAGAAGGAATTAATTAATTACCGGAGGAAAGGGGCTTTGCTGTACACTGCTTCTCTTGGCTTGTAGTCTCTCTTCACACTTTTGAGATTCTTGGCACTCTCGCTGAAAATGTCAGCCAGCAGCAAGGAAAATGACCAGCTCAGTGGTAGAATGCATGTGGTGGGAATGACTGGAGAACCGTCAATACCAAAAATGCCTTTCTGGGAGTCAGAGGTGTGGGATTGCATGCCAAGTTCTGATAACCCTATCACAGCAAAAACTTGCATTCTGCTTGGCAGTTCTTGTTTTTGTGCGCTCTAGTTTCATTTCCGATTTATGGCAGTCCTAAGACAAATCTATGGTTTTTTCTGGGGCTGAGAAAGTGTGATGCACCCAAAGTCACCCAGTGGGTTTCCATGGCTGGTCTCCAGGGTCATAGTCCAATACTCAAACCATAAACCATGTTGGCTGGCAATGCACAGTTAGATGGAGATTATGGGCACGTGATGGGGTAAGTAAAGCATGACACATGCGCACATGCACTGTAGTGGAAATAATAACTGGAAGAACTTTATATTAAGAGGATTAAGATGCCATGTGCACATTTTCACATAGATAACTTAGATCTTCATAAATGGCCTTACATATGTGCAAAATTGAACTGAGTAGTTTTGCAGCATCTGTCTTCACCTAGGGGCTGCCACGTTGTCACAAGGTGTAGGTGTCTGTTACCAATGGTAACCAGTGGACTGACTGAGGCACCGTGGCCAATGCTCAGTGTGCATGATGCACACCAGGGGTTTCCTCAGTGCACATTGAGGAAGTGCCAGAACAGGATGAGAGTGCCTGATGTGCATTGGAAGAGACCAATGTGCAAAGATGTGGTAGCCAGATGTGCATCTTCACAATTTACTGGCAGGTTTCCTTACACTTCTGCAATGCAGCTACGGATTCCCAAAGTTGTGAAATGGAGACTGGGATGTAGGTTCTTGGCCAAAGTTAGTTAAAATTGGTTAATTTCATAATTTCTCATCTTTTCCTGACAACATGAATTAAAACAAAGCACAAAGCAAAATGCATAAAAATTTGGAAGGACAAAGGGTAGCTGCAGCTGCTAAGTACAGAGTCTGGGGTCTTTGGTCATTGTGAATGGAGGAAGAGAATATCGGCCTCTGCAGTGAAAAAAGAAAAACAGACACATGCAAGCATGCATTAGACCTGGGCTGGCATCTGTCACCAACAGGGTGGTGACCTTTGTTTGTTTCACATGCATTAATCCAATTGCACTCTGAGCAATGCAGCCTCCTGTGTTTTGTTGTGCTTCTTGGCTGTTTCTCTTGGGATGCATCCAGGGTTAGTCATACTTAGAGGAAACCCACTGAAATCAAGGGAGCTGGTAAGTCATAGCATTGCATTTGGTTCCAATGGTTTCCATGGGTTTACTGTAAGTATGACTCAATCTTTACCCAAGCCGCTGTATTGTATTCATATGTTTGTGTGAACAGCTTTAGTCAGTTTTCTACACCATGCTGGAATCCTTTTGATTTAAAAAAAAATAAACAAAAATAAACTGGGAGGATTTGTGATGGAAGGAAAATACTGGAACAGATGGGTCCTTTTTCAGATCCACTAAACTAACTCCCATTCTCTCTCACGCACAGTCATTTCTTTTACTCTCTCCATATATGAGTGGTGGCTGGTGGCTTCCAGGTCAGTGGGGTGGTGAATCCATGCCAGGTTTTACTTTGAACTTTCAAGGCATCATCCAAGATGCTGAATCTATTTTTTTTGGAGGGTGTCCCTTTACAGTTCAGACTAAAACCAAGAGTGGGTTTGCTTCCTTGCTACTACACGGATTCCAAGTAGAAGAAAAGGTGTTTGAAGATTCTCAAAATGGGAAGAAAATGGCTGAAATTTTTCCTTGTTAATTTAAAGAAGAAAGACCATTTGCAGCAGTTAAATAGCAAGGAGACAGTAAAACTACCTTATGCTGGGTCATCAGTTTTTCCAGCTCTGGTTGGCAGCAGCCATTTGTATTCTGAGCTTCCGGCAAGGTTTATTTTCTCTCTCTCTCCCTTGAGAAAGAACCTGGGACCTTCTGGTTAGCAACATATATCTGTGCAAGTTATACGGTGCATGCAGGGCCAAAAAAATTGAGATTGCACCATGGACATATTTAACGAAGAATTACATCCCAAAACCAGAGGTTGGATGGGCATATCCAAGGAATGCTTTTTAGCCGTGCGTTGCTGCATGACAGGCCGTTAGGGCTGATGTCCCTTGAGGTCCTTTCCAGCTCAATGATTCTATGATTTTATCCTACTGATGGGAAGCAGGGGTAGGTCCCTCCAGCAGAGCTTCATCCTCCATCAGGTATGTTTAGGGAGATAGACTCTTTCACTTCTTGAAATCCCAACTCATTGAGGGCTTAATGTAATCCATCGCACCTTTGATTAAGAGTTGGAGCAAACTGGCAGCCCATTCCATTCCTTCACTGGATAAATCAAGGACCTGAGTCTAAGTGGCTTCCTAGGTTCTCGTGCATTGAGTTCATTCATAGAGTCTCCAGGACACATGAATTCCAGTAAGGACCAGATGGTGTCTACATGCCCAGCAAGTACAAATTGTCCTCGTGCATCAGCACCAGCAGGCTGAGCTGGAAGCAGATGGGGAGAGGGAGTTGGTTTTCAGCCTAGAGTCCACATTCTTTGGTTTATATGTAGGAGGGAGACCTCCCCAGATAACATACATTACTGGATTTGCCATATGGGGGATGAGGTTCAGTGTGAATTGAGAGGAAGTTGTTTGGATTCTGCTTTGGTTATTGCAATGTTCTTTTCCCTAACACAGGATATTCCTTCCGGTGCCGCAAGGGAGATGCAACCGGATGGTGAGCAATTGAGGGCATACAGAAGGAAGGACATTTTCACATGACCCTGGTGCACCTGTGGGACCTCCTCAAGACGTAACGATGATCGCTGACTGAGGTAGGTGATCTTCAAAGGGCCATCAAGACAAATTCATGAATCCAGGCACTCCCAAAATAGCTAAGAAAGGTAAAATAGATAGGAAGAAAGTGGGTTCCATCCCACTATTATGACTTTTCTCATGTGGACAGTGACTTTCTGGAAAGCCTCTTGAAGTCATGGAGGAGAGAGGTTCTTCTCCCAAATAGGAAGGCTGAAAAAATCCAGGGAGGAGAGGATCTTGTCTTCCAAGCTTCACCTTCCACATAGAATCATAGAATCATGGAAATGTAAAGTTGGAAGAGACCCCAGGGGCCATGCAGTCCAACCCCATTCTGCCATGCAGGAACACCCTCAAAGCACTCCCGACAGATGGTCATCCAGCCTCTGCTTAAAAAACTCCAAGGAAGGAGACTCCACCACACTCCATGGAGGCAGCAGATTCCACTGCCGGACAGCCCTGACTGTCAGGAAGTTCTTCCGGAGGTTCAGGTGGAATCTCCTTTCCGGCAGCTTGAATCCATTGCTCCTTGTCCTGGTCTCTGGAGCAGCAGAAAACAAGCCCTCTCCTTCCTCTACATGGCATCCCTTCAGATATTTAAGCATGGCTATGAACAAACAGGAACACTATGTACCAATATATCACATACAAAAGTTTCAGTGGAGGGCATGGTGGAGCCAGTGTGCTTGGAAAGTTTAATTTACCTCCTTTGAGAACACAGGAAAAAAATCAATGGAAGATGGGTCTGTTAATGCGATAGTTGTACAGTCATCCGTCTACATTCACAGGGATTATGGGCTCAGAAGCCCACAAAAACTGCAAATATCTTTACTCCCCAAACTACAGAAAAGTACAATCTGCATTCAGCCCACCGCAGATTAAAATATATAGTAAACAATACATTAGGATCTGGTGTGGAAAGCATGGCAACTACCTGGTTATATCAGCAAAGGGGCTGGCCTCCTTTGCAAGGCAGAAGCGGGTGGAAATTACCCTTCAGAACTTTATTTTTTAAGAAATTGAATTTTTATTAAACAAAAACAGAAAAACAAATAGCAATGCTACGTACCAATATATAACATACTAAAAACTAGAAATGCATAACAACACAGTACAAATAAAAAAACCTCCTACAAAACTACAACTAACAAAAAGAGCTACAAATAACTAAAAACTGGTTCAAAACAGCACATGTTAACCAAGTAGTTACACCTAAATAATCTTTAAATTTAAACTAAAAATTAATGCTTTCTGCTAATTGTTCTTGTCATCCTATCTCGTTAATTCCAAAGATTTTGAAGTTTGGATTACGCCTTGGAAATTCAGAATAAAACGTGGCGTGGATTCACCGCCCCACCGACAAGGAAGCCGCTGGCCACCCTGGGCTACAGAGGCACGGTAAGTCCGGGGCATCTTTATTTTCAACAAATCACAATGGCACCCCCAATTGATTGGCCAAATGAGAAGCAAAGATGTTAATAAGCAACATTAAATGAGCATTCTGGTGGTGTCAAAGAGCACGGCTGCCCCATTGATGTGGGAGTTAATTGGGAAACAAAGACAGGGTATCTTTTGGAACGTGGCTCCCATTTTAATCCAGAGAGGAAGGGAGGACAAAGGACACCTTTTGGCCCAAATGCGAAAAGCTGGAGAGATGCTGCATCAGATCAATCCGTGGGTTCAAGGCCTCTGCCCTGCAAGCCAAGGCAGGTGGAAGGAAATGCCAGTCCTTCATAGATAATTTATATCTCCTGGCTTGGCAGGAGGGAATGGGGAATGAGTTTCCGTTTTGTACGGGATCCTCCGTGACCCCTTTGTCTTTGAACGCACATGGGCAACATTTACATTTATTTGCTGTGCCCTTTGGGAAGCGATGGGGCAGGGGGAAAAAGAGGAAGCCAAGAAGAAAAGGAAAAGAGAAGAGAAGAAAAGGAAGCAAATGGTCCAGCATAAGAAATATTATGTTTCATAGAGGATTCAGTATTTATAGACTAGTTGCCACATTTTATGTCTGGTAAAATTTGGGCGGTTATTCCTTGAAACAAACAAGGTGTGGTTATGGATGATTATATCATGCATATATTCTAATACAGAAAAGTGAAATAGTATAGACACATCATCATCATCATCATCATCATTATTATTATTACTATGATTATCATTATTATTATCTTTATTTCTACCCCGCTTTTCTCCCTGAGGGGACTCAAACATAAACATAAAAGGAGCATAGTTAAAACTGTGCAATGCAAAAGTTAAAACACACATTAAAGAACAATAATGATTAAAACTATGTTAAAATACACACTGAAAACAGCATACAAATAGCAATTAAAATAACCGCATATACACGTCTGTGTGTGTGTGTTTGTATGAGCAATTAACAAACACAACTAGTTAAGTGCCCAAGGAATAAGCAAAATGTTTCGGCTTCTCCCTTCCTCATTGCTAAAAATAAAAGCGAGCTTGTAGTCAAGGTAGCGGTTTAGAGATCTGTTGGCTAATCACGCTAATAAATATGGGCTGGCATTCAGCGTCACAGTTGCGGATGCACAACCGAGGGTTAGGCACCCCTAACCTCTCCGTGTTTGTAATCCCAACATGATCACATAATGGCATGGTTCCCAGGATTGTAACCGTACCCCCAAACCTACTTTTCCGGGTAGCAGTTGCTCCGAGAGAAGGAGATCTGTTTGACTACCACCCAGGATGCAGGAGGTGCAAATCTTCCAGCCCCCGGCCACCAGCGAGCAAAGCTGCAACAAGGAATTGCAACAGGGGTCTTGCTTCTCATAGGCCATTTCCGCACTAGCCTGTTATAGCGCGATGATTCTACTTTCGACATCCTCTGGAATCCTGGGCCCCTCCCGAAATTGCAAACCCCAGGATTCCAGAGGATGTTGAAAGTAGAATCATCGCGCTATAAGAGGCTAGTGCGGAAATGGCCATAGTTGCAGCTGGTGAGAGGGGCCTGGAAAGGTCCTCCATTCACGCCCCAATGGATCTCCATCACTTCATGTGGCTGAGGCCCAGCAAAAGAGGTGGGTGGCTTGAGCCAGTGACTTAGGTGTTGTTGTGTGCATTCAAGTTTTTTCTTATGGTGACCCTAAAACGAAGGTATCATGGGGCTTTCTTTCCAAGACTTGTCCAGAGGCGATTTGCCTTTGCTCTTCCTCTGAGGCTCAGAGAGTATGACCTGCCCAAGTCACCCGGTGGGTTTCCGTGGCTGAATAGAGATTCAAACCTCGGTCTCTGGAATATTACTACAACACTCAGACCGTGCTGGCTCCCATTACTTGGTTACATCTCTGTAAGTAAACAGCTGAAGTAGAATTTTGGCCATATATTTTTGCTGCATTCTTCCAACACTCAGAAAAAGCTTGTGAGATGGGCTATTGGTTTGCTTATCTATCTATCTATCTATCTATCTATCTATCTATCTATCTATCTATCTACCTACCTACCTATCTGCCTGTCCATCTATCCACCTGCCTACCTACCTGCCTGCCTGCCTATCCATCCATCCATCCATCCATCCATCCATCCATCCATCCATCCATCTGCCTATCTATCTGTCCATCTGTCCATCTACCTACCTGCCTACCTGCCTGCCTATCTATCTATCTATCTATCTATCTATCTATCTATCTATCTATCTATCTATCCCATCTATCCACCCATCTATCTTTTTTTCTCTTAAATATAGTTGCTAATCTCAGCTAGAGTAGACCCATTGACTCAATTGGATTGACATACCATTTAGCAGTTGATTCAGCAGGTCTGTTCCGGTTGGGACTTCCAATTGGTCTAATTTCACTTTATGATATCTGGGAAATATCCAGGTGGGGAGAGGAGATATTGGAAATCCATGAGTTGATCCCGGAACATAGTTTACTAGAGGATTTCCAACCGCACAGCAGGTATTCTATAGATGCCAGCCCTGAAGTTGGTTCTGCTTTTTGAAGTTTGTAGTTCTGCCAGTCTTGGTCCACCACAACTGTAGCCTTGGGGTGAAATGGCTTGTTTGCACCAGTTCTGGGACACTGCATTGCTTTTTTTTGGAGGGGAGCCTTTAAAAGAGTTTCTCGGCATGTCCTACAGAGCTGTTGGAAATGGCCAATTAACCTGTGCCCATTAAGACGCTTGATTGGATTCACCTCTGCCTGGGTGCCCATCCTATTTTTCCTATTTTGGGTGGCCTCAATGTACCTTTTGGTTCCTAATTTCACAAAAGGGAAGCTCTCCTCTTATGTATCTTGTTTGGAAAGCTGGTCCCTTTAAGGGATTTTTCACACGGGTGTCTCCCTGAAAGGGATCCCCTTTTTCCTGAAAGATCTGGGAAAGCCGTCAATCTCATCAAAACTAGGGCAAGAGAATAGAAAGATCTGTCTATTTTTAAGAGTTTAAGTGGGTCAGACGAATGACAGGCAACTCCAGTAACTAAAGGGAGTTAGTTGAAATATTGGTCTAGATCTGACATCAAGGAGATAGAGTGGAACTCTACTTTTATGGCAGTTTGTGAATTGTGATATTGCACAACCCAAATGTACATGTCTGTCTGCATGCACTATGTAGGAGCACATCAGTGTGCATGTGTGCACACTACACAATGTGCATCTCTGTGCCATGTACCCATGTGCACAATGGCAATGCATACGTACGTGCATTTTTTGCGGCCTTGAACTGAATGGTGCTACTCTGCACTGGAAAAATGCCCATCCACCTCCATAGGGGAATAGATATGCACGTATGTAAGATCCAAAAGAGATTCCAGCCATGGCATATCTGCATTCCTCTAAAGGTTTTTCAACTTCCTTACTTTCCAAGTTGGGTAGCTTTGTCAGACCTCCTGATTTGCAGATATATAGTGTGATAAGGAAACTGGTCTGGGGATAGCATTTTGAACCTTGGAGATTTGCCTTTTCAGGATGTAATTCTTCACTAACTTCATTCCAGAAGGAAGCAGTGAGTAATTTCAGCAATTTTCTTGCTGCTATGAGAAAGTCTTCAGAATACCTTTCAAAGAATATTCACAATTCAGGATCTATTCTGTGCAAAATTTACTTTTTGTGTGTGTTGGGTTGTTAATAATTGCTTTTAAGATTTTTAACGATTTTAATTCTGTCATTAATTCTGTTTTAAGTTTAATTTTGCATGCTTTTAACTACATGTGTGTATTTATTATAGTTTTCCACCTTCTGTAAGCTGCCTTGAGTTCCATGCTGGGATTAAAATGGGATATAAATAAAGAGGTTGTTGGACAGATGGGTGTACAGAAAACAGTATTTTTTTGCACAGGAAATTGCATTTTCTGTTCAGAAAATAATATTTATATTTTATGCATGAAATAAACTGTTTCAGGCACAGAAAATACTATTTATCTTTGCAAAAGAAAGTGTGCAAATTTTGCTCAGAATTATCCCAATATTGCAACAGTTCCTATCAGTCTGGATGGCCATCTGTCAAAGGGAGTGCTGTGATGTGGGTTCCTGCATAGCAGGGGGTTGGATTGGATGGCCCCTGGGGTCTCTTCCAACTCTATGATTCTGTAAGTTCAGACTAAAATCCAGAGCAGATTCCTTACCCCACTGAGAGCAGAGACCCCCACCTTCCACTGATTTTTAGTAAACTTCAAACAAACTTCAGGGTTCCCACTGAAGCGGAGCCTGGAAACCTGAATTAAGCAAGCTATCAGCAAAATCAAATTCCCACTGCAGATTATGAAAGAAATCAGAATTACAGATTAGTCAACATTTGCAAAGGGCATCTTGGCTCAGATTTCCAAAGCACAAAGGTCAGGGTCTGAAAGCCTGACCCAGTTCAGCAATTTGTTCTGCCTTTGGCAGCTTCTTCTGAATTCTCGCTCTCTTCTGGGAGATATTCCTGCCCTTCAAAATCCATCACAGATTTGCTTGTTAAAGCACAATCCGGTTTAATGATGAACACATCTTAGTACCTGGGCTGTTGTGGAAAGCAACCTGAGACGGCCTGAGGGATGCTCTGAACAGATATGTGTGTATACTGAGAAACTAAACAGCCTGGGGAAAACATCAGATTTTTTCTGTATATCCGCAGATTGTCTCCATTGACTTATGAGTTAGCAACCCTGTTCAGCTCCTTCCTATGTGCCCACTGGGTGAAAAAGTCTATGCTTACTAGAAGCACTGTCTATATGCTATAAAATCACAGCACAAAGGCTGAGGGACATAGCCATGTTTAAATATTTGAAAGGATGTCATACGGAATATGGAACAAGCTTCTTTTTTACCCCTCCAGAGACCAGGACATGGAGCAACAGTTTCAAGCTACAGGAAATGAGATTCCACCTAAACATTAGGAAGAACTTCCTAATGGCAAGAGCAGTTTGATAGTGGAATATTGTGGAGTCTCCTTCTTCGGAGGATTTTAAAGAGAGGCTGGATGGCCATGGGCTTGGATTGTGTCTTCTTGCATGGCAAAAGGGGGTTGGACTGGTGGACCCCTGGGATCTCTTCTAATGTAGGATTTTATCATTTTACAAAATGGAGATGGAGCATAACTTTATATTTACAGAGTTATGTGATGGTTGTGCAACAATGACTCGTTGATGTATTGCAATCATAGAACCGTAGAGTTGGAAGAGAATATTCCCTGGAACCAGATCCAGTTAACAATCTGTTTAGACCTGCTGAAGTTGCTGGACACTTTTCAAAAATTGCCTCTCCCTACCCACCGTGAGCCTGAATCCTGTCGCTCGCTGCAGTTAAAGTAGACTCATTGAAACAATGGGGTTTACCTCCATGTCAATTCCCCATTCAGCAGCTGGCCCAATGGGTCTATTTTAGCTGGGACCCATCAAGGTGATTGGGATTCAGCCTGTAAAAAGTCTATGAGACAAAACCAGAAGGTGTGTTTTCTTGATACATGTTGGAGATGAGATCAGATAATATGGCATCCCCTAATCCAGGGTGACATTTTGATGCGGAGAATTTCATTAGCATTCAGAGTTTATGCCAACATGTTAGCAATCCTGATGGAGACAACCAGACAAGATTGCCTCTAAAAGCTTCTGGAGATGTTAACAGCACTCATCCAATCCCTTGGCCTGTTCTTTGGCTATTGACAAAGGTCTCTGTTCGAGATTTGGATTTTTTCCCCCTATAAAAGTCCCGTTATGAAGGATTTTTCCTGTACTGTTGCTGTATTTGAAACTAAGCTGTTTTATCAAATGCGAATTAGCGGTTCTTCTAAAACAAGTGTGTTACTGAGATTCTAGCATAGCGTTATAGCTGAACAATGTCTTGTGAAACCACACGGTTGCAGTTTTTATGCAGATGGATTATTTTCTTTGTAGTTCAAAGAAAATACAACCAAACATTCTTGTTGTTTCCTGCAAGATCAGTATCTCTCCGGAGGTGCATGTCTCAAGGAGTCAAATTCCAGGCTGTTTTGCACTGTAAACAGAGAGTAATTGTCCTGATCACTGCTGAAAATCCATTCAAGTATCCGTTGAGCCAATTGCCAGATAACCCCAGGATGTATGACAGAAAAAAGCTCTCCTGTCTACGTGTCCGGCAGTGGAATCTGCTGCCTCAATGGAGTGTAGTGGAGTCTCCTTCCTTGGAGGTTTTTAAGCAGAGGCTGGACGGGCATCTGTCGGGAGTGCTTTGAGGGTGTTCCTGCATGGCAGAAGGGGGTTGGACTGGATGGCCCCTGGGGTCTCTTCCAACTCTACATTTCTATGATTCTGTGCCCTTCCAGTATATCTCTATGGCTCACTATGTTTGATATAAAATAATTAGGTTCCTCAGGACATGGCTTTTGGGGGTGATGGGGCATTACAGTGTGTTACTGAGATTCTAGCATAGCGTGTCCGCCTTCTTATTTTTGGAAAAGTATGGTTGAAAAGTCTTAACAGCTGGCATTTTGCTTGGGACTTGCAACTTCCTAAATGGCCCTGTCTGTGTGCAAAACTGAATCGAGTGGTTTTGCAATTTCCAAATTTACCTCGGTCTGCCGTCATGTTAGAGGGTAAGGCGTTTGGTGTGCAACAGTGGAATGGCAAAATCCCACCATTGGACCCCAGATTAAGAAGCACCGGTCTGAGATGGTTGCTGCCACTCCCCCAGTTATGTGTCATCCACAAATCTGGTGTAGACCCACTGAATCTATAGGTTTTTTACCCATGTTGACTCGCCTTTCACCGGTTGATGCAATGATTCAAGCTATGCAAAGAAGGTACCATCAGCAAGAATGCAAAATTGCCTTCCCTCTCACTGGGGGGATGTAAGAAGCCAGCAGGAGGCATGGTGGGAGGGGGAGAGAGAAAATAGTACGAAAAGGAAATGAATTTAACATTGGGAGAAAACGGGCCGAGCCCTTTCTCAAAAGACTCCGGGGTTTGGCGAGCAGACGGGACATTTTGCGTGGGGAGAAATTAGCACGCTTTGCCTCCTGAATGAGATGGAGATGTGAGCTCAGGTGATAAGAAAGCCAACGGAGAAAGAGCAGAAGAATTGCCAAAGGGAGGAGACGGGATGCAGCGGCCTGTTTTGCTATGCTAATAAAGAGATGAAAGCCAACTGAACAGAAGGATTTACCAGCCAAAGTCTTTTATATTTATTTTCCAAGAGTGCTTCTTTGTTGTTGTTGTTGTGGCTGGGAGAATAAGAGGATGAATGTTCCCCTCTCTTTCTCCCCCTCCCGCCCTGCTCCCGGGGTTACGAAGTTAAGGAATAAAGCAAAAAGGGAGACTTGCCACATCAAGTCCGTTGATGAGAAAATTAAAGTATATAAAATATTTAGCTGGCGATGCTTTCCGGATGTCAGCCATGCGTGCTCGATGGAAATGGGACCATTCTAGGCGTCAATTTGTTTTGTTTTTGCTCTCTTCCACCCCTATTAAAAAAAAGGGAAAGAGGGGAAAATAAATAGAGAAGCAATTCAGCAAATTGTCACAGCATATGTACAGTTCATTTCCTACCGCCGTTAATAGTTTGTTCCTCAATATCTTCAAAACAAACCAGGCTCTTAGCATATGAGATTTTTAATATATATATATATTTTTGCGAGGAGGGCTTCTGTGTGTACTCAAGGAAAGAAACAGGTGCCAAGAAAAGCTCTTCAGTCTAAATGCAATTGTTAGCTCCAATTAGAGTAGATCCGTTGAGCCGATGGAACTTCCGTATGTGTTGACTTGCCACATTCCCATGGACCCAGTGGAGCTGTTCTGGCTGAGATGAACCGTTGGATGTAGGGCTTTACCTGTTGCAGAGGTTGGAATAATGTGATTTCCCCCCTCAGACGTTGCTGGATTGCAATTCCCAGCATTCCTGGCCATCTATCCCGTTTAAATCTTTCAAGTGCCCAGATAAGCTTGTCTATGGTCTGCACGAACTGGCAGGGAAATGTCAGTCTAGGCATATACGAGTGACAAGGAAAAGCATGGCCCAGGTAGCCCAAGGTGCAAAGGGAGAAAGCTCTCCCAAGCAAAGTCCAAAGCTGAGTGGAGTTGCCAGGAGGATCAGCGGCACCTACTGAAATTCAGAGAGCCAGGAAATCAGAGATGTCAGCCAGCATTCCGGTAGGATTTGGGAGCTGTTGTTCTGCAGGGAGGGAATGGCCTGGGCTGAGCTAATTTATAGCAAGCAGTTAATTAGCCCAGTTGGCCTCATTAGCTCAGCATCCTGTATTTAAAGCAGAGCAGGGCCTTTCCTGGCCTTGTGCTTCTGGTGCTTTAATATGTATCACTGGAGAGGGTGATACCACCCTCTCTCAGCCTGAGAGAAAGGCAATGGCAAACCTGCCTGGAATAAATCTTGTGTAAGTCGGCAAAGCAATTGTAACAATAATAATTATTGCACAGAGCAATAATAAATCTGAAGATCCAGTAAGATATAGTTGTTTGTTGGGCTAGGACTTTGGGGGACTGTTTGAATCCCCATGCAGCCCTAGAAAGCCACTGGGTGACCCTGGGAAAGTAAAATTCAGAGGAAGCCAATGGCAAAACTCTCCAGAATAGGCTACGAAAACCCTAAGATAGACTCTCCATAAGTAGGAGCTGAATCGAAGGCATGTAACAGCGATGGAGAGGGAACCTTGCCCTTTAGGGCTCAAGAGTGACATTTCCCATAGCGGGAAGAAAGGAGCAAGAGTTTTGATCGAATGCAACACCACCCCTGGAAATCCTGCTCCTTCTTTGGCATCCCTTCCATTTCTTTATTAAATCAGCTGGCGTTCGTTCCATATCTTTATTAAACAAAATGGACCCTGCCGGGGAAGAGCGAAGGAGTTGCTGATGGCTGAAACATGGAGTTTATTGAGGGCACCACCGGACCAACGTCCTTTGTAACAAATAAAGATCAGGGTTCTCCCTCGAAGAGGTTGGAAACTCAGTGGTAATTTCCATACAATCTTGCTGGCGAGAAAAGCCATTAATAGCCCGCTAAAAAGCCCGCTAAAAGCCAGTAATAGCACTATAGTGCAGTCTCCAAATGAAGTCTCTGGTGCCATTCTTCCAGATGACACTGTATTTCTGAATGACTGGGGTTGCGGGAGTTCCACACACAGTGATGCTTTCGAGATCCTCAAGCAGACTTCATCTCGGCTTTTGGAGGCCCGAATGACCGCGTCGGGTTTCCAAAGTGGAGCTGATGCATTTAGGAATTTTCTCCCCACCCGCCCTTTTCTGGGTGTGCAAGTTGTGTACAAAAGCCCTACAAATAGTCCTCCTTTGGTTCTTTCTACTGTCTCATCTTCCACACCATGGCTGCATTACTAGTGTCCACGTGTGGACATGCATGGTTGTGATCTGCGCACAATTGGCAGAGAGAGTCTTTTCTGCCGAATCTGAAGAATTTTGATCCTGATTATGAAAAGTTTCCTTTTTTCCCTGGGAAAGTAGGAATGAAATCTCCTTGTTAGTGTTGGGAGTTCCCAAAGACTTGGAAAGGCTGTGGTTGCTGCTGTTGTGTCCCTTCAAGATGTTTCCAGCTTATGCCAATCTTAAAGCGATCCTACCACAGGGTGTTTTTTTGGATAAGATTTCTGCAAGGGAGCTTTGTCATGGCCTTCCTCTGGGGCTGAGAGAGTGTGACTTGCCCAAGGTCGCCTAGCAAGGATTCGAACCCAGGTCTCTCAGAATTCTACACCAACAGCCAGACTGTTGCGTCATGCTGGCTCTCTAAATGTTATGTGGATCTCCAAAATGAAATTGGCTTGTACAGGAAGAAAATTTAGGGGTTTCAGAGAGTGTTTTCCTCATCCGGAGGGGTTCGGTGTCTTCAATGGCTAGCAAAAGGGAGCTCCATAGCCCAGGGGTAGGCAGTGGAAAGCTTGGTCTCATGAAGACAAATGAGAACCGTGAGAGAAGGTTACAGAAGTGAAGACATCTAACCAAGAATTGCTTCTCTTTCATCCTAGATATCTGGTGAGCATCAGCTGTGGAGACTCAGCCATGCCCACGTGGCCCACATGCATCCTCCAAGACCACTCATTTTTTCCATTCCCTCGTAGCTAGGCTGATCCTCCATGGAAAGATACACATCCTAGGGTTAATCCCTCTCCAGGTCCAAATGACCTCCGAATTACATTTTACCACCCGCTCTCCGCACTAATGAGGCCACTCTGGTTTTCAGGGGCTAATTGGTAGCTTTTAGCAAGAGGATGCTATTCTCGGACGGCGTGCACAGCTCATTTGGCCGGCAGTGACAGCCTGTCCAGCTGGCGGTGGATTTTCTACCCCGTTACGCCATTTCTTCAAGGAACAAATGGGTCCTGTCCAGCTCTCAGTGCCCGCATCTGTTACTTAACCGGAGCAGGTCAAAAGGACAGCTTGGCCAAACGTGTGGCTCAGCAGCTTCGCTCGGGCAGCAGTCTGGCACATCAGAGATGCCATGTGGGAACAGGGAAGCATCTCTCCTTCATTCTGAGAGGAGGACGGGATCAGAGGGAACTCTAAGGACCTCAGGTTTCTCTATCTGGAATCTCTCTCTCTCCCCTCCATCTAACTTTCTAACTGTCTATCCATCTATCCATGCTTCTAGTTTTACACGTGTCTGTCAAGCTTCTATCTTTTGAATTGCCTATTAC
This sequence comes from Ctenosaura bakeri, assembly GCA_948474755.1. Lineage (NCBI taxonomy): Eukaryota > Metazoa > Chordata > Lepidosauria > Squamata > Iguanidae > Ctenosaura > Ctenosaura bakeri. Next base: position 634,174 of record CAOLHI010000366.1, on the reverse strand, counting down.
TCTGTCTATCTATCTATCTATCTATCTATCTATCTATCTATCTATCTTCCAATTTTTCCATTTTTCTGTCTTTCAAACGATCTATCTTTCAAGCTATCAGCTATTTATCCATTTTTTGGTCTATCCATTTTCTGTCTATCTTTCAATGCATCTTCTGAGCTTACCACCACTATCTATCCATCCATACTCTTTCTGTCTTTCTTTCTGTCCTTCAAGCTGTCTACCTTTTGAGATGTCACCATGTGAACTGCCTATCATCTATTTATCTGTGTCCACCATCCATCCATCCATCCATCCATCCATCCACCCATCCATCTTTCTATATTTTTTCTCTTCCATGCTGTCCAGACGCTGTCCAGCTTTTATTTGTCTCTATATATCTCATTCTCTCCATCTAACTTTCCGTCTCCCTTTCTTTCTGTTATGTGTCCCTCTGCTTGTTTGTCTTTTTGTCTATCTGCAACATCTTTCATTGAATACCAAAGTCAAGCTTGCCCATGCCATCGTATTTCCAATTTCTATCTACAGTTGTGAAACCTGGACAGAGAAGAAAGCTGATAGGAAGAAGAACAACTCATTTGAGACATGGTGTTGGAGAAAAGTTCTACAGATACCCTGGTCAAATGAATGGGTATTAGAGCATCGAGCCTGAACAATTCCTAGAAGCCAAGATGACTAAAATGAGGCTATCATACTTTGGGCATATCATGAGAAGACGAGACTCATTAGGAAGAAAAAAACCCATAATGTTACAAGGCAGTAGGAAAAAGGAAGACCACATTATGGCTTAGAGGGACTCAATCAAGGAAGCCATGGAGGGCCTGAGTTTGCATGTTGACATCAGGATGACTTCAAGGTCTCCGATTCAGAGGATCATTTTTGTTGACTGGAGAGCATTTAACAACAACAGCATCTAGTCGATCTTTCTATATGTCTATCTATCTATCATTAATGTTGCTTGGTTGCTTGATGGCCTTCGTTTCCTGCATCCTAACCCACCAAGCTTTGAAGGTGATCTATATCTTTCTCATGGATGTAGCTACGGAGGGCAAGGGTTAAAAATTAAAGCATTGCTACCCCAAATAAGAATTCTGCCCCCCTAAACTGACATTTCCTCCCAGTCCTCAAAGAATCCAGCATTGCAGGGAGTGAGAGTTGAGTGAGAATTCTAGAATTCTTATTCTCTTTCCTATTTTTGCATAAGCTTAGTAACCTGAACTGCCGTCTTTTCTTTGGATGCCAAAGCCGTATTTCTAAAAGCTCATCTGAAGTCTTACGTTACTAGAATGCTAGAAGTTCAGGAAAATTTTATGGGAAGCAGAATTATTTTTGGAATGCAATGTGTTCATTTTGCCCCTCCCAAAACTACATCCTAGATACCCTTGATATTTGTGTTTTTCTTCCTGTTTTCCTTCCTTCCTTCCTTCTTTGCAGATTTCCAGCACTTAAGAGCTCTCCCAACAATCTTTGTTATTGTGAGACGGAACAAAAGTGGGAGATGCTATAAGGCTTTGTCCATCGAAAGCTGTGCGAATGTTCCACAGCTGTGGTTTGCAAATGCACATACAGTTTCAAAGAAACATAACTGGGTTTGCTTAATGTTACCCCCTGGATGTCAGGTGCGCAGTCATTTCCACCCCATGGTGTCCGCACTGGCCCAAAGCAATTAGACTTTGCTGGTTCATGTTGCCATTTTGTTACAGGAAGGAAAATGATTACCAGCATGATATATATATTTTTTTTTAAAAAAGGGAATATGTGACATTATATTTGGGTCTAAACAGTCAAGTGGAAATAGAGAAGAACAAATTGCTGTAGACGTTCCCTGTGCCAGTCTCTCGTGTATTCTAACATAATGGCAGGCGGTGGAGATCAGCAAATCTATCCAATAAGCAAATCTATCCAATTCATGATCTGTGAAACTATTAATAGGTGTGTGTTCGTGTGTTTCATTTTTCTCAAGAAGGTATGACTGGAATCCATTTTTTCTCCCCCAAATCATGTGCAAATAAATGCACACAGCTCAAAATGCATTGAGAAAAATCGGTTACAATCACAGATTCTACTAGGGATGGGAGAAAAAGTTGAAAATAGTCGCAAAATGGTTGAAAAACACATTTGTCAAGCATTGAGAAACCTTAATGACAAAAATTCCTGGGTTGGCGAGAATCTTTGCAGTTTAGGATGGATTCTGTACAAAATTTGCACATAGTTGTATTGCACAAAAAGCAGCTTTTTCTGCACAGAAAATGACACTTGTTGCATGGGAAATAGTATTTCTGCATAACAATATTGTTTTCTGTGTAGGATTTTTTTTTTCTGTTCCAAACAGCTATGTGTGAATTTTACACAGAAGAAGCCCTGAATTGCGAATAGGTTTCAAAACCTGTTTTTTTAAAGGTTCTCTTTTCTTTCTTATTTTGGCAGCTGAAAGAAAATTGTTGAAATTATTCATTGCTTCCCTTGAGAGGAAACTTAGTGAAGAATGAATAATTATGTCAGGGTTCTGTAGAAGAGGTGTCCTTGTGTAGAATTGTGTATTAGCTGTGCTTTGAAACTTGTCTTGGGTTCCAGTCTCTGGACCAGCAAAAAAAAATTCCCAGCCTTGTTCATCTTCTACATAACAGCCCTTCATGGACTCACATTGTGCATCGCTGTGCATGCACGTGCAAGTTGGTTGTATGAATGTTGCAGTTCACGAATATGTCCACCTTGCACCAACGCTAATCCACAGTGAAATGTCACCACCCACCTGCTTTTCTGCAAAAGTTTTGCTCAGCCCATTCCAACACATTTTGATACTGCCTTCTCTAGAAAAACACTGCAGTCATCTCTTAGCCTGTGATAAGAAACTCGAGTGAGTTGAGCAGTGTTGACTTATGGTGACCCATGAATTTCAGAGGGTTTTCTTAGGCAAGGAATCCTCCCAGGTGTGTTTGCAAGCAAACTCCTCTGAAATATAGCTGCTGGCTCCATATTTTCCATCCAAATGCCAAAGTCTCTTTTCAACTCTCACTAAGATTTAGCAAAACTTGGTGCAGCCTGTGCCGAGATGGATTTCTCGCCCACAGTGGTGATCCTTCTCCATCGATCATGTCTGCTTTAGAAGTCTGTAGGTTCTTGAGCTTGCCAGAGTCAAACCAACACAGTTTCAGCTTTCTTCTCCATCTTGGGGGGAAAAAAGCAAAGAAAAAGTTTGCTCAGAAGTGTTCACCAAAATGCATATATAAGTACCTTTTTTCTCTCCAAAGGTGTCTTTCCAAAGGTAGCAGAGAAGTTTTCCAAAGGGCTACTGGAACGTAGGACCTTGAAGTCATTGTGTCTCTTGGAGGGCTGAATCTGGCTTGTGGATTTTGTCTTGGCAAACTGGGCTTAGTGATTCCCCACCCCATTTTATTTCTTTTCTGGATTGAGGAGGGTAGCTTGGTTTATTTCTCAGCCCATCTAGTAGCGAGTGGTGGTGATGGCCAGCAAATAGGGATATAAATCTTCTCGTCTTTCATTCTGGTATGCAGGAATAAATCACTTCAAAAGTTTGTGTGGCTGGGATTAGGAAGCTTTCTATTTTTTGGTGATTTTTTCCACACTTTGGGGCATTTTTCATTTTTCACTCATAGAGCTTGTTTTGGGACAGTTTTGTCTAGCAAAGTGCATTTTTACTATGTACACAGTTTTCTGCACACAAATTGCAGCTGTTCAAAATACTGTTTTAAGAAGATCACAGAATATTAGAATTTTTAGAACTGGAAGGAACCACAATGGCCATCGTCTTCAACCTCTGCCATGCAGGAATACATGGGATTGCTCATGGGAGAGAAGGGGACACGCCAGGGTGCTGAATCCGGATTGACAGGAGAACATACCCCTGTCGCTCCCATGGCTGCTGACCACCAAGGGCATTCTAATTCCAACTGAGGTGTCTCTAATATAGATGAGCTCTACCTTTCCTTAACACAGACGATACTAACCTAAATGCTAAAATGAATTTCAATGGAGAGAAATGTAAGGTCCTCCACCTAGGCAGAAAATGAAATGCACAACTGTAAGATGGAGAACATGTGGCTGGACAAAAGTGCATGCGAAAGGGATCTAGGAGACTTGGTGGACCACAAACTGAATGTATGACAGCAGTGTAATGTGGCAGCCAAGAAGGCCAACACGATTCTTGGTTGCATCAATAGGAGTACGGTGTCTAGGTCAAGGGAGGTAATGGTACCACTCTATTCTGCATTGGTTAGACCTCATCTGGAATAATCCTGTGTCCAGTTCTGGGCACCTCAATTCAAGAAGGATATGGACAAGCTGGAATGTGTCCAGAGGAGAGAGACCAAAATGGTGAAGGGTCTGGAAGCCAAGAAGCCCTACGAGGAGCATCCGAGGGAGCTGGGGATGTTTGGTCTGCCAAAGAGAAAGTTAAGAGGGGACATGAGAACCATGTTTAAATATTTGAAGGGATGTCATGTCGAGGAGCGAGAGGACTTGTTTTCTGCTGCTCCACAGACCAGGACAAGGAGCAATGGATTCAAGCTGCAGGAAAGGAGATTCCACCTGAACCTCAGGAAGAACTTCCTGATGGTCACAGCTCTCCAGCAGTGGAATCTGCTGCCTCTATGGAGCGTGGTGGAGTCTCCTCCTTCTTTGGAGGTTTTTAAGCAGAGGGTGGATGGCCATCTGTTGGGAATGCTTTGGTGTGGGTTCCTGCATGGCAGAAGGGGGATGGACTGGATGACCTCTGAGGTCTCTTTCAGCTCTATGATTCTATGATTCTATAACCTACCCAATACATAGCTGAAAGAGCGAATGCTTTTTACACCACAGTGGTCACATGGCATCCTTCCACGACTGTATCTGTGTAGAAAAGGTATACCAGCTCCAACTAGGTTCTCAGAAAATAAAAGCGCTGTTCGCATGAAGGACCCTGCAAGAGCCAGTTCTGACGAGTGAGGGATGAATCATCCAAACTATGCATAGTGGGTGTGAAAATGTGAATCTTTCTTCGCGGAGACCTTAAACATTCTCGTTTACAGGTGACCTTATTTTTACATGCACCATTGAATATAGCAGAGTGTAGGAGAATACCATTCCCCCAGCAGTTGAGACAATATTGGGGAAAATCAGGCTGGGTGACACTACTTAGCTAAGTATATTTAGCTTAGCATTTGATTTCAGATTTTGGCTAGTCATCTTCCCACATTTGCTATCCTTTCTTTGGCCATAAACTAGTTAAACCCTTTCCCTTCGCTGCTGCGTTGCCATCCTGGCATTTTGGGCTCTGGGGGTTTCACTCACCACGTTTTGCATTTCCCTGCTCCTTTTCCCACCCATAACCCCATTCATTCAAAACCTAATTCTTTTAACACTGTGCATAACAAACTTGATTTGTGCCTCTGAGCAATAAAATATATTTATCGGCTGTTGCATGTTCAATAATTGAAATGACGTTTGAGAGCGGATTTTTCCCCCTTCCCAACTCTTTTTTTTTTTAAAAAAAATGCTTAGAAGAGCCACATCTTCTAATAGTGTTTTAAACGGTAACTTAGCTTTTTAAAAGTTTATTGCCCCTTAATTCATTTGGCTGCCTCATTTGAATTTTGCTGACAGGGTGTGAAGTTGCGCCTTTCATTGCCTGCTCCATCCTCCTTGCCTGGACTCCAACAAATTTATAGTCCCTTTCAGCTTTAATCAGAACATTTCCTAAACTCCTCATTAATAATACAGGGCTTTTTCGATAACAACGAAGATAAATTGGGATTATTTATGGCCCTTTGCATCCCCAGTGTTTTCATAGGTAGGTGCAATACGCCATTTTAGGTCTTTCTTTGGATAAAGATTCAGGCAGGAAAAAGATGTCTTATGGAACCTGCACAAATCATACGGTGAGTATTTTCAAAGCCGGTTTACTCACCGCGTGACCCAGTTTGCAAAGCTAATAACTGATATTCTGCATAAGGTATACAGTTAAATATATTTATTTTTATTTTTTTATTTATTTGTATCCCGCCTCTCCATATGGATCGAGGCGGCAAACAACTTACAAATAGCATGTATTTCAAAAAATTTCTATACATATACCTAAGGCCCTATCACACTACACTGTTATAGCGCTATTGTTCCATTTGAAAGTCCATGGAAACATTCTGTGGCAAGCAAGAACAAAGAAATTTTATGATTTTTCTGCTCCACATGAGAAAGTAACTAAAAATTGTGCAGCGTTTGAATCTTCTTTGCTGTTTGGGGTTTATTCTGTGCAAATTTGTATGCACAAAAATGTCATTTTTCTGCAAAGACGCTGCTTTCTGTGCAGAAAATGCTGGTTTTTCCCTGCCAATGTGCATCTTTCATGCCATGTTAAGTCCTTGTGAAGATTCTTGTCTAATTGAGATTATCCTCGTCAAGGTTTTCTGACGCTCAAAAAACCTGATTTCCACCAGTTTTTGAATATCTTTCCATCCCTACCAACCTGTAGATAAATCTCATTAATTCAGTTGGTCAGATTAACAGTAGTATTCAGGATTAATATGCTACCAATAAAAAAAATGCATTAGCAAGTTGCAAGCAATATCTTCCTTTTCAAGAACAGCATTTCAAGGTCCTGAATGGAGCTTCATTTTGGACAGAATGCAGAAAAACTTGAACCAAGGGGGTGTCCAAATTCAAAAGTTCCCCTCCCAAAACAAGAGTGGATGATTTTGAATTCTTAAAAAAATCTGGTGGGTCATTTTAAATGAAGAGAATTACAGAAGCATCCCTAATGCTCGAATAATATATTCCTTGTTAGTCCAGAGCAGTTCATATCTCTTATTTATTCAGCACTTCTCTCGCAGGGCTTTCTCCCCAAGCCCAGAATTCTCTGCGCAATAAAGAATGTTCATCGTTGAACTAATAACTAATATTGATTTGCTGGGAAGGGTTGAAAAGGAAAACTGCAGGGGGGAGGAAGAGGAGGAAAAATACGAAACCATTGCTTTGCATCTTTCTGGGGTTGACCTGTCAAGCCAGAAGGGGGGGAAAAAAACCCTGGGGAAAAAAGGCAAATCGGCATGAAATGTGGAGAACAAGCAGCCAAGTGCCTTGGAGCTCAGGCGCTGTAAATTTTCCCTGTGTTTTAATGAGGAAGGAAAGAATCTGGGCTTCATTTTTTGGGCTGTGATGCAAAGAGAGGGATTGTGCCCCACCTGCTCCTTAACACCCCCCCCCGTTCACGATGGGTTTTGTAGTCCGTGTGGCATTCGGAGTCGGGCCCCACCTGCTCCTTAATACCCCCCCTGTTCACGATGGGTTTTGTAGTCCGTGTGGCAGTCGGAGTGCTTTCCTGGGAGGTGACGCCTTGGGAGGCAAAGTCATTTTCTAACAACCCGTCAACTGCTTCCAGAGGACATGTGGGATGAAAGAGCAGGCTAGGTGTGAGACATGACGGGCCAGGCAGGGATTTGGTTGCCGGTGGAAAGGTTTTGGCGAGCTTGTTTGATGCCTGCAATGCGAGGAGACAAGTCTTTAAATTGCCTGCAAGGGAAGGCCATTAAACCTCCTCCTCCTCCTCCACGGTCAGGATCCTGTATTGGCTACTGAGTTAAATCATGGAATCATAGAGGTAGGAGAGACTCCAAGGGTCATCCAGTCCAACTCCCTTCTGCCGTGCAGAAAAACGCAATGAAAGTCCTCCCTTTGACAGATGGCCATCCAGCCTCTGGTTAAAAACCTCCAAAGAAGGAGACTCGATCATACTCCATTGAGGCAGCAGTATGTTCCACTGTCCAACTGCTTTTACCATCAAGAACTTCTTCCTAAGGCTTAGGTAGAATCTTTTTTCCGGAAGTTTGAAGCCATTGCGCCATGTCCTAGTCTCTGGAGCAGCAGAAAACAAGCTTGCTCCACCTCGCATATGACATCCCTTCAAAATATTTAAACATGGCAATCATGTTCCCTCTTAATTTTCTCTTCCTATGCTAAACATCCCCAGCTCCCTCAGCCTCTCCTTATAGGGCTTCATGGTTTCTAAGCTTTCCACCATTTTAGTGGCCCTCCTCTGCATACTTTCCTGCTTGTCTGTATCCTTCGTGAACTCTGGTACCCAGAACTGGACACAGGATTATTCCAGGTGGGGATTACAACAGATTATAAAATGGCTTGCAACAGGTAAAAATAAGAAGTCAAAAAGGGAGTTGTGCCTTTGCCTGCTTCTCAGACGGACAGTGTGGCTTGCCCAAAGTGTAACCCAGTGGGTTTCCACGGCTGGGGGGGATTTGAACACTGGTCTCCAGAGTCTTAGTCCAACATTCGAATTGTTTGGTCACACTTTGTCACACCGATTCTCCTCTTCCGGGAGGTTCCAAAGTATGATGTCCAGGTCCTGGGATTTTCTTGGCAAAATTTGCTCAGAGAGGCTTTGCCATTGCTTTCCTCCGAGGCCAAGAGAAGGTATGCTCACCTTTTCTGGGTCTCAAAGCAGCTGAAAAATTATAGGACGTCATGAAGAAGAAATATCATTCTCAGAGGCTTGGTGAGGGCATCCTGCCAGGCGGAGTACCGATTGTTTTTGGTGCTTCGGCACGTGCAGCTAACACAGTCGAGTACATTCATCCACTTCGTAGTATGGGTAATGGAGAGCAAAAGAAGCCTGAGAAATTTTCTTTGGAAAATGTCTTCTGTGAAATATTGGTTGATCTTTAGTTTTATAACTTCTGTTTTGCTCCACAGGGCACTCTTTTGTACCCCCGGATGGGTAACTTTGGAAAACTCCCTGTTAAAAATCCTAAGCCCCTCATTTCTTTTAGTTTCCGAGCCAAGCCGATTTATAACTGATAAAATGTCACCCCTATATCAAGTTGGCTGCCGCGACGGTCGGAAGAGAATCTGCTCCGCAGTCTCTATGGCAGCAAAGTCCAAGAGAGAGAAAGGAATGCCTGCAACCATGGTGAGTTTTATATATTTTTTTTATAGGCCATGCTTTCTTCATTAAAATTATGGGGAGTGAGGGGAACATTGGCAAGACACCTTTTTTTTTTTTAAAGGTCATAGCTATAAAAATATTAGGAATGGAATGTTTGTCTTTTTCCTCAGGCTGTGTCTTGAGCATTTTATGGAAAAAATTGCTGTGAATTTTTTGCATGTGGAACATGGAGTGGGTCAATCTTTACAAATGCCTTCGGGGATGGAAAAAGAACAGTTTGCACAACTGGGCTAAGGATTGTGGTGTGTTCAGCAAGAACACCGGAGGTGGGGGTCTCTCAACGACTGAGGTGGGCAATGATGGGAAAGATATGTACTAATTTTCATTATAGATGGAGCAAGCCTGTTTTCTGCTGCTCCAGAGACTAGGACATGGAGCAATGGATTCAAACTTCAGGAAAAGGGATTCCACCTAAACATTAGGAAGAACTTCCTGAGGATAGGGGCAGTATGACAACGGAATACAAAGGCTACCTCAATGGAGTGTGGTGGAGTCTAGGAGTCTATTTCTTTGGAGATTTTTAAAAAGAGGCTGGATGGTCATCTGTCAGGAATGCTTTGATTATGTATTTCTGCAGGGCAGGGCATTGCACTCAACGGCATTTGGGGTCTCTTCCAACTCTGCAATTCTATGGTCTCCATACTTCCCCCTGGAGGATCAGACCATCCTTATTTGGAATCCTGGAGGTGACATCGTGTCACTACTGCCCACCATTTTGGCTGATTTTTGAGCCACTGATTTGGGGAATTCTGATACGGGTTGGTAAAAGAAAACTGCCACACCTGCTACTGGTTGATCCATTAGAGGTGGATTGGCCTCACCAGGCTGTCCTGGTGCAAGACCTGGTGCTAACAGGATCTGTTAGAGTCGTAGAATCATAGGCCATTTCCGCACTAGCCTGTTATAGCACTATGATTCCTCTTTCAACATCCTATGGAATCCTGGGGTTTGCAGTTTCGGGAGGAACACACAAGCTAGAAGGGGCTGCCGCAGTTTGCTTTTGCCTGAAAGGCAAGACTCCACCCCACAGCCTCCTCTTCTCTCCCCTCCCATGAATTGACTCCAAACCACTTGTCTGCTTTGGTCTCCATTTGCGGCTGTTGCAGTAAGTTGAGGACAAAGGAAGAAAGTGGGAGGAGGAGAGAGAAACTGGGACATTTGAAAAGCAGCTGAAAAAATGAGATGGTAAAGGATTAGGGTTGGCCCAGTTGGGACAGTTAGAGGGTATGAGGTCTCATGGGCCCCAGAGGGCCATAGCAACGTCCACAAGGCCGCCATGCAACCCATGGACTGGTGATTTCCCACCATCTTTCTGCCCCCCATCTGCTGGCATCCTCTCCATGCTTCTTTTTGAGGTTCATTTTTTGCCAGTCAAACATCCACATCCAGAAGATACATGGTTGCATGGCAACCCATCCTGACTCCCTACTTTTGCATCTGGAGGCAAAAATCTTCCCCAAGTTTGTTTGATTCCTCTTGAATTGCTTTCCCTGGTTATTTTTTTAAATAAAAGGAGTCAAGTCTGTGGGTTTATTTCAAGGAGAACAGGTGAGCCAGGTAAAATTTGCAGCCCTCCGGGGAGTTACAAACATCTCCTCGCCACCCCACACGCGCAGATAAGAATAGACTCTTCGCCCACCTGGTTGGAACAATTGCCTTTGCCAAACAGTGGAGACTGGTGGTTTCTATAGTAATGTTCTTGCACGGATCTCCAGGAGAGGTACAGCAAACACAAAAGGAACACACACATGCGTAACACACTTCTCTCCTCTTCCAAGAAAGGCCTGCGACTGCCAGCTGGACTCCAAAGGAGTTCCATGTTCCTCCAATACATTCGGCGTTGTTTCATTTCTAGAGGATTTAAACTCCATCTCACTCACAGCGACCTCATTGTGCACCGTCTTTCATCTCCTTTTGAGAAGGAAATTATGGCCTCTCTTTCTCTCCTGTCTGCATTTTGGTTGTATCTGTTTATTTCCCCCCAGTTTTAACCATTTATTTTAAGAAAACTTGCACAAGGAATGGATACTTCTTGCGGAATACACAATGATAAAAAAAGGAGACGATGACTATGAAATGAATGGGTGGCTGTAATTCTGTTGCATGCATGCATGCATGCATAAGCCTTTTGCATGCATAAACCTTATGCATGCATAAGCTTTTTTTATGCATGCATAAGCCTTTTAAGCCTGAAAAAGGAACTTGTTGGCATGGGATGTTGCCTTTACGCAATGGAGGTGGTCAGTTCCCCGCCCCCCTACAATAATCTGTGTAAAGGTAAGATATGTTCTGATATCCTGCAGGACATTCTTTCCAATCCGTAAGAGTGATTTTTGCACCACTTGTGAGAGACGTTTCTGCACACATTGAAACAGCAGCTGCCCTGTTCTGCGGGCTTCGACAATTTAGAAGCGTTGCATGGATTGTATGTGTCTTTTTTTAAAAAAAGAATCAATCAGCCATTTCTTTTGTGCTCACTGTATGTGTCTGCCTTTTGCAGGGGGAAGAGTTTAATTTTGCACAGAGATTTTCTTGCAGAGGTTACGAAATGATGGGGAGCAAATATCCTTGTCTCGCACCAGAGGCGAGGATTCTCAACAGGTCATCTCCACAGGCGATTTCTCAGCCAGTCGCCTTGACACGTCAGGAGTGGTTTCTCTCACCAGGAATGCAAAATCTGGGTAATTTTCTTCACAGCTTTAAATTAAGGGTGGATGGATCGGTTTCCGTGCATCCCACGTCTGCTTTTAGCTCTGTTACTTCCTGACGCTGTCACAAAATTCAGAGGAAGGCAAATTCCAAAATGTTCAAGTTAATCCGAGAATGGAAAACCAAGTCAGTTGGCTCCTGGTGGCTGATGCCTTCCATGCCAGAGGACAGGATCAAAATTCAAAATGACCTGGATAGATTGGAGAGCTGGGCCAGGGCGAACAAAATGAAATTCAACAGAGAGAAATGTAAGGTCCTGCACTTAGGTAGAAAAAATGGAATACAGAAATACAGGATGGGGGACGCGTGGCTGGATAGCAGTAAGTGTGAAAGGGATCTAGGAGTCTTCATAGACCACAAGCTGAACATGAGTCAGCAGTGTGATGCGGCAGCCAAGAAAGCCAATGCAATTCTCGGCTGCATCACTAGGAGTCTGGTGTCTAGACTGAGGGAAGTACTGGTACCGCTCTACTCTGCTTTGGTTAGACCCCATCTTGAATACTGTGTCCAGTTCTGGGCACCCCAATTCAAGAAGGATATTGACAGGCTGGAGCAAGTCCAGAGGAGGGCGACCAAAATGGTGAGAGGCCTGGAAGCCATGAAGCCCTATGAGGATAGAGAGCTGGGTATGTTTAGTCTGCAGAAGAGGAGGTTAAGAGGGGACATGATAGCCATGTTTAAATATTTGAAGGGATGCCATGTAGAGGAAGGAGAGGGCTTGTTTTCTGCTGCTCCAGAGACCAGGACAAGGAGCAATGGATTCAAGCTGCAGGAAAGGAGATTCCACCTGAACCTCAGGAAGAACTTCCTGACAGTCAGGGCTGTCCGGTGGTGGAATCTGCTGCCTCAGTGGAGTGTAGTGGAGTCTCCTTCCTTGGAGGTTTTTAAGCAGAGGCTGGATGGCCATCTGTGGGGAGTGCTTTGAGGGTGTTCCTGCATGGCAGAAGGGGGTTGGACTGGATGGCCCCTGGGGTCTCTTCCAACTCTACATCTCTATGATTTCTATGATTCTATGTCAGTGTGGCAGGAAATCCAGTACAGGTTTTAGATTGCATTTCAAAGGAGTTTTTCAAGGTACTGAACCTGTTTAGTTGGAAAGGGTTCAGCAGGTTGAATAGGAACCTTGAAACGCCATCTAAAACCTGGGGTGGATTTGCCATTGATGCTGACATGGACGTAAGCATGTAATTCTTCACTCAGTTTCTTCTGGAAGTGAGCAATAAGTAATTTTAGCAATTTTTCTTCCTAGTGTGAGGAAGTATTTAAAAACCACCTAGTTTCTGAAGAATATTCCCAATTCAGGACTTCTTCCGTGCAAAATTTGCATGTCTCCTTTCCTGCTTAGAAAATGCAGCAAATTGCACAAGTATGAATTTTGCAGAGAAGTTGTCCTCTAGAACGCTATGTTCTATGCAGCCTTTCATTGCAGGAAATAGCATTTCTTCGCAGAAATATCATTTTCTGCACAGAAAATCTTCCATAGAAAATGCCCTTTTTCTGCTCAAAGCAACCAAGGACAAATTTCCCGCCACAGTCCTGGACCCAGAAGGTCTCTCATCAGGGTTGCTCAACACTCGAAAACATTTTTGACCCCTTTTTTGGATACCTTTGCATATTTTTTCCATCCCTGCACGGACCTGACCACGATTTGCACCATTCCCCTGCTTGCATTAGACTTTGATCAACCCTTTTGGTGGCGCCTCTGTGGTCTTGTTCTACCCAAGATTCAGGAACATGGCTGAGTTTGCTTAATGCTGCCATGTCCCCTCCAAATATACTTAAATAAGCAGTAAATAAACCGCAAAGAGCCAGATAGAATGGCGTGCCTTCAGTTATTAGGAGCGGCTTTCCTTCTGGACCATTTAGTATCACTCTGAGAGTCTCTCCTTCTCTGAATGTCAAGGCCTTTAAAAATGATTTATCCGCCTTCTCTCTTTTATTGCTTAAGATGGTAGAGTTTTTTTCCCCCCAAGAAACTATTGACTAAAAAGGTGCTCTCCGGACTTCCCTGCCACTTTTGAAATCAGCTGCCAGATAGTTTGGTTATAAATAAGGCGGGTGGAATAAATCTTGGAAGTGCAGAAGGAACTGAGTCTCCAGTGGGGAGCTAGTGGCGTTCGAATCGGTGCAACAAATTTAGAGAAGCTGGCCAAATGATTTGAAGGATAAAGTTCAGCACATTGGACAGCTCCTTTTCCCAGCCCTTTAAAGGAATGCCGAACCTCTATGGGAGAGGTTTCAGAATTCAGACTAAAATGCAGAACGGATTCACTGCCCCCCCTTAACATGCAAACGCCCACTACCATGCCTTATTCTAATCTGGTTTTGCTCATAAAAATTTGCTTAAAGAAACTTTCTGTATCAACTGGCCTTATTCTAATTGTTTTTGAAGAAAGATATTTAGGGGTGCCCACTCATGGCTGACTTTCTCATCCGTCAAGCACTTGAGTCTTTGAGTTAAAATGTCTGTTGCTTTCGTTTCCAAAAGAGTATAAAGGCCAATTTAAACATTTCCTAAATTTTCAGCTGTTGTTATCTACCAACAGGCTAGATATCTTCAGAAGCAGTCTGTCTCTGGATACCTGTTCCTGAAGGCATACAGTTGGGCTGGGGGTCCTGGGACCCTTCCCGGAGGCATCTGGCGGTCCACTGTGCGAGACAGGTGAGCAATGGAAGGAAGACTCATGTTCTGATTCAACAGGACTCTTCATTTGTCCTTGTGACTTTGGATGAGCCTCCCCGTTGTGCCTCTGAATGAGTCGTGGCTGTCCCCATTGTGCCTCTGAAAGAGTCGTGGCTGTCTTTGGATGAGCCTCCCTGTTGTGCCTCTGAATGAGTCATGGCTGTCTTTGGATGAGCCTCCCATTGTGCCTCTGAATGAGTTGTGGCTGTCCCCATTGTCCCTCTGAATGAGTTGTGGCTGTCTGGATGAGCTTCCCCGTTGTGCCTCTGAATGAGTGGTGGCTGTCTTTGGATGAACCTCCCCGTTGTGCCTCTGAATGAGTCATGGCTGTCTTTGGATGAGCCTGCCTGTTGCACCTCTGAATGAGCCATGGCTCTGTTTTTGTGAGTCGGCACAGTGTCTCCTGAAGAAATACAGCAGGTAGACCTTTTCAGGCTTAAGAAAGAAAAACAAGTCCTTCCTTTGGTTAAAAAAAAAAAAGGAGCAGTTATTAGAAATATGGGCAACAATGACATATGGAACCTTCTGCTCAGAACACTTTTCTCCCTGATTTGGGAAAAAAAAAAATCCCTTTCCCTTGTGTGTCTCCCCTCCTCCCATGTACCCATTTGGACCAAGGTAAGCTCATATTTTTCTTGATAAATTTCAAGCCAAGTGAGCAGGGGATGGAAAATATACAGTTGAAATAAAAGAAAAACTGATTTGGCTTTGCCAGCAGAGAGCTGATTTATTGTAGGCTCAGCCCTGCCTTGAAATCACGGCGGTGACACCGCGGGGAAAGGAAAGGAACCGAGGGAGGAGGAGAAAGAAGCCGAAGGATGTTCCCCCCTTCCTTTTCTCTCTCCTGTTTGCAAAACTTGGGAGATTAAAGACAAGAAAACCCTTGCTTCTTTTTCCTTTTCTCGTGGAGGTGTTTGGTTTTGCAAAGTTCGTTCCCCGAGTTCACCCAGGGCCCATTTTTCTCCTTGGTAATATTGTGATGGATTGTATAGAGGTATCAAAATGTGGAGCTGAAACGGAGCCAAGGGCAGAGATTGGTATCGTCTGTGCAGCCAAGAAAGAGGGAAGCTGGCCAGGACCCCCGTGGGGCTGCGTGCGCGACATTTGAATCTCACCGCGATGCCCGGAGATGTGAGTCCATCGTTTTCCGGCTCAGATGTGGTGCCCCCTTTTGCATGGCCAAAGACCCCAGGAGAAATGGGTCAGCCTTCCTCCAAAAACAGATCAGAACGGGGCACGCCTCCCTACACTGCAAACCCCAGGATTCCATAGGAGGTTGAAAGTGGAATAATCGCGCTATACGAGTGTCGTGCGGAAATGGCCTTCGTCAGGGTCAGAGGTGGAGACTAGCTGGGCTCAGTTAGTTAGGAATGGGAGTTAGGAGGTGGGAGTTAATTTAGGATTAGTCAGGATTTAGATGTGTTGAATACGTTAACTCTGTTTAATAAAATATTTCTCTACTATGCACATGTGCCTCTGAGAAGGCTACTTGGAGGTTAGAGGAATACTTGTGACCAGGCACATGGGGTGTCCCTGGAAGCAGCAAAGGTTCACAGGTGGTCAGTGGTGCGATTGGAAGAAGACTGTCTTGCCCAGAAATCACAGGGGCTTCTAGGTGGTCCCCACGTTTGGTGCTAAAGCCTTGGATAGAAGGAAGCCCACCCATTTTGAGTGGTAGTGATGGGACAGGGAGTAGATGACCACATGCACATATCTCCTCCTCCAGCTGATGGAGCAGACAAGTGTCCAACTATTTGCTCGTGCGGAGTGGCAGCATTATCTGCAGGGTCCTCCCCAAGGACCCTATGGAGGCTGCTATGAAGGAAAGGAGTTGGACTCCAGAAGATGGCTTCTTTGGGGAGCCACAGCTGAGAAAAGGTGGGTTGGATGGGTTGGAATTACCATTGCAGCTGTATCTCATAGCTACCGTCTGTAGACCGTCTTGCCCAGAAATCACAAGGGCTTCTAGGAGGTCCCCATGTTTGGTGCTAAAGCCTTGGATAGGAGAAAGCCCACCCATTTTGAGTGGTAGTGGTGGGACAGGGAGCAGATGACCACACGCACACATCTCCTTCTCCAGCCGATGGAGCAGACAAGCGTCCAACTATTTGCTCGTGCGGAGTGGCAGCATTATCTGCAGGGTCCTCCCCAAGGACCCTATGGAGGCTGCTATGAAGGAAAGGAGTTGGACTCTGGAAGGTGGCTTCTTTGGGGAGCCACAGCTAAGAAAAGGTGGGTTGGATGGGGTGGAATTACCATTGCAGCTGTATCTCATAGCTACATCGCCTGATGTGGCTTAATTTCTAAATCTGGATCAAAGAGTTCCACCAGGAAGCTTTGGAGCTTGGGAATCCTCCTTTTTTGGGCTTGGATCCCCAGAGTCCTCCAGTCAGCACAGCCAGGATCTTGGCCTGTCCATCGTTCCAGTACAGGGGGCAGAACAACCCCCAAATCCTTTTCGGAACGGAAATCAATTTGCTCCTTCATATTTCCTCCTCCGCCCGTGCTTCCACTCTCCAAATACTCAAATATTTGCCAAACACAGTCTGCATATTTGATGTCTGTGTTTGACATCCAGCTACAGTGCATGCCAATATTTGGCACCGTACAATTGATACTTGAGAAGCGTTTGACATGCCGTGCTATTTAGTGTCCAAATAATGTGACAAGCGACATGCAGTGTGATTTCTTCCCCCCTCCCCTTGATAGCTGGCAAGCAATGGTATTTCATTCCTGACAGGATGCCACAGTGCAAGGAGTCTGGCCTTTGTTATCGGGGGACCAGGTGGCTTCCAGGTCAGTGGGACGATCAATCCAGCCATCCAGGTTTTAGGCTGAACTTTAAAGGAGCTGTGATTGAGGAATTCCGGGAGGAGCTCTCCCGCATGTAACTTTGCCAAGCTGTGCAAACAGATGCTCCTATTCAGAGAGTTCTATTCACCTTAGGAGCAAAACTTCTACGTGGCCCAGACAACGGAGGAGATAACATTTTTTCTCTGCTCTGAAAGCAGGTGTCATCCGCCAAGCTCATTAGTTCGTTCCGCTAGGTATTAATTATTCCACACAAGATCCCTGCAAAGGGCTGATAGCTGTGATTACGGTACAAGCCTCGGCACACCTTGCAAAGGCTATGATCTTCGTACTCAAACAAAGAGAGCCAAAGTTGACAGGGAAGTGGAGGGAAAATTGAAGGGAGGGAGGAAAGACGCATGTGCGATTATATGTGTCCGGTCTGGTAGAATGTGCTGGATTTTGTTGCTGAAATGTATGGGTGTGAGTTTTTAATTAATTTTAACTTTTTAACTTTTTAAATTTAAATTTAAATTTAAATTAATTTTAATTCTTTTTTTGATTGATTGTATTTTAACTTTTGCATTCTGTGGTTTTTGGCTACACCTTTGTAAGCTGCTTTGAGTTCCAATGTGGGCAGAAAAAAGGTAGGGTGTGGATGGCAGTTGAAGAGGAATTTTCATGCTTTCGTTGCGTGGTGTGAACGGGCCCAAAGAGGTTAAAAGAAGTATAAGAATTTAATGTGAGAGGTTGAGGCCACAAAATAAAAAGGTACATTTTATGCATGCTTGTATCCTCTTATGCACGGGAGACCTCTTTCATGGGAGATGCATAAATGGGCATGTGTCTCTGTGCACATGCATTCAAAGGAAACGGAGAAACCAAAAGCAGCAAATTGCAAGGGTCTCAATTCTTGGATGAACTCTCCTTTGAAAAATACAGGATTTGGAAAGACTGGAACAGAGGGACAAAAGGCAAGGGAACTCACTGACGGCACCTCATGGACTGGACAAGGTGGGACCTCCTTCCATCTTTTGGGATGAGACGGCATCTCTTTGCGTGGTCCATGAACCACCACCAGAAGATTGCAAAACCTCTCAGCTCCAGAACTCCTTCCAAAAATCGGTCTGCTCACTTCTCATCTCCAACCCTGTGCATTTGTTATGACCGTTGCAAATGGATGTTTTGTTCCCGTCCTGGCCATCTTGAGCATTCGTAGGCGTGTGGGAGGATGAATGCAGCCCTTCTGTCTAATTTTTCCTCTCTGCTTCCCTCCCCAAGTGAAGGAGGTGGTGAAGATTATATTGCAGGCAAAATGAATTCCTTCCTATTTAGACGCGGAACCATTTGCCAGCTGGGTTTCCGGTAAATTACACCTCATTCCCTTTTTAACCATCTCACCGATGAGAGAAGACAATAAGACAGACACACGGCGACGTGCAAATTGTGTCCCTAAAGAGCGGTAAAGGCCTCAGCAATGGCTCCATGGTGCTAATCAGATGAGATTTCTCCCTTGAAATGAATCAGCTTTCTTAACTAAGACACACAGAGGATGCTGGGAGGCTGGGGGTGGGCTTGAGAAATCCCAAGGCCTTGTTCATGGTTGGCACGTTCCACAACAAAGATGGGTGGCTTGGATTTTGGGGCAGAATCTGGACCTTCTGAGGTCCCAGTCCAACTCTCTGGGCTTCTCCTGGTGGCCTCACACCTCCTCCATGTCATCGTTGTTTGGATAGGATACTTCCCCTTTCTGTAAGGTTGAGAAATCTCTTGTAAGATGTAGCTAAGCATGGTTGTCTTAGTATGGTTGATTCCATTCCTTTGGCTTGGGTTCCACTCACCAGTGGGATGTGGCACCCTGGAGAAATCCTCTGGTATTGGAGGTGGTATTGATCATGGAATTATAGAAATGTAGAGTTGGAAGAGACCCCAGGGGCCATCCAGTCCAACCCCCTGCCATTCAGGAACACCCTCAAAGCACTCCCGACAGACGACCATCTAGCCTCTGTTTCCAAACCTCCAAAGAAGGAGACTCCCCCTCCCACACTCCCTGGCAGCAGCTTGTTCCACTGTCCAACTGCTCTCACCATCAGGAAGTTCTTCCTAGTATTTAGGTGGAATCTCTTCTCCTGAAGTTTGAAGCCATTGCTCCATGTCCTAGGCTCTGGAGCAGCAGAAATCAAGCTTGCTCCATCTTCCACATGACATCCTTTCAAACATAACTATCATGCTGCTTCTTCACCTTCTCTTCTCCAGACTAAACATCCCTCCAGCTCTCTAAGCATCTCCTCATAGGGCTTCATGGTTTCCAGACCCTTCACCAATTTGGTCATCTTCCAGCTTGCCGATATCCTTCTTGAACTGTGGTGCCCAGATATGAAAACCAATGAATAGTCTCCACTTCTTTCATAGTTGCTGGTCCTCAGTGGGTTTGCCCGGTCTCCTTTGAAAGTCATCCCAGTGGGCCACCATCACTCCATCTTGGGCTAGCAAATCCCACCCTTTCACCGTGCATGGCAGGAAAGCCATAATCCCCACTGGGAATCCCTCAGTGTTTCCAACAGCGACTGCAAAGGGCTCGCCTGTCTTTTGTGCCAAGGAGATTGTCTGAGTTTGTTGTCACAACACTGTAATTCTCCCCTGGTGAAAAATGTTATTAATATATTTTTTTTCAAATCAGCTTATTAGCGACACAGGGAGTCGGGCTAATCAAAGGTGCCGGTTGCCATGGCAATTATCTCCTAATCTCCACGGACCTGAGATTGCATGCAAAATTGGCTGAAGCAGGAGAGTCCGAGATCTAGCAGGCTGGCTGCCCTTTTGCAGCTGATGTCTGCTTTCTCAACTCTTCCTGATGGAGCACATTGGGGCTGGGGGGGGAAGAGGTTCAATGGGATGGGGGGAGTATTTCAGACTAGTAGGGTGGAGAGAGAGAGCAGGGCATCCGCATGAAGGGAAAGGCAGCACAGGGCCCAAGGCCGGAATCCTAGAATCGTAGAGTTGGAAGAGACCCCAAGGGTCATCCAGTCCAACCCCCTTCTGCCATTCAAAAAGACGCCTGGGTAATGAGAGGAGCCCATTATCGTACCAGGGCATACAAGTTTGAAACCCCAGGACTTTTTTTTTTAAAATGAACAAGGACTCTGGCATAATCTGCCATCCCCCCTTGGACTTCCTTCTGCTTCCTTCAATTCCCCCCAGCAGTTTTTGTTCTGTGCCTTCAAGTTCTTTCTGATTCAAGAGTGACCCCAAGGTCAGTCTATCATGGGGGTTTCTTAGCAATACTTGTGTGTGTGTGGGGGGGTTCCCCATGGCTTCCCTCTGAGGCTGAGAGAGTGTCCCTTGCCTAAGGTCACCTGGTGGGTTTCCATGGCCAAGCTGGGATTGGAAACCTGGTTTCCCAAAGTCCTGGTCCAATATTCAAACCACTAAATCTCGCTGGCTGTCTATTCCTTCATAGCTCCTGTAATATTATGCTTCCTGTAAGACCCTATGCTGAGGACAAGGAGAAGAAGGAACTTTTTGAGAATGAGAGCAGTGCAGCAATGGAACCAATTGCCCAGAGAGCGGCAGAGGTCTCCACCTCTGGATGCCTTCAAAGAGAGACTGGACAGGTCTTTGCTGGGGATGTTCTAGTTGGAGACCCTGCATTGAGCAGAGGGATGGATGCGGTCGTCCTTGAACAGCCTTCTAGCATTTTACAATGCAATGATCCTACCAAAATGCAACCCTTAAAAAAAATATGGGAAGAACTTGGGATTTCTTTTTAAAGAATCAGTTCGTACGAGAAAGGAGGTCTTGACCATGGCAGAGAGAGAGGCAGCTGTTATGCATGCATTCCTCCCACCTCCAGTTTGTCATGGCCGTAATAACTGCTCTTCCCCTCTCTTCCTGCCCCTGCTTTTTCTCTGTCAAGTCCCGTCTCCAATCACCAGCCCTCAGTAGAAGTGCCTTTGTGTTCGACATTTGCTGCTGCTGTCTCTGAGTTTATTTCCACACCGCTCAGCTGGGCCCGAGCTGGTAAATGAGGCCCTTCCGATGACAGTGTTTAGAGGAAATTGGAGCCATTTTCGTCGCCTCCTCACAAAGGAAAACAGCCTCCAAAGTGCTGCTTGACCTCCGGAGCACCTGCGCGGCTGTCCTCTGCCACTCAGGGGGTGACGGGAGACAGGAGGACGGGGTCACCTGCCCTGGGAAGCAGCGTTTTTGTGACAATACAGACCTTTTGTTGGCACTCTGGCATGTTCTGGAAAGGGCTCCACTCCCTCTGAAAAAAATCAGGTTTGTAGTTTGTGGAAGGGGGGTATCAGAGCCAGAGATGCTCCTGAAAAGCCAGGTTGCCACAGTGGCCAGGAACACCCGGCTTTGGCTGGTGCCCCAGTTGCACCCTTTCCTAGGGAAGGTGGATTTTGACACAAGGTTTCCTGCATTAGTGGCCTGCCACTTAGACTACTGTAATACTGTCTATTTGGGGCTGCCCTTGAAGAGTGTTCAGAAGCTGCAGCTAATGCAGACTAGTGTCAGATATGCATTTTAGATGTGACCTTCTGGAGAAAACCCGTAGAACCTCGGAGAAAGGGGAAAGTCAAGGGCATCTGTGCTTCAGAGCAAACGCTGGCCGAGGAGGCAATGGTTAACACTTAAACTGAGGATAAACAAAAAAGCATTTTCAAAGCAGTCTTGCTCCACGTTTGGGGGAAAGAGAGAGAGAGAGAGAGTTCAGTCTAAGCACAGCCTTGGACCATGGTGGGCATGGAGAGAAGCACAGGATACTAAATGCATCATTAGCTGCTCGGAGTCAGAAAAGAGAGGGCGAGGCAGAGGTGATGTTCTCTCTTCCCCAAAAGGGTAGAGCTTTGCAGCGGAAGACACAGAGTATGGATCACAGCGATGGCTTGAGAGTTGCTATGTCAATGGGGTGGCGGTTCTGGGTTTTCGCTTTCGTGGAGTGCCCCAAGTTGCTGGTGGCTCTTCCCAAAATAGATTCACCACATGGGATGGCTCCCATACGGACCTTTAAAAGACTTCCGTTAGATTCTGAGCTATTTCTGCCTTTCAAGTCTTTTGGATGGGATGTACCAGCTGGCATCTCGTTGGTGTCTTTACTTCTCCGGACATTTTTGTCCAATGTGGAATGTTGTCCTTCAGAAGTGCTGTCATTGTGTCTTCCTACCTGGCGGGGGTAGGACTAGATGGCCCTTGTGGCAACCTCTTGCAACTCTAAGATTCCTTGACTCAGGTCTGAGATTGTGCAACCAAAATTGCTCAGAAGGCGCCATTGTTCAGGGGTGTGCATTGGTCATGGGTGTCTGTCAATGAATGTTTGTGCGCCCTGTTTCAAATCCAGTGTCCTGGTTCGGTTGTGTGAGGGCCATGCTTTGCAAAACTCCACATGCGGAGATCTAAGCTGCACAGTCCCGAGCGCAGGCTCTTAGCCAGTGCGCCTGTGAATTGCTAGAACAGGAGAGAGTGTGCTTCTCCTGTTATTTCCCCTCCATCCAAACCCTTCCCTCCCTCTTGCTACCTTTCACAAGTCTAAACGCATCCATCGCACTGTTGTGCCCACAGGGCTGAGCCAAGACCAGCTGCTGAAAAATGTGGTGTTGGCGCCAATTACAGCTGGCTCTTCATGTTCGGTGACCCGTGTAAAAGGAAGGGTGCCTCCAGGGCTAGCACCTGCTTGGGCAGCCCCAACAGAGCGGAGCACTCCTGGCCCAGCGAGGGGAGGAGGAGGCTATTTTCCAACCGCCGGGTGCAAGAATGGTGCGAAAGTGTCGGCGGATTGCCAAACGCAGGGGAGAAACTCTTTCCACCGCTTTGCGAGCTGAGACAGAGAAGGCAAACGCCAACAAAGGGGTTGTGAGGACTCACCTGGTGGATGGGGGGGCATCCGAAAATTGGCCAGCTGTAGTTAATTAGATTCAGAGCCTGGGAAGTTACTTTTAAATGCTAATTAGTTACAGTCCCAAGATGTTTCAAAGTATTCAACGGTTGAGATTCTGGTACATCACAGTGGATCAACATGTAGGCAAATCTCCTCTTTCTAGTGGGTCTGTTCTAGTTGTTATCCCAAAACGTTGTTGTTGTTATCCACCTGCGATGCATGGACCTCCATGCAAAGATGGGGAATATTAGCTCAAATTAGGAGGCCTGTGAGAGGGGGCAACTTGGTGAGATCTTTTTGCCAGTGTTTACGGGATCCCATGCAGAGAAGAACCAGCCAGAAGTAAGTCCAACTGTGTTTTATTGGGGAATTGATTATATGCACACAAGATCCAAACAGTCATGTGCTCCTACAAGGCTAACTGAAGGAAAAAGGGAGGAAAAGTTTTGGAGAGCAAGATTCAGGGCATTGTAGGTAACATTTACCAGTCTCAGAGGGCAGCAAAGAAGCAGTGATGTGGGTAAGACTCATGTCCAAGGACAGTACACGACTGGGAATTGGAGCGAGGCAACGGCAATTGTTGTGCCGTGTCTAACTGGCTAAAACTGGGTGCTTTTTTAGACACGATTTCTGCCTTGAAGGCAAGGGTGTGAATTGTTCTCTGGCCAGATGAACAATAGAGTTCGCAGAGTGGAAGATGAGGTCCAGAATGGGCCGACGATCTCAGTGTTAAATAACAAAGGGCGAATGAACATTGCGATAGCTTTGTAATGGTTGGATTGGTGTGAGGACACTGGAGAGATTGACAGGTTGGAGAGAAGAGGGGTTGAAACAATCAGTGGTTTGGTGGAACTTCCCTGCCGCTATTGCCCAAAAGCAGAGTTGTTATGGCTAGATTAAACCTATTATCTCTGGGGTTACTGGGCGATTTCCTGACAATGACCTGGCTACACCTGGAGAGGGTCTCCAGCCTATTTTGCAGCACACGTGTTCAGCCAGCATCTTCCTCTTTTCCAGCGTGGCCACACAGTCACAATGGGGTACATTTTCTATCAAAGCCAATCAATGTATCTTGCCAATGAAGTCATAATTTGGTGCACAGCCTGGTAAAACGAGCAAGGCAGTAGAAGCAGCAGTAATAGGAACAGAAGTAGTCATAGGAGTCAGGGTCAGTAATTTGCAGGACAGTGATTGCATTTTTTTTTTCTTTTGCAAAGACAGGTCTTGCGGGGGGAAAAAACAACCTTGATTTCTCACTCTCAGATTCGTCTTGCAAATGTCTCCAGTTTCTTCTTTACTTAGACCCTGTTTAAGAGTCTAGGGGGGATCGATGGGATAAGCCACTTAAACGTAGGCCAGTATGCATATATTGATTTAAGCAAATGGAAATTGTGCGAGAGGGAAGCTCAGCTCGAATTGCTGGAGGACGGAGGTGCATTGTGGATGATCTGCCGTTCTCCCCAAAGGCCCCGTCTGTTTTGGCTAAAACTCAGCCTCTCCTCTGAAGACTGTAAATTTCCCACTCTTTATTTGTAAATTTCGCACAATGCATTTTTTTTCTTCCGCCGCAAAAGGGGAAGTTAAAAATAATGCACTGGCACGCACACCACCCACATCATTTAGAGGTTAATAAATGAAGGTTGAATGTAAATCGGAGCGCTGAGCGGGCTCTCCAACCTCACCTGCAGATTTGCGTCAGGAGTATGTGAACCAGGCTTCTTTGTAGAAATGGTGTCCTTGGTGATTTGAAAGATTTCTGGGTCACCGTTTACACAAAGCCCAAAAGGCAGGGAACGGAATGCAAATCCAAACATCCAACAATTTACATTAGAAGAAATTAGGACCCCCGCCAGTGGCATAGCCGGCAATTGAGGATGGCGATAAAAGAAGCAACCTTAAAAGAAACAAATATCACCCATATAGCAGAAATAATGCAAAGTACCCCCGCTTACCTGGCAAGTTAGGGACCAGAAAATGGAATTGGCTGAAAAGCAGAACTCATGTCCTGTGCTGAAGGGAGTGTGAAGGATTTGCAGAAGCTCATGTGGGACTGACCGCACGCAAGCCACTTGCAAAGTCTTTTCGCTGGTTTGGCCTCTTTCCCCTCTCTCGGCTCACTTTGCAACAAGCACATGTATGCAAAGTGGTGCCAAGTGAGTCTCCATTAGTGGGAAGAGCTGATGAATGAATGGAGCCACCGTCGAATTAACAGAAGTTGTCCTTGCTTTGGAAGCTTCCGAAGATATGGTGTCACATAACGGGCACCAAAAGGTGGGGGCTTCCTGTATGGCCAGTTAAAAGCATTGGAGAATGAAATTATCTTTTTTTTTTAATTTAAATTTTTTTAAAGGTTTACACATCAAGAAAATAAAGAAGAGGAGAAAACAAAAAAAGAGAGAAGAGAAATATATTAAAAGACAAACAACAAAATGAGCCAACATATAACATTAACATGACATTAAGTACATTTAAACTGAACTAAAAATCAAACTATACTAAACAAATAACACCAAAAAAGCCCCCTACATCTAATTAAAAATGGTGCCTACCCATGCCGCAAACATCTCCAAGTTATGTAAATGTACTTCACTTATATTCATTACTTTCTACTGTTTTAAATTTGTGGCTTCTTATTTTTATATTCCTAAATTGTTTTAATTTCTATAGTTTCTCAAATTTCTTATATTTCATAAATTTCCATGTCAAAAATCGATGTAATTTAACTATTTTAAAATACAGATATTTAATTCCACTGTATTGTTCCATATCTTGCTTCCATGAATGGAATCAAATCTATCTTAGACGCATGATAGCAACAACTTAGGAGAGAATAAAATTATCTTCACCCGGTTCTGAAAAGTAGTTTGTTTTTTTTAATTTAGAACCTGCAGGGGAAAAAAGAAAAAAAAAAGCATCATTTCCAGCTGTGATCTTGGACAACCTTGCAATGGATCAGGATCAGAGCATCTGATGTAAAAGGTAATAAACCAGCATTGGGAAACTGTGGAAGAGTAGGGGGTACTTTAGCCCCCCAAGAGACCTCCGGGGGTCACATCTCCCCCTTGCACCTACTCTCACAAAAATAAATTAGATTTTTTTAAAAAAATCCACAGAGTTTTCTTGGCAAGATTCGTTCAGAGGGGCTTTGCCTTTGCATTCCTCTGAGGCTGAGAAAGTGGAAGTTGCCCAAGGTCATTCATGAGTTTCTGTGCCTGAATGGGAATTCGAACCCTGATCTCCTAGAGTCTCGGCACTCAAACATCACACTGGCCATCAGAGAGGAACTTACACACCCATAAGCCACTAACAGGGTTCTGATCCGGTCAGTTTGCGTGGGCGTTTGCAAACCAGAGAATTCCTTGCAGGACCAAAATCCCCGCGCCACGTCTCTGGGTTGAATGCCTGCTTGTGACGTCCTCAGCATTTTCTCCTGCAAATGAGGGGTTCCAGCCCAGTGAGCTTCTCCCCTAATGGATAAATAAATGACACGAGCAGAACGAATGTGCCTTCAAGTGTTCGTTCTGACGCTGACACAATGTCAAGTGACAAAATGCGAGGGACGGCGGGATTGGCTTTCCACGGCACGTAAAACTGCAGGCGGCCAAAGCGTCCTGTTGGAAGGAGGTGTTTTAAACAAAGGCACAGCGTTTTTTCTTCTTGATAGCTCTCCATGTTCCACTGACCAGAAGGCATTGTCACAAAAGAGGTTTTTGAAGAGCGAGGAGTCTCCACGGTGAGACAGAAAAGGCTACTATGAGATGCTTATGTGTGTCAGAGCCTGGGAATAATGAATTACAAATAACAAGCGACTTGTAATTAATTCTCTTTTCCAGCAGGAAAGAAACATAACTATGGTAGTTTGCAATGGCATACCTCCAACTAAGTGTGAGTCAACTGTAGTGATGCAGCAGCTAAAAAGGCCAATGAGATTTTGGGATGCTTCGATAGCAGTATAGTGTCTGGGTTGAGGGAAGGAATAGTACCCCTCTATTCTGCTTTGCTCAGACCTCACCTGGAATATTGTGTCCACTTCTGGGCATCACAGTTCAGGAGGGATATTGACAAGCTGGAATACGTCCGGAGAAAGGTGACCAAAATGATCTGAAGGACTGGAAACCAAGCCTTAGGGAAAAAACCGTAGAGAGTTCATAGAATCGTAGAGTTGGAAGAGACCCCAGGGGTCATCCAGTCCAACCCCCCCTGCCATGCAGGAACCCCCATCAAAGCATTCCCAACAGATGGCCATCCAGCCTCTGTTTAAAAACCTCCAAAGAAGGAGACTCCACCACACTCCATGGAGGCAGCATAGTTGGGCATGTTTAGCCTGAAGAAGAGGACACTGAGAGACGACATGAGAACTGTCTTTAAATTTGTCATGTAGAAGATGGAGTGAGCTTGCTTTCTGCTGCCCCAGAGACTAGAACTCCAACCAAGGGAGAACTCCAACCAAGGGAACTCCAACCAAGAAACATTAAGAAGAGCTTCTTTACTGAAAGAGCTGTTTTACCGTGGAGTGGCCTTACTTTGGTGCCAAAGTGCATCACATTGGTCTCACGGTGCACTGGGTGGCAATGCCTGCTGGGCACTCTTACTGGTGTCCTGGTATGCATCTTCACCATGTACTATCTGTTTTTCTTAGCATCTCTGCTTTGTAGCCAAGTTATACCTAAAGTAGGAGGTGATACAGGATTCTGGTGTTTTAGTAGCAGCACCCTGGAGACCAGAGTTTGATTCCCTGTTTGGCTACGAAAACCCACTGGTGGATCTTGGGTGCATCACATGTTTTCAGCCCCAGAAAACCCCATAATAGGATTGCTGTAGGGCCGCCATACGTTGGAAAAGACTCTAAGGCACATAACAACAGCAAGCAACTAATCATAATAATGGATTGTGCGCAACCCCTTCTTGCAGAACTCTCCACATTCCCTTTGCAGTTCTATACTATCCGAAACCAAGTTTCTTTCCCATTTTATACCCTGTGTATGTGATAAAGCACAGCAGTGTGTGTCTTTTTTTTTCCTTTAAAAAAGCAAAGTGTTAAAGTCATTGGCATTGGTGGATTCCAACAGTGTGCTGCAATGGAAAAAACAACAACAAAGCTAACATAATTCTAGGCTAGCCCATGCAATTCTGCACTCAGCAGGTGCATGTTGTACAGATCAAGGTGAACCACAGAAGATACCATCTGTGTTTGCCTGGAACACCATGCCCAGTTCTGGGCACCACAGTTCAGGAGGAATATTGAGAAGCTAGATTTTGTCCAGAGGAGGGCAGTCAAAATGGTCAAAGCCCTGGAAGCCAAGCCCAATGAGGATTTCTCATGGCTAAGGGAGCTGGGTACGAGCTTTGATTTTTGTAAAATGTGCAAAATGTTACATTCACTTTGTTACATGGACTAGTGAAAGTAGGAGCATCGGATGAATTGCTTACCTCTTTGTGATCTATCAACCTGCATATTTTTTGTGTGCTGTGTGCTTAGCTTCCCAAAAGGAAAAGGCTGTCACTTTGGACAGCGATGCAAACTGGTGCGAAGTATGTTTTGTACAAATAGTGCAGACCTTCCCCCTACACCTTTGGCCTCTTGGTCGCACATTGGAGGTGTGATCTCTCAGAAGGGATGGAGGATCCTCAAGATGTTGTCTCACTAGGTCAACAGGGAGAGTCTCACCAGTGGAGAGATTTCTTCGCACCCTTTCTGAAGGGGCAGCAGAGCCTTGAGCATTCGTTGCTGGAAGGTTTTCTTCATATCTTTGGCGACGTTTCTTGGAGACGTTGTTGGCCATTGGTGGGACTTGGACTACAAGCAGGTTTGGACAACTACCCTCAGATGGATGGGTCAGCTTTTTTTCTTGAACAGAAAGTGATCTGATATCACTTCCAGTTTGGGGTTTGGTCAATTATTTTGGAGGTTTTGGGGTGGTGCTCACCTAGTATGCGGCAAACAAAAATGTCACTTTTGGAGTGAGTTCCTATGTTTTTTAGAGGTGGGGTTTTTGGCAGCACAGTCAATTTCAATATTTCTAAGGCATATGGGAAAGTTTCGGGGATGTCCTGTGGGACCTGGAGGCCACCAAGACAGGGCAAGGGACCACATGAGGATCTACAAATTACATTCCCCACACTTCTGATATAGAAGAGTCTTTTTTTTTCCCAACCAGCAGGATTTTTGCAAAGTTCTTCTGAGTGCCTAGCAAACATATCAGAAACAGGTGCGAACTTCTGCCTTGGATTTTCATGATATATTTTTTTTTCGTCGGGAACGTCATCTATCTGTCCTAATGTTTGCAGACAGGCTAACATCTGCAACCTTCCTGTGAAGTTGTTTAACATGATTTACATCCGAGGGAAAAAGAAGTGCTAATGCCAGTTTGGTTTCCCATCTGCCTGGGGCTTGGCGGATCTCCTGCTGCTAATGCCTCTGGAGGCATGTTAGCGCCAAATGTTTACAGCAGGTCAGTCATTCGGTTGGGCCTCTATGACATATTCATCTTCTGCCACCTGCATGGCATCGTTGCTGTTGCTGCTGTTATTTGCCGTTAAGTCGACTTTGCCCTACCGCAATGCTAGGAATGAGAGCTCTCCAAAATCCCTGGTCATCTACTGCCCTCCCAAATCTTGCAGACTCAATCTATCTGTGGTGCCATCTCCTTCTTTCTTTACTGCCTTCTGGTCTTTTCCAACAAGCCACATCATCTCATGAAATGTCCAAAGCAAGACGGACTCAATTGAGATGTTGGCTTCTAGTGAGAGTTAGAATCATAGAATTGTAGAGCTGGCACGGACCCCAAGGGCCAACGGGTCCAGCCCCATTCTGCCATCAGAAATAGAGAATCAAAGCCCTCCATCTCTACATTTATGAATTCTACTCATCACATCCTCACCAGATGAGGTTGCTACCTCCGTCACAGAATCACTAGCAATATACCAGCTGGAATGCACCCAGATGTCTCTGGTTGTGGAAGTGACACAGGGTTGAGCCTGGATAATTTTTTGATGGGAGCAAGAAGGAGGAACGAGGATCTCTAGGGAGGACTAGGAGAGAATCATAGAATCACAGAGTTGGAAGAGATGAGAAGGGCTGTCTAGTCCAACCTCATTCTGACATGCAGGAAGACACCATCAAAAGAATGGATCCAGCAGGATGTGAAGGCAGTCATAGAATCAAAGAGTTGGAAGAGGCCACAACGGCCATTGAGTCCAACTCCTTGCCATGCAGGAACACACATTCAAAGCAGCCCCAGCAAATGGCCGTCCAGCCTCTCTTTAAAATCTTCCAAAGGAGGAGGTTTCACGTCAGCTTTGTTGGGCTAAGAGTTCAAGTTCTTCTTATTTGTTTCCCATGCTCTGTGCATTAGTGTAGAGACATCTAAGACCATGAGATTCCCTCTAGCTGCTTATTTAAGGTTTTTCTCCTCCTACGGTCGAGCTCTCATACTATTTGTTCAGTTCCCTCAGTAACTTTTGGATTATTATCTCTAGCACTCAAGAATACGGTTACCTTCTCCGACATAACTCAGTTTAAAGCTCTACTGATCAGGTTTGTGAGCTTCTTAGCAAAAACATTCCTGCCATTCAAAATGTTTGTGGAGGGGCCAGAACTGAGAATTTGAGGATCTCAGGATTCAGGGAAGGTCATAGAGGAAGATCCAGCCCTTCAGGGATCCAGAACCTAATTTAGAGAGGACTTGATAGGTTAGAACCAGCCCTTTGAGTCAGGCCTGGAAACAGATGGGCCTCCAGTGGAGCTGTAAGGATGGAGAGAGACTAGCGATGGTTGGAAATCAATCTTTCAAGGAAGCTTCTCTGTCATGATAGTTCTTCCACACATGTAACTTTCATCGGCTTCTGAGGAACCTCGACTTCCACCAAAAACAATTTGAAAACCATCATAAAGCAGAACTGGCATTCGATTTGCACTGTTAACACAAAGTTGACATTTTAGGTCCACTTCATTCATTTGGAATAAATTACTCAAAGTTGTGCCTTTTTTTTTTTTTTGGGGTAAAAAAAAAATCCTCTTTTCCACATGAACAATAATGTTGAACTGAATGTCAGTCATCAAGAAGGAATAATTGGATTGTGGAAAGTGTTATATTGTGAATTAAGTTGACTGATGAGGGAAATGTCAGTGGTATTAAGCGGTTCCCTTGCCATGATAATTTTACGTCTCGGAGAATGTATTGCAAAAGAGCACTCCAAGGCATCCATTCAAAATGATGGAGTCGTTTTAATAAAAGGGGGATTTCTCTTTCATATCGTTGTTTTTAAACAGTTTATCTCCTAGCGGAAAGAACGGCGCCATGTTAAGAGGCAAATGGTCGGGGAGGGGGAGAGTTTTGGAAAAAGCTGATGAGAGCAGTTTTGTTTCAGAAATATGGATTGCCCTAATTTGAAATATGGGCAGAAGTTAAGGCCAAGGCAGAACTCTCTCTCTTTTTCTTTCTCTGTGCCCCCTGATTCTACAGGATCACAGGAAAAGCATGAAATGTAATGTGGTTGTGTATCTTTGAGTGACTTTTTTACTTACGGCAACCCAAAGTTGACTCTATCATGACGTTTTCATGGCAAGATTTGTTCCAAGGGACCTTGGAACCTTCTACTGAGGCTGAGAGAGAGTGACCAGTCTAAAAAAAAACCAGTTTGGCCTGTGCTCCAGGCCTCACATGAATTTGTAGCACATCTTTATGTGGGAAGATCATTGCAATATGGCCAAGGGTGTTCTCTGTATGCTCTTTTCGTTCTTTTCTTATCGCATTATCTCTCCATCACTCTGCAGTCTGCTGGCGTTACTGAAGTCTGAAATTGCCTATTCAAAATATATGAATGTAGGCACCTTTGTGATGTTGGCTTGAAACATAATGCGGGTATGATGGAAGGAAGAGATTTTTTTGTTTCGTTTGTTAACTTGACCCAGAAGAGAATCATAGAAGGACAGAGTTGGAAGGGGGTCTTGTGGACCACCGAGTCCCAACACTCATGAATGCAAGAACTAGAGCCTCCCTAGCAGTTTTTTTGAGAAAGACATCCAGAGGAGACACCCCACCACCTCTTGAGGTCACTGGTTCCATTGTTGAACCACCCATATAGTCAAGAAGTTCTTCATAAGGTTCAGTCAAAAGCCACCATCCTGTAACTTCAAACTTGTACCTATCTTCTGGAGCAGCAGAGAACAAACTTGTCCCCTTCTCTTCGTGACCGCCCTTGGGATGGTGAAAGAGGGCATTCATGTCATCCTCTTCTCTTCATCAGGCTCAATGTGCCAAGTACTTCAACTTTTCCTCATGTGTTTTGATGTCCACGCCTGGCATCTTCTTGGTTGACCTCCTCTCAACCTACTCCAGCTTGTCCAGATCCTTCTCAAAAGGAGGTGCCCTGAACTAAATGCAGAGAAACATGGGCATCTGCCTTATTTTGAGTCAGAAACTTAGGTGGAATCAGTTACCAAGGATGAAGCCTTGGACTGTTGGGTCCAACTCCATTCTGCCATGCAGGAAGGCACCATCAAAGCATCCCAGAAAGATGGCCATCCAACCTCTCTTTAAAAACCTCCAAAGAAGGAGACTTCACCACACTCTGAGGTCGTGTATCCCACTGTCAAACAGGTCTTACCATGAAGAAGTTCTTCTTAATATTTACATGGAATCTCTCATCCTGAAGTTCAAACCTATTGCTCTGTGTCCTAGTCTCTGGAGCAGCAGAAAACAAGCTTGCTCCATCCTCCATGTGGCATCCCTTCAAATATTTAAATGTGGCTGTCATGTCCCCTCTTAACCATCTCCAGGCTAAAAATACCCGAAGCTGGTCTTCATAGAGCTCCATGGTCTCCAGGCCTTCTATCATTTTGGTTGCCCACCTCTGGACACTTGTCACTATCCTTCCTAACTGTGGTGCCCAGAGGCTGAGAGTGTGTGACTTGGCCAAAGCCACCCAGTGGGTTCCTATGGCCGAGCGAAGGTTTGAATCTTGATCTTCATCAGATCACTGATCTATCTTACCCTTTGTTTAAGCTTTCTAATATAGGGGACTGCCAAGCTCTCCTCCCCATGGGCCAGAGACTGATACCATATCTGTGTTTATTGACTGTAACTGGTTTTTGAGTGTGATTTTTGTTGTTTTTCTCCAGGTGGTGGCTCATGAACGGGCAGTGATCCACGGATCACCATTTTCACTCGGCCTGAACCAAACAACTTTTTCCATGAAAAATACCATGAAAAGACAAGCGGGTAAGCAACCAAAACTGAACAGAACTTCAGTGATTTGTGTGATATGCATCAAGGGGCCAGAAATGCTCAAAGTAATTAAAGTTCTGTCAAAATCCCGGATAAGAAACCTTTAGGATGTTGTTTGGGGAGATGAGTGAGGACTCCAAAGTAGGGTGTTTTTCCCCCTCTTTCCACATTCTGAAGCTGAGAGGTTGACTTAACAGGCCCAAAGGAAGACAAACACTTGTTGCTAGAACTCAGTAGGGGGAAAAAAATCACCATTTTTTCATAGATACCGTTTGACAGTGAGATCATATGCTTTGAGAATATGTGCTCAGGTTAAAAGAGGGTGTTAATTTTTGCACGAGAAGTGCTTGTCGTTGCTACCCTTGAGATGAAAACTTAATGAAGAACTGCATCGCTATCTAGGTTGCACAGGCAGAATTGTACATGTCGTGCCGTTGCAGATGAGTCTGCGTGCATGCCACCGTGGAGGGTGCATTAAGCGCTGTCATTGCTGGCTGGACAATGTCACAGAGGAGATGGAATTGCATAATGCCATGCGATCCCATGAGTGTAAAATTAAGCTGCGTCTCCTTTGGAAATTGGACAGTGTCAATGGCTGGATCCAATGTATTTTTGGCCTGGCGGAAATATATGACGGAGCGAGTTGCATTGGTGTCTATTGGTGCTCCTTCCATCAAGGGAGAGAGAGAGAGAGAGAGGCAACTGATTTTGGGGCTTGCAGATGTTAATATTTGGATGAGAGACTACCAAGGAATACGTAGCTGTAGCTACTCTGGTTCCAGACACCTCTATTTCAGGTTTGAACTTCCACATTGCCATTCAGCCCTTTCCTCTCAGAAGAGTTTTGGGGAAAAAACATTTTTTGCAAGACACAGAGAGACTGATGAAGGATTTGCATGGGAAATGAATCTCATTTGATGCACTCCTAAATGCCCATAAAGGTTGGATTTAAGAATTTTATTTGTTCCCGACTTATAATTTTTTAGTAATTTTCCACCCCCTGGGAGAAACATCATTTAGATGAAGGAGGAGAGAGAGATTCTTTGGAATTCATTACTCTCTAACTGATATAAAGGGAATGTTTGATTTTAAAACCTTTTTTTTTAAAGACTTGGCATAGTAGGGGGGAAAGAAGCTATACTGCTATGCTTTGAACTGTGAAAAGAACAATTTATCATTTGATTTGTTCTTCTTTGTTTAATTTATTTAATTTTTTTCTTAGCAAAAAAATACAATACAAGAATAGAACAAACGGATGCTATCTTCGACCCTACTTTCCCCCTCTTTAAATCGTTCCACCAGTGTATTAAATTATTTTGCTTTATTTGGAGCTGGGTGAGATATTTTCCCATTTCAATCCAGGGTTGGAAATTGCCCTCCAAGGAGATGAACATCTAAGTCAGGGAAAGAGCTGTTTTTGAAGGGAAGGATGGGTCAAATATATTCATTGTTCTATCATGAACTGAGGATTTCTCCATGCCTCTGGAGTCCCTCATACTGGTGGGACTCCCATCATCCCTAACCATTGTTAGTGGCTGGGGTTGATGGGCATAGCAGTCCACCATTTTGAGAAGGACCCAAGTTGGACAGGTCTGCCTGGGTTTCTCTGTCCTGAGCTCAACTTCTCCTGACCTTTGCCTCAGTTGGAACCCTCCTTAGATGTTCTGGTTCCTCCACGTGACTACGAGAAAGTGAGGGTAAGTTTCCTAAGCTGGTTCCTCTCTGGTCCTGATTTATATCACCCTTCAAGAAGGTTACATTTGGACCAAGTAGCTGTACCATTAGGCAGGTTTAGCCTGGTAATTTAGCCTGCATTAGTGGGAGCACAGTTTCCAAGTCAAGGGAAGTAATGGTCCCACTACATTCTGTGCTGGTCTGGCCTCACCTGGAATACTGTGCTCAGTTCTGGACACCTCATTTAAAAGGAGATATAAACTAGTATAGCAGATCTGGAGAAGGACAACAAGGATGATAAGAGGTTTGTTGTTGCTTTGTTGTTGCCTTTCTTTCAACTCATGGCAAGGTGAACCTATCCCAGGGTTTTCTGAGGCTCAGAATGTGTGATGCACCCAAGGTTACCTAGAGGGTTTCCATGGCCAAGTGGGGAATCAAACCCTGGTCTCCAGGGTACCGCTACTAAAACAGCAGAATCCTGTATCAGCACCTATATCATCTCCTAAGACAGTGTGTTGTCCTTCAGTGTGGAGGAAGACCTTGGCCTAAATCCTGTTGTGACCCTGACTAGAGCAGACCCATTGAATCAATGGTATTCATCCATGTGTTGACTCACAATTCAATAACTGATTTAATGGGTCTATTCTGTTTAGAGTTAGTCACTCACAATGAGCTGAAGCAAGACTCAGCTGCGGTCAAGCTAACTTCTATAAATGGAAGGGAACCATCTTGACCTCTGCAGTGGAAGCAAGTTGTCTTGGGCTGGCCCTGGCAGCAGCTTCCTGAGATGGTCCTCCAATTTGTAGAGGGTGAAGAAGCCAAGAATGTAGCGTCATGCTTATATTCAGTCAGGAGACGATGCAGTCTCCTTCACTGGAAGTTTTGAAACCGAAGTTGGCTGGACATTTCTCAGGGTGGTATTCGTGGTGGCTTCCTGTACTGGCAAAGTCTTAGAACAGATGGATCTTGGGTTCCTTGCCTGCTCTTTGGTCCTATGATTCTTTGGGATGATTGCTCCACTCATTGGTCAACTCTGACTGGAAACCATCCAACACCAGTAGGACCGGGATTTTATCTCTTTCTCGTCCTGTTGTATCACCTATGGTGCTCAAAACCTGATTCAAAGGGTTTTCCA
Source organism: Ctenosaura bakeri (assembly GCA_948474755.1). Lineage (NCBI taxonomy): Eukaryota > Metazoa > Chordata > Lepidosauria > Squamata > Iguanidae > Ctenosaura > Ctenosaura bakeri. The sequence goes on along the minus strand of CAOLHI010000366.1, from coordinate 598,120 downwards.
GCCCTCCTTGGGAGATTCTAATGGTATTTAGGAGGCTGCAACAGCAAATGAATAGTGGTAGAACAGTGAGATCTCCCAAAAGTACACAGTGGCATTGTGGCCCCTCGAGAATTCATTGCATATCACTTCCTCCTTGGCAGTTTTGCCATCTCACCGTCCCAGCCAATCAGGGATCAAAGCCTTAGAGAATTCCTAACACATCTATTCCTCCTTTGTGGGTTTTTTTTCCGTCTCAGGGATCCCACCCAATTAGAGAGAATTCTCTTCCTCCTTGGTGATTATATCATATCAGTGGTCCTACCCAATCAGGGATCACAGCATGAATGAGACAGCTATAAGATTGCCTTTAAAAAAAAAAAAAAAACAAAACCATAAAGCCACATAATGACATGGCTGAAGATAAGTGCAGGAAAGCAATCTAAGGAATAAGTAAACTTTTTTCCCCCAGGAGTTCTGGGAAAAAAAACTCATGCCTCGTGCTGCATAATGTAGTGAGCATCTCTAAGTGGAGTTGATAGAGGCCAGAAACCAAGACGACATCACAGTACAAACATTTTCTTTCTCCTTCCTCCCTAATGCAAATTCACTTATCACTTGCTACATTGAGTATTCATAGTGAGGAAACTTTTTAATGGAACCAGAGCTGGGGAAAGTATTCCACGGGATCTCTCTTTCCCTCATACTCTCCTTGCTTTTGCGAACATGCTGAAAATTAAAAAATAATTGAACCAGATCCAATGCCTCCATTTATTTCCCCGTGAGTGGCAAGGGAGCAGTAGAGCTCTAATGCTCGGCTTTTGTCGCCTTGTCACTTTGATAAATTCTTTAGTAACATCTGACTTTAATGCAAAGCTAGGCTTGCTTTACTTGGCGTCTCCTGTCACTTAAATGCCAGATGGAACAATGGCTCAGGTTGAAAATCAGAAGGCCTAATTTTCGAGGGAGAAGGAGAGAGAGAGAGATAATGAGGAAGACAGATAGGCGTTTCCTGCTAATCAGCAAATTTACCTTTTCTCTTGTAAAAGCAAATTATGCATGACAAAGGAATTTTTTTTAATGCCTTTTCTCTGGTGTTGTTTCTGGATGGTTGGACAATGGAGGCCATGGGACTCCAAACTGGACAGTGATTCTTCTAAGAGTTGTTCAACAGTTGACAAGGGTGGTGGACTCTCATCTATGGACAACCATCTTTTGGAGGTGCTGGAGTTGTGCATTCCTGCATGGCAGAGGTTGAACTACTTGGTTCTTGTGGAGCCTTCCAACTCTAAGGTTCTGTGATTCTCTTCATGTGATCCTGGGATCACCGTGTAGGAGGAGGCACTGTTGGTGGCTTGACAGATTAGAGAGCTGAGCCAAAGCTGGCAAAATGAGTTTCAACAGAGGGAAATGTAAGGTCCTACACTTAGGCAGAAAAAATGGAATGCACAAATATAGGATGGGAGACACATGGCTGGATAACATTACTTGTGAAAGGGATCTAGGAGTCTTGGTGGACCGCAAGCTGAACATGAGCCAGCAGTGGGATGCGGCAATCAAGAAAGTCAACGCGATTCTTGGTTGCATCAATAGGAGAATAGTGTCTAGATCAAAGGAGGTAATGGTACCACTCTATTCTGCTTTGGTTAGACCTCATTTGGAATGCTGTGTCCAGTTTCGGGGACCTCATTTCAAGAAAGATATTGACAAACCGGAGCATGTCCAGAAGAGGGCAACCAAAATGGTACAGGGTCTGGAAGCCATGAAGCCCTATGAAGAACAGCATAGGGAGCTGGGAATGTTTAGCCTGCAGAAGGGAAGGTTTAAATATTTGAAGGGATGTCATGTCGAGGAGAGAGTAGGCTTGTTTTCCACTGCTGCAGAGACTAGGACAAGGAGCAATGGATTCAAACTGCAGGAAAAGAGGTTCCACTTAAACCTCAGGAAGATCTTCCTGATGGTCAGAGCTGTCCAGCAGTGGAATATGCTGCCTCAATGGATTGTGGTGGAGTTTCCTCCTTCTTTGGAGGTTTTTAAGCTCCATCTGTCAAAGGGAGTGCTTTGATGTGTGTTCCAGCATGGCAGAAGGGGGCTGGACTGGATGGCCCCTGGGATCTCTTCCAACTCTATGATTCTATGATTCTATTAAGTTTCAGTATAGACCAGAGACCTCTTTATCTCCAGAATGAAGTGATTCTCATGAGCTGAACCCATGTGTGTTAATTGCCTTCAGCTCAGGTTCAGCTTATGGCAACATTACAAATGAGTGACTGTCTTGAGAAAAGCAGAGAGCCTATTCTACCAAAGGCAAGGGGTTCATTTTATAGGATCCAAAAGCAACAAAGGACATCAATTGTGGTGAAAAACTCTCAGATTTATTCAACAGCACACAGTTTACATGACAGAAGCATGCAAGCGGTATTAGTGTATGGTTACGGATGAAACCCACTCAAGACTAACATGCCCAGATAACGTAAAGATGGATGTTCTCACCAAGCGGGTTCCTTCAATCAGCCACTGCAGGAGCCCAGACAGAAAGCAGGGAAGGAGCACTTGTGTATGAAGCTGCACCTGTATATTCATACCCCCTGGCCCAGAAAACTAGGCCACCTTTCATAGGATCTTTGCAGTCCTCAGGCATCTGGGACAAGCTAGCTCCTTTCAGCTGTCAAGGTCATCAATCAAATGGACCCCTGGGATGAACTAGATTTCTTTTAACTCTCAAGATGACCAATTCAGCGATCATCTTCCAGGTTTGTCCCCATGCCCGTTATTGGTCTCAAGCCAAGGGTGGATGGCAATTAGCAAGTATCACCTGCAGTTTATATTTTATCTATGTTCCAAGCTAACAAGCATACAAGGTGCGTCAAAGCAAGAACGCAGAGGTCAAGGCAAGTTCAGTGTGCCTAATTAAGCAAAATTCTTAGCAGTAGCAGGCAGAAACTTAAAATATGGAGGAAGAAGCTGGGGACAGGACATTCCTACACCTCCTCAAGATTGCAGTGGTCTTCCGGATCTCCAAGACATTTGGTCATCCAGAACCCTTGAAGACTGATTGGGTACCTCGAGCTGAATGGCATAGCCCAAATTAACAATTTGTAAGCCACTGTTGGAGTGCTTTTTTTTTTTTTGGCTGGAGAGCAGGATATGAATACTTTAAATAAGTTGGAGCTCCTCGGAGACTAGAGGGCCCCATGTTCCTTACCCCCTGTTCTCTACCCCATAGTGCCCTATAGAGGTTATTGGAGGAATCTCTCTTTCTTCTGAGCTGTCCATGGTCTGGGTAGAGAATCTGTCTTGTTCTTTGTGACTTCCCTGGAGAGTATTTTGCACCTGTTGGCCACCTGCTCCTGTTTCTAAAGATGGGAAAATCACTTCTGTCCAAGTCATTCTCACATATGCTCACCCATAAATCTGTTCCATCCCATTTCTGCATTAATTGGCACTTAAATCCACAGAAAAAAATCTACACAAATGCACATACCAACTTGCAAACATATATTCTCTCCAAATATGCATGAGTAAATGTGCTGGGATGTTGCATTGAGCCAACCATCTAGGCCATTACAGTCCTTGTCTCATTTGGGAAGGGCAGAATCAGATGGCTACTAAATTTTGATGTGCCCAAGAGCCCAGGAGGTGCAGAAAAGTTCTTACCAGGGTTTACACCTTCCTCGGTTGTCCCGTTGATGTTTTTCTTCTTGGGTGCTTTCCTTTATGCCCAGTCAACCTCAGGAGACCTCGTTGAAATCAGGGACCTCTGGAATATCTCAATGTGGATTGTGCAATTGGTTACCATTCCACAGATGTACAGGTAACCCACGTGTGTGGGAACTCACCAGCATAGGTAGGGACTGGAATCTAAAAAACAGGGCAGTCTCCTCCTCCTCCTCCTCTTCCTTCCTCTTCTTCTTTCTCCTCCTCCTTCCTGAACTATTGAACAGAAGGAGGGCTTGGATGATCTTCAGAAATCTGTTGAGGGTCTTCAACTGGAAAGTCTTCTTCTTCTTCTTCGTCCACTAACATTGACTAGGAACTCTGCTTAAAATACCTTGCAATGAGTACAAAGGTGTCAATTCTCAAAGCAAGGTTCCCAACAACTCCAAGGAAAAATGAAAAGGCTACCATTGCCAAGCCTTTCAAAATCAATAATACTCTTCCCCACCGCCGCCTCCAGCTGAAGGAGACCCCCATGTCACTGTGCAGCCTTCTGTGCCCCTCTTTAGAAGCAGAGGTGTCCTGAACCTTCCCATTCCTTTCTCATGGTGAGAAGCAAACCTTCCACACCTTACCTCTCCCTCCTTGCCCATAGAGACAGCCAATTAATTTTAGGGACGGTCAGGTCTGCTGGTTTGACTTCTCCTACGTTTGAATTTTGCAAAGTTTTGGTCAAAATATTTTGGAAAAACCCTGCGCGGAGCAAGCCTGCCTCATCCCTTATGACGTTCAGCTCTATCAATGTCCCCCCAAATGGGGCGAGTGTTTAATCGATGCACGGCAACTCCTTTGCTCCTTTCCTAGATGGATGCTGATATCTTCCAAATAGGGCAAGATAACAAAGGCAATCTCTTTCTCTTCCCCCTCGTTGGCTGTATCTCCGAGGGAAGCTCCTGTAATTGCATCTGAAATCTCTAAATCCCTTCAGAGTGTGTGTTGTGTGGTGGGGGGAAAGCAGATCAGATAGCCAACGGGGAGCGATTTGAGGATAATGATAAGAACAGAGAGTCCGGGGTGCAGAGGAATGTTATTTAATGTCTCCGATAATTTCTTCAGAGAATGGAACTCTCAGAACAGCCTCGGTTATCTTCTGCTTGAAATGGTGTTTCTGGTCGCCCACTGAGATGTTCTTCATTGCTGGTGGAGAACGAAGCTTTGTTGGTGGACTTTCACAGGTAGGATGATGGCAGCGACAGGGATGTGTCTCATGCATGCCCCTCCTGATCTACTCATTTCTGTAGGCCCTTCTTTTGTACTTTGCATGATTTTTCTTTCCAAAGAATACACACACACATGCATACCCAAGACAGTGCATTTTTGTGCTTACATTCTATCCACATGCACACTGGCCTAAATCCTATTATTGGTCCTGGACAAAGGAAATCCAGTTGGAATGACTCATGAGTTGACTCACCATTCAACAATTCATTTCATGACTCTGCTCTCTTTCCACACTTTCCAATATTTTCACAGTGAAAACAGGGTTGTGTGTAGTCAAGCAACATCAGAGTGGGGCCAAGAGGGTTGACGTTGTTAAGGAAGAAGAACAGATAACTGGAAGAGGCTGGAGCAGTTTGCTTTTGCCTGAGCCTCTTGGGAAGGGAAAGATTTTGCCCCCTCCTGTCCCATCCTTCTTGACTCCAGTGCACTCTGCACTTTGAACTCTGTTTGCTGCAATTGAAGTAAGCTGAGAACTCAGTGGGGAAGTGCAAGCAAGAGAGAGAAAACAGGACATTTTAAAAGTTGCTGAAAGAGTGGGGTGATGGAAGATTCACTGGGACTGTCCTTTTTATTGGGACCAAGTTGGGACTGGTCATAGAATTGTGGAGCTGGAAGAGACCCCAAGGGGCCATCCAGTCCAACCCCATTCTGTCATGCAGGGAGATACCATCAAAGCATTCCCAACATAGGACATCCAGCCTCTGTCTAAAAATGTCCGAAGAAGGAGACTCCACTATGGTCCCAGCCAGTGGATTCCACTCTTGGACTGCTCTTACCATCAGAACTTTCTTCCTAATGTTGAGATGAAATCTCTTTTCCTGAAGTCTGAAGCCATTGCTCTGTGTCCTAGTCTCTGGAGCAGCAGAAAACAGGCTTGCTCCACCCTCCACGTGACATCCATTCAAATATTTAAACGTAGCTATCATGTCCTGTCTTAACCTTCTCTTCTCCAGGGTAAACACATCCAGCTCCCTAAGCTGCTTCCTCACAGGGCTTCATAGTTTCCAGGCCTTTTACCATTTTTGTTGCCTCCCTCTGGACACCTTCCAGCTTGTCCATGTCCTTCTTGAACTGTGGTGCCCAGAACTGGGCACAGGATCTCTCCAGGTGGGGTCTGACCAAAGCAGAACAAAGTGGGACGATCACTTTCCTTGGGGTTCCAGCCCTTTGTGTGCTTGGGTTTTCTTAGCATGCCTTATTTCAGCCCTCCTTCTTCTACTTGTGAACTGTATCATACCATTATATACATCTTAAAAAAGGCAGAGGTGTTGCATATGTTTCCCCTGGCTCCTCTTGGCCCCTAATATACTCTCTATCATCTCCTGCCAACTCCCCCTGGCCATTTTGTGACAAATCCAGAAGCTTCCTACCTTGTATGGAAACTTTTAGCAGTTTCGTATTGCGTAGGCTGATATTAGAAAAACCAGGCAGAAGGAATGTCCCCCCAGTTCCATGCAGTTCCACCTCTGCTTTGCTCCAACTGTCATAGATAGCGCATGGTGTTGCATGGTGGAAAGTTCTGATGCATTCTATTAATTCCGTGCTGTTTGCTCTGCATGGACCCTTGTATGTTTTGGGATTTGTGGGTCCTCCACCCCCTCTGTGCCTCCCCATGCAACCGAAGACGGTGCCCCCCACCCCTTTGAGCCTTCTGCCAAAATTAAAAAACAAACTCATGATTTAGAGCGCTATTTGCTCGGGAGCTCTCTCTGAGCACAGCTGCCGCTTTGAATGGAGGGCTTGAATATTCATTTGCAAAATGTATAATTTATAGTTATGGCAGATGATTCATAATTTAAATGTTATTGCCCTAAATTAACTATAGCATTCCAAACTTGCGAGAGACACTTACACATAAAAATCATAAAAACGACATCGAAAACATGCAGGCATACAGGCACGTACAGATGTTCGAGGCATCGACCCTTAAGGATTTCCCCAGAAGTATACTTTGAAAAGTTATTTTAACTTGTGAGAAACTTCTGGTGAAGGTAGTTCCCAGTGTCTGTGAAATATATGCCTTTTGTTACTCGTCTTTCTTCACAGTTGGTTATTTTAGCTAAGGGGAGTGGTGTGTCCTTGCTCCCATATCAATGGGGGCGGTGAATCCACGGTGAATTTCAACCTGAACATAGAAGGAGCTGTCCAAGGTGCTGAACCCCATTCTCCCAACTTCGAAGATCAGACTAAAACCCAAAGTGGATGACCCACCAACCTGTAAGGCACCAGAAATCATGTATTGCCTGGGGTTGGCTGGACTTTTTGCAAAGATTTCTTCCCTCATTTTGCTTCATGGAATTTTGTGCAACTATTATTGCTTAATAAGATAGCTATTATGTTGCCTCTTTACCTTCTCTTCTCCAGGCTAAACATATCCAGACCCCTAAGCTGCTCCACATAGGGGTTTATGGTTTCCAGACCTTTTAACATTTGGGTCGCCTTCCTCCGGACACGTTCCAACTTGTCCATATCCTTCTTAACCGTGGTACCCAGAACTGGACACAAGATTCCCGGTGAGGTGTGACCAAAACAGAAGATAGAAAGTCATCTTAAAGAATGAACTAATGGCCAATGAAAGCTGCAGTGCAATGGAATGGGCAGTATTTTTTCTGCAGGAGTTCATATGCAATACTGTTCAGACAAAGCCGCAAAAATGAAGATTGAATCATCAAAATGATATATTGCTCTTATTTGTGCTTTCCCCCCCCTCTTCTGGTGTCTATTTTTAGCTCCTTGGAAACAGAGAAATCCGAGAGAATGTGTAACTCCGCTAGATTAGTTGGCCAAAGTGAGCAAAAAAAGGAGATGGAAGCCATTAATCAGTTGCAGATTATTTATTAAATAGCGGATTCTAGGGAGGCTTTTGTGGGCAGGAGAGATGGCGAGATAACTCTGTCCTAGGGTCTTAAAGAATATTTGTAATTATACTAGAATCTATCATAGCAGCCACAGACAAAGTCTGCAAAAGCTTACCTTTGTTTGTTTGTTTGTTTCAGCAGTCCAAGTCAGTAATAAATTTGGTTCAAGGGAGTCTCCAGCAGTGGAATCAGGATGCAAAGCAAGGGTCAAGGTTTTCCGGGAACACGAGCCGAGGGTCAAAAGAAGAACGTGTTGCTTCCACCCGAAATGGTATTGTCTGCTACGGACTTCTCCCCACCCCACCACTGGTATTTGTTGGTCAGCATTCTCCCCCCACTGTTTGTCTGATTTGTGAGACTTCTCAATGCAAACGTCCTAAGGGTCCTGGGCTCTCCGTCTCCCATTTACGCCGGACGGCAGTAAGTATTGTCCGGTTCGTGTCCGTCTCGTAGCTGCTGGCGAGGATTCTGTCTGCGTTTGCACCTGGGTCCTAGGGCTGGAGCATGACCCTTTCCAACTTATGGCGACCCTAAAGCAACCCTATCACAGGGTTTTCTTGGGCTGAGAGTATGTGACGTGCCCAAAGTCTGCTGCTCCAGAGACCAGGACATGGAGCAATGGCTTCAAGCTTCAGGAAAGGAGATTCTACCTAAACATTAGGAAGAACTTCCTGACAGTAAGAGGAGTTTGACAGTGGGATGCGATGGAGTCTCCTTCTTTGGAGGTCTTTGTATAGGAGCTGGATGGTCCAATTGACTCCCCACCCAGTGGGCTTCCATGGCTGAGCAGGGAATCGAACCCTGGTCTCCGGGGCGGTAATCCAGCGTTCAAACCACTACACTTGCACTGGCTTTATTAGATAAATATACTTCTCCGCATCACCGGCGTAGGCCTATTGAGTCGGCTGTGAATGGTGAGTCAAAATGTGGGTAACTGCCATTGATTAAATGGGCTACTCCAGTCAGGAGAAACAATAGGATTTATATTGCGTCCAAACCATTTTCTAAGGTTTTTCGGCTACGAGGTTCTTCATCTTTCTCCACTGCTATTCTCATTTATTTTACCTTGAAGAATTGCCTGTGACAATCTCTCTTTTTCATTTCTCATTATACGACCAAAAGAGTCTAGTTCTGTCTTTTATGATTTCTCGGTCTTTATATATATTCTCTAATACTTCTTCGTGGGCTATTCGCTCTGTCCCAGCCATTCTTAATGTACTGGGATAAATCCATATTTCAGATGCTTCTGTGGCAGCCTATGTTAAAGTCCGTGACTCCATACCATGCAGCCGAACTGAGAATCTGTAACTAACAATTACTTGTAATGTGTAACTAACAATTGCCTGTAATTACTTCCTTTCCCCAGTAACAAAGGCATAATTACATCTTCTTATATTGTAATGTGACAAGGGATAACACTGAAATCATGCCCTATAGGAACAGCTTTGGGGACTGGGTAGGTTTAGCCCAGAAAAAAGAACATGATAGCCATGTTTAAATATTTGAAGGGATATCACATGCAGGATGGAGCAAGCTTGTTTTCTGCTGCTCCAGAGACTAGGACACGGAGCAATGGCTTCAAACTTCAGGAAAGGAGATTCTACCTAAACATTAGGAAGAACTTCCTGACAGTAAGAGGAGTTTGACAGTGGGGTGCGATGGAGTCTCCTTCTTTGGAGGTCTTTGTATAGAAGCTGGATGGTCCAATTGACTTCCGACTTATGGCGGCCCTAAGGCAAACCTATGGTGAGGTTTCCTTGGCAAGGTTTGTTTAGAGGAAGTTTATCTTTGCCTTCCCCTCTGAGGCTGGGAGAGTGTGACTTGCCCAAGGTCACCCTCCATGAATTCATTTAATCTTTTAAAATAATTGCTACACTCCACATCCATAGTTTAACTGTGGATCCTCTATATCATGGGACTTTTGATACTACACAATTTTGGTCTTTGGACACCACTTTTAATTGCCATGATTGCATCTTCTGGAATCTGGTGTTGTAGTTTCCTGGTGTTTGTAGTTTCTTGGGGTAATTAGAATTCTGTGCCAGAGCGCAATAGCAAGTCACCAAACTACAACTCCCAGGATTCCATAGGAAGTCGCCATGACAGTTAATGTGGAATCTTAGTGCCGTAACTGTGCAGTCTGGAAGGGCCCCAGGAGCGACAACTCACCCTTCAAATCACTTGTGGATGCCGATTTCTACGATCAAAAATTGCAAAGGGCTTGTTTTTGGGGCAGGTTCCCACCCCACTTTGATACCGACCTGTGGGATGGAGACCCACCAAGTTCCCGTGTGACTCCGTTGCATCTCCTTCCCTCCCATCTCTTTTGCTTTTATGAGACACAAAGACGCAATTGAAGAGAGGGAAGAAAATTAAACATGAAAATTTAATTAAACTGTCCACCGATCACTCTCTGCGGAATGGACTTTGGCTCAAAAGATTATTTGTAAGAGAGCAATAATAGCACCTAATTAGGATGCGAATCAACCTGAAATGGAAGGAGGGGTTACAAATCAACTTGCTCCATAAACAGGCAGGGGGTGGGGGGGGGATGCTGACGGAATCTTATTAAATGTATGTTTTATAGTTCAATTATACTCCGCTTCCCTTTTGTTTATTCACGGGTTCTTCTTGATTTAAGCCCAATATACACCCATCTAAATGCCTTTTGTTCAGGAATAAATGGGGCAAGCTTTGCACAGATACCAGATGGAGGAAAAAATGGCTCGTTTCTCGTGTCCACGTTAGCCATGAGCTCCATCAGATTGGCTTTTGATGAGTAACCGCTTGGCTCAGTTGGAGCGGAACTAAGTTGGGGTCTTGTGAGTCCTATAACTGGAAAAAGAAATCCCTCATATCCCCTCTTACTGTCTCCTGCTGGATCTAGCAGTGCTGTGACTCATTGGAAAAGATGATGGTAGTGGAAAAAGTGGAAGGCAGTAGAGAAAGAGGAGCATGGCATTGCAGATTGATTGCATCGAAAAAAGCGGCAATTGTGCTGGTTTTGCAAGGCCTGAGCAGGACGACTGATAATTGGGCAGTCTCTTGTTTAGAGCATCATCATGTATTGGGTAGTTTGAGTCCAAAGAACAGGCTTAGAGGATTAAAAAGCTTTATTCAGAACAGCGAGGAAACCTCAGCGCACCTCGGCAATTGCAAAAACTAAAGAACAATTGGAGTTGCAGTGCGTTATAAGCCATAACATTTCAAATGAGCACATGCTAGAATTCTGTTAGTTGAAACAAGTCTTTTCCCAGACTCTTCCGTCTCCCTCTTGTTTGCAAAGTCAAACTGCCTCTGAACAAATCTCACCACGGAAGTCAGAAACCACTTGAAGGCAACCAGCAATGGAGCAACAGAGGTGGATCTGTTCTAGGTTACTCCTCGGTTACTTGAAATGCTCTAGGAGGTTCGTGCAAGCCTGCAGTCAAGAGACAACCCATATGGGAACCTATGGAAACAGTTGCATTCTTTTGGGGGGATACCCTCCAAATAGAAAGGTTGCTCTTGCAGAGACATCCCTGAATCCATCCATGTGGAACTTGTGAAGACTTTTGCATTTAGAAGAGACAACCATTCCTGCAAATTCAGTCCAGTTCTGTCAGGAATGGGGAAAAAAAAAGTTATTGCCAGTTCAGTTTTAGTTAATGAAATATAAATTTAAAGGCACCCCCCATTCCCATAGATTTCTGGTCGAGCATAGATGTGACCCTAACTGACAAAGCCCGGAAAGTTTCGGTAATCTAGATCCACCGGTTTACACAGAAGAAGCATCTTTATGTTTGGAAGTGGGTATTTTGTTTCCATGTCTGGTTGTTTTGTAGGAGGAAATTGGAATGAAAATCACAGGCATCATAAAGGTGTTCCTGGCAAGAAATCTTTAAAAAAAAATAAATCCGAAAGAATAGGCGCAGGGGTTAGGGAGATATAGCGCTCGACAATCAGTTTAAGGCTTTTAAGATAGTGAAGTGTGGTGGCATTAGAAGAATAGCCATCTCACTAGGGAGGGAAGGAGAAGATTAAAGAAGATTAAAGTTGTGTTAAAGAAAGCCGCCAAAACAGACTGTGACCTCTAACCCGCGGAAATCCGAAATCAAAAGCCTTTCAGTCCCTGTCTCGCCCCAGTCTCATTCTTTCTGCACAACAAAGGAGGAGGAAGCTGGACTCTTGAGTTTGATTAAAATCACAATCCTCCCTTCGTCGCAGAGCGATTGGAAAGCCCCCCGTAAAATGTGCCCCAGGATTAGCGGACCTGTCAGTCACTCAGCGTCACTCCCTCCTTCCTGTCGTCTCGCCCTGGACATTTGCACAGAAATGAACCCCAAGAGATGCATGCCTTGACCTCCCTCTCTGTCTCCTGTCCTCTTTTATAAGGAGGATATAGACAAGTTGGAGCAGGCTTGGACAAGGGTGATGAGAGAGGTGGAGAACAGAACACACAAGGGCGAGTTGGAGGAATTCGGCATGTTCAGCCTGATGACAAGAAGACTGAGGGGTGTCCCAGAGAGGAGGAGATAGGCCTGTCCTCGGCTGCCCCAGATGGTGGGACCAGGTCTCATGGGTTGAAGTTACGGGATGGTATGTTTCAGTTGAACCTTCTTGATGGTAAGAGTGGTTTGGCCATGGAACTAAGGATCAGGAGAGATGGTGGGGTCTCCTTCTCTGGGTGTCTTCAGAAATAGAAGGGGCAGCTACCTACTAGGGATGTTCTACCGGAGATCCAGCATTAAATGAGGGGTGGTCTCAATGATCTTGAGTTCTGTTTGGGAGAGAAGCCCACTTCAGCTCAGAAATGGGATGAAAGAATTTAATCTGTTTTGATCCCCAGAACTTGCTGTGCATTTCTCAATTTTCACTGTATCTGAGCTGTTTTAAGTGTGCCATTTGTTGACAAGCTGGCATTTATTGACAAGCTGGAACGTGTCCAGAGGAGGACAACCAAAATGCTGAAGGGTCTGGAAACCATGAAGCCCTATGAGGGGATGCTTAGAGAGCTAGGTATGTTTAGCCTAACAAAAAGAAGGTCAAGGAGAGACATGATAGCCATGTTTAAATATTTGAAGGGGTGTCATGTTGAAGATGGAGCAAGCTTGTTTTCTAATGCTCCAGCAACTAGGACACGGAGCAATGGATTCAACATGGAGGAAAAGAAATTCCACCTAAACATTTGGAAGAACTTTCTGACAGTAAGTGCAGTTTGACAGTGAGATCTGCTGCCTCAAAGTGTGGTGGAGTCGTCTTCTTTGGAGGTTTTAAAGCAGAGGCTGGATGGCCATTTGCTGGGGGTACTTTTGAGTTTTTGTTCCTGCATGGCAGAATGAGGTTGGACTCAACGGCCATTGTGGTCTCTCTCAGCTCTAGGATTCTATGATTTTTCTATCTTTCTTTCATTATTTTGTAATTGGAATAGAACAACCAGAAATGGCAGATACGGTTGGGGGAAGTGCATCACCTAGATCGGTCTATGCTTGTATCCAGTACAAAAATATAAAAATGGAACAACACATGAATTCTACAGAAGAATCCTTGCAGATAGTCCTAGCCTAGGACTCAAGCCACAATGCTATGCTAGCTTCAATATGATGCCCTCTCCTAGGGTTTTCTTGGAAAAATCTCTTCACTGCAGGTTGGCCATTGCTTTCCTTTAAGGCTAGGACTTGGTGAAGGTCACCAAGTAGGTTTCCATGGCTGAGCAGGGATTTTGAACCCTGTTCTCTGGGAGTACAGGTCCAACATTCAAACCACTCTTACATTTTGGATCTCTTAAATGAAGATGAGAACTTCCTTTCTAAAGGAGCGTTTCCACAGAACAGCCCATTACGAAAGGGTGTAGCAGTGCTGTCTCCATCAAAAAGCATTGTCCTTAGTTACACAGGGAATTTTATACTAGATTTCTCCATATGTAGCTTAAAAGGGTCAAGGTTTTCACTAGTGCTGTGGAATTAAATATGAATTAGATTCATATACTGGTTAAAATTTGATGTCCTGGGCAGGAGGTGTTTAAAACGGGAAGCTGTAAATGCTGGGGAAGATAAAATGGCTCTTTCGTACAAAGCTTCTACATCAACCTATGTACACAAGCAAACAAGGACATGTTTTCATCTCTGCATGATTTTAATTTGGATTGAAAGGACGTTGAGCCAGAGGGTTTCTGGGTCACAGCTCTGCACAGCGGGAATTCGGCACTGGAGCAAAACGGAATGACCCGTCTAGTTGGCTTCTGTGCATCCAGGTCAGGGCTGCCATCTTGGATTTTGCCACCAGCAGCAAAATGTCGTCGGCCAGTCCACCCTGCTGAGAAGCACCCTGAACTGTCACCAGTTCCTCCCTTTCAACTTACCGATGTCTGCCCTCGCATAGTGGCAGGAACGGGCAATGGCGTGGGCCCCATGGACCACTTCTTCCGTGGCCACCCCATGGGTGGCGTCCCTACACAGCAGATCCAAATACCTGGTTTTCTTCTTCAATCCTTCTCCAAAATGACCAAAGGAAGTAAGGTCATGTCACTTCCCACCACCATTTTGGGAGGGACTGCAGAGAAAAATGGAGGCATTTGGGGGGCAGTACAGGTTTCTGGAGAGCTTCTAAGGGGGGCATTTTGTTGTTCATACTTAAGTGGGTTCTGTGTGATAACATATTTTTAAAACACATTTTGAGAGACTAATAGTTGCTCCAGGAACATCATGTACTGGCTAACTCCTAGTTCCAGTAATTATAGGCTTAGAAGTTTCCAAAAGCTTTATTTAGGAGCAGCAAAGTATCAGCAACACATTCTGTCAATTGCCAAGATTAAAGAACCGTTGGATTTGCAATACCTTATACCCATAATATTACAAGTTTGCGTGCACAAGGATTCTGTTTGGATTTTAAACAACTTTAAAATTTAAAGTTGTTTAAATTTAAACAACTCTTTTCTCAGACTGTCATCCTGCCTGCCAACCGCATAACCTTGCAGCTGGGTCTACTCCTTTTATCAAGGCTCATTAAAACAACATTCCTTTGTTCCAGCATACTGTTTCTCTCTCAGTTCCATCATCCCCTTCCAACTTTTATTCAAACATCAAAGCACCACATGGCATCACACTGCATGGCAGAGAAAGCAAAGTGGACTGGACAGCACCACAAGTGCCCGATGCACATTGGAGTGCTCGTGCCCAGCAGTGCATCTTTGCAATTAACTAAGAGAGTTTTGCTGCATTTCTGCAGAGTTGTGAAAGCTGGACTGTGATGTAGAGTCTCATCCAGGGTTTTCACGGCTGGCCTATAATTACGATCTAGCTATCCAGCCACAGAGGCAGGTTGGTTGCAAAAGAAGCTCTTTTTGTGATTTTCCCAGGAAGGGAGAGAGATTAGATTACATTTCTCACTGAAAGGTGAGGTGCTGGCAGGAATTTGACACTTCGTGTATGCATTTTCTGGAGAATGATATCAAGGCATATATGCATGCTTTAGCATAGAGAGTGGAAACAGTGATGACAACGAACTGAATCAGATAAAACCAGAGACAGGCAGGACACAATCCTGTTCTGGAACTTATTGCAAAGAAATTATGCTTTTCTCTCAAATGAAATTCAAAAGCAGCTTGCAATATAAATCAAAACAGAACATCTAAAACAGTATGGAATCCAATCCAGATCAAACTGTGTTCTATACAGATAAAGGCTCAAATGTAAACACCAAGTTTCTCTTCTTTTAATGGTTTCTTCATTCGAGGGTGTATGTGCTTAACAGTAAAAATTGCTCTTGTTAATTTGAAGCAAACTTGTATTTGCTTAACTAGCTTTTTAACTTAACTGCTGCTTGTTTTTTTCAAAAATTGGTCCAAATGCAACCTAGGTTTACTGCAAACAACTATATTAAAAGTTTACATTTGCAATCACCTTCCACCGTACCTCAGAAACAAAGCTAGGAAAAGTTACCTTCCTGGATTACAACCCCCCAAATCCCAGCAACACCTTACCCAGTGGCGGCTGTGCTGGTAAGGGAATTTTAGGAGCTGTATTGAGAAAAAGTAACTTTTCCAAGCCCTGTTCCAAAGTAACAAGAGGGTTTGCATTCAGAAAGTCTGCAATTTGGGAGATGTGTGGCTGTGGATGGACAGAACCCATGGATCCAAGGAAGCCAATTCATTTCTAGATGAGAACGGCTGCAACCTCTTTATCCATTCTTTGTGGTTCTGTCTTAGAAATGGAGTTCTCAAGTTAATATTCCTTAAGCAGCGGTTGCGATCCCCTTTGACATACCAAAGCAGGTTGGCCTTGATTATTCAGGCTAATATGTACATTGCTCTCTTTTCAAGATGACTGTTTCTCCCCAAGGTTGGTCCTGAAATATGCCCCGGCTGCAATCTTTTGGCTCCGGTCCCATCTCTTATACCACTGGGGTTTCGATCTATATAAGTGAATCCAATTTAGCTGATTCATCTCCTGTGTTTAATTTTCATGTTAACATAACAAGATTATATAATTGCAGAGAGAGGGTCCAGGAGCTGGGAATGGAATTTCTAAGAGGCTGCGGGATTCAAAATCCATACATAAGGTACATTTCTAATATAGAACCTGTCTGGGTGGGGGGAGAGGGGAAGCATTTAAAGCTCTGGTTTCAGTCGCAATCTCTTGAGAACCTTGATTTAAAAATAAAACCAAAGCTGCTAGCTCCAAAGCGTGCGGTTGACACGTCGCTAGACTTAGCGGGGCTGAAAGTAAGGAACTAGTGGAGACATCATATTTCTGTTATATTTATGCTTCCAAGTCACATTCCCAACAGAGGTGATTGGAGACTCTGTTACTCTGGGGTGGGGAATGTACTTTGCATATTGAGCTTTCCAAGGTGCTGAAGCCCATTCTCCGAACATGTTCAGCACCTTGGACAGCTCCCTTAATTTGGGAGTGGCTCCCATAGAACCTGGCATGGATTCATAAAAGAACTACTGCCACTTCTGATTGGTGACCCATAAAATCATCTTAAGGCAAGGTCAAAGGCTCTTCTTAAAAGCTTGGTATTTTTTAAAAAGGTCTTTGATAGTACTGAAAAGACAAAGAGGGTTATACTAGGTGACAGTCCCTGGTAAATTGGTCTGAAAATGGAGTGCTACCACCAAGAAGGCCATGCATCTTCTAGTAGCCATATTTCTGCTAAGTAGGAACAGTTCCTGTTTTCTGCTCTCTTTTCTGATTTTGTCACTTGGGCTGATGAAGAGGTTGCCTTTGTAAGATTTTGGTTCAGTCTATCCATCCATTATTTATACCCTGACTTTTCCACAAGACTAGGGCTGACACACTCATGGTTGTTTTTCAGGTTTCTCACCCTGGTTCTCTTGAAGGGACATCTCTGAGTGCCAGATGGTGGAGAAGAAAGGCATTTTGGTCTTCTGGTTATGGATTTCCATTCAGTTGTTGCCTCACGGTGGTCATCTCCCTGAAAATTGACCAAAGCCAGAAGAAAAGGAATCCAGAGGTAATTTATGGTTTCTACCTATGGCCATTTTTAATGTGGGAAGGGTGTTAAAAGTTTTTGCTACTTCAGAAGGCTTCCAAGAGTGGAGTGTTATCCAATTTGGGCCGCTGGTTGATGGTACCTTCTGTCCCAGTGGGGCCATGAATCCCTTTTGGATTTTAGTCCAAAGGCACTAGCCATGGTTCTGAAGCTGCTCTTTCAAAGTCTGGATGAAAAACTAGAATCCATTCACCGTACTTGGGAGAAGAGTCTCTAGCTGCCGCATTCAAGGTGCTGCTCATGTTGCAAGGGAACACAAGTTGAAGAACTTTTCAGGCATCTGCCTCAATCTGGGGAGGTTAGAATCAATGGAGGGTGGGCCATAAGGACATGATGGAGAAGACTGATGTGTTTATCTCTGGCTTTCTGGCAGACATTGCCGAAAAGGGGCATAACTTTACACTCATGTGCCGGAATTCTCTTAGGAACTTGAGCAAGTTGACCGTACAGGTAGGGATGTCTGTTTTTTTGTGTGCAGGGTTTGCATTCATTTCTTACTCAACACCCAAAACCACCTCTTAGCTTACTGAAAAGTCCCTGAATCCACCCTGTGTGGACATTTGGAGCTCCTCAGAGAGCAGGCAGGCTTGGACAAATACGCAACTACATCCCCATAGACAGAGGCACAGGGATGCTACGAGCACTGAGTTTGGCCTGCGCATTGAGGGGTCTCAGTGCTGCTGTAATCATTTTGCACCCGGCATTGGGTCCATAGCCATGGGCTTCTCCAGTTCTGCTTTTGACCTCCTTCGTCCTCGCATGCAAGAATGGCATAAATGGCCATTGATATCCCTGTTGTCCAGGGAGGACACTGGGGTGGAAGCCAAGTCTCCTGGGAGGAGTTCTCAGAGAGGTTTGCAAGGACAAGAAAGCTGAACCTGAGCTTCTGAGGGGAGAAAGCGCTGGTGCAGGAAAGGTGATGGTTTTAAACTTTGTCGAGAAGGGGAGGGAAAAAAGAAGGTGTTGTTATGGTAACTAATTGCCTGTATTCTCCAAAGGAAACCCAGGTTCCGTTTCAATGAGGAGAGAAGCACTGGGCAAGTAAATGGATAATAATAATAATATTTCCTTTTAAAATAGAAGGGAGCGAATGGCTGCTTCCCATTGTGTTCCTGTGCAAAATGGTTTAGGAAGGAGGGTCAGTGGCATTTTGAACTCGGCCTCTGAGCGTGGCGTGTGGGAGCTTTCCCCGCCGATCAAGCTAAACGCAGCAGAATCCAGAGAGGTAAATGTGGGTGGCTTAACCTCTTCGTCTGCCTCCTCCAATGCGCTATGTGCCAGGCAGGGATGCTCAGAATGCTTGTTAATATTGGCATCCTCAATGGGGGAAAAAAGGACAAGGAAACTAGGCATGGCTTTCTTCACTCTTGGGGACGTTGTTGGGAACAATTGGTTTGTACAAAAATACTTGTGACTTTCTTGTGCAGAAAACATATGTGGGGAGGGGGTAGTAAAAATACCTGCCCCCCCAAAATGTGTTGGTGTTCATATCTGTGGATTCACAACTGGAGTTAAGGATCTGTCTCATTCCGTGAGATTATGCATTCTTACAGTAAGACAGTGTAAATGTCATCCCAGCCCACGTTAAGAGCCAGCAGCCAGATCTGGTGAAGGGAGGCTGTTAAGTTTCCAACTGAGATGCAAGGATATTTACACAGAAGTGGCATCCCTGTCACAGTTCCTCATCTTAGGTTTGCTGGATGGAAGGAGGGTGCTGGAAACTTCATCCCCCTTGCAATTGATGGCTGAACAGACTCCTTTACCTGGTGTGGCTGCTGGCTTTTAACGTGGGCTGTGGGGGGTCAGGCTAAGGGCCTTTCCACACTACACTGTTTTAGTGCTATTATTCCAGTTTCAACCTCCTGTGGAATTCTGGAGTTCGTGGTTTCCTGAGGCCAAAGAGCTCTCCTGCTGGGAACTCTCAAAGCCCCTCCCTAAACTTCAACCCCAGGATTCCATAGGAGGTCGAAAGTGGAATAATAGTACTATAACAGTGTAGTGCGGAAAGGTCCTAAGAGAGGAAGGCTTAAATAATATTGGTAGTTCCACCTAGAGTCATCCCATTTAATTAAGGGGATATATGTAAATGTTTCAGTGCTTCTACTTTAGTTGGGACTACCAACAGGATTCAGATGAGGTTTAAGGAAGGAGGTAAAGCCAAGCTTAAGAGGATCGGTCCATAGTGCCCTGCTTTAACAAAGTGAAAGCATCCAGAGTCCATGAGCTGTGGTCAGGAGGAAGCCAAGTTTCACTATTGCAAAGATGCATTGTCAGTAGCAAGAAATAAAGCAGGTGTCTTACAGTCCAGGGTCAAGGATGCTGTAGGAAAGAGCCAAGAGTTCAGTAAGTAATCCAGGAATTCTACGTCCCCCAGGAACAAAGGAACCGTGCCAAGAGCTGAGAAATGCTTTTGTTCCCAGCAATGAGCTAGTGTCCTATCCACGTTTTATAGATATGGCAGAGATGTCCGGCCAGTGCCCAGATCGCCAGCAATATTTAATGACAGCTTCCTTCGGCTGTGCTGTTCCTGAGACCTTGACTGCATCCTCATCTGAGGGGAAGACTGTGAGCTTGAGTCTTCACCCTTTTTCTGGGACTTGAGGACCTCTCCTCCCTGTTCTCCTTGTTCTCCTCTCCTGCTCTGATCATGAACAGTTGAACAGAAAGAGAGGCTGGCTCTGTTGAGTCTCTTCAATTGGAAAGTTCTAGTCTTCCACTTCTGTTCAAAAGGGAGAGAGGACACATGGGTGAAGAACCAACTAAGTTGACAATACAGAGAAAGAATATACCCCATGGAGCCCTCACTGCCTGTCTCTTCCTCTCTTGCCCTCTAGTGGGACATAAACAGACACCCCATTTCCAGCACAGGAGACCCTCAAAGATGGTGGCATCTTAGCCAGTTCTTTGAAGTGGTGTCACCTTATCCAACATGATACAGCCAGAGAGAAAATGTCTTCCTTCAGAGACTGGTCCACCATCTTAGACTCCTCCCTTCAGCCACTGGAGTAAGAGGAAGATAGACAAGGCAACCATACAAGTTGTGTGCATGAAGGAGGTGGTGGAAGCGTTGGTAGCCTTTGATGTTCCTCAGGCAAGAACTTCAATTCGGTTTGGTGCTTCTTCCTTAGAAGTTCATTAATTTCCTCTGCTAAGTTCTGCAGCCAATGCTGAAGCAGCAACCGCAGGCTGGGCATCCAATTTGGCTGGGCTTCCCTTGGGCAGCCGACGGCTTGTTTGTTTAGCGGCTTTCGGCTGAACCCTCCCCTCCCCTCCTCTGCAAGGGGCACTCGCCTGTCGGAGGAAGGCTGCCAGTTGATAAGGAACATGGTAATTAGGAAGGTGCCAGAAATTGGGTATTAATAGAAGTGCTATTAGAGGATTTATGGGGAATTTAAGATGCTGCGTGTTCACTTCGCGAAGGCCTTGTCTGTTTAAGAGCGGTAATTGCCTATTACCTTGCAGCTTCTGATGAGAAACACGGGGAGATACAGGGTATATTTAAAGACCGAGCGCCAGTTCAGGGTGTCTGTCTGCAATTTCAATCATGAGACTTTAATAAAATCTCAAATATTGCAGAGAATAGATGAGGGAGGGAGGGAGAAAAGGGGGAGGTTTTGTGCACCCACTTTGGCACAAAGAGAGATGGTGAAGTGAGGGGGATTAATTAGGTTAATAAAGATGTTTTTTCTTTGCCAGTATCCTACTTCATCTATTGGCTATCACCTGATTTCGCTGCTGGTTCTCAGGGTGGGCTGGAGTGGCACATATTTCAGTTCACAGCAAGACTACCTTTGTTGTTGTTGTGTGTCTTCGGGTCATTCCCAACCATTGCAACCCTACGTGTGGTTTTCTTGGCAAAATTTGTTTGAGGGGTGGTTTGCCTTTGCCTCCCTCTGAGGCTGAGAGAGTGAGACTCACCCAAGGTGGGATTCCATGGCTAAGTAAGGATTCAAACCCTGGTCTCTGGAGCTCTTGTCCCATCACGATACCGTGCTGGCTTTCTAGTCTTACTAAATACAGACAGAACATCAGTAACTCTAGGTTACGAATCCTTTGCTGCAATGCTGAATACCAACCTTTGTTAATTGTTGAATTAGCAGTGAGGCCTCCAAAGTGTGGAACAGCAACAGGGCAGGAGTTTCTTTGATTTCCTCCCCAGCTACAAAGGGGTGGGTACCTAGGCCCTGATACCAGGCCATAGGGCAACAAACCACCATCAGATGGCCACCACCATTTCTGACCAGAGAAGCCCACCTGCTCAAGATCCAGGACTTAGGAGTGGGAAGATGTGAGATTGTGACAACTTGAGACAGTGGCCCTACTTCTGATTGTCACAACTTTGCTTGCTGGCAGGACGGGGCTGCAAATGTCCTCCTCCTCGTGCCACCATCAGAAAGTGAATGGTCTACCTGCTGGCTTTTCTGGTGGGCTGAAGAGGGGACATTTACACAGCGTTGCAGTAAGACTGCATAGTCTTAACTCAGACCAGTTACGGACCCGTAATTCCAGATTATGAATCTGTAACTGCAATACCAGATGCCAGCTATTATTATTATCCCAACTTGTAATGTCTTATCCTAACTTAATAAACAGTCTTCCTTGGCTAGGTCCAAAAAGCATTTATTAAGGGTTAAGTTCAGAACACAGACCATATCCTTGATAGAGCTGGAGATGAACAAACGGTTTCACGCCTCTCCCAGCTCTTTCTCACACAAGTATTATTTTCACGCTCTAGCTTGGACCATTCTGTCAAATGCTGTTGGTTGCCATACTTGGACCAATTTCCGGACACCGCCCAACCATCAAAAGAATGCAGCTGGAAAGGAAGTACAGTAAAATGGCCACAGTAAGCAGAGATGGTGGAGCCCTCTGGCCCAACTGGAGTCAACCCATAGAACTGGTGAGTCAACACAATGGATCATTCCAGCTCTAACTGGCAAGTCCGACTGATTCATTGGCAATAGGATTCAGGCCACGTAGAGGAGAGAGAGGGCTTGTTTTCTGCTGCTCCAGAGACCAGGACAAGGAGCAATGGATTCAAGCTGCAGGAAAGGAGATTCCACCTGAACCTCAGGAAGAACTTCCTGACAGTCAGGGCTGCCCGGCAGTGGAATCTGCTGCCTCGGAGTGTAGTGGAGGCTCCTTCCTTGGAGGTTTTTAAGCAGAGGCTTGATGGCCACCTGTTGGGAGTGCTTTGAGGGTGTTCCTGCATGGCAGGGGGTTGGACTGGATGACCCCTGGGGTCTCTTCCAACTCTACATTTCTATGATTCTATGATTCTTTGATTCTATGTTCTTTCTGCCATCACCATTCCCCGTCCCAAAATGGTTCAGTACGATTCCTTCCTCTCCAACCCCCCCCCAAAAGCTGGCATCTAGTTGCAATCCTGCCAGTTCCAGCCTTACAATGAAACCCGTGCAAAGAAGGTAGGAATCTGGAGAGCTTTGGAGAGGAGTCGGTGATGTGTTTGGCAGGTGTGAGAAAAACAACGGAGTTGCACATGAGGAAGATTGATGGGTCTGAGTGAAACGGGGAGGTTTCTCCTCCTCTCCCTTTTGGAGAAGATTCCTTCCTCCCACCCTCACAGCCCCCAAGACTTTCAAACGTTATGTGGAGAAAACAAACCCAAAGCCAGCAAAGGCTCCTTTTTCTTTCCCATCATGGTAGACAGAAAAAATAACATTGCATTTTTCTTTTGCTGATTCCCCATTCCTTCTTTATTGCAAAAGCAATGCTTGGCTTCCTGACATTCCTTCCATCTTAGTTGCATCACCTGGATGGAAAGGATTAGGCCAATGAGCACAAGAAAGTAAAACAGGATCAGAACTTGGCCAATTATCCTTTTTTTTTTAACACCAAAAGAAAAACTCCAAATAATTTTTATTAAACGGTTTATATTTATCAAACAACACATAAGTATCTGTCACACAAATCTACACCAACAGATGAACATTGACAAACAAAACACCAACAAACCACAAAAAATAACATAAAATAATCAGCTATAAAAGCTAAACTAAAACTCTAGGGAGAATAATAATTTTCTAACTTCCAACCCCCCAGTTGATGGTTGTGACTCAAAATATTAATTCAGCTTCTTCTAAGATAAACATACATTTAATAAGGGGGGGGAGCTAACAATTTTATACGGCTTTGCACTATTGAAAAAAAAGATTCTGCTATAAATGTCTAAACACTTACCTTTCCTACCAGATAATTTGATTTATCTAAATCTTAAGTCTAAAAGAACCAAAGAACTTGGGCAATTATCTTTGAGTTTCCTTTTGGGGATGGAAGTTATCCCATGAAGGTAAAAATCACAGAATCATGGGGTCTTAGAGCAGGAACGGAGAACAAGGGCCTCCCAGTCCAACCCTATTCTGCCACTCAGAGATGCACAACAAAAGCACAAAATACCCATCCGATCTCTGTTTAAAGACCTCCAAAGATGGAGAATCCCCATGAAGAGTGGCTTAGAGTATGTCTAGCCTGGAGTACAGAAAGTGAAGAGGTGACCTGTTTAAATATTTGAAAGGATTTCTTGGAGAAGATGGAGCAAGCCCGTTTTCTGCTGCTCCAGAGACCAGGACATGGAGCCATGGTCAAACTACAGAAAAAGAGATTCCACCGGAACGTTAGGAAGAACTTCCTGATTGGAATCTGCTGCTGCCTCAATGGAGTGAGGTGGAGTCTCCTCCTTCTTTGGAGGTTTTTAAACAGAGGCTGGATGGCCATCTGTCCAAGGGAGGGCTTTGAGGTGGGTTCCTGCCTGGCAGAAGGGGGTTGGACTGGATGACCCTTGGGGTCTCTCCTAGTTCTATGCTTATATGCTTCCAGCTTTGCTTTCAGCCAACAGGAGAATTCTACCCCTGATTTCTACACCCTCCACCCACGACATCTATCCCTTTGTTTCAGCTTTACATGCACGCTTGTTCCTCTTGGTTTCATCTGCTTGTGACACCGATCGGGGAGAGAGATGGAGAAAGAGTAGACATCTCCTCCTGAGCGCTGCCTTTGCCTTTGTTTGCTCAGGTTAATTGACACCTTCTATTCATAGCTGATTACCAGTACCTGACTTTTTGCTCATCTACATTCTATTTGCATAAAGAGGAAACGGGTGCACCTCTTATCAACTCCGTAAAGGCTGCTTTATCATACGAAGGGGGAAGCTTCAGGAGTGAAGACATGTAAAGTGTCGAGAATACCAATTTACGTTCTGCCTGGTCTCTCCGCTCAGTTCTAGCAACGGGTGATATTCTACATCCCTCAAAGAAGCTTCAGTTTGCAACTGGCTGCTTTAGCTGCGCTGGTGCAGATGATGATAGCTGGTGGCTTCCATGAAGGTGAGGCACTGAAGGTGCTCTGGATTTTCATCTGAACTTCAAAGGATGTCTCCAAGCTGTTGCATCCTCTTCCCAAAACAGGACCGTAAGCACTTTATGGTCAGCTCCTTCAACATTTAAGCTAAAACCCAGAATAGATTCACTGCCTTGATGACTTGGAAGCTACCAGCCTCCATCGCTTGCAGAACGTATGTTTGAGTGGGAATCTTGGTCATTTCTGACCCACCATTATGGACCAAAAGTTGATTGTGTGCATTAACTAGGAATGCAATACTTTCTCCTGGAGGGCTTCATACCCAATGGTATCTTTCAAAGAGTTTTCCAAGGTGCTGGACCCATATAGGGGATTGGATAGAGCAGTTTGGATGGCAATTTTAAAGTTCAGACTATACCTTAGAGTGGATTTATCACTCCACCCGATGCCTCCACAGTAGCTGTAACAAATGATGGTCAAGAGGCTACATGTCTGCAAATCCATGTTCTCCTTCCACCTGGCAGCTGTCAAGCCCGGGGAAGGGTCCCTGCTCTCTCTGCTTAGCATTGGAGAAGGGAAGAAGGTGATTCAGGCTGCAGAGAAGCTCAGTATCTGCAATCTCTTTTGACTTTGCTTCTGGGAATTGCCCTTCCCTGTTGATAAGGATTTCCATAGTTGCTTATTTCTTTCTTGCACACAAAAATGGTGGATTTCCAAACTCTTCTTTTCATTGATTCAGAGGACGAGAGTTTCTGAGTGCTTTAAAATGATCTGTCTCATTTCAGGACTTTTTCCTTTCCTGAAATGATCCAAACTCCAAAATTGCAGAATGTTTTTTTTGTACAAGTCCCCAAGAAAGCCTTGAAATGCTAACTTAACATCATTATCATCTTCATCATCTCCGTCTCATGATGGTTGACCATTGTTTTTCCCTATAGTGCTAGTTCATTTAAAGAAGCAATAGGCAAATGTAGTCCTGGACCCTACCTTTCTGCCCTCTGAAGCCCCCCCCCAGTCCCTCAGAACCCCCAACCCCTAAAATGATTTTTTTTAAACATGATTTTTGGAAAATTTTGTCCCTAAACTCACCAAGAAAGCCACCCCAAATATGTGAAAATGCATGAAAATGTGCTTTCTTGCAATGACTCTGGGACAACAAACCACTCCCAAATACCTCTATTTTTCTCTGCAACCCCTCTCAAAATGGTGACAGGAAGCGATAAAGCATCGCAACCTGTCACCATTTTGTGAGGGGCTGCAGAAAAAAGAAAAGAAAAACAGAGGAAAGTGGGCTTACTGTTTGTGGGTATGAGGTTAATGGAGCCTCGACATCATCAATTTGAGAAGATGTGACGATGGCGTTTTGCAAGAAAACAGGGGGGAAAAAAGAGGGGGACAAAACTGCCATGTAAAAAACAAACTAGTTAAAGGGGAAAAGGTTGTTGAGAAGTGCAAATACGTAAGGGCTTTAATCAATAAAGGTATTTGTCATGCAGCCTGAGAAGTACATGGTAATTCACTCGGCAGAGGAAAACATGTGTTGCCAAAATTGAATTAATCCCTCCCGACCACAGCCCGGAGCGTCTGTCGCCTGCCAAGGGCAAACGGAGTCACCCAAAGTTACGTCGTAGTTGGCACCGTTCGGGGCATCGATGTGGACCGTGCTGGGCTGGAGTTCCTCCTGGAAAGACGAACCAACCAACCGGCAGGCAGAAAAAGGAGACAAAAAAGCCGGGATACATCGGTTGTACTTCTCTTGTGCTCTGTTGCTTCTGCCAGGATTGGTGCGCCCACCTTTCAGCCTTCTCCAAAGGTTAGTACCAGGATAAAACAGGTCGCCCATGGAACGTTGAAGGGAAACGAACAGGATAAGGAAGGGTTATGGCTTGCTTATGTCTGGCATTCTGCACGGGACTTCCATCTTCCTCAATGGACTCAACCAAGTTCTTTCGCAACATCCATTTCTGCCAAGGAGTGCCCTGGTGTTACAAAGTATGGGCATCCCTTGTGCATCACTGAGAGGGATGGGTGGATGTCCAATGGGCACCGTTGCACATTGGGACACTCTCCAAACTGCATAGTACAAAGCAGGACTGAGCCTCCTTAGCTTCCATGCTCATATCTTGTGACTTTGGGGTGTTTAAACCCTGTCCAAAATGTATCTATATGTGCTTTCAAGTTTTCTATCAACTTATGGTGACCCCAGGAATTTCCTAGGGTTTTCTTAGGCAAGGAAGCCTCGGAGGTGGTGTGGTCCGTTCCTTCCTTCCTTCCAAACAGCGCCTACAACACTTGGTATTCATTGGCGGCCTCCCATCCAAATACTAGCCAAGACTGGCCCTGCTTAGCTTCCAAGATCAGATGAGATACTGTGCCTTTAGGATACTCGGGCATAAGTCAGGCCAAACAGAATGCCAACCAGCAATTGTATCAAAATGGGAAGCCGGTAAGAGCACGACCAAGTCTCGAAATAACAGTTGTTGTGTTTCCAAAGAGCATTATTATACAACTCCATATGATCTTGCCTTGCCGCTCTGAAGTCTATTTCAAGAATCAAAGACTAATATCTGTCCTCGCCTCTGTGATTTGATTTTTGTAATATATATATATATATTTGGTAGAGAAATGTTCTGTTTCTAGCGAAGCCGAGCCACACGGCAGATTAAAAGAAATGTTGTCACCCCTGGGGAGGCTACCCTGCAATCTTGCTAAACAGCTTAGTTCGGAAAAGATGGAATAACTTAAGAGTGTACTTTTAGAAGGAACGCACCAGAAATTTGGCCACAGTGTACCCATTTGGATGTAAAAAGACTGGAGGGAGACAAAGGCGAGAATGCAAAGCCACTGCAAGATCAGGCCCCCAAGTTAGTGGTCCAGCATCCTGTTTTTCAGAGAGCCTAGACAGGAGTGTGATCATAGAATCATAGAATTGTAGAAATGTAGAGCTGGAAGAGACCCCAGAGGCCATCCAGTCCAACTCCCTGCCATGTAGGAACACCCTCAAAGCACTCCCGACAGATGGCCATCCAGCCTCTGCTTAAAAACCTCCAAAGAAGGAGACTTCACTAAATATGATGGGCCAGCCAACCATAGGGCCTTTCCGCACTGCACTGTTATAGTGCTTTCATTCTACTTTTAGCCTCCTCTGGAATCCTGGGGTTTGCAGTTTAGGGAGGGTCCTTTAGAGTCCTCAGCCAGAGAGCTCTTTGGCCTCAGGAAACTACAAACCCCAGAATTCCACAGGAGGTTGAAAGTGGAATAATAGCACTATATCAGGGTAGTGCAGAGATGGCCCATAGTCTTTGGATCGCTGTGATAGGAGGTCTGTGGGGGGAAGGCTACAACTCAGAGGGAAGGCAGAGACAGAGCAAAGGCCAGTTTGGAACAGAGGAAGAGAGAAGATCTGATCAGGGTTTGGGGAGCTGGGAATGTGGGGAGAGCCCAGGGAGTTCTTGTTCATAATAAATCCTTACTGGTTTTATTTTCTACAACTGCCTGTCCGGCTATGACAAAACTGACTGTTTTGATTTGATGGCTGAAAGTGGGAACTGGTCACACATTGCTGTGCAGAACTCATGGAACCATCCAGCCCCCTGCCCAGAGTACAAAAACCAAGCAGAGGTGTAGTGGGGGTCCCAAGAGCAGCACTGGGGTGAACTTTCTCTGTGCCTTTTATTCCAGCGGTTCTTACCCTTTTCTTTACCACTTTAAATATCTCTTGTGGCCACCGACACACCTCTCCCGAAATATGCTTGCCAAAGGTTGGGGTCTGCTGGGGAGACCGTGTGTCCCACCTTGGGGGAGATGGGAGCAGGGCCTCCTTGGCTGTGGCACCTCCATTGTGGAGTGTCCTCCCCTTGGAGGCCTGATTGGTGCCAAAACTGCCTTCATTTAGCTGCCGAGCTGAAACATAGGCCATTTCTGCACTGTGTTGTGTAGACATAGGCAGGGGATTTGGGATTCTCCAGTTTGTCTCAGGTGGGGGGCTCACGGGTTCAGATCTTCTCATTCCTGTTTGAGAAAGGCCAAATGCTTCAGCATAAGGCCATGCATTCTGGCCTCATGCTGGAGATGCTTTTCCAACAAGGACATGGTGGAATTTACAGCAACTCAATCCCTCTGGTGTTCCCGGAGTGAACTGGGTGGGCCAACGCTTTCCATATGGAAGCCAAAGCCTAGCAGATGGTCCCGGAAAGGCGATGATTTCTCTTAAGACCGATCTTTCCCGATAGGAAGTCAATAGAATATTTGTATTCAGGAAAAGGCCTGCGTATCATTATTCCAAGTTTCCCCCTTGATTAGATATATCAAAGGCATGTCTTGAAGAGCCCAGCGCTTTACAACGCCGGGGCCTACGATAAGTGAGAAACGGCCCAACGGGCCCTTTTCAATTTCCTTGTTAACACCGATTCCTACTTAATGATCCGCCGGCAAATCCGTTCAGTTCATTTGTAAAACACACTGTTTGCTTTCTGGGGATGGTCTCATGCGCTGTCGCTCACCCTGGCGCCTCGGCAGGTCCGTTTGCACGCTCGGAAGTGGGGGCTTCTGTCGCCGGCGAAGGGAACGTTTCTTTTTCCTCCCCTTTTTAGCTGCTTCGGCATATCGCTTATCTCCCGCTTACTCACTTGGCAGGCGTTATCTGGACACCAGTTTTCCTTTCCCGTCAGCCAGCCGTGGCTTCGCCCATATTGTGTGGCATGCAGCAGGTGAAAAAAAATCCTCCTGCAAATACATAAAGTGTGATAGCTCATTGGAAAAAAAGGGGAAGAGGGAACCAATTCATCATGATCTCCGCTTCCACTTTGGGGCAATGCGTCTGAAGGACAGGATTCAAAAGTACTTACCAATATAAGATGGGCATTTGGAGTGGCCACTGAGCAGCTTGCAGATCTGTGATTTTGGATTTCTATGCGTGGTGGTGAAAGCCGAACAGGGAAGCATGCTGAGTGGAAGAGAAGCAACTTGTTTGGAGAGTTCTACAGATACCGTGGACTGCCGTGATGGCCAAGAAGTGGACCATCAAGCAAGTCAAGTCTGTGCTGGAAGCCAAGATGACTATACTGATGCTTTCATATCCATTGCTCCCTGTCCTAGTCTCTGGAGCAGCAGAAAACAAGCTCACCCCATCTGCGACATGACATTTCTTCAGCTGTTGAAACCTAACTCCTTCTCCTTTGGAGGTTTTTAAACAGAGGCTGGATGGCCATCTGTTGGGAGTGCTTTGATGTGTTTTCCTGCGTGGCAGAATGGGGTCGGACTGGATGGTCTCTTCCAACTCTATGATTCTATGATTATAGCTGCTATGTCTCCTCTCAGTCTTCTGTTCTTCAAAGTAAACATGCTCAGGTCCTTGAGTTGTTCCTCAAAGCTTACCAGGCCTTTGAGCATCTTGGTCACCCTTTTCTGGATGCGTTGCAACCTTATCAATATCCTTCTTGAACTGTGGCGAGCAGCCGGCATGTGCCAATGCAGGCCACTTGTACGTCTTGCAATGCCAGATTGAAGCCATTGGTGGTTATTCTGGTGTGTTTATGGAGGATTCTGGGAGTCAAATAGTTCACTTCTCCAAAAAACCTGGGGATTTTTGTTTGCAGGTACATATCTAGCATGCAACGTTTGGAGAGTAGCAGCTTACAGGGGGTGCCTTTAAACCAGAACGTAGGAGGAGAGGAATATGGGATCAACCAAGAGAATAATCAAGGGACTGAATGGAAGCTATCTGTTCATCTTCATGGAGTCCCCAGAAGGGATCTATTGGGAGAAGTCTATTTCTGCAACAATTATTTCATCCCAGGGGAGATACAAGCATGCCAAAGGTTCAAATCGACCTTTGAAGCTGGCGAATTGGGGAAGGTATGTTCGAAAATTAAGCCTTCCAGGACCCGGAGGAAATTAATTCCTCTGACACCAAGGAGGAAAGAGGCAGGCGGGCGGGCTATAAAATTAATGAGATCCTACCGAAATAAGGATAAACAATTAGGCACATTAAGAAAGGAGAGGAAGATAAACGTAAACCTGTTGCTACCCAAACCGCGGAAACTAATTAAACCGAAAATTACAGCATAACCGTGTGAAAAGACAACAACAACAAGAAGAATTGAAACAAAAAGAGAGAGAGAGAGAAAATAAAATGAGGGTGAAAATTAACAGGCTTAATATCACTTTGACGTTATGATTATTAACAAGGGGGGGTATGGGCGGGAGACACTTGATTAAATTCATTTATCCTTACATGCCATGGCAGACAGAAATAAATGCCAAGGTAGAGCAGGGCAATCAGATTCTCCTTGGCAAGCACTGTTGTGAGGGCCAGTTTGGGAGGTGTGTTGGCCAACTTTTGGTAGCCCAGAAGTCAACATCAAGGATGCATGGCCAACATTGACAATGGGCAAGTTTCAAATAGGCCAAACAGGAGTCCAAGAGAGCCACATCGTAGCCATTGGTGGTTGGTGGCTTCTGTGTCACTTTGCTCTGGGTTTTAGTCTGAACTTTAAAAGAGCTCTGATTGACGCTGACGTCCTAGGCCCAAAAAAGGTCCAGTTCCCTTAAAGGTGGGACTAAAGCCAACAGTGGATTCACCACTTCCATGACACATGGACCACCAACTGCCAACTCATACTGGCTTCTCCATCTCTATAATACTGCTGTATTAGCAGGAAGAGCATCAGTGATGGAGGAGTTGGGAAAAGAGGGATACCATGCTAAAACAAATTCCTAATTTAAGTATAAGGAGCTCTCCACAGTGCTGATTCTTGCACCCGGGGAGGTTCAGCCCCTTGGACACCTCCTGAAATGTTCACCCAATACTTTACAGGTGGACCAGGGATTATTTTCATCCTTTCTAACTGGTTGGAGTGATGGACTAGGGTGCCAGGAGACTGGGATTCAAATCCCTGTTCAGCCATGGAAACCCACTGGGGATGACCCTGGGCAAGTCACACTTTCTCAGCCTCAGAGGAAGCCAATGGCAAACCTCCTCTGAAGAAATCTTTCAGGAAAACCCTGTTGGAGCTAGCATGGTAGCTAGCTCAAAGGTGGTTGCAGACTGTTTAGAACTTTGATGGTTGAACTAGGACTTTGGGAGACCAGAGCTCCATTCGTTGATGAGCCCTGGAAACCCATTTGCCAGCTTTGAGTCACACTCTCTCAGCCTTAGTGGAAGGCAGTGGCAGACCTTGGAATAAATCTTGCCAGGAAAACCCTAGCAGAAGGTTCCCATGAGACAGAGATGACTTGGAGGCACCTAAGAAACCATTATCAACATCTCCTTCCTGCAAACTCTCACTGTTAGGGTTCGATGTGCAGCTATCGTAAGGACCACATTCTCCCTTAGGAACCTGTCTTTAGCCCTGTTCTTCTGGCTAAAAATTATTTTTAAGCAAGTATCTGAGCCACTTCTGTTGACTCTTGAAGAGTCAGGCTTAAATTCATGGAAGCACAAAATGCAACCGGTTGCCATGAATTTGGGGTTTTCAGTCCCCTTTCCTTTGACTCAAGGGTATGATGGAGCAAAAGTATTAATTCTCCAAAGACTCAAGGATACTGAGATGCAATCTCAGGTGAGTGAGATCAAGTCCTGCCAATCCAAGAATTTTTTTGTCTCTCTCACTCCCTTGTATCTAACTCTTGCAAGTTACCTGGTGGATCTTCCAAACACTAAAATGAAGTTAGCCTTTCTACATGCCAGGTTGAATGTTCTTCCATCGGCAGCTCAGATGTTCCTATGAAGGCCAGAGTATGCGGTTGCAGCTCTGTCTCAGCAGAAGATCTAACTCATGCATTGCTTGAATGCCCTATTTATAATGATCTTAGGAGTTATTATATTTTTCCTCTATTGAAATCCCTTAAAGGAAGCTTTTCTTCTGTGAAAGTCTGTTTTCTGTTATCTGTCTGTGCAGAGGCCCTTCTCTTCGTCCCAGCCTCCTTCTTTAATATCATGTCTGGAGAAGACGCTAGTCCTCGTTATTGATGGTAGAAGATACCACCCCAGTTTCCAGCTCTTAATTACCAATAGTATTTGTTGTCCCAAAGGGCCATATATCACCCTGAAGATTCTACATCTGGCAATACTATTACGTCAAGAGGAGTCCAATTCTGCCATTGAGTTAAGAGGCCCATTGTAAATCTAGAGGGGGGGAAAGGATAAATTACAAGTGAGACCAGTTGCCAGATTCCAGATTGTACCACGAGGACTTGCAGCAGAGAGCCAGACTGACCTTGAACAAGAAAAAAAAGACTGTCTGAAGTTCTAAGTAGGAACAGCTAACAAATATCTCCTTCAGACTTAATTTACAGCAACATAATAATTCTGCCATCAATTAAATAATATATGGCTCAGCTAGCCGAGAGGGAGGGGGAGAGAGAGAGAGAGAGAGAGAGAGACCGAGTTAACCTTAAAGAAAATAATTAACTCCACATCTAAGGTCATTTAGAAAGCGGGAAAATAGGTGTAGCTACTAATTAAGGCTGGTAGGTAGGTTAGCATTGGGGACCTTGCAATGGCTGTCTTTAAAAAAGAGAGAAATAACTTTCTATGCATGTTTTTTTTTTCTTCTCTCCTAAATGTTCCCTCTGGTCTTACCCAGAACAAGATGTTACTGTCGGAAGCAATCCCCATGTTTAAGCCATTTGTACCTGCGAGTCGACAAGGTGATTAAAAAATGCATTATGGAATTGTACAGTCCCATAAATTCAGTAGGTGAGGTTCTCAGCCTTCGACACGAGCAGAGAAATGGAGTCTCCTTAGCTGAAGGGGATAGAAAGGAACCATGGCAGCATCCGATGAAAAAAGTCGTTATAATCAAGCATTCTATTTTCCAAACTGGTCAGCCGGAACAGCCCGGAAACTCACAGGGAACGACGGAAAGAAATGTGGTTGGGCTTGATGAAAGGATCATTTTTGTGCTTCCCAGGACTTGTTGTGATGTGAATTTTTTTTGCAGATTTCACACTGAACTTTGCATTTGCATAGCTAAGGGGTCGTCTCCAAGAAGTTAAAAGTGCATGCAAAAGATTGGGCATTTCTTGAAATGCAAACAGCAAAGCTGAACAACACCAATTTGGATAACAACTTGGAAACACACCTAAATCTCTGGGGAGGAAAATTGAGTAAACGATTGCATGTACCTTAGGGGGAAACAATGCATTATGAAGTGGATTTCATCATGGGGGGGAAATGGCAAAGTTTTTCCAACCTGATGTGGAACAAAGGTGGAAGAAAATGCTGGTGAGATTTAGAGGAACTGCTTGAAACTGGGAGGGTTTCCCATGCATGGAATCATAGAACTGTAGCATTCAAAGGCACTCCAGGAATCATCTTGGCCGTTGAAGGAAATCCACAGCAAAAGCATCTCCGCCAGGTCCCATTCAACCTCTTACAAAACCTCCAATGGAGGAGAAACCAGCACCATCTCTCCTACACACTGTTGCACCTTTTGCCAACAGGAAAGGTTGAGATGTCTCCTCTCCTCTTGCCACCCTCAGACTGAACCCTGTTGCTTAGTGTCACCCAGAGTAGCCCTGTTAAATCAACACATTGATAAATTGCATTGATTCAATGGATTTACTGCATTCAGAAATAACAATGGATTTAGGACCTTATGTTGGTCCCATTAGAAATATCAGCCTAGTGCAGCTTCCACCCTGACAAGGAATTATGAAACAGAGAACCAGATACTAATGGTAGAGAATGGCTGTCAGCTCCTGTTTGTGCTCTACATGAGCTGCCCTTGGAGATGACTAGAAAGCTCCAACTGTTAACAAAAGGCAATGGACTGAACGCTGCTAAAGGCCGAGGAATCAGAAAACCTGATTTGCGTCTGTAAGTAAGCTTCCAGCTTGGAATGCAAAGCGGTGTTCCCTTTTTAATCCCTTAAATTAGGGCTGTGAGACCAATTTGGTCAAGTCTTGCTTTGTTTTGGCTTAACCCAGATTGGGTTAGACGGCATGGGTTTGGTCTAGATCAGATCTCAACTGGGCAGTTTTGCATTCAGTTTGGTTTCTCCATTCTCCACCCCAATAGTGAACACATCCTCAGCTCCAATCAGCACAATGGACAAAAGGTAACAGTGGTCCAGTGGTGTTAGAAAGGTTGTTTTGTGCTCAGTAGGCCCTGCTAGATGGTTGATGGTTTACCCTGGCAATTGGAGGGTATAATGGTAGCTGCAAGGAAATAAGTGACATGCATGGACTGTTCTCGTTGCTATTAGGATGGGAGATGAGTTATCACACCGGTACAGTTCATTTTCCTTGGTCTGGCTCTGCTCTCCAAACCATCTCCCTGCAGTCCCACTCCTGGGAGGGTGTGTGACCCATCTTCCAGCAAGAAGGGTTTGCAATGCTGGGCTTGGGCTGTGGTGTTTAGGAATCCAATCCTACCGCGTAGTATGAGAAGAATTTTGGAATCCGGCAGCTAAAGGGCTAAGATGCCTTCCTCTGGACCACCTGCCGGATCCAATGACCACCACAAAAATCTTATAGCAGTGCTGTGTGCGATGTTTGGTGCCAAAGGAAGTCTCAGGAGACCTGGAATTGCAGCCAGACAAGCCCTAATTCCTCTCCTTTCTTTTTCTAGTTCACTATTAGCATCGGAGACATTTTTGTTGGAGTCGGCTGGCAACTTTTGCATCTGCGGTAGCTTCTCCACCCTTCACCCCACCACTGCTAAATCTTCCATCTTCCTTTCATTACCTTCTCCCCACTCTAGTTCCCCCCGGCCCTATTCTGTATATTTTTGTGGCTTATTTGAGCGAGTTTGTGTGTGTGTGTCTCTGGAACATCTTGTTCTTTCGGTTCCCAGGGGAGCTTTTCATTTGGGTAATGACATTTCTTAAGATGTGCAACATCCTCATCAAGAGAGAGGGAAAAAAGAACGGCTGATAGATGCTCTTCTTGAATGGGGGGAACTTAACAGAAACATGCCGGAATGCAAAACCCAATTGTCTATGTTTAATGGAAATAAATTGTTTCCTCTAACAAGAAGGATGCTGAATGGATACCGCTACCCGAAAGGTGTTCTGTGCCTTATTATCCTCCAATAATTGGGGTTACAAGCGTCTCTCCAGTCCTTTTCTGCTCAGCACCTGTCTCTGGAGTGCCGTGTGAAGTCGAAAAGCCTCCAGGATAAATTGCCGTGCCGTCGGCAAATGAGTGAAAACCAACAATATGCTGTGAAATGCCGACGCAGCCAAAGAAAGTTTAATTTTCCGGAGGGTAAGGAAGGCGCTTTGCCCTTTTCTCAGGTGGAAAGAGAAATTTCTTTGGACTTTCCACCTCTCAGGGAAAGTAACTCTTGCTCACCTTTGGAGACTTGTGGTGAGAAAAGCCACCCTTTGCCTTCGGTATTTGCCCATCAATAAGGCTGACAGCGGCTTTTGGAAAATCTGGGGTGTTTCAGAGTTTGGATGCAAGCAAGGAATGTGCTGGTAAAGTTCAATAAAAAAGAACTGGGAACTCTTGATGTTGCCAGAGACTTTTTAACCTTCTGGATGCAGGAGGAGGAGAGGAAGAGGAAGAAAAATGTAGCAAATCCTCTTCTTCTTGTTGTTGTGTTAATGAAAGTAAGGGGAGTGCTGGTGTTATAAATGCCATGATATAGAAGAAATAGAAATAAAAATGGAAGAACAGAAAAGAAGAAGCAGAACAACCACTGTGACCATTACCACCCCAGCAGAAAAAGAAAGAAAGAAAGAAAGAAAGAAAGAAAGAAAGAAAGAAAGAAAGAAAGAAAGAAAGTAAGAGAGATCCACTGGAAAAAAGGGGAAGATATGTCTCCAAGTGTTCAGCAGATGGTTCTTCCTGTTTTATTTTGAAAGAAGCACATTGCATTTTGGCCTATGGATGCACAATCTGCTAAAATGAAATGAAATGAAACGAAATGAAATGAAATAATGAAATGAAAGGAAAGGAAACGAAACAAATTTTCTCAAGTTTCGAGCAAATGGAATGAGATTTTCACCTCCTGAAATTTCCATGACGAGATAGCATATTGCCCCTGAGGAGGACCATTGAAATATATACATAGGCGAAAATATGTTGGGCTTATTTCAAAATGAATGAATGAATGAATTAATTAATACTCTTTTGGATGAACCTGTAGAACAGGGATCAGCAACCTGCTTTGCGTTCCTCTGGCTCTCCAGGAGTCTTTTGTTTTTAATTGTTTTGTTCCACTCTGAGAAGTGGGACATCCCTGCAGATAATATTTTTCCAGCATGCCCGGCTACAGGACACATCCCAGTCAGTCTCCCCTGCTCTCTGACAACATGGAAATGGCCATGTTGTGTTGGATGCACTTCTTGCACGGCGAGTTTTTTGGGGAGGGGGTTTAGTTTGTTGCGTGGTCAGAACAGAATTGTGATCTCCTCAATGATAAGAAGAAAGAGCTGCAAAGCCCAACTGACGGCATCATAATTCAGCCACAGGATGGCAGCCAAAAGTGTCCAATTTGGCAAAACGCACGTTCTCCAAGTCTGGGATAAATTTTAGGACATTTTCTCTATAAATCAGGAGGAACGGAGGGCAGGTCAGAGTGATCTCAAAAGACAAAGGGATGGAGCGAGGAGAGCCTTCTCATCTCTTCTTTTATTGCAATGGTCTTTTCCGACTTCTCTCCAGGGGAATCTACTTAACAAGTTGTTTGTTCGCTTAAGCTCTCAAAGCAGAACGCACAACACACACACACGCAGAGCATCCCTGGTCTGCAGTGCTCCTTCCCAAGGCTCGCCGTGAACGCTGGAGCCCTACCCACAGCGATTTGCCAGCCCTGTCGAAATCCGCAGCGCTTTTGTCAAGCCCATGTTGTGCCAGTCCTGTATCCCGCAATCAAAAGTGACATTACATCTCCATGCCGCTGCAGTGCTCCTTCTGGAATGTCTCACAATATTTTTTTCCAAGCAAAAAAAAGCCCTCTCCATGCCAAATTGTCTTGTCTAATCTCATCAAATCCCATCTGTTTTTTTCCCCCCTCTGGTATTAACTTTTGCAACAATGCCAAAGTTTTGGCAGTGAGGCCAGCCAGATACGACCCCTCCCCCACCATCGTGTATATTGGGATGAAGTGAAAAACTTTGGGGACCTTTGGACATGTGAATCCTCAACACTTGGGGATGATGTGCATTTTTTAAAAATAACATTTCCAACTTTTCCAAGCTTTGTGTCTTCCTTGTCTTTCTGGTGTCGTTACAGGCAGCCTTCCTTTGGGCATGTCCTTGTTTGCGGTGGCTGTGGAAGGGGAAAACCTCCAGAACTCCACTAGATCAGGCCAAAACTTTTACAAAAACAGATATAGGGCAGGAAAATCCAAATCTCTTTGCCTACCTGGTTGGCAAGAAAACAAACAAGGGATGCAGATATTATGCCACAGTGTTCTGTCTTGGGCCCAGAGCTTTTCAACATCTTCATCAATGA
Organism: Ctenosaura bakeri; assembly: GCA_948474755.1. Classification (NCBI taxonomy): domain Eukaryota; kingdom Metazoa; phylum Chordata; class Lepidosauria; order Squamata; family Iguanidae; genus Ctenosaura; species Ctenosaura bakeri. The sequence goes on along the minus strand of CAOLHI010000366.1, from coordinate 560,126 downwards.
CGTGGATGAAGGAGCAGAGGGCATGCTGATCAAATCTGCAGATGACCCCAAATTGGGAGGGGTTGCTAATATGCCAGAGGACAGGATCAGAATTGACAGTGACCTTGACAGAATGGGGAGCTGGGCCAAAGCTAGCAAAATGAATTTCAACAGAGAGAAATGTAAAGTCCTATGCTTAGGCAGAAAAAAATACAGGTACAGGATGGGGGACACATGGATAGCAGTACATGTGAAAGGGATCTAGGAATTTTGTAGATCAGAAGCTGAACATGAGTCAGCCCTGTGATGCAGCAGCCAAGAAAACCAATGCCATTCTTGGCTGCATCAATAGAAGTATGGTATCTAGATCAAGGGAGGTAATGGTACCATTCTATTCTGCATTGGTTAGATCTCATCTGGAATACGTGTCCTGTTCTGGGCACCTCATTTCAAGAAGGATATTGACAAGCTGGAGCATGTCCAGAGGGGAGTGACTAAAATGGTGAAGGGTCTGGAAGCCATGAAGCTCTATGAAGAATGGCTGGGGATGTTTAGTCTGCAGAAGGGAAGGTTAAGAGGGGACAGGACAGTCATGTTTAAATATTTGAAGGGATGTCATGTTGAGGAGGGAGTGGGCTTGTTTTCTGCTGCTCCAGAGACCAGGACAAGGAGCAATGGATTCAAGCTGCAGGAAAGGAGATTCCACCTGAACCTCAGGAAGAACTTTCTGATGGTCAGGGCTGTCTGGCAGTGGAAGATGCTGCTGCCTCCATGGAGTGTGGTGGAGTCTCCTCCTTCTTTGGAGGTTTTTCAGCAGAGGCTGGGTGGCCATCTGTCCAAGGGAGGGCTTTGATGTGGGTTCCTGCATGGCAGAAGGGGGTCAGACTGGATGGTCCCTGGGGTCTCTTCCAACTCTATGATTCTATGGGCATGACCTTGATTTGATCGCTCTCTCAACAATCCCTCCTCTGTTTTCACAGAGCGACTTCTCTTTCAAAGTCCACCTTTTGCAACAATGAAGGTGAACGGGTCACTTGTTTTATTTCTGAAGCCTTTTGAACGCAGAGAAGAATGGATTCTCTTCATCTGAGAGGATGAATTAATTCTGTTTGCTGCTTTTGATGACTTCCCTTCTTCCCACTTGAGAATAAGAGTTGTACAGCCATTTGCCACCAAAGAAGTATAAGGATATCTTGTCTGCAAGATAAGACAGACAAACAGGCAGGCAATTTCTTTCTCTCTCTTATAATTCTGCTGCCATCAAATAAACCAAATTGCCTGGTTTTTTTACCCCACACCCAAGGGAAGCTGATGGCTGGAAACTAGTTGGACGGATCAGAGTAGACCCATTCGACCAACTGTTGGCAAATCCATTCAATGCAATGTCTCTACTCTAGTTGGCCTGGTCAAAAGTGAGTCAACTTTTATAAAATATATATTGATTTATTGCTAAAGCAGGAATATCTTTTGGCCAATCAATGAGAGATGGCCATGTTTATCTTGGAGCACAAACAGCAGTAAAAACATGTAGGAAGTTGTTAAAATCCCATATTGCAGGGGTATAATTTCAAACAAGTGCCATTTTTTTTTTTTTATAATGCAAAAGTAATAAATTATAACATTTCCACCCAGAAATGGCTAAAAGGGCCACTTGATTTGAGCCGGGCAAAAACCCAAACCTCAGTGCAGACGTTTCAAGTTTCCTGCCTCCCATTGAAAACAACTGGAAATCCAGAAATGTTGGAATTGGCCGAAATATTTTCCAAATACTAGCCTGGTGTTCCTGCCAAATGCTAGCCCTGTGTTTTGCACGCTTTCTGCCAAATATACTGGTGTTGGTTTTTTTGTCTTTTGCACCACTTTAATTTTTTGAGCGCTATTATTATTATGAAGGGGAACAGCAGTTACCTTTTTGCATTTTATTCTCTTGGCAGGATGGAAGGGAATTTTCGGGGATAATTGCTCCTTCTGATGGGATCAAGACTGACAAGTTTCGTAAGAATAAGAGCTTGTTGTTCTGTACTTTTAGCATTTTGGGAGTTCCAAAAATCTGTGATTAGTCCTCTCTGTGTGTGTACTTGTTTTTCAGGCAGTTTCTGTGAAAAGACCTTGCAGTATCATTAAATAAATCTACAAAAATTCACTCGAAGTCTGTAGAACTTGGTATAATTTTGGAGAAAGTGCAGCTACTTTGATAAAGCCAATGCAAAACCCCAACAAATCTCTGGCCTTTCCTTGCTTATATATAAAACAGATGGTCTCTGATTCAGCCCTTGGTCTTAACTTCCCATCTGTAAAATGGGTGCATTAGCTGGCATAGTTTTTATTGGTGCCCTACCATAAACTGATGTGTTCAAAAATATATTATTCCTTTCCACAGAAGGATCATTTTGTGGGTTGCCGATGAAACAACGTTCATTTCTGGGGACCGAGGAAGGTAAGCATGACTATTCTCTGTTTCCCCCTTTTTTATATGATTCCATCCTGCAAAGGAACTTGGAAAGAGTTTAAAAAAAAACCATTGAAGGAAATGAAATTACCTTTGACAGGCCCGTTTAAGCACCATTTTTATTATGATACTTTCTCCAAACGTAATCCGTTCCCTGCCCTTCAAACTCTGATTTATTCTTGCTCTTTGGCAGGTGAAATTGTGTTCTCCTTGATTTTTGCAGACCCTTTTAAAGAAAAGTGGAGGGGAATATAGTTAAATCTTATCATTCAGAAGCTACAGAATGGGATTTAGGAGCAAAGGACTTGTTCTAAATGTTTACTGCATTGAATCTGTTTAAATTTAATTCTCACTTGGGCATTTGGGTACTTGAGCAGAGTCAGTGCAACATACTGGTTTGAATTTTGGGGACTCTGGGATTGAATTTGGGGGACTCTGGGAGACCGGAGTTCAAATCTCTGCTCCGGCATGGAAATCCACAGGGTGACCTTGAAGAAGTCACACTCTCTCAGCCCAATAGGAAGAGAATGGTGGTTCACTGTTATATACAGGATAACCATTATTCCAATGAACACACGCTGAAGTTCCCAGCAGTTTATTCGAAGGATAATCGTGGGTAACAACTGCAGAATTCCACCAAAGTTGCCAGAACTGAATTGTACAGCAACAGGACAGATATTTCCTTCCAAAACTGAGAAATTGCATGGCCAGAAATCCTGCCAGTTTAAGACCAGACTCCTTGAACTGCAAGAATCACTGTTATCCCTTTTATACTTGGTTCCGATTATTCCTGCAGGCTTCAGCCCTCTGACTGCAACAATGGCTTTTAAAAAAGGTTTTTAACTAATTACTTTCTGAAAGTAACTTTCCGAGCATTGACGCCGGTGATCAGGGGAAAGCTGGCCTGGCCGCAGTGGCACGGTTGAAATTCAAGCAGCCATCGCTCAGACGACTTGGCAAAAAAAGGGTCTGGAGCTCGTTCCGAATCCCCGCTGTCCGGCCGTTTCGGAGAAGCAAAGCTTCTTAATGGAAAAAAAGCAAAGCGCCAAATGAAAAGATGTTCGGATTAGACGCAGAGGAGGCCAAACAACGGGGAGATAAAAGTTAGCAAACAGGGCGAGCGGAGGCCAGTTCATTACGGCCGGCCTTGCTGCATTTAATTCGGATCAGATAGCGGTTATCGGAACCAGGAGAGCTCGCATGCTAATCTGCCATGCATTTTTGTCTGTGGGCGTGCGCGGGTTGCCTTATCAGAACTACACAAAAAGGGCAGGGGCCGTCATGGAAAGACAGCTGTGCCTGGATGCTTGGTCGCCACCACCAGATCTCTGTGCCAGGAGGCTTAGCACTGAAGTGCTTCTGCATTTGTTGCAAAAGATTTGTGATATCGGCACGGTGTGGGTCTTATGCCCTGCTGGCCTGATCCAGAGTCTCAGCCTCTCCGATGTAAGTTAGGAGCATTCTGGCCATTCTTTGTTTAAAATACGGACCAAGTTGTCTGTAGCCGGAGTTGCTTGCACGGAACGGAGCTCCAACATTATTATCTATGGGGCTTTTTCCCGTTCTATCATTCTATGAGCACTAAGGCCTTTTCTGCACTAGCCTGTTATAGCACAATGATTCCACTTTCAGCATCCTCTGGAAACCTCTGGAATCCTGGGGTTTGCAGCATCCTCTGGAATCCTGGGGTTTGCAGTTTGGCCCCTCCAGTACTGCCAGTGCTGCAAACCACAAGGTTGTGAGTTCGATCCTGCCGGGCTCCAAGGTTGACTCAGCCTTCCATCCTTTCACAGGTCGGTAAAATGAGTACCCAGCTTGTTGGGGGCATGTATAGAAAAATGTATAGAAATACATGCTATTTGTAAGTTGTTCGCTGCCTCAATCCATATGGAGAGGCGGGATGCAAATAAATAAATAAATAAAAATAACAGGCTAGTGCAGAAAAGGCCTAAGTTGCACCATGCAGGCACGATATGGAATCTTCTCTGTCATTTCCAAGCTATGACAATGGGGGAAAATGTGGGGGGAAAGCAGAGCCAGGTGAGTCTCTGTGGGACCTCATGCAAAGCATGGTCTAACCCCGAGGAGAGGAGATTTGTCCTGGGCACAGACGTTATTCAATCAGAGGAGACGTTTTCACCTGTCTGAGCTGTTCAGGGCCCATGAATTGTAGTGTTGTTTTGCTTTCTCCGGGCTGCGCTTAAAAAGCTTTAACAAACAAATGTCTTTGTTCTTCTGGGCTTACCATAAATATTCTACCTTGACTCTAATGCCGGGACCAGGCGTTTGGGCAGCGAGCGTGGGATGATTCATTCCAAACCACTCCATTCGAACAGAGACGCCGTGCGTTTGAGGAGTTTTGTTTTCATACGCACCAGCTACCTCTCTGATCCAATCTGGTTCTGAAGGATGTTAAAGTCAGATTGTCTGAGAGACCTGTTTTTGCGACCGTTAACCCACTTCACTGAGCGAAGCCCTTTGGAGAACGGTTGCAAATCTGCTCGGAAAACTCAGAAAAACTCTTGCTTCTCTAGAAGAAAAATTCCATATCCGTGTGGATTTTCACTCTAGGAGAAATCTAGTTTCCTCCTCAGTCTTGTGGGACCCGGGTTAAGGTGGTGGCGTCTCAGATTCAACCTTCTCCGATGTGACTTGGAGCTCATTAACGTGCATTCTATCTATATAATTTGGCCAAGATGCTCCATCAGAGACAGGACGTAGTTTTATGCTTGTGGAGTTAGGCAGCAGTTGCACAATGCTGCCTTGTTTGTGAATTGTGATGCTACAGGACAAAATGCACAGACATTACCATGGGCCTTTCCGCCGTGCACTGTTATAGTGCTATGATTCCACTTTCGACCTCCTATGGAAGCCTGGGGTTTGCAGTTTAGGGAGGAGCATTTAGAATTCTCAGCCAGGGAGCTCTTTGGCCTCAGGAAACTACAAACCCCAGAATTCCAAAGGGGGCTAAAAGTGGAAAAACAGCAGAGAAAGGCTCCACGTGCAAAGCAGAACCATGTGCAGCCATGCACAATGCACGTATAATGAGCAATATACTTCGATGAGAAATGCACACTCTTGCACAATGGCGTGCACAACTCCACTTTTGCAGCCTTCAACTTTGCACCCAGAGTTTGCTCATTGGGAAAAAAAAATACCTTAACTACTTCTGGAGGAGAATTTAAGCAAGGATGAGACACCCACAGGTTTCTAGCCATGTGCCGAGGAGAGGATGATATTTTCCCTCGGTGCGAGATTTCCGAGATGGAAAATGGCCCACGGTGTGCTTGAAAGAGGCATTGATCACCGGCTCTCTCGGCCGACCTGAAGAAGCCTGACCCTCTCTCGGGGAGTTGAGCTCAGGGCTGATTCTCATGCGCTTCATTCAAAATCTCCTTTCTTGAATGCTCAAAGGATATCAGCATGACAAGCCTGCCTTTCTCTATAACAAGAGACACTGGAAATGTCAGGTCGGGAGGACTCTTGAGACAAAAAAACATTCTGTGCCTCGTTGGGGCCTGGCCAATGCAAGGCTGATGCGTTGTGCAAAACAGAAGGCCCGCAGGAGGGCCGGAAAGGGGAGAAATTCATTTCAGCCTGTTTTTGACAACAGCTTGTGCACAGACCTTCCTCGTACAGAAAGGACTGGAGATATTAAACAATCGCGTTCAGAACACATCCAGAGAAATTCATCATATCGGTAGCTCCTATGTCTGTTGGGTGATGGATCTTCTTGGGGGTCTTAATGTGGACTTTGGTGGAGCTATCCAAGGTCTTGAACTCTACGCCTCCAATAAGGTTTTCACCATAGAATCATAGAATTATAGAAATCTAGAGTTGGAAGAGACCCCAGGGGCCATCCAGTCCAACCCCCTGCCATGCAGAAACACTCTCAAAGCACTCCCTTTGACAGATGGCCATCCAGCCTCTCCTTAAAAACCTCCAAAGAAGGAGACTCCACTAAACTCCGAGGCAGCCGATTCCACTGCTGGACAGCCCTGACTGTCAGGAAGTTCTTCCGGAGGTTCAGGAGGAATCTCCTTTCCTGCAGCTTGAATCCATGGCTCCTTGTCCTGGTCTCTGGAGCAGCAGAAAACAAGCCCTCTCCTTCCTCTATGTGGCATCCCTTCAAATATTTAAACATGGCTATCATGTCCCCTCTTAACCTTCTCTCCTGCAGACTAAACATACCCAGGTCTCTAAGTCTATCCCCATAGGGCATGGCTTCCAGGCCTCTCACCATTTTGGTCGCCCTCCTCTGGACTTGCTCCAGCTTGACCATGTCCTTCTTGAATTGGGGTGCCCAGAACTGGACACAGTATTCAAGATGAGATCTAGCCAAAGCAGAGTAGAGTGGTACCAGTACCTCCCTCGATCTAGACACCACACTCCTATTGATGCAGCTGAGAATTGCATTGGCTTTCTTGGCTGCCGCATCACACTGCTGGCTCATGCTCAGCTTGTGGTCTATGAAGACTCCTAGATCCCTTTCACACGTACTGCTATCCAGCCACGTGTCCCCCAACTCTTGAAAACCTTATTGGAGGTGTACAGCTCAGGACCTTGGATAGCTCCACCAAAGTCCACATTAAGACCCCAAGAAGATCCATCACCCAACAGACACAGGAGTTACTGATATGATGAATTTCTCTGGATGTCTTCTGAACGCAATTGTTTAATATCTCCAGTCCTTTCTGTACGAGGAAGGTCTGTGCACAAGCTGTTGTCAAAAACAGGCTGAAATGAAAAGACAGCTCTTTTAAAGTTCAGACTGAAAGCTGGAACGGATTTACCTCCCCAGCCACCCATCTTCCCCTGCGCCGTGTATTCAGCCTCTGGGGTCCTTGTCCAAATATTCGGGATGCTTGTATTTTGGCCTCCGACTGGGATATTTGCCTAGATAAGGAAAAATAGGATCGCGTGCAGGGCAAGGTCAAAAGTGTACCCACTTCAATCAAGGGAAATACATTTAAAAATTTGCATCAATGGCATCCACACCTCTGGTATGATTATCAAAGGTAGAGTGAACTTTTTTGCCCTCATTTGCTGGCACGGTTGTAAAATTAGAGATTCCTATCAACGTTTATGGCCGTTTTGTAGTAAAGTATCTAAATTCTGGGATGCAGGATTTCTGAAATAAATGAAGTCACTAACCGGCATCTTGCAAAGATGCCGGAATAGGCCCTCTTGGGTTTCTTTCAAGAAGGTAACACAAAGACATCTCACAAATTCTTAATTAGTTATTTATTAATAGCTGCCAGACTGGCCATCACTCAAATTTGGAAAGATTTAAAAGGGATATCTGTGATGAGCTCGCATAATAAGGCATGGCAACTAGTTCCAATGGAACTAATAAACTTAAAATAGCTAAAGGATGGAAAGTAAAACATGATTTTTGCTGTGATTTGGAATTGTTTTATTTCTTCAATTTGTATCTCGCCTTTCTCCCAACGTTGAGTCCCGGGGAGCCTGCAACCTTTCAAAAACAAAAGCAAAAACACAATTAAGTCAAATTTCTGTTTAACGAACGTGAGTTAAACATTGAAGTTAAAAGCTTTTTTTTTTTTAAATAAAATGCATTTGAAAAATGATAAAACAGAAACAATACCCACCATTAAAAACTCAGCCAAATCATATTAAAAGTCAATTACGTGCAAAGATCTTGCTGAATATATGGGCGGGGGGAAAGAGATAATGTTTGCTTTCCAATGCTGTTCAAGGTTTTTGGGGTTTTTTGGGTTAAGGAAACACTTTCGATGCCTTTTATTTCAATGTAATGGCTCTGTAATTAAATTGAAAAGGAATTTTGTCTACTGTTCTCAGGGAAGAGGGGAAGAAAAAACCTCTTGCATTTCAGCCTCAGTTTGCCTTTCTGTAAAATGGGCGTTTGGCGATGTCGCTGGGCCCACTAAGGCAGCCGTTTTGTATCTCTGGAATTGGAGCTAAGGCCTAAAAGGTAAGCTTTCTTTTTCTGTTTAAATATTTGAAGGGATGCCACGTAGAGGAAGGAGGGGGCTTGTTTTCTGCTGCTCCAGAGACCAGGACAAGGAGCAATGGATTCCAGCTGCAGGAAAGGAGGTTCCACCTGAACCTCAGGAAGAACTTTCTGACAGTCAGGGCTGTCCGGCAGTGGAATCTGCTGCCTTGGAGTGTAGTGGAGTCTCCTTCTTTGGAGGTTTTTAAGCAGAGGCTTGATGGCCATCTGTCAGGATTGATTTGAGGGTGTTCCTGCATGGCAGGGGGTTGGACTGGATGGCTGCTGGGGTCCCTTCCAACTCTACATTTCTATGATTCTATGATTCTATGATTTCTATCCTTCCTGGCCAAATATTATGCTCTCTACCTTTTGTTTTGCGGCTACACTTTGCAATGCCAACCCGGAACAGGTTGGTGTCTTGCTATTTAGCTCCTTTTTTTTTTTCAGAGAGGAAGAGAGAGCTGATGGGAAGACATTGCAATAAACAACATCACAGCTCTCACTTGCAAAATGTAGCCTCAGCCCAAAGCTGATGAGTTAAAATGCTTTCTTTCTTTCTCTCTCTTCCCCCCCCTCTCCGGCTCCCAGTGCTCCGGCGAAAACATATCCAAGCAAGCCAGCGCAGCTAGTTGTGCAATAAACCAGAGTTTAAGAACATGTAGGCAAGAAAATCAGAGTTGATGAGAACCAAAGTGCCCTGGAGCTACAACTCCATGGCAGAAAACTCATATATTCCAACAAGAGACGGAGCTCATTAGCTCTTAAAGGGCTCAGAACTTTGCAAAATCTCATTTCTTTTTCAACCTCCCCCCCATTCACAGACACAACCCCAAAGCCCTTGAGAGAACAAGGAACCAAATGAGGTTGAGTTTCCCGAGCGAGGTATTGGGCGCGCACACACACACACACATGAATATAAAAGGTAGGAAATAAAGTGTGCATTTATTTAGGAAGCAAAGCGGGGAGTCGTCCGGATTAATTCTTTTGCTGCGTTGCCCTTGTCGGAAAAAGGGCAATCGGGCGTGATGCTTTGTTGCTGGCAAATCGCATGAATTTTGCATCTGTGCAGCCAGGAAGAAAAAGAGCCGGGTTCCAATTCCTGCTTATGTGCACCTTGCAACATTTCACCTGGGAAAACGGGGACGTGTGTAGCCAGAGAGTGCGGTCAAGATGGCCAAAGTTGTTAATGGTGCAGAACAGACAAGCTGAGAGAGGCTGCAGCGGTTTGTTTTTGCCCGAGTCTCCTGGGAAGGGCAGGATGCTGCCTCCCTGCCCCTGATGGGCGAAATCTTGGTGTTGTGGACCTGTGTGACCTTCGCTACGGATGGGTAGTTTGTTGCTTCTGCAAAAATAATATGCATCTAATTTCTATCAGGAGGAAGTTGGTGAGAATACTGTATAGATAGGAAGGGATGTATTGGTATGAGGGATGATTATGTTTTTTATTTCTTACTGCCAAATCTGTTTTATATAGGAACTAGCATATAGACCCAGCATCGTCCGGGATTTTATTTTCTCATAGGTAATATCTAAGATTTGAGATCCTGTGTCTCTAATTCCCCAAACTGCCTTGTCCACTACCTGTAACTTTTCCCTGTATTCCTCAATCCAATCTGTATTCAGAGTTATTAACATACAGAGTTTGGGTTCCTGGGGAATATGCTACCCTCCTCCTTGCTGCTAGGCCTCATCTCCATAGCAACCAGACTATTTTCTGGCTGAGAATTCCAAAGGCCCCTCTCTCAACTGCAAATCCCAGGATACCACCCCTGCGATAAAAAAAAAAAAGAAATATTGTAAATATATATGTGAAGTGTATATATTCAAGGCAAGGGGAAGAACAGCAAGAGTACAGCAAAAATCTAAACTGATTGCTATGGTGAACCAAACACAAACAAACAAACATTTTCTCTTTTTTTGAGCCATGTTCGGCAGCCAGGAAGATTGACTGGTTTATTTTCTGACATGGAAAAAAAAATAAAATAAAATGACTGAAAGCAAATGTAAGGAAATCCACAACACGCACCATACCCGCCTGCCTTTATTTATGGGACAATTGCAGTGATTGAGCAGCGATGATCAGAAATATATTTATACCGCGGAAATTCCTGGCCCTGCTTCAAGCTGTTCACTTCTGTACAGAAATTCCTTTGTCGCTTGTCCTTGTAGCTCTGCTTTCTCCATTTTTCTTTCCCCCGAAAGCGCACTTAACACAATGGCTTGTAAAGGATGTCAGCGCATGGGGAGCCGCTTGCATTTCTCCCCAGTTTTGCGGGGCTGGGACGCTGACTTGACCTGTCCAAAATTAGATATAAAGACAGCAATAAGAGCTGCCAGATTTGCAGTTGGCCTTTGAATGACCAGTTCTTGGAAAAGACAATAGGAGAACTGTATCTATGTTCGATTCAGAATTCTGGATAATTTGATCTTTTTCACCTTATACTAAATATATACTAAGTCTATTCCACCACTCTGAAGTTCATCCTCCTCTCTTTTCATATTTGAGGCCTCCATGTTTCCCACCAAGAATTGTGTTTGATTCACAAGCTGGGGACACCTAAGAAACATTGCCGTGCACACATCAAAAACTGGAGAGATGAGTTAATGCAACATCACAAAGCCAAGAGAATTGCGCCGTCAGGGAAGTGACATGAAATAAATGCGTTCCTTAATCATGTCTTTGCAGAGTCTGTATTTTAAGACGCAAGGAGTTTGAACCAACTCTGTGGTCACAGACGTGCCTCAGCAGTCTGGATTTATCCACAGAAAATGCTTGGACGACAAAGAAGGTCAAAGGTATTATTTTTTCCCCCTGGAACAACTAAGGCTATCGGGTCTATTTCGAGAAGGGGAAAAAAAGAAACCCAACCTTGGAGAGGTAGAAGCCTTGTAAGCACTGTGCATTTTTCTCTCCTTTATTGATGTTTACTTTGGTGCCTTTGCAAAATCACCCAAATGATATTGGAGAACCAAACATGGTTCTTGGATGCATCAATAGGAGTGTGGTGTCTAGATCGAGGGAGGTACTGGTACCGCTCTACTCTGCTTTGGTTAGACCCCATCTTGAATACTGTGTCCAGTTCTGGGCACCCCAATTCAAGAAGGAGATGGTCAAGCTGGAGCAAGTCCAGAGGAGGGCGACCAAAATGGTGAGGGGCCTGGAAGCCATGAAGCCCTATGAGGATAGACTTAGGGAGCTGGGGATGTTTAGTCTGCAGAAGAGAAGGTTGAGAGGGGACAGGATAGCCATGTTTAAATATCTGAAGGGATGCCATGTAGAGGAGGGAGTGGGCTTGTTTTCTGCTGCTCCAGAGACCAGGACAAGGAGCAATGGATTCAAGCTGCAGGAAAGGAGAATCCACCTGAACCTCAGGAAGAACTTCCTGACAGTCAGGGCTGTCCGGCAGTGGAATCTGCTGCCTCGGGGTGTAGTGGAGTCTCCTTCCTTGGAGGTTTTTAAGCAGAGGCTGGATGGCCTTCTGTCCAAGGGAGTGCTTTGAGGGTGTTCCTGCATGGCAGGGGTTGGACTGGATGGCCCCTGGGGTCTCTTCCAACTCTACATTTCTATGATTCTATGAATACATGACAAGCATGAGATGCTTGGATTCAATCACAACAGATTCCACCTAAAAATTAGGTAGGATGTCTTGACTCCACGAGCTGTTCCGGAACGGAATGGACTGTCTTTGCAGGATTTCAAAGAGAGATTGGATGGACATTTTTCAGGAGTGCCTTAGCTGTGGGTCTCGGTAGCCAATGCAATGTCTTCCAGCTCTGTGATTCTGTGTAAATCCCATTGATTCATTGGCACCAATGGTGGGAGTCATGCCAATGTGGAATATTTACACTGAAGTCTGTTATTCCAACAATACAACGTCAACTTATGCTTAAAAAATCTACACGGTCTGTCAGTGCAACTGGGACACTTGCATTTCTTTCCCAAAATGTCTGAAATTGTATCTCCTGTGAAATGAGTTCCTTTCATTCCATCAAGAGACTTATTCTTCCTTCTACTGCCTTGCTATTGAATAGAGAGAATTCAAAATCCAGAGTCAACTCCCTCGTTTCGTGCCTTGCTTTGTCAAGGTAGTTCAAAGGCTTAACAAGAGCAATGCAGTTTTGACGTTTTCGCAACTGGCCATTTCAGTTTCTCCGCTTAAGGGAGAGGGAAGAAGAAGCTGGACATCAAGTTCAAAAAGATTAATCAGAAACTTGGCAAAGATGTTCCCACAAGGACCATGGAATAATAGAATCATCAAATCATTGAGTTGGAAGAGACCACAAAGATCATTCGGTCCAACCCCATTTTGATATGCAGGAATACACCACCAAAGCATTCTTGATGGCTGAGAGTGTGTGACACACCCCAAGGTCATCCAGTGGGTCACCATGGCCGAGTGGGGAACTGGACCCTATCTCCAAGGTTGAAGTCCAATGCTCAAAACTGCTGCACCACCCTGGATCTCTGGACCTAATGCCAAAAAAGGTCCAGCATCAGCCCAAAGTGTCTTCTGTCACTTCTGGCTTGCATTTCAACTGATTTGGGGGCTGAAAATTCCTCCCGGGTGTGAAAATTGTTCCTCCTCATTACAGACCTTGGGAAGCGTGCAGCTCAGTACGGTGTATAAATGAATTAATTGATCCAGGTGTATGGATCGTTCTGCACAGAGGCAGCACTGGATGGTCGGAAAGCTGGAACTTCAGGGGAAAAAGAGAATCACATCCATATTCCTGGAGCTGTTTAAGGTCGTTTATCATAATTTCCATCCATGCTGTAAGGTGTACAGCAGTTTCAAGATCCTGGGAGTGGAGACGACAACTGTGTAGCAATTTTCCGTATCACTTGCTATGGCACGTAAACATGGGAACAAAATGGACACGTAAAAGAACTCCCTGATATTAAAGTCAACGTTCCCCAAATTTAACGCCGTTGTGCTTTCAAGTCATTCCTGACATATGGCAACCTTAAAGTGAACCTATCACAAGGTTTTCTTGGCAAAATTTCTGGACAGATGGCTTGGCACCGTTGCCTTCCTCTGGAGCTGAGAGAATGTGACTTTCCCAAGCTTACTCCTTGGGTTTCCATGGCAGAGCAGGGATTGAAATCCTTTTCTCTTGGAGTCCTTGTCCGACACTCAAAACCTCTACATCATTGATGGCTTCAAGGATCCCCTCACAGAAAGGGCTAGAATTGGGCCTCTAAACAAAAAATTCTACCCCAACCCCCCCCCCGGGGCAATTCTTCTGGACACCAGGGTTGGATAATGGGTCTCCTGGTCTGGGATGCTCTCCCTCCACCAGGGCGAGGCAATGGGAAGATGGATCTCCAGGATCATGCAGGACTAAACAAAATAAACTGAACTTTGGAACTTTGACCCGTGTCTTCTCCCGACAGGTATGAGAACAGCAGAGGAAAGCTAATGACAGGAAAGCTAACTCTCCCAGCTGTCTCTAGACGCTTGAACTTATCTAGCAGCTCCTACTGAACACAAAATATTTCTTCTTATGCCATTGGACAGCTAGCCAGGGTTCATCATGATTGTAAGGGTTTGGGTCCGTGACTAAGTCTTTGCAGGATTCTGCCTCTAAGGAGCCTGGCCTTGAATCTGTTCTTTGCAGAATCCTGCCCGGGGCCTCAGGCCCAGCTGGCTGCTCAGGTGCAAAGCAGCTGGAGCAATGAGGAACCAGCTACATAAGGGCTGGGTTTCAGCTGCAGTCTTTTCCAAACAACATGGTCTTCTGTGCTGCCTGTAGCCTCTCTGGACTCTTCAGTGTTCCTGGCCTTGTTGACTGCTGACCGCTGGACTCTGGCCTGCCTCCTGGACCTGCCTCTTGCCTCTGGCCCTTTGGACTCTTGATACCAGGTAGACCTCTGCTGCCTTGGACTTTTGCTGGACTCTGGTCTGTTTCCTGGACCTACCTCTGGCCCTTTGGACTCTTGATACCCAGGAGACCTCTGCTGCCTTGGACTCTTTCTGACCTCTGACCCTTGGCTTCCTGACCCAGTCCCTGGGACCTGCATCTGATAAACCTTACTGCCCACACCGTGGACCCTGACACTGATGCTGATTGTCTTCCTCTTAGCTTCAAGCAAGATCCAGGTTTCCCAAGTCAGAAGCCATGCAAGCAAGAGGTATCAAATGTCAGAAGGGCCAAAAAAGTCATAAATCAGATAAAGGATTCCTGGAAGCTGAGTCATTAAACAATCCAAGGGTGTTTCAACCTGTTAGACCCACTTGCCCAAACCAAACTGTTGAGAAGAAGACTGAAGTTATACTCGCTGACGAGACTAGTGACTATCACTTAATATTCATTAATATCATATAAGTATGTTATGCCAATGCACTGATCTCCAGAAGTATTTAGAGAGAGCGTTCTATGGTTATGCTCCTCCCAGGGCCTTGGTTGAAGCCTTTCACTCCATCTGCAGGGGACAGTCCGAGCCAGGTGCCTGAGCCGCTGCCTTTCTCTGGGACTGGAGGGCTCCTCTTCTGGGACCTGACTTGGCCTGCTGAAATGGAGGAGGAGGAGTTCACCGGTTATTGGGTAACTGCTGCAGCGTCTCCAAAGGTAGGTTTGATTCACCTTCCCTGGAAGACAAACTCTCAAAATCGTGACACTGATCAGGATTTTAAAATCCATCTGCCTGGTGGTAGAAGCCACATCTACTCCGTGGATGACACTACTGGACATCTCATCTGGCCCATGGTCTCGCAGCCGCTTGAATGTGGGCCCCCCATGTCATTGTGCCCCCCGTCTCCAGAACTGCCATTCATTACAATACATCAAGGGTCAGACGATGGAAGGGATTGATTAGTCCCACTCATGCAGGAAGGGAACAGCGTTCTGGCATATTAACCATATTAGCTCGCAGTGTCTTATTGACATTCCTATAACAAATCTTTCCAGCTAATCACTTGCAATAGAAACCTTCAAGGCTGTTGAGAGTCATCTTTAAGATTCACCTTGGAAGGGCTGGAGAATAAAAGAGTGCTTCTCTTCTGCTGGTGGAAATTGAATGTGACACCTCAGCTCCACCAGGCATTTCTTAACAAGTGGGGGGAAATAGCTGGGTTAATTTCCAAGCTCACCTAGGAGCTGTTTTGGACCCCTCTATTCCTCCTGTTGTGAGAAGGAAGCCCTTAAAGTCGGCAAAGTGTTGGCCAGTCATGCCTGATGGGATTTCTCCCTTTTCACAAAATAGTCTGATGCACTTCTCCTCCCTGTGAGAAAAGCTAACTGTTCAGAACTTGCCTATTTTTTCCCCCTCAGTATATACTTTTATTTATTTATTAAAAAGGGCAATGAATGTGGCACGAGGGCAATCGTCCCAACCCTTTTGCTGTGTGAGATTGCTAGCAACCTAAAAGGCCTGGGTATCGATGGGGAGGCTCTCCAAGAGAGAAGGATTTTTTTTTTCCTCTCGTACAGTTTAACCTACCCTGACACGCTTTATAGATCTGCTCTGCTATCTGATAAAAGCTGGGGAATTGGAGTCCATCATGCGGAGAAGTGCTGGATTTGGGGAGAGCTTGTTCTCTTCAAGACGGTGATGCTGCTGCTGCTGCTGCTGCTATTCTGGGAGGAAAAGGATGAGAAATGGAGGTGAGTTGCTGCCTTCGCTCACAGCAGTTCCATGAAACGGATCTTATTCTGCAATCCTTCTTCCTCTTGTTCTTTTTCATCATCTTGATCTTGTCCTCCTCCTTTCTTCTGCTTCCTCTTTATCTCCTCCTCCTCCTTTCTCTCTTTTCTATGTTGCCTTTCTCCCAGCCTGGAATTCCAGCTAGTTTGCAAAAGTTTAAAAGACATGCATCTAAAGATATAGCTACCTGCCTCTAGAACTAAAAGCAGATGAAAACAGGGCCATTAATAACAAAAACCACAAATATAAGCAATATAGCACATTATGAAAAGCCTTTTCCCTGATCAATTAGCTTTCAAAGACCTGCTGAAACAAACATCACCTGGCAAAGAGGGTGTGAGTTTCAGTTCCCAGGGGCCACCCGGTCCAACTCCATTCTGCTATCAAAGCCTCCTGACAGATGGCCATCCAACCTCTGTTTAAAAACCTCGAAAGAAGGAGACTCCACCACACTCCACTGACACAGGGGCATATTCCATTGTTGAACTGCTCTTACCACCAGGAAGTTCTTCCTGATGTTTAGATAGAGTCTCTTTTCCTGGAGTTTGAAGCCATTGCCCCATGTCCTAGTCTCTGGAGCAGCAGAAAACAGGCTTGCTCCATTCCCATGTCCTAGTCTCTGGAGCAGCAGAAAACAGGTTTGCTCCATCCCCATGTCCTAGTCTCTGGAGCAGCAGAAAACAGGCTTGCTCCATCCCCATGTCCTAGTCTCTGGAGCAGCAGAAAACAGGTTTGCTCCATCCCCATGTCCTAGTCTCTGGAGCAGCAGGAAACAGGCTTGCTCCATCCTCCCTATGACATCCCTTCAGCTATTTAAATATGGCTGTCATGTCCCCTCTTAACCTTCTCTTCTACAGACTAAACATATCTAGCTCCCTAAGCTGTTCCTCAGAGGGCTTCATAGGTTCCAGGCCTTCTTCCATTTTGGTTGTCCTCCTCTGGACGCCTTCCAGCTTGTCAATATCTTTCTTGAATTGTGGTGCCCAGAACTGGACCCAGGATTATCTCCGGTGGGGTCTCCCCAAAGCAGAACAGAGTGGTCTTGCTCTGCTGTCTGCAACCCTGATTACTTTAAGCATTTATATATTGCTCTTCTGCTTTAAAAAACCTCTGCTCTTTTCACAATAACAATAATAATAACCCATTGCGATAGCAATCTAGTTCACCTACAGTACTAATCTATTGTACCTAATGGGTTTCACAACCCTGTTGAAAGAGAGACAAGTCACGGGCAACAGTCAATAACTGCACATGAACACACCGGTGGGAGTCACAAGTTCTTAAATTAAACAAGGGAGGCAAGTTTATTAACACATTACAGATGGGTAGGGAGAGTTTATTAATATTAAAAGGTACATTACAGGAGTTCAAACTTCAGCCGAATTTCTATTCAGCTGCCAACCTGGGCTGTGTAATATCTCTCAGTTTCATTTTTTAATACGTTTCCCAAAAACCCCACCAATATCTTTCTCCCAGTCCAGTTTCTTATCTGGGTGTGAAAACTATAGTGAGCAGTTTTAATACTGTTTAATATATGCAATGAGATCCAGTGGTTTGAGTGTTGGACCTTGGAGATCAGGGTTTGATTTCCCCCCTTGGCCATGGAAACTCGCTGGGTGACCTTGGGTATGTCACATACTCTCAGCCACCTGAATACCCCATGACAGGTTCACCTTATGGTCACCACAAGTCAGAAATTATTTGAAGGCACACAGTGGTGTAATAGAACAGCCTGGCTTCTCATGGGAGCTTGGGAGCAGCCACCAAGAAGGCCCTCTCCTGTGTTCCCACCAAATATATCTGTGAGGCTGTTGGGACAAAGAGAAGGGCCATCCCAACAGATCTTAAAACACGGGCAGGTTCACATGGGAGAATTTGCATTTTTTTGTTAATTGCCATCAAGTCAACTTAAAGTGGTGGCCACCCAATGGAGGAAAGATCTCCAAGCTCCCCTGTTATCAACAGTCTTGCTCAGGTCTTTCAAAGTCAGGGTACCATTGGCTTCCTTGACTGAGTCCATGGGGTCTTCCTCTTTTCCTGCTGCCTTCTACCTTGCCAAGCATTATTGCCTTTTCTAATAGTCATATCTTCTCAAGATGTTTCCAAAATACAACAGCCCCAGTGACCAGAAGATTGGACAAGAATATGGTCCTTCAAATAACCCAGGTCAGAACCATCTAGTTCCATTCTGGTCTTCCAGTCATGATGTTGCTCTAGCTTTCTTGTCAGCTGTAGCTTGTGGGACATCTTCAAGATGAGCTACACACCACATGTGTGACCAACCGAGCACTGAAAACCATGGCCTCCACTGGTTAATCCCAACTTGAGTAGAGCCATTGAATCCATGGCTGAATGGTGAGTCAGCCCATTGGTCAATCCGGACGATATTCCAGATGGGAATGACCAATCCAATCGAGGCCATTGATAATCTTGGCAGGGCTTCCATTTTTTAAGTAGAGTCCCAAGGCTGGGGATTTAATTAGAATGAGATTTTGGATGTCGGGTGGTGGAGGGGAGGAAGACATGAGCGATATTCTTGCAGCCAACTCTCTGTTTCCCAGCTCAGGTTCCCTTGTTCGTCTGGCTGGTGATCAGCCATCAGTGAGACAGTAAAGTAATAAACATCCCCGCGACGCAGGAAGTTGTGTTATTAAGCCTGACGTGTTAGTTACGGCATAAATCAAAGTCTAGCGAGCTGTCAGGAGCCACATGCTTCTTCATCCCCTGGTAGCATGGAGGGGGGAAATGAGAGGGAGAAGATTATAGACGGAGAAGAATCCAAGATTTCTTCTTTGGTGAGAGAGGAAAAAGGAAGGAACCAGTCCTCAGCCCCCATCTTTGACAGTCTATTGCAGAAAAAGGGCCATTTCCCCTTCCTGTACCCCACTGACAGTCAACACCAGTACATGGGGGAGGTTGAGGGAATCAGCTTCTGTATTTTTAGGTGGGTTGTGATGGTTTTGGCCAGTTTTGGGGGTCCAAAATGTCAACCAAATTTGTCTTTTTTTTGAAACAAGTCTGCAGGGTTGGAGGGCTTTTGGGGTAGGGTCCCAAGGGCTGTATATAGGTGGCCCAATGTCTGCATGTGGGCCATGGGTCCCACTTTGGCCACACTTGGCTTAGGTGTTCACAGGCGCCCTTTTGAAGCAAATGACATTCATAGGAAATCAAAAGCCTGATTGGTTCATGAAGCCCTAGGAATCCATATTGAGGTCCTTGAATCCCCCTTCCAGCTCCTCCAAAGATCTCCAACCTCATAATTTTTTTTATTTTGGGTGGTTTTTTTTAACAATTTTGGGGTGATTTTAACCCCAAGCTGACAAAGAAAGTCCTTTAAGTATGCATAAATGTACAAAATGTGCCCATCTCCACTTCCACAAGACCCTCTCAAAATGGCCTCAAGAAGTGATGTCACTACCAGCCACCATTTTGAGAGGCACTGTAAAATAAAAATGAAGGCATTTTGTCATGCTGGCCATGTATGTGGCTGATGGGAATTTAAAAAAAAGATTGCAAAAAAGGGAAATAAATAAAGAAATTAGAAAGGGGAAACAGATATGAACATGGCCTGGGCATCTGCATTAATCTAAGCTTATCATATTCCCCAAACCTCATGCTTTTCAAGTTCATGTTTATAAAATGCATGCTCACGCATAGCAAAAGCAGTGAGATCTTCTGACCACTGAACCACAGTTAGAGAATATTTGTCTTTCCAACATTGGAGAATAAGAGCATGCAAGACTCGTTCATTTGGTAACTTTCATGTTGCAGAGATAGAATGTAAAAGAACATGTATGTGTACAAATGCCAAAGACTTTTCTGATTTAAAAAAATACATGTTGCAATAAGGTTTTCCACCTGAGTTGCATGAAGCTCTCGTTTTTAATTTGAGGTATTGCTTTTACCTTGCATTAACTATATTTCTTGGTTTGGGTCTTTATGCAATTCAGTAAATGCAGTGTTTCTTAAACAACAGCCATTGTCTACCTCTTTTATCAAGGACACAGACAATACATGACATTGGAAATACCAAGGAGAGAAAGACATGAATGGAGGAGACAAGAGGAACAGACTCAAAGGAATGAGAACTACAATGGACCATAAGGCATATTGTGATGATTTGTGTCCAGCGAGGAAGTTGTTCGGGACACTTTCTGAAAACTCTACAACCTGCCCCCAAATTTTGGAAATGCTTGGCGCTGCTGCATCAGCAGTGGGTCCAGAAAGCCAATGTGACCTTGCCGTCTTGCATATGCAGGAAGACTTACTGTTGAGAGGCCGGTACCTCCGCGCAGAGCCAGCAAGCTCCTTCAGAAAGCACCCTTCATTTTATAAAATCATTGTCATGGGGGAAAGTGTGCATGGAGTTCAATTACTTAGTCAGCGGTAATGCGGGAATATTCCTTTCTAAGGAAATTGGAAAGCCTGAATGGCAGGATCCCTTTCTCATCGTGGGGAGATGAAATAAAACCGTGATTGGAACAGAATGCTCCACATAGGCGAATGTGCAGTAATACATCTGCCGTGCATTGATAAATAGCTTCATCAAATAATAAGAGCCCCAGGCACAGAGACGGGGGTGAGGGAAGGAAAAGGTATAAAAACAGCTTGCATTAAGTTGGGAGACGCATAGCTCCCGCCTCAGCTTGGAAGTGCTTTGATTTTGCAAAAGAAAATTAAACGGAGGTGCTTCAAGTAGAAGAACCCAGGAAGAGATTTCTGCAAGAGGCCACTTGGGGCGAGAGCTTCCATCAACAAAACGGAGCATAATTTTGCACTCATGGAGTTATGTGGCATTTGCGCAACAGCACTAGTGAGTTGTGGTGGTGCTCCAAAGAATGCCAAACTGAATGCATGTCCCTGTGCAAGGTGCGACCACGTGCAATGCACCTCAGTGCATTAAACGGTATGTGCCTCAGTGCTCAGCCATGCACAATTATGCATCTCTGTGTGATGCAGAATCTTGTAGAATGGCAATGTACACACATCCCTGATACCTTTAAATGGAAATGGAGTCTCTGCACCAGCCAAAAACACCTGACTACTTCCATAAGGAAATGTACAAAGGTGTCTTACAAATGTGTGAGCCACCAGTGGGGTCCTGGCCAGAATCTCCAGAACCCTTCAGGACAGATTTTTCCAGGACTTTTCCAAGTGAAGGATGTGGCACCTTCCTTCCTAACCTTTTTTTTTTAAAAAAAGCACACACACACAAAAAAAGCGTGTCCAAAAAGTGATGCTCTTTTCACTCTGAGTGAGGGATGAAAAATCTTGTAATGGTTGACATTTCTGCTCAATATTTGAAGAGCAGATAATTGGTGAATATCCTTTTCTTCATTGCTCTGCATTACTTGGAAACATCAAAAGGGGATAATATCAGACAAGACTGAGGGCCTGTCCATACTGAGCAGTTTTAGCAGTTTGATACTGCCTGATTGATCAGGGATGCAACCTGTCCTGTTTCAGGATGGTAAGTGTCCATCAGGAGAAGTACACCCTTTAATTGATGGAAAAACAAAAGAGGAACGAAGTCAGTCCAGGGTCATATGCAGGAAACTCAAAAGAGGAAAAGAGAGGTTGAAACAGTCATTAAAAAAAACACACACAGATAAGCAGGTTCAAATGCCACTCAAGGGGTTGTTGAAGAGTCCAAAGGGCAAGTCAAGATTCTGGAAACAAAAAAAAGCAGGAGAGGAATTTTTGCAATCTGAGCCAAAAGTCTCTGTGCCTCTCTTATTTTTCTGTGGCCAAAGATACATTCACAGCAAGAACGAAAGAACAGGCTGATAGATCCAAAAGACAGAAGCACCCCATCGGATGCTTCTCCTTTTTAACACTTCACACAAGAAGGCAATCAGCATCGTCGTCCTGAATTGTGCACATTTAGAAGAATGCACCAACACCTAGTCTTGAAAATGCACAGAATCCCATAAGAAAACTCAACATAACTCATTCATTGTGCAAGTGTGATCTGTTGGCAGTGGCTGGCCTTGGTTCTCTTAACTAAACACGCCCAGCTCCTTTATAACCAACTTCCAAGGTCAAGTGAGAAATTTCTCTCAGTGAAGACAGTAATTCTGAAATTTTGGTCCTCCAGATGTTTTTAAGTTCGGGTCCCAGAATTCCTGGTGGTTGGCCAAGCTGGCTGCAGTTTCTGGGATCTGAAGTCCAAAACACCTGGAGGACCAAAGTTTGGGAACTGTTGCCCTAAGAAATGGTAGAGGTACGTGCTCCCTCCCTCCCTCCCTCCCTTATGTGACCCTTTTGCATTACACTTGCAAATGGCTATTTTAAAGGTGGCAGCCCTTAAGGAAAAGCAAAGCAGGTGAAGAGGAGTAGGGAAGTTCCTCCTGACAGGGCTATTCTAAAAATAATCCCTGTGCCCTCTGCAAAAATGTGGCTTTCTAAAAGCCAAGGTGAGCACAGGTCACCAGCCTTCAGGGTGACGGGACGGCCCAAGCGCGTCTACCTCAGGCTTCTTCTTTTGCATGTCCGGCCTTTCCTAATAAAGGGTGAGCAGAGCTCTTGGCAACAAGCGGTAAAGGTGCTGCATTAAAAGGGACGCAGCTGGTAATGGGAGTCGACAGACTGCTCCTGGCACTGGGTCCCATTTTCTTGGGCATAAGAATCCCTACAGTGCTCTTTTGTTCAGATCTCAGAAATGCTGGGTCTGGTTTTCAAGGTGTTGCAAAGAAGATGGATCTTTTCTTCCTCTTCCTCTCCACCTTCATCCTCTCCCCTCCTTCTCCTTTCTCTTCACCCCTCCTCTCCCACTTTTCTTGTGGAAAGGAATGTACCCACGCTGATCCGCAAGAATAAAACAATGCCCATAAGAAGGGAATAGCTGTATTTGGATCATCTCCAATCCCAAAGTGACTGGGAGAAAAGAAATTCCACCTGAACGTTAGGAAGACTTTCCTGACAGTAAGAGCTATTTGACTTTGGAATAGGTTGCCTGGGAATGTGATGGACAAGCTAGTGTGGTATAGTGGTGAGAGGATTGGACCAGGACTCTGGGAGACCAGGTCTTGAACCCCCGCTCTGATATGGAAACCCACTGGGTGCCCTTGGAGAAGTCCCACTCTCCCAGCCCCAGAGGAAGGCAATGACAAACCTCTTTGGAATGAAGCTTGCCGAGACAATTCTAGGAGAGGGTCATCGTACGTCAGAGTCAAAGCGAAGGCATAACTATTTTTGCTGCCACTTTGGCTTGCAAAAAAATGGATTGGTGCTACAGGGACTTTTCTGGGAAGTTGGAGGCCACAGAAATAAGTTAGTGGCCCTGCTTGGCCTTGGGGCCACTCTCTTCCCACCCCTGAGCTACACTGTTGTGTACCAATCATTACAACCGAGTTTCAGTGGCTTAGACATTTTGTTCCCTTGCTTCTTTTGGCATGTCTGATCCATCTAGGACCTTTGGGGCGAATGATTGCATAAATCCTGCATGCGTCTCCATGCAAATCTTCATTTTTTGGACTCTTCCGAGAGTCCGGCTTTCTCTCCTCCTTGTTAGCAAGTTCGCTCCACATCCTCCTATTAAAGATGGTTCTCCCTGTTGATCCTGGAAGCGCTGAAGCTCTCTCCTGTGTCATGCCCTCATTGTAATTTTTATCATGAAGCCGGAGAGGAATTAATTCACCCCACCCCTTCTTTCTAGATTTCCCAGCAGAGAAAGCAAATTTTATGTATCGTGTTGCTTATCTGGTACAATTCCCTCGGTCACTGAATTGTTTACTACAATCTTTTCCCCCTTTAGATGTCGCAGTAAGGACGAGAGTTCGGTGATTGCAAACTTGACCCGTTTTCTTCTTTCAGCTGTTTTTCGCTTCTGGTAACGGAATTTGCTTATGAACGTTTTGCTGTATATCAGATTTTTGGCGGTGATTTCTATTCTTTTGTTGACCAAATGTCATAAAGACTGTGGCTTCAATTCTATTGTTAGTCCCAACTTAAGTAGACCCACTAAACCAACTGCTCAGTCTTGAGTCAACACAGACTCAATCCAACAGATTCCATGGGATTTAAACAATAGGATGCAGGCATATAGAATCATAGAGCTGGAAGGAGACCCCAAGGCACATCCAGTCCAACCCCATTCTACCATGCAGGAAGAGACAGTCAAAGTATTCCCTTTGACAGATGGCCATCCAGCCTCTGTGTAAAAACCTCCAAGGACAGAGACTCCACCACACTCCCAGGAAGGGTATTCCACTGTTGAACCCCTCTTACCATCCAAAAGTTCTTCCTTACTGCTTGGATGGAATCTCACTTCCTGAAGTTTGGAGCCATTGCTCCATGTCCTAGCCTCTGGAGCAGCAGAAAACAGGCTTGCTCCATCCTGTATGACATCCCTTCAGATATTTAAACATGGCTGTCATGTTGTCTCTTAACCTTCCCTTCTCCAGACTAAACATCTCCGTCTCCTTAAGCCACTCCTCAAAGGTCTTTGTGGTTTGCCCTCCTCTGGACATGGTCCAGCTTGCAAATATCCTTCCTGTACTGTCATATTTATGATGACTCCAGTAGACCTCAGCAGAAAAAAAATAATTATTTCCTGTCTGGTTGTTTGGGCGTAGCCAAAGCCTTCACTGATCTTCCAAGTGTTCCCACCAGGTTTGGGATGTCTGTGTTTGGGGTTGGGGTAGCTCTCCAGGAAAGATATCAGTGAAAAGCCAGTTGTTGCATAGTCCCACTTGTGGAATGGCTGAGCCACTTGGGATTGTGGTGCTGATGTACCTGTTTGTCATTTTAGATTTCTTGCAAGAAAGATGTGTTGCCCCCACATGCAAAGATATACCATAACCCTTGAAATCTTGATCTGACATGTAGTGGAACTTCAGAATTGGGGGGAATTTGATGCATTAAAAACCAGGGATCCTTGCTGGTGTGTTTTTGTGCCTTATGACACCCCTCTCCTAGAGGTTCCTTTGCAAGATTTACTCACAAGGAGTTGGCTGCGGCTTTCTTCGAGGCTGAGAGAGTGAGACGTACCCAAGCTCACTCCCTGGCTGATTCACCCCATCAAAACCCCTGCATTTCTTTGGGCAGAAAAATCCTTCACAGCACTCAAATGCTGGGAGAGAACTGTGCAAAACTTCTCACTGCTTTATTATTCTTTCATGGCCGCCAGAAGACTCTTTTTACTTTCCCCAGCCAGAAAGTAAATAATAGCAAATATGGTTTCCAGCCTTGCTTTATTGATCAGATTAGCAATAAGAGCTTTGTTTGTTTTCAAACATTTCAATTTCAGTGTTTGTTACCTATTGGTGAGATAATTTGGCTCCACCGCTTCTCATATTTGGGTCTCCACCTGCCTCCCAAGATGATGGAGGGGTCCTTTGGAGCAAGGAAGGAAGGGGTTAAGCCCTGCCCGTCTCTCTCGGTGGCAGAGGCAATCCTGCGATTCTCCTTGGTAACCGTATCCAGGAGAATATCTTTCTTTCCACCCACAGGCGATGCTTAGCAGATGCTTCCGTCAAGGGCATGGTCGAGGGCTTCCAAAGCTGGGGCTGGCAACTTTTCTGAGCACCCCCATTCATTCGGGGAAACAAAAGGATTACAGAGAGGGTGGGACAGTACAGAGCGAAGCATTCATGGCCAAAAAAAGGAGAGAGACTTTAAAATCCCTAGAGGAACTTGGCTCTCCCTCAACAGATGTGGGTTGCATAGTGCCGGGTGGGATGGTTGGTGAAAGTCCCATTGCGCATGTGGGGTTGGAGAGTTGGGGGAACAGGAGCTGTGGAAGGGCGTCAGGGTCATGGGAAGGTGTCTTCACCGGTGGTTTTCAAGCTGTGGCCTTCCAGACTTCAACTCCCAGAAGCCCCAGCCAGCAGGGTGCAGTTGAGGAAGTCTGGGAGTTGGAGTCCAAAATATCTGGAGCACCAAGGGGTGAGAAGCCGTGGCCATTAGCAATTAAGAGCTTGGCTTGCTTTCAAACATTTCAATTTTGGCATTTATTAAATATTGGTAAGATAATTTGGCTCCACCACATCTCATCTGGCTCTCAGGATGGGTCCAGCACGTGTTCCCAGAAATGTCCCCAGAATTCACCACCTTTGGCCAAGCTATCTGGACCTCCTGGGAGCTGAATTCCAAAATATCTCCAGGATCAAAGTGTGAGAATCATTGCTCAACATTATACGCACATTGCAGTTTGGTGCCACTTTAACTGCCATGACTCAGTCTCAGGAATCCTGAGATCTATAGTTTGGGTAAGTGCTTAGAATTCTCTGTCTACAAACTCTGGTCCTGTCCCTAGAGCTCCAGTCCTGAAAGTGTCCAGCTTTAATCCTCAATCCATCTTGTCACAAACTGTAGTTCGTAGAAGTGGACTACAACTCTCAGGCGGGGAATTCTACGTCCTTTCTACAAATCTAGAATTTCCTAGGACAAAGCCATGGGATCAAACTGCTACACTGAAGTAGTACAGATATAGCCCCGTTCTCCATTTGCTGGCTAAAAAAGGCCATGAGAAATAAGCATTTTGCACATGCTCAGAGATTGTGGGCAGAGAGGAAAAATAACCTGAGATGTACCAGTTTTGAACAGGGGAGAAGCAAGTTGTAGGAATGATACAGCAGCCAGAAAAGCCAATGCAATTCTGGGCAATATTGATAGAAGTCTGTTGTTGAGATTCAAGGAAGTAATAGTCCCACTTGATTCTGCTTTGGTCAGAGGTCACCTGGGGGAATCCTGTGTACAGTTCTGGGCACCACAGTTCAGGAAGGGTATGGACAAGCTGGAACATGTCCAGAGAAGAGTGACCAAGAGAATCGAAGGTCTGGAAGCAAAGGCTTACGAGGAATGGCTGAGGGAACTGGGTATATGTAGCTTGGAGAAGAGAAGACATCGTACAATAGCCATCTCTAAATATGTGAAGGGATATCGTCGAGAAGATGGAACAAGCTTGTCTTCTGCTACTCTGGAGACAAGGGCATGAACCAAGAACATTTTTACCGTGTGAGCTGTTGGACTATGGAACAGATTGCCTCACACTCTTCTTCTTTGGAGGTCTTCAAACAGAGGTTGAATGGCCTTCTTTCAGGAGAGCTTTGGTTGTGTATTCTGGTATGGCAAGGAGTTGGACTAGATGACTAGGTTCTATGATCCCAAGCTTTCTGACAGCAACCCTGTCAGAAATTAAATGTTTGATCTAAATGCTTATGATGGTCCCATCGACTTCACAGCCAGGTCTGGTGGGAAGACAGAAGAAGGCATTGCTCCCACATTTTGGATCGCCTTCCCAAGAAAGCCTGCGATGGTTCCCTCTTTGCTACCTTTCCGTTGGCAAAGAAAAAGCTCTATTCTGTTAGGAACAGAGCACAAGAGCTTTTAGCTGGGTGTAGTTTTACTCACCGTTCTGCTTTGTCCTTTATGGATTTGTTCCAAATGCTTTTAATATTATGGATAGCTTCTTTTTTTTTCATTTTAACAACAGCAGTTGCTTGTTTCCACTTCTCTCTTTGGAGATGCTTTTAGCTGGATCGCTTTTAACTTGTGGAAGGGGCCCTGAGAGCCTGTTATCCAAGACATCTCAGTGGAATTTGGATTGGCAAACAGGCTACACTATCAATGAGCTAGAGTCCTTTTGTGTTTAGGTAGATCGTGTAGGAAGGGTCTATTTAGTATTTAGATTAGTTTTTCAGTAATGGGTTTTGTCATTTCTTAGTTTTAGTTCAGCTTGGGAAGGGCAAGACTTTGGCCATTTCTGCACTACACCGTTGTAGTGCTATTATTCCACTTGCAACCTCCTGTGGAATTCTGGGGTTTGTAGTTTCCTGAGCGCTCTGGCTGAGAATTCCCCAAACTGCAAACCCCAGGATTCCACAGGATGTTGAAAGTGGAACAATAGCACTGTAACGGTGTAGTGTGGAATTGGCCTTTGTCCCCTCTTCTCCTCTCTCCCTTTGCAGGGTAAACTGAGTACAACTCCTTTGCACTTTGAACTAGGTTTGCGGCAGTTGAAATATGCTGAGGGTGAAGGGGAAAGTGGGAGGAAGAGAGAGAAACTGGGGCATTTTTAAAGCAGCTGAAACAGTGGGATGGCAGGGGATAAATTGGGCTGCGTCTGCCAAATCGGGACAGTTGGAGCATCCGCGGTGGCCTGTGTCAGAAGCAAGACGTTGCATCATTAGGGCCTATCGTTGTGGAAATCAGCGACACATGTCTTGATTCCAGGAAGACTGGGTGATTCTATGCACTCTATCTGTGCATGGACCCCAGATGTGTGGCTGAGCTCAAGATCTAAGACTACGCCCTCCCAAAATGGATGTGCCAAAATTAGACCACCAAGACTCCTTTGTAGTCGAGCCTTCTTGGGAAGTGTGAGTCAGAAGTTGTCCTGCATGATCAGCTCCTTAAGAAATATTAAGGAAGTGATTTCAGTCTTCCCAGGGATAAGACCGGGTCTCCTGCTATCAGTCCTGTTCACATGCATTCAGGAATAAATGACTTGTGCCTGGAAGAATCTTCCTATGGATGGATGTTTCAGTGAGAATGGAGAGGAAAAGGCATTTGCAAGGTGGCACCCTTGCCAACAACTTACCTACCACTCTTGAGCTTTGCTCCACATTAGAAACAGCACGGAGGTCCCTGTCTCTATGGAGCTGCCTTTAAAGAGTGTCTCAGATCATGTGCAGTGCTTAGTGAGTTCCTCAGCAACTGAAATGCAGGAGGGCCTCTAATATGGGAAGGGATACGTAGGCCCTCTTACTGGTGGCTCATGATGGCACCACCCTCCATGAATTTATCCAACCCCGCATTAAAGCTGTTCCAACCATCGCTGCATCTTGTGGCAAGGAGTTCCACAGCCTTGGGCTGTGAGAGGAAATGCTTCTTTTCACCTCTCCGGAATCCCACGCCATTCAGCTTTGGTAGGTGACCATGCTGGGCTCTAGGATTGTGAAAGAAGGAGAATTCCACTCTCTGTAGGTTCCAGAGTTCTTCATACCACATACCAGGTTCTTCATACCACATAAAATTTTATATATATATATGCCCTCTGATGAAAACCAGGAGATGCGTGGCCAAACAACAGCAGAGGGTGATTAGGTTGGCCAAATTTATGAACAGAGGAGAGCACATAAGCTTGGAGAGGCTGCAGCGGATTGCTTTTGCCTGAGCCGACTGGGAAGGGCAAAACCCCACCCTCTCTTCTCCTTCTGAATGAGCCCAAACTACTTTTGCATTTTGAACTCAGTTTGCAGCAACTGAAGTAAGCTGAGGACAAAGGGGGAAAGTGGGAGGAGAGAGAGAGAAACTGGGACATTTTAAAAGCAGCTGAAAAGTGGGATGGCAGAGAGTTAACTGGAATTGGTCCTGCCAAATTGGGACAGTTGGAAGATACGCACATCCATGATACCTCCTATTACTCACCCTTTTTCTAAGCTAAACTGCCTCAGACCATGTCACCTCTTCCCATAAGAGAGTTTCCCCAGTTCTGTGATTGCTTTGGTTACCCTTTGTGCTCTTTGCCCTATGGAATTTTAGATGCTCCCTTCGACTCTTGCCAAAACTATTTTTATGCCCACAAAAGTGTCTGGTGTTTTTTTTTATGCAAATAATGCATTTCCCTCATAGTTGCCATTGTTGTTGTTGTTTCCAACTTTCAAATTGTTTCCAACTTACAGTGTCCCTATAGTGGTGTTTTCTGGGGCTGAGAGAGTGTGATGCACCCAAGGTTACCCACTGGGTTTCCACGGCTGAGCAGGGAACTGAATCCCGGTCTGCAGGGTTGTAACACAATGGTCTCTCTTTTTGTTAAAAAGAAAATGTAATAGTTTCATTGCATTCATTTCATTGCATTTAAAGTGCTCTTATTATTGTTTTTTTACAAGAGGGGGATATTGAAGAGTGAAAAGCTATCCTGAGGTTCCAAATCTTTCTCTCTAGATAAGTAGAGCTTTTAGGTGAGGACAGGATCATGTCGAAGGCCACAGGGAGGATGGAAGAAGCTCTAAGCTCAGAAGCTTAATGCTGGAGCCTCGGTTGGAAGGAAAACACCCACCTACTGGGCAAGGGAGCCCTGAGCGATTAAGGGAAACAGCTGGAGGTAATGATCCATCTGGGATCTGCGCACAACCAGGCTGGAGGGCGCGAGGAGGTGGAGAGATGCATGCCAGTTTCAACAGAAGGAAGCCCTGCAGACAGCGGAAGCTGAGAAGGGAGGAGGATCCGATCAGGAAACTTTCTCCTCTGATGGGACAGAATTAGGAAAAGTTCTCCTTTTTTTTTCCGGAATGGGGCAGCTACAGCTCCCTGAAGCCCCTGGCCAGGTGTAGCTGAGTTGCCCTGGCTGTTCGTATCTCTAAGGGAAACCCATCACAAGTGCCCAATGCACATCACAAGGCACCAGGGAGCATGAGAAGTGAATCAGAAGTGCTGGATGCACATGGGAAGTGGCCGACGTGCGTGAGAACACTCTTTGTAAGTCTTTGCAATTCACTAAAAGGATGGCATCGTATATCTGCAATGTAGCTGCAGATTTGCAACATCATGAGGATAGACTTAAAGAGCCAGGTATGTTTAGTCTGCAGAAGACAAGGTTAAGGGGGGACATGATAGCCATGTTTAATTGAGCCCTGGTGGCGCAGTGGTTAAATGCCAGTACTGCAAGCCACAAGGTTGTGAGTTCGATCCTGCCGGGCTCCAAGGTTGACTCAGCCTTCCATCCTTTCGCAGGTCAGTAAAATGAGTACCCAGCTTGTTGTATAGAAATGTTTCGAAATACATGCTATTTGTAAGTTGTAAGTTGTTCGCCGCTTCGATCCATATGGAGAGGCAGGATACAAATAAATAATAATTAAAAAAAATATTTGAAGGGATGCCATGTAGAGGAAGGAGAGGGCTTGTTTTCTGCTGCTCCAGAGACTAGGACAAGGAGCAATGGATTCAAGCTGCAGGAAAGGAGATCCCACCTGAACCTCAGGAAGAACTTCTTGACAAACAGGGCTGTCCAGCAGTGGAGGCTGCTGCCTCCATGGAGTGTGGTGGAGTCTCCTCCTCCTTTGGAGGTTTTTAAGCAGAGGCTGGATGGCCATCTGTCGGGAGTGCTTTGAGGGTGTTCCTGCATGGCAGAATGGGGTTGGACTGGATGGCCCCTGGGGTCTCTTCCAACTCTACATTTCTATGATTTCTATGAAACATAGATTGTGATGTATAATCTCAGTTTAAGCCTTAGAATTTAAGTCCTAAGTCTTAGATTAAGACTGAACTGAGGCTTCACCGACTGCAGAGCTGCATCTCAAGTGGATGTTAAAGAGAGAAGAGCAAAGAAGGCTTACTGGATGACTAGCCCTGCTGGCTGTTAGCAAAACCGGGAACCCCCAGTTCAAAACCTTGTCTTTTCCCCTTTGTCTTTACCCTGCCATCTTTAGCCCACATATAATGCAAGCTACTTTAAAGGGTCATTTTGAAGAATACGAGATCATCTTTGTAAAGGATAGATAGGGCAAGCAATGGTCACATTTGCCAGCTTTACTTTCACCCACATTCATTCCCAAATTCTTACTGACTTGGTCAAGATCCCCATGAATTCCAGTCTATTCGTAGCCAACTTAGCCAAATCTCAACCATCCGTGTTGCTCTAATTCAATAGGTATATCTGTTCTCAGCACGGAGAGGGCCATGTTGTATTTGCCTGCCATAAAGGTGTTAAAAAACAGTGTGCCTCTTGGAAAAGAGAAAGAGAAAGCGAGCGAGAGGTGGCAACCTTAATTCTGCACGGCCAGCCATCTCTGGCTACAAAGGGACTCAAAAGCAGGCCTTTAAGAGCTAAGCACTCGAAGGATGAATGGAGAAACCTGCCAGTTTTACTTTCTGCCAAACTCTTTTCTTGAAAAGAAGCATCTCAAGTTCTGTCCATTAAATTAAAAAGAGACCTTTGTGGATTTTGGGAAAGCTCTCCAATAGAGGTTGTTGGTTCACACGTCAATGGGGCGGTGAATCTGCTCTGTGTTTCAGCCCAAATTTTAAAGGAGCTATCCAAAGTACTGAATCCAGTTTCCGGAGAGGATTGACCCTGGATCTTGATTCGCTTTGTCAAAGTTCATATAAACATATATTCAGGGGTAGCTGAGTTGGCCATAGGTCAAATACTACAAAATCCAAAATCCACAAAGCAGTGATGGGCCTTTGAGCCTTTGGGCCTTTGAGATCCAGTGGTCTCTGTCCCGTGTGAAGCTCATTGCTCCTTTCTTGGGCAGAGAATATCTTTGGGCATTTCTGCACTACATTGTTATAATGCTATTATTCCACTTTGAATATCTTAGGGAATTCTGGGCTTTGCAGTTTAGAGAGGGGCATTTAGACGTCTCAGCCAGAGAGTCCTTTGGTCTGAGTAAACTACAAACCCCGGAATTCCAAAGGATGTTGAAAGTGGAATAATAGCACTATTACAGTGTGGTGCAGAAAGGGTGTGGAATCGTTGCTCCACCAAGAGAGCCATCAGCCTCTATTGTTTACCCCAAAACAATCCCAGATTTCAGGACGAAGGTGAATTCAGGTGAATGCTTTCCTCCAAGATTTCTTCCTGTCCCCACCCCCTGACCCACTGCCTTTCCGTTCTTGCAACATTTTCAACACCCTTCCAAGAAACACAGTGTTTAGCATTCCTGTTTTCGGCAGATTCCCTTTTTTAAAAAAAGTTGTGACCAAATTTGTGAATATAACACCCTCCTCTTGTCTCCAGCCCCAGCCTGCCAAAGTCTCCATGGGCACCGATGTTTAGGTCTTGAACAGGACAGGTGGGGTAGAGTTGGGGACAGACCTTGCACGCCCCATCCAAGGCGTGACCGAGTCGTCCTGCTCCGGTTTTGCCCTCTCCCTCCTTGCCTTCTCTTCTCCAGGGACCTGGGTGAGAACATTCCTCCCAGTTGCCATGGAAACACCATCATTCGGCCTGATCCCAATTTCGCTTTCTCTCCTTCTCCCCCTCCCTCCCTCTGCTTTTGGAAAACTGATCAGAGAAAGACTCCAAACTGGAAATGGAATGGAAACCCCCGACCAGAGTGTTTTCATTCCTAGAAGTCTCCAACCCTCCGCCCCCGTTGTAATCTGTATCTTGGTTTCTGCAAAAAACAGGATACTATCACAGAAATTCTGTCCCCGGAACCAGGGTTAGCAAATCACATCATAGGGCATCAGGGGAAAAAAAATCTACAGGCATGGACTCTGGGTGTATCCACTCTGCACCGTTATAGCAGTTTGATATCACTTTTAATTGCTGTGGTGCTGACCTATGGACGCCTAGGATTTGTTATGTAGTCGGGTTCTCTAGTGCATTCCCAACAACTACAGCATCAGTGCTCTCTGCAAGAAAATTCAAAGTGTTTCACCAAACTACACATCCTAGAATTCCATCAGATGAATCCACGCAGAAGGAAACTCCACCAAACTCCATGGAGAAAGCATATTCCATGGTCAAACTGTCCTTAAGGAAATTCTTTGTAATGTTTAGATGGAACTTTTCCTGCAATTTGAAGTCATTGCCCCATGTCCTAGTCTCTGGAGCAGCAGAAAACAGGCTTGCTCCATCCTCCATGTGACATCCATTCGAATACTTAAACAAAGCTATCAGGTCCCTTCTTAACTTTCTCTTCTGCAGACTAAACATCCCCAGCTCCCTAAGCCTCATAGGGCTTCACGGTTTCCAGGCTTTTTACCATTTTGGTTGCCCTCTGGACACATTCCATATTCTTCTTAAACTGTGGTATCCAGAACTGGACACAGGATCTCTCCAGGTGAGGTCTGACCAAAGCAGAATAGAGTGATATGATTCTACAATCACTTGGACACCCTTTCCAGGATCACAAGATTGCATCCTAAAGTGCTCTAAATAAGGAGAAGCAGAGTTTTAAAATCTCCACCTTATAAGAATCATAGAATTTTAGAGATGGAAGGGCCACCCAGCCCAACCTCCTGCCGTGCAGAAATACCCCAAAGACCCACTCGAGAGATGCTCATCCAAAGCAATCTGTTAGTGCTCTCCCTATCTAACCCTTCCTTCCTTCCTTCCTTCCTTCCTTCCTTCCTTCCTTCCTTCCTTCCTTCCTTCCTTCCTTCCTTCCTTCCTTCCTTCCTTTCTCCTGTGCATATTTCTGAAATGCACAAAGTGGGGAAAAAAACTCCTAATCAGGTATGGCTAATGATTAAAAAAAGGATAAAGAAGAACAGCAACTAAGGGGAGATTGAGGTTTTTCTTGATTATGAACGGTGTAGGGAGAGAGAGATTTATCTCCCTTCCTCATAAGAACCGAACTTGGGATTATGCAAAAGAATGGCAATGCATGGATGCAATTCATCATGCAGTGCAAACAACCGGTGTGCTGAACAAGGAAACACATTAGACAAATTCCTAGAGGAGGCAGACCGCCCGCGTCTCTTCGAAAGGTTAGGATGATGCCGCAAAGGTTCCAAGGTCCACCTTGGTGGGGACGCGTCCCGTGTCTCAGTGGGCTTTCCTTCCGAGTAGCTGTCCCCAAGACTGAGCTGCAATGTTGGGTAGGTAAAGAGTACCTCCTTGTGCATAAGCAGTATGCCCGAGGGGTTGGACACAGAGGCCAACGCAAAAGGAGGTCTGGGGGATGAGCGGCTAATTGCCCATCATATTTTGCTTGCATCATTCTAAGAATGTTGGTTGCACTGCCTTTAGGGAAAATGGAAAGGTGAGGTCTCAAATGAGCCAGGGAGCCCACCTAGAACAGCATTTACCATTCTGGTGTCCTTCAAGTACCTTCATGGAATCTCAGGGCCTTTCCACACTGCACTGTTATAATCCTATTATTCCACTTCCAACCTCCTGTGGAATCCTGGGGTTTGTAATTTCCTGAGGCCAACGAGCTCTCTGGCTGAGGACTCCAAAGGACCCTCCCTAAACTGCAAAGCCCAGGATTCCACGGGAGGCTGAAAGGGGAATAATAGCACTATAACAGGGTAGTGCGGAAAGGCCCTCCGAGTTGGAAGGATCACAAGGGCCATCCAGCTCACCCATGCGGGACGACACAATGGCAGCCCTCCTGAAGGATGGCCGTTCAGCCTGTTTGTTTGTTTATTTATTTATTTATTTATTTTATTATGCTTTTTTAAAATTGCCAACTAATAAAGATACAATAAAATAAATGCAGTTTCTCTTACAATCTATAACCTTCAATTTTATAACAACTCCTTCCCATTTTGCTGCCCCGCCATTCCTTATTTTGCATTTCCCCCCAATTATGTACTATCTCATCAATCATCTTTAACCCAACTTACTTTCTGTGAGATATCCTTTTTCTCCTCGCTTATCACGTACTTATATTTTACATAGAGTATATAAATAAAATGCCGTCTTTTTAAAAACATCGTAAGTACATGTTTATTACCTCTTTTCCATTTTCTCTTTTTAACTGATCATCAGGCATTGCTTTCAAGCCAACCCGCTATCGGTCTCCATTCTCGCTCAAACTGTGGAGTCCCCTTTTTATCAGAGCTGGATACCTTCTCTGTTTCTGTCCGATTCATAATTTTAACCTTCCGGTCATCAATTGATGGTTCTGATTTCTCTCTCCAGTATTGTCCATAACAAATTCTAGCTGCGGTTCCTAAATATATATATATTTTCCTTCTTGTTTTCTTGCAACTCTTTTCGATTTCCAACGATATTTAGGAGGTACCTTTGTGGAGATGTTGCAAATTTTGGGTGCAATATCTTTCCAAGTGTGCCATGATTTTTTTCTTTCCCAATTGTTCCTAGCTGTTGGGCGAGACATCCAGCCTCTGTTCAAAGACTCCCAAAGAGGCAGCATTGCCCTGGGCTGGGACTCAGCTTCCCCAGGTGAACAGCAGCCTGGAAGGAGGACAATCAGAGGCAAGCACACCAGGAGCTCATCAGCCTCGGACGAGGGCCAGCTGGCTCCAGCCTTCCTAAGAGTGGTGGCCCAATGCCAGAACCAACTTGTGCTTTTGCTGGGCCTTGCCTTTGTGCATGCTACAGATTCCCTGCTTGCCTTCTCTGGCTGTTGGGCTATCCAACCTTGATGCCCGCGGGATTCCTGGCCTTTGGACCAGGTCAGCTTTATTGGACTGCTAAGCTGTATCCATTTACCTTCTGAATATCTCTGCAGTCTGACAATGGACAGCCATCCTCCTCCAAGGGGATGTGAAAATGTTCAGGTAGGACTTCTTTTCTTGTGATTCGAATCCATTGCTTTGTGTTCTAATCTCTGGAGGGGCAGAAAACAAGTTTGCTCCATCTGTTTCTTCTTGGACTATCGATTCCATATGTGTATTTATTGTTGGAAGCCACCTTGGGTCCCAATTCCTGGAGAGAGGCAGCCTAGAAATACAATAAATAAATAAAATAAATCTGTCCCCATCAGCCCTGTCTTTGGTGTCTGGGGATGGTTGGGATTGGAATCCAAGACCTCATGAAAAGTATCCAGAGACACAGGCCAGTTAGATAGGCTGGGCCTAAGCGGTATGGGAATTGTAGCTCATCGCCAGCACTTAAAATAGGCCTATTCTGCAAATCCTGGTATTCTATTAAAATTGTACGTCCTAACTGTAGACTACAAACAGGGCACAGGGATCCTCCTTAAAAGCAAGGCGCTGATTCGTCTCCTTAAAAGTAAGATGTGCGTTGTTTCGATATCCTTTCCGACGGCTTTGAGAAACTAGAAATGGGCTTCTAGACATTCTGGCTTCATTCTTTTTGGGTAGGGGAGGGATTATGTGAATTTTCTGGAGCTGGTGTAGCTGGGGATTGGGCCCCTAGACTCTGGGAATCTTCCCACTGGTGGCTGTGATGTCCGCGAATGGTGTGCAGGTCTGCTCCAGTTTGTAGTCTGAACTTCCAAAGAACGATCCGTGTTTCTGAGCCTGATCCCCCTAAATAGTTTCAGCACATGGCATACGATCTTAGAGTGGGAAGGGACCACAAGGGCCATCCAGTCCAAACCCCTGCCGTAGTTCTGAGTGAAACCCTGGAACAGATTCAGTTCCCTCTGCCCAAAGCCATCCCATCCGCTGTTGCTGGGGCTGCCCCTGCTTCCAGATTAAAACTGAGCAGCTGGCTCTTGGATATTCTGCAATTGGCACTCTGCACATGTTCCAAGGCACAGTTTCTCCTTGAGCCTTCTTCCCCAGCTCCAGAGCTGAGCCTCGGCAGCTGGTACAGCTCACATGTGCACCCTTGTGGGTGTATTTCGAAGGCACACGGAGCCTGCCTTCTTGTGCAAACCAACAGTTTTGCAAGCCATCGCTGTGCAGGGGAGTAAAGAGAGAGAATGACACAGTAGCACACAGAGCCTAGACTATTTACCCACCTGTAGGCAGGGATAGAAAAATGACTCATAAATCCCAGATTACACAACCAAATATTTAAATATTTAGTGGAGTTCATATGCGCCACAAGACACCACATGCAAAATATTGCAGGCTTATGGGCCTTGGAATGGCAGGGTTTGAATCATTCCAAGAAAATGAGAGAGACGGAGAGAGCCTCCATTTCAGGATTAAGACCCACACACTTTTTAGAAGGAAACAATTTGAAAGATAATGGCCTTTGTGTCTGGCTAGACCAGGATTATTCTGTTCTACCCTGAAAGAACAACGGCCCTGTGAAACAGATCTAAGAGTTTTAGTAGACCGCAAGCTGAAAATGAGTCAACACCGTGATGAAGCAGCTAAAAAGGCAGATGCAATTCTATAACAATAGGAGCATAGTATCAAGGTTTTAATCAGAACTGTTAAAGGCCCTGTCCAAGGTACCAAAAAGAGTTCAGGATCTTCAGTACTCTTTTATAATTTGGACTGAGAAACAGACCATGATGAATTTCCTTCTCCTTTCTTTTCCTTTATTTTAAATCTTCATCACAACCCTGTCAGGTAGGCCAGGTGGAGAAAGACGGGGAACTGAAGGACACCCTTTAAAAGTTTCAGGAGGAAGAGGCCCCAACAGGCTTCTCCGAACATATGTGCAAAGATTTATGGTGGAGCTTGAAATCTTGCTCTGGAATGTAGGGGACACACTTTTGGGTGCTAGAAAGCTCTCCCTGGGAAATTAGAGCCCTTGTTTCTCAGCAAATTTGCGCTCTCCTTGCAAAAGCAGTAGAAGTCAGGAAGATTTCTTGCATGCACGATATCTAATCTGGGATTATTGGGTC
This sequence comes from Ctenosaura bakeri, assembly GCA_948474755.1. Taxonomy (NCBI): domain Eukaryota; kingdom Metazoa; phylum Chordata; class Lepidosauria; order Squamata; family Iguanidae; genus Ctenosaura; species Ctenosaura bakeri. The sequence goes on along the minus strand of CAOLHI010000366.1, from coordinate 521,937 downwards.
CAATTTGGACAAATGGTTTTGGGAGAGATCTCATCTTACCCTCTTAAACTAAGCCTATTTGCTTTTTTTTTTTTTTTAATATTTATGCATTGCCCTTTAAATTTAGCTCCATCACCTTTCATATTCAGTTCAGGCCCCTTCTTGAAAGAAATTGCCACGATCAATACTGTTTAATCCAAGATGCTCTAAATGCGCATGCGTTAAAGCACATTGCTCTTCGCTCTGGGTGACCACATTAACTTTAAAAGCAGAGGGTGTTTTTTCCCCCTCTCTGCTTTCATCAACCACTTGAATTCCAGGGCCCTTAAAATATTATTTTTCTTACAAAGTCATATCACTATAGCCACCCAAAAAGCTTTCCCTCTTGATTTCTGTCCTGGGTGGGGGGAGTCAAGTGGTAACAGCAGAGGAGCAAACCAAACCAAGGCATTTTCTGGTCAGTTGGCAACCCTATCACTTTTTTTCCGCCCCTTTATTGAGGTATTATCTACTCCTGTTTTTTGGCAGTCTTCTCCAAGCCCTGTCCAAAATCATTATAAAGCTTTGGCCAGTGCAATCTTCTGCATCTCTGCTTGGAAATAAATCTCTTTTTCATTTCAGTGGTGCTATGCTATTGCCAGATTGTGATGTTGTTATTTAGACTACAACTCTAGAGACCAGAGTTCGAATCCTGGCTCACCCCATGGAAACCCATGGGTGCCCTTGGGGAAGTCACACTCTCTCAGCCTCAGAGGGCGGCAAAGGCAACCCCCTTGTGAACAAATCTTGCCAATCGTGGGATCCTTTTGCTGTAAATGACTTGAAGGCACAAAGAGAGAGGGAGAAATTCCTAGGTCAGTGTCCAAGTATGGCCCCAACCATGTTATTGCTTCTTTTGGTTCTTCTGGATCTAAAATTCTTATAAATTATAATTTATATATTTATAATAATAATATAATATAATAAATATAAATATAAATTAATTATAAAGCTTTGGCCAGTGCAATCTCCTGCATATCTGCTTGGAAATAAATCTCTTTTTCATTTCAGTGATGCGATGCTTGGGTAGGATTGCCAGATTGCCAGACTGTGATGTTGTTATTTAGACTACAACTCTAGAGACCAGGGTTCGAATCCCGGCTCACCCCATGGAAACCCACGGGTGCCCTTGGGGAAGTCACACACTCTCTCAGCCTCAGAGGGTGGCAAAGGCAACCCCCTTCTGAACAAATCTTGCCAATCGTGGGATCCTTTTGCTGTAAATGACTTGAAGGCACAAAGAGAGAGGGAGAAATTCCTAGGTCAATGTCCAAGTATGGCCCCAACCAAATATTATTGCTTCTTATGGTTCTTCTGGATCTAAAACTCTTATACTTTTAATATCTGTGTTTGCACCAGATTCTCACCGGTTCCTCTCCCAGCTCCAATTCAAAAGAAATCTGTGGCTTTGAGACCCACACTTCTTTCACTGGAAAGGTGGCCAGCTGATTCAGGATGATGGGAGTTGTAGCCTATCATGTCTGATGGACAATGACCCCGTGACAGGAGAAAGGTGGCTTAAGTGAGTTTGACCAGCTGATGGCCTTCAGGGTGCTTGTGGACTACAACACCCATCGTCCCTTGCCACGTGCCAGTACCCCAGAGGGTTGTTGTCAAGAGGGCAAAAGCAAGGGGAGGAAGTAAAAATACCTCCAACTAGAGGAGAAACAGCAGGAGTAAGAAACCTGGGTCCTGATCCAAATTGGCCTGTTTCGCATTCTTAGCCCTGGTAAGCAAAGACCCATAGTTATCTATGGGATAACTCCAGTCCTAGAAATTAGGCTGACAAGTTTGCAAAAGCTTTATTCAGGAACAGCAGAGTAACGGCAGCACATTCTGGCCATTGCCGAGACTAAATGTCCTTTTGGATTTACAGTGTCTTATAAGCAGTAACATTACGAATTTGCACACATAAGCGAAGTGAAGTAACTCCTTTTCCAGGCTCACTTTTGCCTGCCAGCAGCCTGACCTTGTATCTGCATTTTGAGAATCTGTTAGGATAACATTCCTTGGTTCCCCAGACACTCTTTTCTCATTCATTGCCCATCATCCCCTCCCAGATCCCTTTGTTCCAAGCATTAGGGGGCATCAAACATCAAAGCATGGCAGGGAAAGCAAAGCCGGACGGATTCCCAGGGCATCAAGAGAACCGATGTAAATGTTGACCGAATCCTGGTGGGTCTACTCTATCGGGCTTAGGTACCCCCCACATACTGAAGCACAAGTTCCATGGTTCTTCACTATTGGCTATGCTGACTGGGGCTGCTGGGAGTGGTAGTCCAAGAACATCCCCCCTCCCATTTAGGCATAATAGAACACAGTGTGTATACCTGTGTATGTAATATAGGCACAGCCTGTCTCTGGGGGCGTCCATCTCAGTCCAGACCCACCACTGGGGCACACTTGAGGTTCGCACTAAAACCCAGAGCGGAGTCATCCTCTTAGGGGCATGAAACCTCCCAGCTGCTGCTCCAGTTATTGAAACCTTGCAGAGGGGGACGCTGGACTCTTTATTTCTTTATTGCATTTATTTATCCCCTCTGTCTGGGTCTGCCTGGTGTCTTCCTCGGTTTAAAACCGACATAGCGCCGCGTGTGTCCATACATCTTTCGGGGCTTAGGGGTGGGCGCATCCTCGCGCCTGCAAACCCACACAGGCTCCCCAGGTGCTGCTTTTCCGCGCTGGAAACCTCGCCCGATCCGTGTCTGTGCATGCACACAATCCTGGATCCCGAAGCCTCCTCCGAGCCGAGGAGTTCCAACCCCTAGGCCACACTCCCCCTCCTTAAAAAAAAAAAAAAAAGGAGGCAAGGGAGAGGGAGGTGGAAGGTTTGGGGAGGGGGCGAGAACAGAGACCCTCTTCCCTCCCCAGCATCCCCGTCTGCCGCGATGGTGGGGTCCCCCTCCCTCCCTCCCTCCCTCCCTGTCTCTGGGACTGGGGGGGGGCGTGACGTCAGGCGGCGGGGAGGGGGGGCGGACCGAGCGGCGGACCCAGCGAAGGGGAGAGCGGGCGAGCGGGCGAGCGAAGGAGGCGGCGGAGCTCCGCGCTGCAGCAGCCGGGCCCGGAGGGAGGCGGACGGAGGGGCGGACGGAGGGATCGGGGCCGCCGGGGAGCCGCCGTGGATGCTGCGGAGCGGGGGGCTGGCCGGAGCTCGGGGTGGGGGGCGAGGGGCTGAGAAATAGGGGGAGCCCCCCACCGCCTCTCCCCCATCGCCTGCTTTTTCTTCTCCTCTTTCTTCTTCCTTTGGCCCCACCCGGGAGGGGAGGTTGCCCCCGCCGCCCCCCGACTCGCCAGCCCCCCTCGCCATGGCTCCGCCGGCCCCCTCCCCGACCCCGGGAGAGGAGGCGCGGGGGGCCCGGGGGCTCCCATAACCCCGTCCCCCCCCTCTTCCCCAACTTGCTTGCCAACTTTTTCCCCAAAAAAGGGGGTCGCCATGCGGGGCTCGGAGTGAGCCCCCCGGAATCGCCGCCCCCCACTCTTGGGAGAGACCCTCTGGACCTCTCTGGGTCGCTGGGTGCTTGGCCCCCTCCCGGGGAAGGCGCCGCCACCCCCCTCCCCGGTGGGCTCCATGGCCGGGGCTGCCCAGATCTGACCCCCGCCCGCCTCCTTTTCGGGGATCCCAAACGTAACAATGTGGATGCAGCGGTTTTGGGGGACCAGGTAAGAGAGATCGACCACCTCCTTTCCTTTTGTGGGGGGGGCGCGGACTGAGAAATAGGGGGGCTGGAGAAGGGGGTCGCCAGGGGGTGGGGGGGTGGCACCATCGGGGGCGCAATTCTGGGGGTGCCTGGGTGGGTGCTTGGAAAGCAGTCCTTGCCTTCAGAGTTGAAAAGGGGTCTCTACATGTGTCCTTTGTTAAAAAAAATGGGGGTGCACCTTTGGGGGGTGACCTTCCCCTTCCCTTGGCCCAACCAGAGGGACTAGAAACGTGGGGATTTAATTTCTCCGGGGGTCCAAACCAAGGGCAAGTCGTGGTCTTTGCATCCAGGATTTCTTTTGCTAGTTCTCTGGGCTGCAAAATGTTTTTTTTTGGATTCCTTATTTTGGGGGTTCCCACCTCCCTAAGAAACCCATTCCTTTTCTCCCCTGGAAAGATCCATCCATCCCGCTCGCATCCCCCAAACCTCTTGGGCTGCAGAGGTTGGGGGGGGACCTTCCGAAGGAGGACTGAGGCATCCCAAAAGCAGCAAATTTGGCATCTGGACCGCTGGGGGTTCTGGCACTTAGGAGTCCAAGCTGTGCCCCCCCAAAAAAATAATTCCCAGCCGCTCCCCAATCTTAAGCATGTATTGGGGTCAAACAGATTGCGCAGTCTAACCCAGGGGGGAGGCTGTCTGTTTATGTAGGTCGAGTGCCTCCTTCCCTAGACGGCTCAATGGGGGTGATTTCAGCCCAAGTGCATGCCTTTGAACCCTATGTTTTACTCCCGAGGAAGCCTATGCAGCATTGCAGCCTTGGAAGCTCCCTTTTTTGCAATGAGGAAAAATGTTGGGGAGGAGAAAAACAAACCCATCCTAGCCGACTCGACCCCTGGACCAGGTTTCCGGAGATGGAGGTGAAGGGGTGAAGTGTGTGTGTGTGTGGACGCTCCTTTCTTTAGTGGGAACTTGTGGGAGTCCCTTGTGGGAATGGGGCCCCATGGGCAGCGACATGCAAAAACTTGCACGGCTCCCTGGCGCACGCCGAGGCATGTGTCCCGGCGAGCATCTTGGTTCTGTGTGAGTCTTGGTAGGACGAAAGGAGAGAAAAGTTGTATTTAAAATAAAAATAGGTGCAGCCACCAATTGTGGTCCATATTTTTAGTTGTTGTTGTTATTATTATTATTATTATCAGGACATTAGGATTGCAACTTTCTGCTGTGCATTGCCTGAGGCCGGGATGCAAGGGATCGGCTGTCCAGTCTCTCCTTCCAAATTCCAAGGACTCGGTTCCCCTTGTGATTATCACTAATATTGTCGCTGGGTTTAAAAAGCGATGCCTTTCAGCCTTGTCCCCCAAACCAATGGCAGGATAGGAAGGTGACAATGTTTGCATTTCCTGAGAGGTGCTATAGCAAAGTGTGTGTGTGTGTTGGAGATTGGGGAGGGTGGAAACCAGATTGTTCTTCATCTGTCTGTCCACTGGGATGCAGTAGACTCCTGGTTTGGGGAGAAGCGCGGGCAAGAAATGGAGTTTGGTTTTCTTACACCTGTAAGGGAAAAACAGAAGTTGTTGGAGGGGGTGCCTCCTCTCTGTTGGAAAGGTGGACGCCTTAGAATAATTGTGGTGACTTGCACGTTGATTATGAAGCACACTTAGCAGGGATGGGCTTGGTTTTTCAGCCCAGATGATGACGGAGATGATTTGCCAAAGAGAATCTCCTTGCTGTTTGTGGGCCGTCGTCCAGTTGCCTGTTGACTTTTGGTGGTCCCGTGAACTGTGTCGCGTTTTCTTAGGCAAGGACTGGCTTCTCGACAGTGGTCGGCTATGGCCATCTTCCAAAATACAGGCCAAAGCACTGGTGTTCCTTGGGGGACTCCCGCCCAAGTCGTAACCAAGGCTGGCCCTGCTTAGCTTCCAAGTTCAAATGGGATCTGTTGCCATCATAGAATTTGGGATTCAGGACCCCTTTCCTGGTACCTGGCAGCTATTGTTCTGTTTCCACCCCAGTGGTCTCAAAGGTTGGGAGATGTTTCTTAAGCGTGAACCCCCTGCAGGCTGAACTGGCAAGCTTTTGCTCCTCTTTCATGGAGACAGGGGAGTTCAGAGGTTGAACAAGCCCATGCTGGATGGGCATTTGACCACAAAATGGTTGTCTGCTGTCCCTTTCTAGATAAAGACTGGTTTTCTGGTCATTTTGGTTTGAGCCTCTGGGCCAAGAAGGAATATGCTAGATCTTCAGCTTCCTTTGAACCAGAGGGAGCGTGTTACAGATTTTTTGGAACCATGGTGGGAACAGTCAATCTTCTTGATCTCTGCCCCCTCCCCAAAAGCATGGAGTGGGATCACAAAAGATATATTTCATTTGCTGCCTCCTACAATCTCAGATTCACTTTCTCCCCCACGATTGGAGATGAGTCATTTTAAGAGGCTGCCCTCCACCGAATGAGCCCGTTTGTCCTTCTTACTTGGTGTGTTCTACTCTGCTGGGTCTCCAAAATCTCAAAGGCAAAGCATGGAGAAATGCCTTTCCCCTCTTGGCTTGCGGTCAGACGCTGTGAATGCAAGATTTTAGGTTCTGGAACTGGGACCTCCTCCAGGCCGTACGATCTCTTCCCATGCTGTGGTCATCTTGGTTTTGGATGTTATCACTGATGGTCAACCCTTTCCTGCGGGATGAAATGGGTGGCTTGGCCAGCAAGGGGTTAACCTTTGGTGTGCATGTCCTCTGAGTCTCTCCTGTTAATGGAAAGTTGGTGGTGGAGCTACATGGATTTTCACCTTGCCTTCTACCCCGTCCTATCAAACATGGTCTGCCTGCTCATTTTTTGGAGTGGTTCTGATTTTCCCATTGGCACTTCAGGGCTTTCTGATGTCTGTCATGCACCGTGCAACAATCACACACCGAGCTAGGAAATACTTGTGTGCTGGAATCTGCCAGCTATGATGATATTAATTTGCTTTCATGGTCTTTTGCGTCGCGGGGAGGGCGCTTCACAATCTCCACATGGATCTGTGCGACCGGGTAGACAAACCATCTTGTACGGACGCGAGAGCTAATTGGGTCTTTTCATTAAGAGCGCTGGTGTGGAAGTCTTATGTAACCTGATTTTTTTTCCCCCTATTACTGTTGCAAAATGGTATAAACCAATATTTGTCCCCATGGCTCCTGTATCTGAGGGCAGGAATGGGGATGAAGAGAGTCAGCCTTTTCCCCAAATTCCTCCATCCCAAATGGTTTGCATGGGAAGAGTTCACCAGTTCTCTTTCCCTGTTATGCCTCAGAGTAGTGCAAATAAGCAAGTTTGGGGTTGCAAACTACAATTCTAACTATTATTTATGAGAAGCTAAGAGAGAGGGAGAGCGAGAGAAGGAAATCTTTCAGTAATAAAGACATGATCAAACCAGCAGTGACAGCGAAATAGATGTGCAGCCAGATGATAATCCACCTCTTACCGGTACAAAGCAGATAGCTTTGGGGAAAAAGACTTAATTTCCAAGATTAAATAGTCATACTGCAGCTGGGGAAGTGAGATCCCCGTGTGTGTATATGTGTTTTGTTTTATTGCTGGTGCAAAACGTGTGCCTGTTTTGGAAAAAAACAATGAGCCAATGTAAAGCAAGCACCCTGATGGCTCCGGAGACTATTGTCTTCCAATGCCGGAAAAGTGTTTTTGTGGTATTTCTCTTGCAATTTGTGCAGGTGTGTGCGCAATTTTGTTGGGTCTTTGGTGGATATGGCAAAGTTCAGACTCTCTTGGACCCCTTTGTTGGGTCAGGTGCTTGTTCCTTCTGATCGTAAGGGCGATAAAATTCTCGGATGTTGTTGTAGTGCAATGACTGGGAACGTGCAGAGGTGACTGGCCCCGATCCAGACAAATGGAGGAGGAAGCACACGAGATGCTCTTTCAGAGGAGCTGGAATGAATCCAGCTGGGTGCTTGGTTGGAATTGGGTGGAGAAAGGGAATTCCATTCCGTTTTCCCAAAGAGGTCATTTTGGGGATTTGGCCTCCGGATCCACCAACGATGGGGTTGAAGTTTCGGAGGATGGCAGCGACTTGTATGCACCATTCCCCATCCAGGTGGGGATCCAGATGCAACCTCCTTACCTGGCTTGGGACCATCTGGATTAATTTCCTCTGCTCCTGTGTTTCTGACAGTTGTGTCTACCACAAGGCGTGGGTGGCTTCTCAGTTCTTCTTCCATCTTTGTGCTCTTTCGTGCCTTATGTCAGTTTGGATCCGGAGGAAGGGGAGGGGTGGCTGTGTGGATGCCATTTGTCTTACGTAGGAGGAAATTAAAAAAACAACAGCCAGAGATTAATGGCATTTTAGAAAGGATTAGGAAGGCAGAGGACAATCAGACCTCCACTGGCAAAAGGAATCTGTGGTACAGGTACCCCTGGAAGAGTGTGTAGAGTTTTGGTTGCCTTCATGTCATCAAGGTGAGGGAGCCAGAGTGCTATAGAAGGACTCTGGAAACCAGGTTTCCATTCCCTGGTCGGCCATGGAAACCCACTGGGTGGACCGGCGACAAGTTGCACTCTCTCAGCCTCAGAGGAAATGCAATGGGAGCAAAACCCCTCTGAACAAATCTTGCAAAAAAAAAAATTGCTTTAGGGTCCCCATAAGACAGAAACAGTTTGAAATGGAAACACAACAGTGTTGTGAAGGAGGAGGTCAGAAGAAATGAGAGAGGTCCAGAAAAAGGGAAGCTCAGATCCAAAGGTAGAGGGTGGCTGATTGGGACCCATGAAGCCCTATATGTTTTAGGTCCAGATTGTTGGAATGACTCCATCTCCCAGTATATTTAGAATCATAGAATCATAGAAATGTAGAGTTGGAAGAGACCCCAGGGGCCATCCAGTCCAACCCCCTGCCATGCAGGAACACCCTCAAAGCACTCCCGACAGATGGCCATCCAGCCTCTGCTTAAAAACCTCCAAGGAAAACCTATACCTGAGTCTTAGGATCTTCACCGGAGGGCTTTCTCTTGGACCTTGCACTACCGTAGGCTCATCTGGGCAGACCATGGGACAGGATGCCAAACCTCCATGTCGGATTTTGACTCTTCTGTTTGTTCTGCTGTCTGGCTTCTTCCTAAATGGCAAAGGTATATTAATTAGCAATAAAAAAAATCCCATAAAATGGGAGCGCAAGGCATTTCATCACCCCAATGTGAATCATCAAGCTACTTAGTCTGATAGAACGGAGAAGCAGGCTAGTTAGTTGGATGGAACGGAGAATATATTTATCTCATTAAAAAAAATTTCTAAACAAGAAAGCTTCCCTGCATTTCTGTGAAAATAAATAGGCAGCATACTAGGCATGGGGAAGCATGCTGTTATAATATTATTAGCTTTTGTTTTGAAGCTGGAGTCCACTGTAATTCCACCCCGAATGGCTCCCACGTCCAACTCCATGGGCCTGGAAGAAGGTGTTCTTGGTGACTGCTCCCCAACCTGTGGAACTCCCTGCCTCATGGCCCTAAACTGGACCCCCTCACTGTTCCTTTTTTCACAAGCAAGCAAGGGCCTTTTGATTTAAGCAGCCCTTGATGGTTTGGTAGTTGCAGGGTAGTTGCCCTTTTATGGGGTGTGTGGGCTCTGTTTGCATCTTAATGTATATGTTAACATGATTTTCCACCTTTTAAAATTAATGAGATTTTAATAGGATATCTTGTTCAATTGTGCTTTAACTGTTTTTTTTTAGTCTCCAGGCTTTTAAGCCTAACTTTCTTTAGCCATGTTCTCAGCTGCCTTGTGGTCAGATTGGGAGAAAGGTGGGATGTTAATTAATTAATAGCAGTTAATTATCAATCAAGTGATGAACTATACACTCGGCCCTCTACATTTGCTAGGGTTGGGGGTGCAGGACGCCCCACAAAGGTGGGAAAACCACAAATATCTAAATGCATGTGTGTGTTTCTGTGGAAAGAAGGCTGAGTTGGAGAAACTCACAGATAATCAAATCCACAAATGGGGAGGGCTGACGGTATTGATTAATAGTTTCAGCACCTTGAAGAGTTCCTTTGGGTTCAGGACCTTGGAGAGTTCCTTTGGAGCTCAGCCCAGTATTGCCTACACTGGTTGGCAGCAACGGCAGTTCTCCAGGGCTCCAGTTGGCATGGAGATCTCCCAGCCCTACCTGGAGATGTCAGCATTTGAACTCGGGACCTCCTGAATGCAAAGGAAGTGCTCTGTCATGGAGCTATGGATATTCCCCTGAACATAGGATCCTGCATATCGTGTGCCTGTGTCCCAAAACAGTCTACAGAAGGACCAGACAATTTGTGGGCTGCAACTCCCATGAGCCCTAGTCAGTAAAGCCAACAACCGTGGTGGCTCATGGCTCCAACCTCAATGGGTCAGGGAATCCACTCCCAGTTTTAGTCTGAACTTTGAAGCAGCTGTCCAAAGTTATCCAAAAAAACCCCCAAAGGATCAGCCTCCATGGAGAGCTTCTTTGGAATTTAGGTGGAATCTCTTTTCCTGTGATTTGAATCCATTGGCTCTCATTCCTAGTCCTGAGAGTAGCAGAAAAGAAGCTCCCTCCATCTTCGACATCCCTCCAGGAGTTTATCATGTCACCTCTTGGTCTTCTCTTCCGGAAGCCAAATTTTGTAAGCTAAATATACACTCGACAGCTGAGTTGCATCTCCTTCCCTGAAGAGACTTTCCTCTTTGGAGACCTCGGGCACCACGAACCTGAGCAACAAATTTCCTCTAGCACTTTGAAAGGTGCAGTGTGCTTTCCAAGTCTTTGCAAGCCACGTTTCTGACAACAACCCTGCGAGGTAGAATGGTGTTATGATATGCCGTTGCCATCATCCTCATGCTGAGATTGTACATTTTCTAGCTGCTGGATTACAAAGAGTGTCTCTCCTCAGTCTTGATCCTCTTCCAATGCTGCTCTTGTCGGCCTGGCTTTATTTGCTTGTTTCATTGACTTGTCTTCTGGCTTTTTCCCAGAACTGGTGGCTGGCAGCAAAAGCAAAGCAGGTACAGATGAGAACAGATTATAACCAGAACAGATCTTAAAACGTGGGTAAAAGGTTACCGTGTTAAGACCTAGTTAAACAACTCGGTGCATTAAATTATTATTGAGCTGAAAAGCAATTTGGAACGCATTAAAATAAATAGAAACATAGCATTAATCTGCTCCCTTTTAAGCAGCGGGTTGCTGAAAAACCACCTGATTTTTTAAAAAGTCTTTATCTGCGAATGCAAAGGCTGTTGAGAGAAGTGGGGGTCTAGCCTCCCTTGGAAAGGAATTCCACATTCAAGGCAGTCACCAAGAAGGCCCTGCTTGTCTCCTATCTCCCCAAATCATGACCCTGGGAGTGGGTGGGATTGAGAAAAGGTCCTCTCATGGATTCAGAGCCTGGACAGACCCCTTTAGGGAGACACAGTCCTCCAGAGAGCCTAGAATGTAGACAAATTCCAACTTTGAAATAACCGAGAGTTATTCTGCATAGGAAAGGATAAGATGTTTTTCTGTGCAAACCTCCCCCTCCCTGTTTGGAAAACCATTTTCCTACATAGGAAATAGGTTGTTTTTTTCCCCCTGTGATAAAAAGTCATTTTCAGTGTGGAAAAACCATTCTTTTGTGCATGCAAAGAACCCACCCATAGCAGCATAATTCCTGTGTGACACTTTGGGATGTCAAACGCCAGGGGAAAACTGTGCATAATTTCAACTGGCTTGTAATTCTTCTCGACAGAGTTTTCTGGCTCTCAGGAGGGGCTGTTTTGGAACCTGGGAAGAAACAAGTGCACATTTGCTTTCCATCTCTCTCTCTCTGTCTCTCACTCTCCCCCGCGTTTAGCCTCACGCGGGCCCGACTGAAACAGACGTTCCTGCAGTGTGCAGTAACCGTTCCACACCTTTCTCATGATCCAAGAGGAAAGGAGAGGTGGGCCGGGGGACACGTCCCCTGCTCCCTGAAAAGAGGAGGGTTTTTCAGCTGCAAGGATTGGAGGGATTCAAATACCCCTGGGATGCATTTCTGTTCCCCCCTTCCTGAACAATTGCAGTGGTAACGTTTGGAATGGTGCATGAAATGCCATGCACACAGTTGCATGCATTTGTGTCCACACACACCAAGAAGCGATGAAGCCGAATCAGTTGCATGGCAGGACGACAAGCCCCCGACTGTATTTTATTCAGAACCAGCCAGCCCCTGGGCCGAGGAGGCTGGAACTGAGAGATTCCTCTTTCTAGATGTCCAAGGAAAATGCTGGACTGTCAGTTTTCTCTTCTCCCTTCCAGTGGTCGGCCGCATTTGGGAGCTGTGGTGCTTGTGTTTTGTTTTTCCACCCCAAAGCCCATCTCTCTCCATCTCTTTCTCCCTCTCCAGCCATCCCGAGTAAATTGACTCCCGGACCTTGTAGCATGCAGGCTCCCCTCCTCGCTCGGCAGTTCCGCCGTGACCTTTCGGAAGGCTGCATCCTTACTCATCCGTGTCGATAACAATTACACCGTGGATTGTTGTGTGCGTCTGGATGCGCAGAGGCGAGGGCCCAGCAGCCGGGCGGCCCATCTGCTCCTGGGGCGGAGGGGCCACTTATGTAACTTGCTGTCTGATTAAAGTAGGTAATGGCTGTGGTCTCTCCCAAGGAGAAGGGAAGGGAGGACAGCGAGGGGGAAGAGAGAGAGAGACAGACATAAGCCGCTGCAGAGAGGACTGTGCTGGTGTTTTTTTGCAAAGCATTGACGAGCCTGGTCAGCTCCCAAAAAAGAACATGGATGCAATGCGAGAAACATTAAGGCGTCTTGGGGCTTGAGGGGGAATCACTGCTGGAAGCGCTGAAAAGACCAACCTGCCATCCCTTCCTCCTTATTTCCCTGACCCGGTTTGTGCTTTTCTGCTGTTCTGCTTCGGTTAGACATCACCTGCAATCCTGTGTCCGGTTCTGGGAACCACAGTTCAGGAAGGATGTTGACAAGCTGAAACCGTATCCAGAGGAGGGAGACCAAAATGGTCAAAAAGCCTGGAAACCAGGAAGCCATATGAAGAACTCCTTAGGGGGCTGGGGATGTTTAGTCTGCAGAAGAGAAGGTTAAGAAGGGACAGGATAGCCATGTTTAAATATTTGGAGGGATGTCTTGTTGAAGATGGAGCAAGCTTGTTTTTTGCTGCTCTAGAGACTAGGACATGGAGCAATGGCTTCAAACTATAGGAAAAGAGATTTCACCGAAACACCAGGAAGTTCAGAACCATTCAGCAGTGGAAGATGCTGCTGCCTTGGAGTGTGGTGGAGTCTCCTCCTTTGGAGGTTTTTAAACAGAGGCTGGATGGCCGTTTTCTGGGGGTGCTTTGAGTGTGTGTGCCTGCTTTGCAGAAGGGGGTTGGGCTGGATGACCTCTCGGGTCTCTTCCAACTCTATGATTGTATGTTTTGGGATGCACTCATTCCTACAGCAGTGACTGCTGACTCTTGTACCAGTAGGGCGCTGTATCCGTTCTGGAGTTCAGTCTGAATTTTGCAAGAGACATCCACGAAGCTGCACCTGGGAGGTCCAGCTGGTCCCCAACTTGCTCTCTTTCCACTCTCTGGGAAAGACCTTCTGATTTGTGAGATTAGAACTATGTAGCAGTAGTGTATGTGGTGAGCTATATTTTTAAACCTTTTATTACGTTTCAGATGTGTTTTCAGCTCCATAGTTTTTTTTTTTAAAAAAACAACACACCAATAATATTGTTATTTAGTTGTTTCTAAACTTTTGTTGAGTAAGGTTTTAACTTAATCCTATTTTAGATTACTGGATGTCAAATTGGATGACATCTTAGGAGAAGGGCGGGGTATAAGTTCAATAAATAAATATTTATTGAACTAGGTTCAGCAACTCTTGGGTAGTGCCATGAAAGTTCAGACTAAATTCCGGAGAGGATTTACTGTCCTGCTGGTACTGGAGTCCCCAGCCAATGCTGTACCTGTGCCCACATTAAATACAAGCAGCTGATTCTGAGTTACTTGGTGATCCTGGGCACTTTGTTCATGTACCATCACGGTTTCCCAAGTTCCAGAGATGAGGTGCGAGTGGCAAGGCAGTTCTTATTATGCTCCTTGGAGGACTATTTTTCAATGGGTCTCCCATTTTCACCCGTTCCACCAGCTGCTGCTGCATTCTCAGGACGATACTTGTTCTGAGGCTTACTGAGGGCAGCTGGTCAGGCAGAGTGGCGGCGTTGCAGTTCCTCACGGTCTCCAAGCCTGTAGCCTGAGGCTGGAAAGCAAATCCAACCCTTGAGTGTTGCTGACTAGAGAACGTTGGAAAGAATACCTGCCCTTTTAGAACCGTAGAGTTGGAAGGGACCACAAAGGCCATCTAGTCCAATCCTGTTCTGCCATGCTGCAAGGTTAGAAGGACACCGCTCCTGAGAGAAGCCCATCCAAAGTCTGCATAAAGACCTCCAGAGAAGGAGGTCCACCCTCAAAGGCAATCCATTCCAATTTTGAGCAACTCCTCCATTCAATAAGGGTTTTTTTTTTGGTAATGCTTAGAATCCCTTTTCTTGTGGTTTGAATCCATGGGTTTGTGTCCTGCCTTCAGAAGCACCAAAAGAGAAGCATCCAGTCGTAGCATCTTAGAAGGGAACACAAGGGCCCTTGAGTCCAACCCCTTTCTGCCCGTGCAGGAAGTCCCCATCAAAGCATCCCCGACAGACGGCCATCCATCCTCTGTTTAAAGCACTCCGCTGGGGCAACCTTGTTCTCTGCTGTCTCAGAGGGGAAGCCCAGGTCTAAAGGTCTGAAATGGCAGGAGAGGAGGTTTCAACTGAACATTAGAAGGACCTTCTTGGCAATAAGAGTGGCTCTGAAATGGAATAATGACCTGGAGAGGAGATGGGGGCTCTTTCTCTGGAGGTTTTCCAAAGGAGGCTTGGATAGCTCCTGTGGATCTTCTAGCTGGACTTCCTGCCTTGGCCATGGAGTTGGACTCGATGGCCCACAAAGTCCCTTCCAACACTGGGGTGTGGGTAGCGAGAAATAACTAGCCAGGGCTCTGCTTCTTTGGCAGAAGGACGATTGGGGGTAAGTGTATTTGTTTGTTTATGGAGATGCTCATTTCCCTGCTTTTCTCTCCCATCAATGCCTTTCCCTCAAGGTACCAAACAAATACAATTAAGGCAAACAATAAGTAATCATTGACATACACAACACAATGGTGAGAACAATAGAACAGCTGGCCAGCCAAAGAGGGAGGGGAAAAATGGAGTTGTTTTCCGTAGCAGGGATGTATCCGGATAACAGAGGGGGACTGAGCTGCATTACAGTAGTTCAATCCAGAGGGAACTGAGGCATGGACCACTCTGGCCAGAGCTTCCTTCTCCAAGAAAGGGCTAACCCCAAGGTGTTCCTGTCCTAACAGTGGTGGGATTGAAGGGACAAAGTTGTTAAAACCAGCTTTTAGGCATTGGTGAGTTATTAGTAATTATATCACCCTTATGGTAAGTTGGAGCAATTTGCAATCCTTGGAAACTGTAGCCAGAGCTACTTCCCTAGCTGAGCTGAAGGTTTGCAAACATCCCTTTCCTCTTGCCTAGAGGTGAGTCCAGCAAAATTGGAGAATTTGCACCTTTGGCCATTTCTCTAGTGCTGCTATTCCACTTTCAACATCCTATGGGAATCTTGAGGTTTGCAGTTTTGGGGAGAATTCCCAGCCAGATTGCTCTTTGGCCTCCCCAAACTACAAGTGGGGTTGGAAGTGGAATAATAGCACTAGGACAGTGTAGTGTGGAAATGGCTGTCCCCAGCCACTAGATGTCTCACAAAAAGTGGAGACTTGGGGCCAGGCCCTGAGATCTGACAACCCTGGACTTTACTCCCACCCCTGGGTCGCTGGTGATGAAAATGCTATGCTGGCGAAAGATCCACAGTCGGAATGGCGGATCTTTGCCTCTTCCACATCGGCACATCCATCAACTCCCACTGCAGCAACCTTAGAAGTATCCAGCACATCCACGTCGAAGCCACAGAAGCATATGTCTCTCCCGGGCATTCCTGCCAGGCTGGGAACTGCATCCGGCTTTTTTGGACGCTTTTTCTTATAAGCAAATAAAAGAGGGAGTTTTATGGAACTGAGCCCCCGGCTTCTTTGCAATCTGCGACCGGCGTGAGCGGAGCGCTTTGAGCAAAGCAGTTGGTCCGTTTCTGCCACGACGGTGGGATTTAAGGGAGACAGTTGTTAGAACCGGCTTTCCGGCGCTGGTTTATAGCTCCATAAATGGGCAGCTGAAGTGCATCAGCGAAGTCAATATAAGGCAGCTTTTCTCAGGCCCTGTAATGATGCAGCGGCTGCATATATATATATGTATCAGTGATCACATTTCCTTTCAGGAGAGGGCCCATAGCTCAGTGGTGCTGCATAAGCTTCATATGCAAAAGGCTCCAGCTTTAATCCTCTGCATCTCCAGGTGTGGACTGGCACTGGGTTCTTCCTTGAAACTCTGGAGAGATGCTGCCAGACAGTGCGGGCAATACTGAAGTAGATAGAGCATGAGGGTGTAATCTCTGGCATACAGGTAGGGGAATGCAAAGGGATTCTTCCCTGAAACTCTGCAGAGAGGCTGCCGGTCAGTGCAGACAATATCGAGCATGAGAATGTGACTCAAAGTGCAGAACACATGCTTTGCATACTGAAGGTTTCAGATTCAGTCTCTTGCCTGAAACCACAAAGAGCTGATGTAGTGTAGACAATATTGATAGTATTGGTAATGTTCAGCTCCATGGACTCAGAGCTGACTCGGGAGCAGGTACCTGCCTATGTTTATCAAAGGCATCTGGAGTTCGGTGAGACCTCCTCTCCCCAAACTGGAGAACAGTGGTTCCAAACTGGACCTTTAAATGTTGTTCAGCTACAACCCCAGGATACATACCTGGACTCGAACGGTGAATGGAGAAGGTAGGAGTTGGGTATCCTCCATGGAAGAGACCAACGTGCCTTGTGTCTGGTGGACGATGCCAGAATGCTGTACATGACAAAGGTGGAGCTGGAGGTTGTTGGAGGCCTGATCAACCCTTCATATGCCTCCCCTCCTGCCCTCAGTGCAGCATGAATGGAAATCATGTAAGGAGATGGGTATATTTAACTCGGAAAAGAGACAATGAGGGATAGCTTGAACTGTCTGAAGGGATGTCGTGCAGAAGAGGGAGCGAGCTTGTTTTTCTGCTGATCCAGAGACTAGAACATAATCCAGCAGCTTCAAATTGCGAGAAAGGAGGGCCCACCTAAACCTTTGAAAGAACTTCCTAGTGGTAAAAGCTGTATGGCTATGGAAGGAGTGGTGGGATCTCCCTCTTTGGAGGTCTTTGGAGAAAGGTTGGATGGACAACTTTCAGGTGTGCTTTAGTTATGTACTCTTGCATGGTTGGACTGGATGGCCCTGGCAGACATTTCCAAGATTCTGTGACTGTGGAACATTGGTTTTGATGGAGTTACACTGAGTGCCAATATACCTCTGGTCTGAATTCGAGATGCTTCTGAAATCTTAAACCACTTGGAACTGTGATGCTTGAAGGAACAGCTCTCCCAACTTATGCCTACCTGAGTACAGAGGTCCACCATAGGAGCTTTTCTCTGTCTCCTCCCTGTGGGGGAATTATGCTGTGTGACAATATAGGAGCAGGGCCTTTTTTCCTGGGGCACCCTGGTGGTATAAGACCCTCAATCACCATTGGCTCTGGCTTTATTCCAGCACCAAGTTGCATCGTAGCTGTTGCGTGAAGCACTGTTGGGTTTACTAGAATTCCAAAAACATCCCTACACATTGTTTTCCCAACTGCTCTGACCCTTCCTCACTCTGTTTTAATCTGTTACTAGTTTAGCAAGCTTTTAATTGAGTAAAATGATTTTGTGGTGTTATGAATTTTGCATTGTTGCAAATGGCTTAAATTGATTTTACAGGAGACGAATATTTTAAGCGAATAAATAAATAGCACAGGGGGAGTGTCTCATCCCAGTCTGAGATGGTTGGCTGCAAGGTACCTCCAGCTAATTATAGGTTTATTGAATGGACTGAGAGAGAGCTAATAATAGCCCTTTTTTCAGGTGCTGGCGCTGGTTGCTGGCATACTTTGGAGCATGAACAACTTAGCTGGAAGCACGTACAACTCATCAGCACATGAGGGCAGGTCCCTCAGAAGACACCTTCTCGTCCTTTTCTGTGTGAGCAGAATTCTGGATTAGAAAGCCCATTTTTCCGAGCCGACAGAGCTCTTCCTTATTATGACTGGAATCCAACTCCTTGCCATGCAGGAATACACTGTTAAAGCCACCCAACCTGTATTGAAATGCCTCCAAAGATGGAGGCATTCGTTGTCTGGTCTCCGGAGCAGCAGGAAACAAGCCCACTCCATCTTCTACATGATGTCCCTTCAGATATTTAAGGATGGCTCTCATGTCACCAGAGATCCAGCATGAGGTGGTGTTTTTGAGGCCTGGAGACCAGAGTTGGGTTCCCTGCTCAGCCATGGAAACCCATTGTGTGACCTTGGGTGTGTCACACACTCTCAGCACCAGAAAACCCCATTATTATGCCTTAGGGTCACCATAAGTCAGAAACGATTTGAAGGCACGCAATGACAACAGCAACCTCATGTCACCACTCAAAGTCTTATTTTCTCCAAGGTAAATATACCTGACTCCCTAAAGCATTCTTCATAAGGCTGGGTTTCTAGACCATTGGCCACCTTGGTTGCCCCCATTAGGCCATAGTCTAGCTTGTCAATATCCTTTTTAAACTTTGAGGCCCAAAACTGGACCCAGGATTTCGAGTGAGGTCTGGCCAAAATCCTTTCTGCTGGCATTGTGCACCCTCACACATGGGGTTGTACTTTTGAGTCATTGTACAATGGCTGCATTCACATCATGCTCAGATAAGCAGAAATCCACAAGTGTAACCATTCCAAGTCAAGTAGACCCTTTGGATCACCATTGAATTGCCACTCAAGAGATATTTCGACAGTCTACTGTAGTTGGGACTAACCAAGAGCATCCCAGCCAGGCCATTGAGCATTTCTGGATGGTGCTCAACTTTGACTAGGTCAGGATTGCCTCTGGCACAGTATTTCCAATTTCTGTGTATGGGTGTGGACAGTGAGGGAGACGGATTGGAAGAGATTCAGTTTGAAAGGCAATGCAGTAGACAAATGAATGGATCTTAGAGCACATCAAGCCTGACCTCTCACTTGGAGCCAACAGGACTACACTGAGGCTGTCATGCTTTGGCCATATCACAAGAAGACTGAACTCATTGGAATAGATAATAATTGTGGTAAGGTGGAAGGCAGTAAGGTAGATGGAATTAATCAAGGAAGCCATAGCTGACCTGAGTTTGCAAGGCCTAGGACTTGGAGGTTTCCCATTCAGAAGATCACCATCAGTCAAAGTTGGGTTGATGGTGATTAAGAACAACTATTCATTGGTTTTGCAATTCACTGGAATAGCAGGAGCAGCTCTTGTGAATTCCCCATTGCACGGCGACAGTAAGCATGTGCATTGGCAGATGAGCCATTGGTTCCACAATGGTGGTACTCAATAGAAGAGCGTTGTAGGACAACCACCTTGTGACTATGTGAATTTACTTCCATGCTATGCAAAGAGGGGTGTTATTTGGATGATGATGTAGTGATAATGATGACAGGGACTGCAATATACTCCCCCCATCAACCAAAACTTTTGATCTTCTCCTTCCCTTGGGAATGTATTAGCTCTGGTTTTAATTTCTTTTTTCTCTCTTTGCCGGCTGCTAATGAGATGCAAATAATGCCTGGAAAAAAAATCTGACTCATGGAGCAATTAGATCCCCCCCAAAGTTGTGTGCCCAACAAACCGACACAATATTTTTGAGTCTTTTGACAAATAGACAAGGAGAATATCCTGAAGGAGCAACAGCAGCAAAGAGGAGATGAAAGAACCTCCCCGGTGACTCATGTTCACCTTTCTCCGTCTGTCGCAAGGGGGAACGATCCCTGATTCAAAGGGAACTCAAATACCACCAGCAGGAGACCTTATGCTGCAACGGCGTTTGGAACAAGGCAGATAAAATAAGCTGGGCTTCTGAGCTTGCCCTCTGGTAGGCGATCTATACGTGCCTGTTATTTGGGCACTGTGATTGTCTGTTTTCTTGTCATCCATTGCTTTTGTCCCTTTTTTCAGGAATTTAGGCAGTTTACCAGGCTAAGTCTCCATGGGGGTGAGGCTTTTTATAAAAAGGGGGTGATGTTTCTCCCCCTAAAAATTTCAGGATTTCCTTGAAGGCTTAGTGAATCCAGGATGCAAGAAATGGATTTTGGTCTCTCACCCTGACCGAGCAGAATCTGGACAAAATGAGAGCCCTCTCTTAATATAGCTTGCCAAGTGACAACTGCAAAAATGCATGCACTGTGAAAATTGCATCAAGCTAAGGAACTGATAGAAGTTTTGACTGTAGGCGAGGTGTCATGGACAGCCATCTACAGCCTCCTTTAAGGTGAACAGCTGTCCCCCAGTCCTTGCTAAGTAAGCCACTCCCCAGTCCCTTGACATCATAGAGAGTGAGGTATGCCATGCAACCATCACAGTGTCAGCTGGTTCTTTTGGAAGAAATTTCCTAGGATCCAATGATTTGGGACCGAAGGGCACATCGGCTAAGATCTATCTAGCCCTTCTGCTGAATGGCAGAACCAAGGCACTCCATGTGCAGCTGAATGCACAACCAAACATGCAGTGGGCATCCATATTCAGTGCACATAAAGTAAAGACACACTGGGTTACCAAGTACAAGAAAGTGAGTGATGGTTTTAACATCCCACGGCTGCAGTCCAACATCCTCTCAGAGGAGATGTGCTATGTGAGTGTTATGCAAGTCCCAGGTGCAATGGCTGCAGTGTACCACAAATCTCAGCGCCTACATACAATGCACAATATTTTATTTCATTATTTATTTATCAATACTTGATGCACAATCACAGTGCAAAAGCGTGGGATGCACAAGTGCAAGGCATCATGCGCAACTGCAATGTCAAGTGAAGGATGCTCAACCACAACATGCAATGCACGATGCACAGCTTGCAACGACAAGGAACATGCTGTCTGCACCACTTCGCTCCTGCCACCATCAGCAGAATGGAGACTTTTGGGCTCTGCACATGCAACATGACTTACGCATGTGTATGTCCCTAACTGATTTCTGGCCAATGCTACTTTCAGGATGGCCCTTATCAAGGTTTACCGTTTAGAGAAACAAGACATGGGGCTTTTTGTGGGTCTTCTGGAAGCCTCCACAATGGATACCCCCTTTGCCATAATGGAGTGCTTATCACCATGATGGACTTGCATCTCATGCTGGCCCTCTCCCCCCATAGCTATTGCATCTGAGGAAGGGGACAGGATCAGGGCAGAAGCACGACGCAGGTGGCACATCCCCCAGGACAAACAACGCCACCCAACATCATCGACAAGAGTGAGCATTTGCCCCTTTGAACGGTCAGCCTTTGACGTCCCCAAAGCTATTTTTATGACATTGGGAAGAATAATGGATCTGGCTCTGGCTGGCAAATTTGTCCGAAGAGGCGTCTCTCTCCGTTCACCTTGCATCTTTCTTTCCGTGAAAGATGGGATCAAGCGCCGCTCCAGGAGGCCTGATTTGCATTTCCCTCAGCAGGACTTTGCTTCTATGGGAAACAAGCTGTTGCGGGTCAAAATGCTTTTTTTCCCCTCCCAGCTTCATCCTCCTTGACCCGTTCGATGCTGAATTGTCTGTTTTCTGCGGCAGAAAGAAAGCCCAGGTGGGGAAAAAAATGGAGCTGGCTCCTGAATTGATTAGGCAGACCGTAAGCACACGAGAGAAGGCCAAGGGCTTCTTGAGCGCAGCGGCGCAACCTGTCAGGGGGAACAGGCATCATTTTTCATCTTCTGGCTCCAGGGAAAAGAGTCCTTTCTCGGGCAAGCTGTATCAATCAGAGTCAAGGGTGCTGATGGACTGAATATGGCAACATGTTTTGGGTTCATCAAGAAGTTAGAGGGGAAGGAAAAACGTCCCCCTTCAATAGGAATATTGCTTTATTCAGCACTGGAGGAGACATTGCAAAGGAAGGCAAATTTCATATTAAGACAGGATAAGATGAAGAGTTCTCGGAAGGGTGTTTCCCATTCATTCCTGTATAAAATTAATGATTAATTCAAAATATATGTTTCCCAATTTTGCATCGTTTAGATCAGCAAAGGGGAGACTTGGGCTGTGTTTTACTAGTAGGAATATAGTAGGAGGCAGTTTGGTGGAGTGGTTAGAGCTCTGGACTACAACTCCAGATGGATATTTCCCAACATCCCTTGGGATGGGGGAAATTGTGAATTACCATCCATAGTGCAAAGTGTTGTCTTCCATAGACTGAGCCCTGAATTGTGAAGAGTCTTAGAAAATGGCATAGATGGGTTGTCCACAGTAAGAAAAATAGTATTATTATACAGTGGTCCCTCGCTATCCTCTAGGTTTTGGTGCCAGAATCCCCTATGGATACCAAAATTCATGGATGCTCAAATCCCATTATGTACAAGGGTGTACTAAAATGATGCCCAAATCCATGTATTTTCCCCCCTACTGTAAGGAAGTTTGGACCCCCCCCCCCCATGACTGCAAGCTGCGTAGCTTTCTCTGGCAACTTTGCAGCTTTCATTTAAAAGTGTGCAGCTTTTCCAGCTGACCTGTACTATTTTCCTCCAACTTTCCCTCCCTTTTCCTCTTCCCAGCTCCAAAATTGTGCAGAAACCATCAGCAGTAAAATTTGTTATCCAACTGGGAGGGGCTGAAAGGGAGGAGGGAACTTTCCAAAAAGGTGGCAGCTCTTGTTTGAGGGCTGCAGCCTGGGGTCAGGGTTTCTCTGAAAGATTAGTGGTAGTGGTGGTCGGGGAGAGTTGTGCATGGAAGTTGCAAAGGGGAGAAGTTGAGGACACTTGGCAGCGGACAATCTAGTTTGTGCTTGTCCTGCAACTTCTCTACCTGCAAACTCCAATTCTGACAAGAGGGTGGAAGGCGAACTGCACAGGAGTGACCAAGATCCCATCCTAATAGCAATGAGACTATTATAAGGGAGTTGCTAATGGGAGCAAGGTTGGATCCTCTCATCCTGGAATTGCTAAGCTGAAATGAAAGTATCTAGCAGGGTGGTTTGAGCTTTGGACTGTGACACTGGTGAGCAGAGTCCGATTCCCCACTTGGTCATGGAAATCCACACTCAGCCCCAGAATACCCCATAATAGCTTTTCCTTAGGGTCATATGCATCAGAAATGACTTGAAACCACACAAAAAACAACTTTTTTTCTATTTTTATTTTCTCCAAAGTAAACATACCTAGCTCGCTAAATCATTCTTTGCAGTTCTTCATTCTTCGTCATGCACTTTCAGCTCCAGAAAAGCCCATGATAGGGTCAGCATAAGCTGGAAAAGGACTTGAAGTTACACCACAACTCAATCAAAATCAACCCTTTCTATGCCACGGGACAGCTGTTGACATCTGGCCTTGTTGCTGACCAGGACTCTAAAGCCCATCTCTCTGGAGCCAGGGACCAGGCGCACTAGAAAAGCAAAATCTGGGACTTGGAGGCTGCCAACCTGGCCTTGGGTAGCAATCTGTAATTAACACCCCCTGTCATTTGGGATAGAAAATACCTTTGAGTCAGGTCAGAGCAAATCGATACAGCAATGAACTGGAATGGCTTGGCAGTTTAAGGAACTTCATTCCAGAGGGAGAGAAAAGGAGAGAGAGAGAGAAAGAAAAGAAAGTCCCTGAGGTTGTGCTCAGATCTTTATGATGGGCTTTGGCTTTCTCCCAGTCCCAAAGTCCGCACTGCATCAGTGAGGGACAGTGAGGACTGTGACTTCGCTGGACTGAGGAAAGAGGAAAGATGTCAGCTTCAAAAGCATCCCCAGATTTTTGCAGAAGGATTCTGGGTGACACTTGCAAAGTTGGGGGTGCATTTCAGAGAAGCACCATTTTTAAAAAACAAACAGTACCAACAGCTTTTTAAAAAGGTCTATGGTTGATAAAAGAAAAGCTGCATGAGTTTGTGGGGAAACGGTGCATGGGATAAAAAAATGCATTAGGAAAAAATAGGCAGACTGTTGCTCATATTAGGAGAATTTCATATGGAGGATGCATTTTGATGCAGGGAGGAAAAGCAAAGTCTCACAGCCTCCTATAAACAGAGGAGGGGAAAAGAATGCAGATGGGCTTGGGAAAAATGCAACAAGATGGAGATGCTGATTTTTTAAAACGCTTTCCTAATATCTATCTATCTATCTATCTATCTATCTATCTATCTATCTATCTATCTATCTATCTATCTATCTATCTATCCATCCTAAGGGCTGGAGATAGTTCTTATGAAAGTGGGGACGTTCTTTGCCTCTTTCCAGGCAATCTTTGGGAGATGCCTTCTAACCACCAGCGAGCAAACTGAGTCGATCTCGGTGCCAGGAAGAGGTGCCAAGTTTGAGCCGAGGCTCCTGCCAGGGGTGTTAAGCTGTGCCAGTTGCACTGAGGTTTTGTGGAGAGGAGATCTAACACAAACTCCTTACAGAAATGGGAGCACCATCACCGTCGTTTCACGCCACAAAAGAGCCAAACTGTGGCTTTCTGGGAGAAGCTGCCATTGGCAGCGAGCGTCAACCGCAGGGCTAGAGAGATATGGGCACGTTTGACTTGTGTAGGCAGCTCTTGTGTCTTGCTTTTGAGAAGGGGAGTGGAAACCGGCCTCGTCCTTGGCAGATGTGGTTGGGGGCTCCCCTGTTGGAGGGATGTTGAATCCGCTCCAGTTTTAAGTCCGAACTTTAAACTTCGGGACACAGGGTTCAGCAGGAATGTAGGTATGGGAGGCACATATAGAAAAAACAATACCATCTATTTATTAAAACTATTTATTCAGCTGACATGCGCTCAGAACTGTTCTTGAGTATGAGGAGGGGGAAAAGACTAAAAACAGGTAACAGGAAAAATGGGGAAAAAAGGGAAAAATCACTTGCAAAAATGTGCTAAGGAAAGTGAATGCACAAATGCCTACATTTTGAAAAAAAATATGCAAAAATGTGGATGGATGATCATGTTGACAGCTGTCAGAGGGTACCGTCGTCTCTGTTGTGCCCGGCTTAGCCATACTGTAGGTCATCTTGCTGTGTTTTCTCCAATGCTCTGTTCCCATCAATGTGTGGGTGATGGGAGGCAGAGTCAGCCGGGAACATGGGAACTGAGGTCATCCCAACCGACTGGTACAGGTTAGTGCATGAGAGTGGAAAGCGAGTGGGGAAAAGCTGGAAGGAGGGGTGAGAGGTGTTCAGAGCACCAAAACCATCTGTGCATCCTCAGTTTGGGCAAGAATGCTTTCTGGATCTATCCATGAAGGCTCCTAACTGAGTTAGGATAAGGCCAGATATTACAACAGGACAGATTCACAGAAATTTTCAAACTGTGCAAATTTTCAAACTGTGCAAATTTTCAAACTGTGGAACTCATTGCTGCAAGATGTCTTGATGGCTGCCAACTTGGGTGGCTTTGAAAAGGGGTTAGATGCATTCCTGGAGGCTAAGACCATTACTGTTTGTATGCAAGGGTGAAGCTATAGGGAGGGAACTAAATGAGGGTGTTCCCCACACAATAAGAATTCTGTACCCCCAAATGAAATTTCCCTCCAGTCTCAATACTTCTAGCAATGCATAGAGTAATTTCTATATTAGCAAAAAAACGCTTTCCGACAGTAAAAGCTGTTTGACCGTGGAAGAGTGGCCTTACTTGGAAGGTACATACCCTCCAACCATCTCAATTTGGCAAGGATTCCCAATTAATTTTCCGTCTCTCACTTTTTCAGCTGCTTTCAAAAATGTCCCAGTTTCTCTCTCACCCTTCCCGCCTTCGTCCTCAGCTTCCTCCAGTTTCTGCAAATGAAGTTCAACTGCAGTAGTGCAATTTGCTCCCCATTAACTCCACAGGGGAGAGAGGTGAGACTTTCCCAGTAGGCTCAGGTAAAAGCAAACTGCTGCAGATTTGCTCCTGGTTTCATCACCATTGAGAGCTGTTGCCGTTGTGACCACGCTCTGATGTTTCTTGGCACGTCTGATCTCACCTGTGAAATATTGGAGGGTATAAAAGCAGTGGACTCTATATTTGGAGAGGTTAGATGACCATCTCTTGAGAGTGCTTTAGTTGTGGTTTCCTTCATTGCATGGTGTGTGTGTGTGTAGCATTTGGACAAGGCAATTCCCTCCAGCCATATGGTTCTACAGTTCTACATCCCATTTCCGGGGCATGCGAGATGCAGAATTTATCTCACTTCCTGGGGCTACTAGTCGGCAATTATGTGAACAGAAAGTCCCTTGACCTGTTGAGATGTTCTTATGTTCTGCTTAGGTTCTTACATGTCCTTTGGCGGATGCTCGCATCTTTTATTGCTGTTATAAAATCTACTGTACGTGGCCCAAGGACACAAATGTGCCAGTGTAGTTCGGGGGCTGGTGCATTTCTGCATTCTGTTTGTTTGTGAGTTTGTGCGGCTGGACCTGCCCTGTCTCGCCGTGCATCTCCGGCAGCTCCCAAAGTCCAAAACGTACAATTATTTGCACGTCTTGTGTGTCCTCCAGGCTGCTGTGTGATGTTGTCTTAACCGCCTTGGCTTGTCCTCACTCTGCCTTTCTATTAACACGGGAAATCGTTGGGTTTCGTCTCTGGTTCTTGAAAAGGGAAACAATTACGTAAGACCGGCAAGCCAACCTGTCCGGGCGGTGGAGAATGAGAAGCTCGCAGGCTTTCTTTGCAAGGGACTCTGTTGTGTGCATTCTTTTCTTGTCGAGCCTGTCGGGCAGACCAGGCAGGGGTGGCCAGGTTGTCCTGCTGCTGCTGTTGTCGTTGTGTGCCTTCAAGTCGTTTCTGACTTACGGCAACCCTATGGTCACCCCATCACTGGGATTTTGGGGCTGTGGAAGTGTCCAAGGTCACCTCGTGGGTTTCCAAGGCAGAGCAGGGAATCATTTTGGTTTCCAGGTTTGTAGTCCAGGGCTCAGACCACTACAGGACACTGGCTTTCTAGCAACATCACACCCTCCAACAACATCACACCCTCCAATATTTCAGAGATAAGCACCAGGACTGGTGTGGATGAGCAACATCTGAGGGTAGTCAAGATGGAAAAGGTTAACAAGGAAGAACAGGCAAGCCAGGAGAGGGGGCGGCAGTTTGCTTTTGCCCGAGCCGACTGGGAAGGGCAAGATTTTGCCTCCTCCTCTCCTCTCCCCACTGCTGAGCTCATGGAGTACAAACCACTTTTGCATTTTGAATTCAGGGCCTTTCTGCCCTACGCTGTTCCAGTGGTGGTATTCCACTTTCAACCTCCTGTGGAATTCTGAGATTCATAGTTTCCTGAGGCCCAAGAGCTCTCTGGCTGAGAATTCGAGATGCCCCTCCCTAAACTGCAAATCCCAGGATTCCATAGGAGGTTGAAAGTGGAATAGTAGCACTGTAGGGCGGAAAGTGGAATCATAGAATCATAGAATCATAGAAATGTAGAGTTGGAAGAGACCCCAGGGGCCATCCAGTCCAACCCCCTGCCATGCAGGAACACCCTCAAAGCACTCCCTTGGACAGATGGCCATCCAACCTCTGCTTAAAAGCCTCCAAAGAAGGAGCCTCCACCACACTCCATGGAGGCAACAGATTCCACTGCCGGACAGCCCTGACTGTCAGGAAGTTCTTCCTGAGGTTCAGGTGGAATCTCCTTTCCTGCAGCTTGAATCCATTGCTCCTTGTCCTGGTCTCTGGAGCAGCAGAAAACAAGCCCTCTCCTTCCTCTACGTGGCATCCCTTCAAATATTTAAACATGGCTATCATGTCCCCTCTTAACCTCCTCTTCTGCAGACCAAACATCCCCAGCTCTCTAAGTCTATCCTCAGAGGGCTTCATGGCTTCCAGGCCTCTCACCATTTTGGTTGCCCTCCTCTGGACCTGCTCCAGCTTGGAGCATGTCCTTCTTGAATTGGGGTGCCCAGAACTGGTAACAGCGTAGGGCAGAAATGGCCACAGTTTGCAGCAATCGAAGCAAGCTGAGGACCAAAGAGGAAAGTTGGAAGAGGAGAGAGAAACTGGACTTGGTGGCCCTTGTGACTTCTTCCAAGATGCTATGATTTCACCAACGTCAGAGCATGGGTTTATCATGGATCAGCCTTGGAAGATATGGGCTGATTCTTACAGATTCTAGACTAAGCCTGTGTCTTGGGGATTTGGAAATCGCTGCCATTCCAAACCTCCCAGGGCAGGATGCTGCCACCCTCTGTCTTGGTGACTTGCTACTGGGCTCGGTGCATATTTTGTATTCTGAGGATGGGGTTTCTCATGGAGCAGGACGTATTCAACGCACGAGGCAGGTGCAGGTTTCAGCTTCCACAAAACCCCTTTGTTAGAACCAGACAAACTCTGAACGTTGAGAGTGACGGAAGGGAGGGGGTGGATGGCCACGCGGGCGATGAAAACCCCCACTGTCTAAACCTCCGAAGTTTAATGCAAGCATTGTTTGGGGACATTCTCCAGAAAACGGCCTTGATTTGAAACACAGACAGCATGGAAAATGGTTACAGGTTTTGTTGGGGTGAAAGGACAAGAAAGAGGAGGACGACTGATACAGTAGACAATCGGATACCTTTAGGCAAAAATAGATTTTTTAAAAATTGTGTTAGAACAACCTTTTGCAAGCAAGGAAACGGAATAAAAGCAACAGGCGGCTGGAATCCTATTATTACTCCCAGCTAGAGGAGGAGGGAGGTGAAGATGATCAGATGCAAATCTGTGTTTATGTCCAGTTTGTTTTTTTTTTTTGGACAGACCCAGGGCTCAGGGTGGCTTGCAATTTAAAATGAATGCCATACAGTTTTTAAGAAAAGTCAGCATTAAAATGAAACTGAATTATTGACAGTATTCAAAAAACATGGCAATTGAAAATAATTAAAAGCATTGCAGTGGAAACTATTTGAATTAAAAGCAGTACCTTTGTTAAAAATACTCAGTTTGGAAAGACTATCAGAATAAAAAGGAATCTTCATCTCCCAAAGAAAGGACGGCAAGGAGGGTACCATTGTGGTTTTTCTAGGAAGAGAATTGCAAAGGCTAGGAGGGGCACCCACCGAAAAGTCCCCGTCTCTCGGCCCTACCAGGGGTGGGGAAACCCGCGTGTGTGTTTGCCTGTTGACTTTTGGTGACCCCACGAATTTCACGAGGTTTTATTAGGCAAGGAATACTCAAAGGTGCTTTTGTCAGTTCCTTCCTCGGAAATATAGCCTATTGCAACTGGTATTCATTGAGGATCTCCCATCCAAGCACTACCCAGGACTGACCCTGCTTAGCTTCCAAGATCTGATGGGATCTGGTACCTTTCTAGTTTTGAGATCCCATGCTATATGGTGCGTTTATGTGCCTTCAAGTCTTATGACCATGAATTTCATAGCATATTCTTAGGCAAGGAAGCCAAACAGGTGGTTTTGCCGGTTCCTTCCTGGTCTTCATGGGCAGTCTCCCATCCAAGTACTAACCAGGGCTGACCCTGCTTAGCTTCACAGACCAAGTGGGCCCCTGTGAAACAAAACTTGTATGTAGAACTGAAACTAAGGTATGTCTCTGAGATCTTAGAGCCTGAGCAGGCTCATATTGAAATATACCATTGTCCAAGCAGACCCATTGAATCAATGGGATTTATCAGTGTATTGATCCTCCATTTGGCAATTGAATCAATATGTCTTCTCTGTTGTTGCTGTTGTGTGCCTTCAAGTTTTTCCTGACTTATGGTGACCCTAAGGGGTATTCCTGGCAAGATTTGTTCAGAGGGTGTTTGCCTTTGCCTTCCTCCGAGGCTGAGAAAGTGTGACTTGCTCAAGGTCACCCAGTGGCTGACTGGTGATCCAAACCCAGGTCTGCAGAGTCATTGTGTGACACTGAAACCATTACACCAAGCTGGCTCTTGTGAATTCTCTAGTTGGGACTAATTCAGGCCAATATGACCTCACACATTTCCTTTGGCAGAAGGATGTATTCTCGGACACCCACGCTTGGGCTGTTTGTACCACAGCATTTCCACTTTCCATGCAGGGATGCGGAAGCCAGACCCAGATGAAAATCTGCAAGAACAGGGTGGCTTCATTAGAAGTGTGCCGGAGGAGAGTTTTATGGCTTGCCTCTGCGGCCAAGCAGGACAAATAAGCAGGTCTTATAGCAAAACTTGAAGTGGAAGCGGTGCAATTAAAATGATTGTCCTTTGGACACATTGCAAGCAAACGTCAGTCACTGGGAAAGCCAATAATAGTGGGGAAAGTGGACAGTGCTATGAGATGAGGAAGAGGATGGAAAAGATGCCCCATTTGGGGGGGGGGCAACTGCAGTGGGCCCAGTTTGCTGCCTCTGAGCTTCGTCGGAGGTTGCAGAGAGGAGAGATCTGTTGCTGCTCGTCTGGCAAGCACAGGGCATTGCTGCTGGTGGACAGGATCCAGTATAACTCCAGGGTGGCCTAGCTCTGAGATAGTGTGACTCTGAGACAGCTTAACTCTGGTGCAGTGAAACTTCTGCATATCATTACTCTGGCATAATGTAACTCCTGCATAGCATGACTCTGGCATAGCTCAATTTCACCATAATGTAATTCTTGCATAGTATTACTCTGGCGTAATGTAACTCCTGCATGGCATAACTCTGGCATAGCTCAATTCCAGCATAATGTAACTTCTGCGTAGCTCAATTCCAGCACAATATAACTTCTGCATAGCTCAATTTCAGCATAATGTAACTTATATGTAGCATAACTCCAGCATTGCTTAACTCCTGAGTAGCATAACTCCAGCACAGATAACTCTGGCATAGCTCAACTCCAGTATAATGTCACTTCTGCATAGAGTAGCTCCGGCATGTAATTCTTGCTCAGCATAACTCACTCTGACATAGCTCAATTCCAGCATAATGTAACTTCTGCATAGCTCAATTCCAGCACAACATAACTTCTGCATAGCTCAATTCCAGCATAATGTAACTTATACGTGGCATAACTCCAGCATTGCTTAACTCCTGAGTAGCATAACTCCAGCATAGCTCACTCTGACATAGCTCAACTCCAGCATAATGTAACTTCTGCATAGAGTAGCTCCAGGATAATGTAATTCTTGCCCAGCAGAGCTCCAGCGTACTGTAACTCCTGCATAGCTTAACTCTGGCATCGTGCAACTCTGACAAAGCCTAACTCTGGCGTAGCCTAAATCTAGCATAAAGTTATTCCTGCATAGCTTAATTCTAGCATAGCATTACTTGGTCATCATGCAGCTCCTGCATCATTTAATTCTGGTACCCAACACCAACAGTAGCATCACTGTGGCATAGTTTAGCTATGGTGTAGCATAACTCCAGCAAGGCATGATTTTGAGACATGTTTTCCCTATGCAAGGGCTGTAGAGGATCTTGACTACTATTTGCTGGTTGTCATTGCAGGAAAAACACCTTGGTCACCACTCTAGGGATGCTTGCAAGTTGTTGGTCTCTTTCCTTGTGTCTTTTTGAAGAAGGGCCTTTCTCTTTCTTCTTCCCTCCCTCCCTCTGCTTTCCAAATATCCTCCCGGTCTTGTGGGCTCAGCAGGCGGCTGTCTCCAAATTGCTCTCCCTTGCTTCTTTGCCTGCGAGGCCTTGAAATAAAAGAGGCACTGAGGCGGCGAAAGCCGAGTTCTAAAGCTGGGCTCTTCCTGCTCTGTGGTTTCTGGAGGATGAAAGCATAAAGCGGTGGATGTTCGTGGGGAGCCCAGTCCTAGCAGCACGGGGCCTCTGAAATTGTGGGATAGGCAATGCGCCACCTTGGTGGTAGGATCAGAAAAAATGCCCAAATGATGGAGCAGGGCTCAGTCTGCAAGAAAATAAATAACGCTCTTGAGATTTGGGTATTTCAGGCCTCGACAGTAGATACGCAAGCTCTGATGATCTGCAATGGGACACCTTGTTTCAGTTTCTTCTCTGTAGGATTATACAAGCAGATCTAGCCCACCTGGTGTGTGCTGGGCAACCAGTGCCTATTCCTTTATTTTCATGGGTTGGCTTTCTGCTTGGGCATTACCTCTTTGTAAGTGTCCATAAGTGTGTGCAAAATTGAACTGAGTAGTTTTGCAACGTCCATATTCAGCTAGCAGCTGCTGCAATGTCAGAACGCATGGGCGTCCATTGTGCTTGGCATGGCATGGCCACTCTCCAGTGTGCATCAAGGAACTGGCTAGGAAGGGCACAATGGGAGCACCAAGTGCCCATCAGAAGTGCATCTGATGGTGCATCTGAAGTGCCCAATGTCCATCAGAATATTGGGAGCAATGAAAAGGGTAACAAAGCACCAACTTGTGGATATGGTTGCTAGTAAGATTGTTTGGTGGGATCTGTCATGGTAGAAAAAAAAAATCTTTCTATCTTCCTATTCTGTCTTCTCTCTTCTATTACAGTTTGGTTTGGGTGCTTTTGTGTTTTAGAAGGTTAGTGTTTAGTTACTGAGCGAGTCAGTGTTTTAGGGAGTTAGTCTTTCTAGTTTAGTGCTTTGGTATTGTGCTTAGTACTGTGTGTTTGAACTTTATGGTAAACAATGAGGGTCAGGGTTAGGTGGGGGGTGTTGGCTGTTCTCCAAATGCCTGACCCCTCCCGAAACTGCAAACCCCAGAATTCCATAGGATGTTGCAAGTGGAATCATAGCACTATAGCAGTCCAGCGCAGAACGGGTCCTGTTCCTCTTTTCACTTTGCTCAAGTGTAAATAAGTTGTGCCTTGTTCACTTCTTCCAAATGACTTTGGTCTCCGAGCGTCTAGCTGTGGCACCTCACTATAGCAGTTTGATACCAGCAGCTGAACTGCCATGGGTCCAGCCAGTGGACTCCCGAGGATTTGCAACTTGGTGAGGTCCCTCTGATTCTCACCTGGAAAACCCCAATCTGCTCCCCTGAACCCCAGCACCAGAGCTCTCTGGAGAACAGCCCCAAACTACAAACCCCAGAATTCCAAAGGGTAAAGCCGTGGCAGTTAAGGTGCTTTGGTAGTGCAAATATGCTCTCAGCCTTGTTTGAGTTGGGGAGGAGGTCTCCCTTGGGCTGGAGTCTACCACCCCGGGAAGACCATCAGGGATTTGCATGGACGTGGTGGACACCAGCTCTCTCGGAAAGGGAGTAGCCATGGCACCCCGTCTCTTGGGTTATGGGACGTGGCCACTGAACCTGCGTGCCTCCTTTCCTCACCTTGACTCCTATCCCCCGAGGAGACAGTGGAGGGCTGTTACACTCCTTCTATCCTTTCAGCAGCAACACCGGAGATGAAGCTATTTCACCCTCTGTTAACTCTCCTCATTCAAACTATCAACTGTGAGCTAGTGAGCCTTGCAGATGAAATGAGAGGAGAAGGCACAGGGTTGGGCTGAAGGAGGGAGGGAAGAAGAAAAGAGAAAAGAAAGGTCCCTTTAATGTTTTGTTGAAGGACTTCTTCATGACATGAGGTGCAGAGGACACTCCTGATGTAGCACATGTGCGTGTGAGAGAGATGATGGATGGATGGATGGATGGATGGATGATTGGCCCTGCCCACTTTTATATCTAGTCCCTCCCACTTTGGGTTCTTTGCCCCACCTATTTTTATTTGGCTCCACCCACAGTCAGCTTGGACCTTACTCATGATAGACACACACTGGAGTGGCATTCAGCAACAGGACTCTGTTAATCTGGATCAGCACCAAAAATTATGAAGGAAGCCTGTAGCCCCTTTTGGTGACTGAGAGAAAGAAATGTCTAGCTTTCATGGGTTCTGCTCCACTTCACCACATCCATCATGCCATCTCACCTCTGAACCTTTCTTCCAGCTAAGTACACCCAGCTCCCCAAACTGTACTGCTTTAAAGGGTTCCAAGTCAGTTCTTGAGTCTCACAAAATTTACTCCCCCCACCAATATTTTTTTTTAATTGGGACGGACGGCTCCATGAAGGTTGGACCTCCCTCTTAGCCCACTAAAGCCATCCCTTTATGTTCTTGCTTCCAGACTAAGCATCCTCTGCTCTCTGTATCTATTCCTAAGCTCAGATCCAGCCCTCATGTCTGTATCTCCATCGTCGCTGAGCATGTGTTTAATTAGACTGGAGCTAGGCTGAAAGACCCCCCAGGAAGACTTGAACCCCTGCTGTCCTCATTCCCATCCCGCTGTTTGGCATATGGGCCACGTCTTCCTGATTGTTCCTTTCCTCGTCCCAGTGGAGCCAAACACAATTTTGCAGCTGAGTTGTTTTCTCTCCCTCCCGGAGAGGAAATCTAGGACCATCATGCCGACTCACCCCATTGCCCTCTCCATTCCTTGATCTGGTTTGGACCCAGTTTTGCAAAATGGAAGGCCAACTGTAGTCTTTATGTGCCTGTTCCTCCGCCAATGATAAAGAATAGTTCAATGGTGGGCATGTGTGAGTCAGCCCAATGTCTCTGTGCAAATAATTGTCCAGGTTTACCGTCCAACCCCTTGGCTCATTGCTGTGCCTTACGGTCACAGAGACAGCAATGGCCTCCCTGGCTCTGAATCAATGGAAGATCACCCAGCCTTGCTAGATTCCTGGACATTGCAGCCTTTGAAGTGTGCTCGCAAGCGAATTTAAATCCAGGCATCTCACCAGCATACGTCAGCCTTAGAAAACCAGGCTCAGTTGCTGTGGTCACCCTCCACGCACATATGAAAGAAGTCCTTGAGAACATCAGGTTTGGATGAGTTTGCTATGGTCCTCCCCTCCACATACACACTCTTTGCTCAAAGGCTTGAGATTTTGGCTGCCATCCATCCTACTGAGGAGAGGTCAGGAGGACGAGGTCCAAAGGTTCTCAATGCAGCAGCGTCAGAGTCGGTGCCATGAAACAGCAGGGCTGCTAAGCCTGGGCATCCGGCAACCTTGGGCAGCAATAGCGGCATCCACGGTTGGGTGTTTGGGCCTTTTAATAAGGACATCCTTATTCATCGTTTTGTACACTTGAAGGTTTTATGGAGAGCATAACGGTGGCACTCCGCTGATAAAGGGAGGAGGAAGAGAGGGCTTATTTGACAAATGTGTTTCTTCTTCTGCAAAGGAGATGTTGGGAGGAAAAGTAACTATAACTCAGGGGCAGATTGTTGGACCAGGGCTGGCTGTGAAGGTAGCAGGAGTGAGAGCAGGGCTTTTCCTGAAGGTCTCGGAGACGGGGCAGACTCAGATGAGGAGATACTGGTTGCCAGATAGCCTGGACCTAAGCCATATGGTGGATTGCCTTTGGCTCGATGGACCACCAAGGTCTGACTCAGCTCTTAATCTCGTGCCATTTTCAGAACCTAAGCAGGTTGGGTTGGGTGCGTGCTTGGGTAGGAGACCAAGAATTGTGCCTGAATTGCTGGGCTGCTCTTCCTAGCCGTCAGAATCAGTAACATGGGGCTGGATGAACCAATGTACCGACTTCTGATAAAACTGGTTCTTGTGTTCCTGTTTTTCTGCTGCATCTTGGCTGACATGGGCCTGCCACTTTCCTCTGAACCACGTTACTCCTGCCTTGAAGCACAATCAGGTTGTCTATTAAGAAGCTGTGAAGACAACAGGAGAGAAAAATTCATTTAAAGAATTAATGTCTGGGTTTTCTTTTGCTATCCTGGCTTCAGAGATGGAAGGAGCCAAGGGCTCATTGCCCGAGCGAGCCTTGTCGTACCCGGAGTGCTAAAGCTACAGCCTGAGGCCAATACGCTTGCAAAAGTAGTTTTGCTCAAAGGAGTGCACTTCATGCTGTTTTCAGCACACGGTTCCCCACCAGTAAAATAACCTTTGCTGATTAATTAAGCCAACCTGCAGAATTTCTGGGGTGTTTTTTTTTTTTGCCCATTTTGTTTGCTTCCCTGGCAAACTGACATTGGAACTCACATTCATTTGCATGACAAGTAACTCTTAGCTTTGGTCTTTTTTGCAGGGGAAATACGCACAAATTATGTATTCCACACCTGCTGCACTGAATATCAACCCACTACGTGTAGTCTGTGGATTCCATTTTCTCTTGATTCTCACTTTACACATTCCTGCAATTTTTGGCGTGTGTGTGTGTGTGTGTCACTGTTCTTACCCTCCACATAGAATTACAGGGAACTTGAAAGTAACTAGCTGCAATCAACTAGGTACAAACTAGTTGCATATAACTAGTTACGAGCAACTGTAATGATGCACATAGATGTAACTCACTGATGTTTGGCCAAGTGATAGAATTCAAGATCTCCATCTTCTGTGACTCCCTTTCCAAGCCATGTATCTATCTGCAAGCTATGCACCCTTCCCCATGGTCATTCGGGGTTCGGGGAGGGCCAGTCAGGCAAGCAGATGGGCCTTTTCTTGCAGCTGCCCTCAGGAAGAAAAAGAAATGCTCTTCTGGATCTCCCAGGGTCCCCCAGAGGTCCAAGAGAAGGAAGTCATTGGGAGCAAGGGGGGTAACTGAGGATAATGGATATAGCCAAGCACATGTTTGGGGTCTCTGCAGAGCATGTTTGCAAAGTTTTGTGAGTTCTTTGGGCTTCAATCTAGACCAGGGCTTCTTAAGCATTTCTTTCCCCCTAAGGCTTGGTGTCCATCTTGGTCTTCCTCCTTTGGATGTGTTCCACCTTGTCAATGTTCTCCTTGAACTGTGGTGCCTTAAGGCTGGCTATGCTTTCCCTGCCATGTCTGAGCAATAGCTTTTACTGTGGATGCTTCGCCCTGAAGGTGAGGGTGGAGATGATAAGGTGAGGTGATCGATGAGCTGGGAACCCTGGAAAGTTCTGGTATCAATTGGTGATAAGAATCATAGAATCTTAGAATTATACAGTTGGAAGAGACCTCCGGGGCCATCCAGTCCAACCTCCTGCTATTCATGAATCCACATCCAAGTACTCCCAACAGATGGCCACCCAGCCTCTGCTTAAAAACCTCCAAAGAAGGAGAAGACTCCACCACACTCCGTGGAGGCAGCCTATTCCACTGCCGGACAGCTCTCGCCATCAGGAAGTTCTTCCTGAGGTTCAGGTGGAATCTTCTTTCCTGCAGCTTGAATCCGTTGCTCCATGTCCTAGTCTCTGGAGCCGCAGAAAACAAGCCTGTTCCATCTTTGACATGATATCCTTTCAAATATTTAAACAGGGCTATCATGACCCCTCTTAACCTTCTCTTCTGCAGCTCCCTAAGTGCTCCTCACAGACCATGGCTTCCAGACGCTTCACCATTTTGGTCGCCCTCCTCCAGGATGGCCAGACCTGGCTGCAAGGTTGTTCTGTTGGCAGTTTGGAGGAGACACTGGGAGGGAGTGGTAAAGCCCAGGAAACGGGTCGTTTTGATTTGTTAACAGATGGGATTGTAGCACATCCTAGTTTTGAAATGTAATGGCACATCCAACGTCACATCCCAACAGTTCTTTAATCCTGGCCATTACCGAGGAGTGCTGAAGTCTCTGTGATGTTCTGAATGAAGCTTTTGAATCTTCTAAGCTGATTCTCTGAATTCAGATCTAGCCTGTCCATCATAGCTGCCCAGAAGCAGACACAATTCCAGAGAAGATTTGGCTAGAGCAGAATAAAGTGGCAGTGAAAGAAGGTGTTGGAATACTGAGTCCCAGAAGCCCCAGATGGTATAGCCAGTGGTGAGGGATGCTGGTAATTGCAGTCCAACAACCCTTGGAGGGCCTCCTGATTTCCATTCCTACTATTGGTAGCCTCAACCAGAGAAGACCCATTGAATCAACTAGTGAGTGGTGAGTCAACCCATTGGTAAATCCCCTTGGTCCAGTGGGGTCTACTCTAGTAGGGGCCACCAGTAGGACTTCATCTGTCTACCTTGTCTGGAACCCTGTTGGTGTGTTACACACTTATAAGTTCCAAAATGCAGAAACTGAGTTCAGCATGAGGTGCCCTTTGGCATGGTTGAGCATGGTTGAGCATTCCTGGGCATCCTTGCACCATGGCTTGCACACTATCAGAATTCACTAACAACAAAGAAGAGAGAACAGCAGAGGTTTTGAAAGGTGGAAAGGAGGTGGTTGGCAGCCTGAAGCGGGAAGGTATAAAACCTTCTTCCATACCAAAGACAGACACTATAGTCTTTTTTCCAATGCAAAATAAATGCCACCCCGCCAAGCCTTATGGTAAACCTGCCTGAATCATGCTGATTATAGCAATTGCTGTAACGCTCGTTTTGCCAAAATGGGTTTGCATGATTGCCTGGTCAATTACTAATTTGTTTTCATGGGAAACACCTATTTTCTAGATTAGCAGCCAAAGGTAAAGTATCCCCTTCCTTCTCTCCCCCTCCCTGCTCCCTTCCCCTCTTTCTCTGTGTGCATAAAATGCTTAGAGGGAGCACAGAGAGAAGTGGATTGCTCCGGGCTTGCTCGGACTTGTTTTTATTGCTCAAGACCAAAAGTGGAGAATACCTTTACACACCAGAAGCACACCAGAAAGGGGAGCCACAAGCTGGGAGATTTCAGATCTTCTCGGTGTTTTCCATCAAAAGTGGCACGCCCAGTTGGTCTGCCGTGATTGCAAAACACTCCAAAATGAGGAGGCAGCGCATTAAGCCAGGGCATCGTGTGTAGCATTGAGTGGTGTTTTCTGTATCAGTGGATCAATCACTCTGCTCTGGCTTTTAGCCCAAATTTTTAAAGGAACTCTCCATGGTGCTCAGCCTATGAGGGGCAGAGTTCAGTGCCTTGGAACTGCAAATGTGATGATCTCGTGTTGTTGTCCGTACTGCCTGGATATGAAATGAATCAAGTACCGGATCCATTAGGTGAAGCAAAGATGCATTTATTTTTTAATGCAATATGCAGAAAATGTTCTCAAGGCTGGATCCTATTGGCCTCTTGCATATGAGTCCATTTTCCTATGGGAGCATGTAGGCATATGTACACATTTTATACATATATATATATATATATATACACATACATACATACATATTGGGGGGGTGCATGCATAATTCAAATGTACCCTTCCCCCCCTCATTGCATGCACCTTCTAAATAAAACTAGCCTATGTGCATTTTAGAACTGTATGCAGCTTTAGAATTCTATGCAGTGTTCTTTGCACACTTTTCTCCCAAATGCATGCAAGTTGTTGAATGCATTTTTTTTAAAAAAAAAACAACAACTATCGATCACATTACAAGACTGGAAATGAACCAGTTCATGACCACTGATGGTGTTCAGTTCTAAGCTGCTGCAAATGGCACCTATTTGTTACACCAAAAACCTTGGAATGGAGCAAATTTCTTTGTGGTGTCTCTTTTAGTCAGAGAGGGGAAGGGTATTCTTTCCTTTGTGTTGCCAGGAGAATCAATTCCTCCTCGGGAACACAAAAATTTCCTGTAGCTGTCCCTGAACAGTTTAGTGGTGTGTTGCCTAGACAACCAGAACACCCACACGTTGCTATTTTATACGGAAAGACATCCTGACAGCACTCTCTGTCTCTCTCTCTCTCTCATACACACACATACAAATACACATGGCAGAGAGAGAGGAGTTGAGTGTTGCGTGAGATGCCCTTCTCGTGGAAGACAGGGCATTTATGGCTTCTCCATGCTCCCAGTTTTCACTCCACGCCTGGAAACTGGGAGCTGCGTTTTGCTCAGCCGGCCATCTCCTCTGGACTTGCTGGCCTGACCCGCACAAGTGCATCATGAAATGGGAGGCTAATGGAGAGAACCCCAAGATAAGGTCAGAAGGCAGCTTGGTTCGCTTGGTCCTCATCTTGGTACACTTGTTTTGGGAAGGAGACGTCTCCTGGATGGCCCTCTGCTCACCCCAAAAGGAGCTAAGCTGCTCCAAAGGTCTTGGGCCAGGAGGAAGACAGGAAGAGAAAAGCAACTTTCTGTGCTCTCTTTGTTTTTTGTGCTGCTTCCACTTGCAAGCAAATCAGCAAAAGTTCTCTCTCTTCTTCACATCCTTTCTCTTTCTCCAACTCCTCCTCCTTCCCCTTGCTTCTTCTTCTCCTTCTTTCTTTCCCCCTTCTCCTCATTTCTAGCTTCTTCTCTTCCTCCTCCTCCCATCATCATCATCATCATCATCATCATCATCATCATCATCATCATCGTGGCCACCACCACCACCACCTTCATTTTTATTTGTATCCCACTTTTTTCCTCGGAAGGACCCAAAGCGGCGTACAGTACTTTTAAAAATGAAAGCATACTTTAAAAAAACCACAGCGTGCAAATTAAACAAACAGTAATTAAAACGGAGGGTCATCTTGCTAATAACTTTGCATGCACAAGTTCCCCTGTGCATGTGGTTTTGTTGATTTGGCCACAACGTAATGTCTGTATGGAGTTGAAGGTTGTGGAAGCAGAATTGAGCATGTGGCGCTGCTGTCCATGTGGCTCTGCTGAGCTTTGTGCATCATCACATGATGTAGAGTTACTTTCCATCTCCTTAACGAAATATCTGAGCCACCAACTGAAATCTCACACTGGGGAGACCTTGTGTGACTTTATGCTCAGAGAGCGATGCATAAGTTGTGTTGACTCCACTTTGTCACTCAGTTGCAATGTTGTGCAGTTGAATCCACAACCAAATGCGTGCATGCGCTGTGCAATGGAGATCTATGTGCAACACAGCACAAAGCGTATGTCCATCCATGCACAAAGTAGATCCATGTGCACAGTGTGGATCCTTGGAGAATGCACGTGCAATGGCGCCACAGGTCCAACTCTGCATCCACCACTCCACAACTAGGGCTGTTTCTCATGGGCCAAAAGTGTCCACCCACTTCCATGTGGGAACTTGCACATGACCAAGGCAGTAACATGATCCAGGCCACCGCCACAGCTCAGATGTGGTCAGAAACTCTCTTGCAAAGTAGGTTTCATCTTCTTTTCCAATACTGTCCCTAAATTACATTTAATTTTTTTTTTTTTTAAGAAAAGCTTTTTGGATGCCCAGTGAGGTGCAAAGTGGGGGAGGAATCTCTTCTACAAACCCAGCAGTGCAAAACACACAACATTCATAAAGCGAAGATCAGTCACAGTGATAGCGAGTTCTCCTCCGCCAAATGGTTTTTGAAATTGCCTTTGCTCTCCCTTCCAGAGATGTGTTTGCAGTGGACTTTTGTCTGCCGAAGAAAAGAAATCACCAGGCGCAGTGCTTCTCATTATGGCTTTATTGGTTTTAATTGCTTTCAATCCAGTTTTAAGATTGTATTTTGTCCGCAGTTTTATCTGGATCTTTCGGTTTTAATTAATCGGTTTGCGACCCGCCGCTGAGTCCCATGCCTAAATCCTATTGTCACTTGTGAATAGAACTGCCGAAGCACTGGGATTTAACCACTTTTTGGCTTATTATTCGGTGGGTCTACTCTAATCAAGAGTCTGTAGCAGCCCATGAAGCCCCCTTCAAGCCTGTGAGTCTATAATTCTTCTATTTGCTATTTTCCCTTGGTTGGCGCCTTTTCTTTGGATGCCTCAACTGTGTTTCTAAATGCCCGACTGCAGTTTTTAGGCATTGCAATGCTAGAAATTTGGGGACTGAACTTTATGTTGGGAGTATAGGATTTTGATTGGGTAGGGACAATGCCCTGATTTTGTCCCCCTCCCCAGTTGTGTACAAGTATTGCATCTTCTTTGTTGGGGATGCCGAATCCAACAAATCCTTTCCCATCCCACCTACAGGTGTAAGAAAAATACAAGCTTCTCTTTGTCAGGGTGGTCTTCAAAAAGAGGCTGGACGGCTACCTGTTGGGGATGCTCTAGCTGGAGATCCTGCATTGAGCAAGGGGTTAGATTTGATGGCCCATCGGGCCCTTTCCAACTCTGTGATTTTATGGTTCTGTTTCTTCTTGCTGGTGCTCCCCCTTTGCCACCTCTCATGAATCATGGATTACCTCTGCAGAGAAATGAGGTGATGCAGCTGACCTTTCGTTTCCTGGATGATGCAACTGGGGCTGACTGTGTTTCCATAAAAAAGGGACTCTGCAGCCCTGCTGACACACGGGCAGGACCCCTTGAGGTCTCTGAGTGGCTCTTATTGGCCTGTGTGGCCAGGCTAGTGTTGGCTGCACATCCTGCCGAGTCAGCAAGCTGTAATAGAAATCCATTCTCTTCTCCCCTCTAGCATTTTTCATCATATATATATACTGGATGTTCTGGATGGATGGGAATTATAAAGGGAGATCTCATGATTACAGGAGAATGCAGTGAGTCAACCAGGTTGTTGCTGAGAAGGACAAAAGGAGGCACTTGGGGACTATTGGAAGTGAGAGTTTAATAGTCACTTCTCCTTTTCAGAGTTGTGTGCGTACTGGTTGTTGTCAAACTGCAAAGCCAGAAGGACAAAAGGATGGTTGAGAGGACAATGTGTCTTCCTCTCTTCTTCCTTTCTCAAGGGCTAGCTTGATTGTAACGTGGCTGACTCACAGCTTGGAAAAGTTCCTTTGGGAATGACGAGTGCCCAGATCCCCTGGCTAGTTTGGAAAGGATCCTCTCCAAATCCCTCAGCTACTTGGAAACAGTTCCTCTGGCACTACCATTCCCAGAACCTATGGTTTGCACTCCAGAAAAAGTAACTGTCTAGGATCCCCACTTACATCTTTGTACATGGACTTACTTCTGCAGGAATTATATGTCCATGTACCGCAAAGGGCTGCTGTTATGTTACCACGTAGGGGAGCTGCAAAAGCGATGCACAATGGCATTGATACACATCATGACCAATGCTCATTGGTTTCATTGCACATGGATCCCATCATGCATTGTGACACTAACTAGAGAGTGCCAACGGGCACCAGGGCACTCTCACTGGTGTCCTGCTGTGCATTTTTGCAATCCATTAACAGGTTTTCCTAGTGTCTCTGCTACACAGCTAAGTGTATGTAAAATCACACAATGCACACTTGTGATAGAAGATTCTAGGCAGTGTTTCTGAACTCTGTATACCAACCTCATTCATTGTGCTAATGCATTTTACTCCTGCAACAATGATAGATAAGATTTTTTTTTTCTTAACGGAACATAGGAATGAGAAATGCTGGCGTGTGGGGAGGGAGGGATTTGCAAAAACCCTATCCGTTCTTGCACACAGCAATGAAATAAGTGAAGGTTTCCCTCCTCCCTAACTCAATTGGATTCTTTTGCTTGTTTCTGTGCACCTTCCTTGAAGTTATTTGCAAAGATTTATATGCTGCTTAGATCCCAACATTTCAAAGTAGTATATATCATGAAACTATAAAGGAGACACGATGCATAAATACAGAGGATACCCACAAATTATTTTTGTAGTCCAAGGAAGTGATGTTGGGTTGGACAGGACGGGGAAAGTTTGCTCAGAGAGGTTTGTTTTGCAAATGTGTTTGCTTCTGTCTAATGTGGTTTCCTGTCTATCCGCAGGTCAGGTTATCCTGTACGAAGCCATGCTTGGATTTTAATAGCCATGTTTCGACTTGCCATGGATTTCACCTCTTGTGATTCTTTGGGCCAAGGCCTTAGACACCCCCTGTTGCAAAGACCCACTCCCTGGTACGGATTCCCTCACAGCCCGTTGTGGAGTCTTAAATCCGGGCAGCAAGTGAGGGCGCACGGGACTGCAAGGAACCACGCGTTCCCCTCTTTAGAACGGTCGAGCGGGCGACTGCCCAAAATCTATCATTCCAAAAGGCTACACAAAGCCACAGACCTTCTCTGGAAAAGTGGGCGGCCCGAGCGCTTGGCGTCGGTGAAATCGGGACCTTCCCTGCTGGCCTCTGGGAGAACGGATTCCTTGAAAAGGAGGAAAAGGTATCTCCGGCCCGTCGGCAAGCCCACAGTGGAGCCGGAGGTGATTGTATGGGGATCCACCAGTCCTTTAGATCCCCTCGAGAGCAGCACCTTCCCGGGGATTTATGAGAGCACGACCACCTCGGTTTTACAACGCACCACGACGACGACCACCATTTCCACCACGACCACCACCACGATCTCCACCACCACCGCGGCTTCCACGACAGTCCCGCCCAAAGGGCCCGGCCCTGGGTTTGGGGGCCCCAGGAACAACCCAGGTGGGGCTAGCACAATGGGGCCACTGGTCACCTCCGACGGCAACAGGAAAGAGGTGGACGCTCCTCCGCCTAAGATACCAGGAGAGAGTTCAGGTATGTTTAGCTTGATGTTTCCAGGGGGCTTTCTTACAGGCATGGCACACGCATGGCACACACGGGAAAGAATGAGTATAAGCTGTCCTAGTACACGTTGATATGGAGATGGACCATTTCTGAGGATCCGGGGACTAATTTCCTGCCCTCCAGCATCCCCGGGGACTATGGGGTATACAGGAGGGCAAGTAAGCGAAGAAACTGGCAGTCACCAAATGTTCACTTCCACTTTGGAAACCTAAATGGATTTTTGGGATGGAATGTGTTTAAAAGGGGAATCTCCACTGCAGGAATGGCAGTGAATCTTTCACTCATTTTGTGGGTCACACAGTTTCCCTCTCTTTGTGTATTTCCATTTCTATCTCTACATTTATATGCTTATATAGAAGGATAAAGTTAAAGATGAATCTATATTTAAAGGGTAAATAATACAGATTTTCCCAGACTCAGTGACAAAGGGTCTTGGCATACCACGTTGTACCTTTGAAAAAAAATGGACAAGCGTATTGAGATTTTTGCATTCTGGGAAGTTTTATGAAAATTCTATTTGCACACCCACAAAAAAAATTGATTTGCACGCAGTTTTCTGCACCAAACACACAACTTTACTGCTTTCTGCACACAATCTAGGTCTTCTGTCCTCATGAATTTTTTGCCCCAGAGTCCATAAATATGAAAAAGATCTGAAACAAATCTCTGCCAGCTGTTGGAAAGTTTTAAAGTCCTTTGTTGGAGTGCTGAGAATGAAAATAAGTGGAGATTTGATTCTCTAATATCCGTATCCATCTGTATCTATGATCCGAAAGACTGATAAATGCTACCTAGGAGAAGAACAGGGAAAGTTATTGATGCAAGGAGGTGATTTATTATAGAAAAATGTTGCTTAAGAAACAATTCTCAATACGTTTCGCATGCAAGTGTATTTCTCCCAGGGAAACTCACCCTTGGTAGTTTCATCAAAAGAGCATTTCAGTAAGGGTAATTGTCGATGCTTGCACACCAGGTATGAGATAGTTAATTGTGGAGGATGT
The DNA here is from genome assembly GCA_948474755.1 of Ctenosaura bakeri. Taxonomy (NCBI): domain Eukaryota; kingdom Metazoa; phylum Chordata; class Lepidosauria; order Squamata; family Iguanidae; genus Ctenosaura; species Ctenosaura bakeri. The sequence goes on along the minus strand of CAOLHI010000366.1, from coordinate 477,120 downwards.
TCATGACAAGGCAGAGAAAATGATTAATTAATTAATTAATAATTTAATTAATTAATTAATTAATTAATTAATTAACAGACCATCACAAGCACTGAAGGCTGACCAGTCCTCACACAATTTTATATAATGCACAGTTAGAACTTCCCCAAACCTGCAAAAATGTGCAGGTATGGGAATTTATGGAAGCTTTCATCTCTCTAGATAGGCTTCCTCCAAAACTGGGAATGGGGGAAGATGTTTAAAAAATTAGTTCAAGTGTTGTGGCTGTGAGATCTGGTCCAAGTTTCAAAATGGAGACCTATAGATTCCATGAGAGTGGCAGATGTTGGATCCCATAATAGTGGGATGATGAATAGACTCCAGGTTTTGAATGGGCTTGAAGGAATTACCCAAGTTGCTGAATTTTATTGGAGAGAGAGGACAAAGTTCAGCACCCTGGAGAGCTCCTTTGGAGTCTCAGCTAAACCGCAGTGTTGATTCACCGCCCCCTTGACACAAAGTCCACAAGCCACCACTGTGGAATGAACTGGTTGCTTGTAGGTGATGTGGATCACACCTGGCTATGCATTCTTGCATGTAGCTTTTCATAGAACCATAGAATCATGGAATCACAGAGTTGGAGGAGATCCCAGGGGCCATCCAGTCCAACCCCCTGCCATGCAGGAATCCCACATCAAAGCCCTCTGGACAGATGGCCATCCAGCCTCTGCTTAAAAACCTCCAAAGAAGGAGACTCCACCACACTCCATGGAGGCAGCAGCAGATTCCAGAGCTGGACAGCTCTGACTGTCAAGAAGTTCTTCTTGAGGTTCTGGTGGAATCTCCTTTCCTGCAGCTTGAATCCATTGCTCCTTGTCCTGGTCTCTGGAGCAGCGGAAAACAAGCCCACTCCCTCCTCGACATGGCATCCCTTCAAATATTTAAACATAGCTATCCTGTCCCCTTTTAACCTTCTCTTCTCCAGGCTAAACATCCCCACCTCCCTAAGATGTTCCTCATAGGGCTTCATGGCTTCCAGACTCTCCACCGTTTTGGTCACCTTCCTCTGGACACGCTCCAGCTTGTCCATATCCTTCTTGAATTGAGGTGCCCAGAACTGGACACAGGATTCCAAATGAGGTCTAACCAAAGCAGAATAGAATGGTACCATTACCTCTCTTGATCTAGACACCAGCCTACTATATTTTGCATTACCTATTTTGGTGGCGAGGTGATAACTGTGACATGAAGATCTCTCTCCTTCATGGCAGGGGGTTGGACTCAGTGGCCCTTGTGGTCTCTAAGATTCTGGGATTTCCCCCCTCCCTGACCCATTGCCTATTTGTACAGCCTGCAAGGACTATTTCAACACAAGAGCCTTTTCCACCTTCACTTCAATGTTGTGGAATCCCTACAACTGGAAACCATTCTAGGGAATGTCCCACAATGAGTTCTTGTCAACATTGTATGCAATTTTTTGTTGCTCTTCGCAATCAGGGGTGAACTTAAATGAATTTCAACAGCACTCTTCTGTGACTTTGTATGCATAGATTGGGGGATCCCTTCTCTTTCACTGAAGCTTTGTCACTCCCTCTCTTCCCACATGAATTCCCCTGTTACCTCTAACACCAAATCTTGCTTTTATTTATTGTGCAATAAACAAGAAATCAAACAGTGATAGATCTTGATCTATGATACTACAAGGAGGTGGGGTTCTTTTCTGGTAAGTAGACAGGTTGACTGGTTTTGGAGGAAATTTTCACAAAATAAGAGCTCACGCCCTCCATAGCCACATACCCCTGGTCCAAGGAATAAATAAAAATGATCAGCGGTCGTTTTAACCGGCTGATATTTGAGAATCCTGCCCCACCTCACACCCATTGACTTAATAATGGAGAACTTGAGAACTTGATCGCTGTCTGTTTTATTCCCCATTGTATAATTCCCACAATGGGAGTTTTCTCTCCCATTAGTTGCATTCTTTGCATGGAGCCTGACCCAGAAAAAGTTGTTCCTGTTAACCAAAGGATTTGGATAGGAGGGTTTTGGATATAGTTACGTATTTCTCTTCTCAGCAGGGAAGATGTTGAAAAGGCTTTGTGGAATTCCATTGAGTGACCCAAGCGGGTGCCCTTTAGCGCCACACTAATGGTGACTGTTAAGTTGGGTGTTTTGAACGGGATAATCTTGGTGCATTGTTAACACAGGCTGAGCTTCTGGAGCTGTTTAAAAATCTGTTGCTTGGTGGAGTGGTCTGTTTAGGAGCACAAAATCCAGCCATTTTAAACTATTCTTGCATTGTATGGCTGGCATTCTGTTGTAAGGGTAAGTCATTGTAAACAGATGCATGATTACATGAGGTTGAATTGCGTGGTTGAGCGATGCTCATATTCTCTGGAGGTGAAGGGAGACGTAGCTACATTTTTGGGACCACTGTGGTCTCCGTGCCCAACACTCCCTTGTGGGCAATGGCCTCCATGCACTATGAATCCTGTTGCACACTGGTTCCATTTCACATTGCGCGGTGGAAGCTTTCCTTGTGCAAATGGGCCGTCTTGCACAGTGCTCCATTGTGCATTTTTTTGTTATTCACTGGCATGATTGTGCGCCATATCGGTGACATATTTCTGCCGCCGTAAAGTACCGCGACGTAGCCGCCGATGCGCCATCTCGGTCATTATGTTTTATATCGCTTTTATTATTTGCTTGTGCTTTTTTTGGTGCTTGCATTATGTTTCACAGACGGCCTACAGTCACAGGCAATAAATTTATTATTGGCGTTTATCTCCCTGTCTCATTTGTTGCCATTTGCCTGCCTGCATCCGAAAAGTTCGTCCTGTGCAGAATCGCGGGCCATCCGTTTCCTCTCTCCCTGCCGCTGTCTTCGTAAGAGACCTTAGCTAGGAGTGGTCTTGTGGTCAAAAAAAATCTCTTTTTTTCTCATTGAAAATGGAATTAAATATCACTTTCAAGAAAACGCTCAGCCACTGAGCAAGCTGGAATTTTCCTCTGATCCTTCATTTTTATGTAAGGCATTCTCTGAGGGTTTAAAGGGGGTTTGTCTCTAAAGCTTTGCAAATCTGGGCCACAGAGGCTTAATCAAATTTAAGCATGCTGCTTGTTCCTTAGACGGCTTCCCAGCAATATCATTCACTCATCAGACCCAGAAGTGGGTTTTCGGTTTATTGCAAATGTTGTTTGCCGTTGCCAAAGTTAAACCGGGAGAGCTCGTCTACAACTTGGAGTAAATAAAATCTCGGAATTGCCGGTTGCGGCCCACTGTAAAGACAGGAATTGTTGGGATTTTACAGTATAATCTATACCCAGATTAATTTCTCTAATGGACCCGTCTTCTGAAAGAATAGATATTAACGTACTCCTGTCTCTGAATACAGAACTACTCATTAAGGGAGATGTACGGCTCTGGCTGTAAGCAGAAGGCTTATCTGTCTTCCTTTTTCCAGAAAGGAAAAGGGTGGTGGAACTAAACGGGGAAGGGGGTTGACCAAGCTCCCCCGTTAGTATTTTATTTATTTAATTATATTTCATTTACTTAGCATATATGCCGCGTTGCTTCCAATCTGCGAGCCAAAGTAGCAGAGAGATATAACCAAACCGAAACAGATATCTTTTAAAAATTCAGCAAGCAATCGTATTAAAAACATCGATGTAAAGCAATTTTCAAAAGTATTTAAGACATCATCGTGAAGAAAAAAGCACAGCATATCCCATTAAAAGACCCTTCTGCAATGGCCAGTTAATATGTTTAAATGATGAGGGCTTTGCGTGTCGGCCATCGTAGGTCAGAGCTTAGATTCCAATAGAAAGGAATTCCAGAGTTTGGGAGCGGCCACTGAAAAGGCCCTGTTTCCCATGTCCCCAAGAAACGTCCCTATGGGGTTGGGACTGAGACAAACTTCTTCCTTGGGGATCTCTAAACCTGGGCAAGTTGATATATGGAGATGCAATTCCTTCCGGTAATCTGAACCAATAAGGCTTATACATACTATAGCATCCACATCTTGCTAAGACTGCAATAGTCCAGTTTATTTAGCATCTGCTTTCCTTCAGTGGCCTGAAAAATTTATATATAAGTATGCAGCTATGTGGATCTGTTGGTCTAAAGTAGGGCTGGGAATCATGCAGTCTTCCCGATGTTTTTCCAACTGCAACACCCAGCTTCCATCATCATTGGTTATGGTAGCTAGGTGCTGCTGGGAGTTGCAATCCAACCACATCTGGAGGGTCCCAGGATTCTCACCCTGATTTTTCAATGGGTCCCTTTTGTGGAGGGGAGGCGTTTTCCTTTATTTTATGAATCATTTTGGAAGCCCAGAAATGTACGGTTTGCCGACCCTAAATTGCATTTGGGTCTGTATTTCATTCTGGAAGGTGTGAATTGGGTCATACCCCATTTAACTGTGAAACCGATGAAATGCTTAGCCTTCTCAGCTCCTGCAGGTCTCTTATGGCCTGAATCAGGAAGTCTTCATTCCGGAGAGTTTATTGCCGTGTGTAGAGCACGGAGTTAAGACAGAACCTGGCCTTTGTAGACTTAAGTCTCCTTCCTCAGAAGTCTGTTTCATCAGATCTTCCTTTCTGCAACCTGCTTGTTTCTGATGAAGTGCACTTGAGTCTGGGAAAGCTTATGCTCCCAACTTCTTCCTCTCACTCAATCTCAAAGGCACTAGAAAATCCATTTTTCATACTCTGCTTTGGTTAGACCTCATCTTGAATCCTGTGTCCAGTTCTGGGCACCCCAATTCAAGAAGGATATTGACAAGCTGGAGCAAGTCCAGAGGAGGGGGGCCAAAATGGTGAGGGGCCTGGAAGCCCTGAAGCCCTATGAGGATAGACTTAGAGAGCTGGGTATGTTTAGTCTGCAGAAGAGGAGGTTAAGAGGGGACATGATAGCCATGTTTAAATATCTGAAGGGATGCCATGTAGAGGAAGGAGAGGGCTTGTTTTCTGCTGTTCCAGAGACCAGGACAAGGAGCAATGGATTCAAGCTGCAGGAAAGGAGATTCCACCTGAACCTCAGAAAGAACTTCCTGACCGTCAGAGCTGTCCGGCAGGGGAATATGGTGCCTCCATGGAGTGTGGTGGAGTCTCCTCCTTTGGAGGTTTTTAAGCAAAGGCTGGATGGCCATCTGCCCAAGGGAGTGCTTTGAGGGTGTTCCTGCATGGCAGAAGGGGGTTGGACTGGATGGCCCCTGGGGTCTCTTCCAACTCTACATTTCTATGATTCTATGATTCTATACTCATCCAGATTAACAAGGCTATATCTTTAAATTCAACCTGGGCCATTTCCACGCTAGACTTTTATAATGCTATGATTCCACTTTCAACATCCTGTGGAATCCTGGACTTTACAGTTTAGGGAGGGGCCTTTGAGGATGGCCTTTGAAGCCCCTCCCGAAACTGCAAACCCCAGGATTCCATAGGATGTTGGGAGTGGAATCATCGCGCTATAACAGTCCAGTGCGGAAATGGCCTTGGTTAAGTAGCTGCTCTAGAATCCTGGCCAAAGTTTCCAAAAACATTTCCCCCACTTGAAGTGACTCACTGAGACCGAGAAACCTGGCAAATGGTTTGAGGGTGGATGGACGGAGGGACCCCTGCGGAGATACGTCTCGCGTTCCCGACCACGAGCTCCTCCAGCCGTTTCTCCTGGAGGGACCTCCTTGGGGAGGCACATCAATTCATGAACCAGGCTTTCTGGAGCTCCGTTGCCAGTGGCAACGCCTCCCCAACTTGCGTTTGAAGTGGAGCGAGTTCCACCCACGCACATTCATGCCGAGAAAACACTGGCGTTGTCGTTGGGAAGAAGCCCGAAAGGGCAAGTATTCTGGGGTCTTTCTTGGCAGCTTGGAGGCGCGAGGGCGAGAAGGGTTTGTCACCCGCTGAAGCGCAGAGAAAATGACACGCTGTTTAAAAAAGAAACAATAACTTTCCTTTTATAAAACTTTCAGCGAGTTACGCTGGATCCATAATGCATGATGTGTAATCGCGGCTCCGGTACACGGTGTTATGCCTTGTTAGACATTTTCCCACATTACAGTCTGCCCTGGCGCACCGTGGGAACAAAGAGGAACGGAGAGCTGGAAGCACCTGGACATCTAAAGGGTGAAGCCAGCAGAAAAGAGGTTGCCTGTAGCTTAAATATTTGAAGGGATGCCACGTAGAGGAAGGAGGGGGCTTGTTTTCTGCTGCTCCAGAGACCAGGACAAGGAGCAATGGATTCAAGCAGCAGGAAAGGAGATTCCACCTGAACCTCAGGAAGAACTTCCTGACGGTCAGGGCTGTCCGGCAGTGGAATCTGCTGCCTCGGAGTGTGGTAGAGTCTCCTTCCTTGGAGGTTTTTAAGCAGAGGCTTGATGGCCATCTGTCGGGAGTGCTTTGAGGGTGTTCCTGCAGGGCAGGGGGTTGGACTGGATGGCCCCTGTGGTCTCTTCCAACTCTACATTTCTATGATTCTATGATTCTATGATTCTCTGCAAGAGTCCACATTTACAGGTCTCTCGCCCTCCATGATGGGCATGTCATTTCCATCTTTGGGACATCTGCAAGATCCGGACATTCCCGACTGTTGAAACTGCCCATCCGCTTGTCCAGGACTTGGTTGTCTCACGTCTGGATTATTGCAACAGCCCACTGGCACGCTTGCCTTCCAGCTTCCTTCTTAATTCAGAACAATGTCATCCATTTTTAAAAAAATCTCCCTAAATATTCACTCCTTTCTTCTCCCTGTTTCTTCACCAGCTACCAGTTCAGGCCATGGTCTGTTTTCAACGTTCAGTTCTGTTATTCAAGGTTTTGCATTCCGGGTTTAAAACCCTAAAGTGCACCAAACATTTATTTAAACTTGCTCATCAAGGACCTTCAGATCCAGAGAGAAAAGAGCGATAAGCAAACACACTCCTGTTACAATATATTTATTGGAATGACCCCATTGAAGTTTAAGAGAGTAATAATAATACCTGAACACTGAACCATGGCATAATATTGCTGGTTCCTTTTGATTAATTAATTAACCAGAAGGGTGGAGCTGCATTTCACTTGCAAACCTTGCTATATCAGGATTAATAGCTGAAATTGGGATTCAAGTTTGAGATCTTGCAATGGAACTTTGTAACAGATGTTGTCTACCGCCAGCAAAGGATGTTTGCTTTTTAAGATCAATGTATGACCATCCATTTATCTCTTGCCTTGCCTTGCCTTGCCTTGCCTTGCTTTGCCTTGCTTTGCCTTGCTTTGCCTTGCTTTGCCTTGCTTTGCCTTGCCTTGCCTTGCCTTGCCTTGCCTTGCCTTGCCTTGCCTTGCCTTGCCTTGCCTTGCCTTGCCTTGCCTTGGCTTGGCTTGGCTTGGCTTGGCTTGGCTTGGCTTGGCTTGGCTTGGCTTCCCTTCCCTTCCCTTCCCTTCCCTTCCTTCCCTTCCCTTCCCTTCCCTTCCCTTCCCTTCCTTCTTTCCTTCCTTCCAGACCATTTTATCTGTAAAAGCTCATAATATTTCTTCAAGCTTTTGCAGACCCCTTGTGAGGAATCGTGACCCCCCTGAACCCCAGGTTAAGACCTGCTGACTTAGGTATCTCCATAGATTCAGTACCTTGGGTAGCTCCACAGGTTGGGCACCTTGGATAATGCCATGGCTTCAACATCATGGATGACTCCAGTCTCCATGGATATTGGAGCCACCAGTTGCCACTGTTAGGTGGCTCCTTTCCCATAGGTCACTCCATGTCTCTCTCCCAAAATCTCACCCTCCTCCTTTTCCTTCCAACAAGGAAACGTGGCTGTTCCCCTTTTCCCCTTTTCCCCTTTTCCCCTCCCAGGCTTTCCAGGGGACTGGGAACGTCGTTCCTCTAATTTTCTGGTTGACCACAGCAGTGTGTTCAGCTTCCCCGTCCCTCTTGCTGGTGTTTCCCAGGCAAAGACCTCCAGTTGCCACTAATTACTGCTCTACCCAAGGGTTAAGGTTTGCATGGAAGATAAGCCTGCCATTCCGTAATGATATCTGACAGGACTGAGTCACGGCGGGGAGAACCGCCGTGATGCATTTCTGTTTGAACCACCGTCGGCCGACTGCTGTTAATTGCCGTGGCACGGACTGGCCTTCAGCCAATTCCTTTCCTTCCTGATGGCATCAAAAAAAGAGATAGTTGGAGTTAATTTGCTGGACTGCAGATAACGATGCTGCTTTGCTTTGATAGTTGTCACCCTTTCTTTGGCCTTGTGTCCTGCCAGTCAATATGTGGCCCTGTTTGAAGTATCCACGGCCCCAGACCTTGTAAAATCACGGGATCCAATTATATATTGCTTCCGGGGCCCTATTTACAAAAGGCCTGGGGCACAGACCAGGGAACTGAGTCCACATTAAATAAGAATGATTGCAAACAATAATGCCACAGGTAGCCAAGCAATCTACCAACAGAGAGGCATCTAGAAAGCGTTGCAAAGGCCCTCTGGTTCTGAGCGTGTCCAAAACCAACCCAGTCTCAGGAAGAGTTCTTTTGTTAAGATTTATTTTTAATTAAAAAAAAATTACAAAATTACATTCACATTGTTAAACGCTTTATGTACAACTTCCCTCTATTCCATTTTTTTTTTGCATTTCCCCCCAAATTATTCACTTTTACTGTTTTATTAATCACATCCACTTTTATATGCATTCCCCTTTTTCTTAATATTCATTCTGTACTATTTTTAAGAAACAAACAAATTTGAGCCTGTTATTTAGACATCTTTACAGTTATCTCCCACCGTCAAGCGTTACTCCTTTTATAAAAACACTTTATCTCTCCTTATTTTTAATCCATTCTGTCACCAGTTTCCATTCATTTTCCAATTGCTGAACTGAACTCTCTTTTATCAGAGTAGACAGTTTTCCTATTTCTTTCATATCCATAACTTTAATTTTCAATTTGATTCAATTCTGGTCGATTGTCGGACCATTTTTCTCTTTCCGATGCTGTGCATAACTGCAGTAACCATGTATAAGATTATCTTCTTATTTTTGCTTATTTCTTTCTGTTTCCCAATTATATTGAGCAACTACATCTCAGGTGTAATTTCAGACTTTAAATTTAAAATATTTTGGATTGCATCTTTTCCCCCCCCAATTTTTTATTTTTTATTTTTTGCAAACTGGCAAGACCACCACATATGGTAATGGATTCTTAAAGTGAAAGGAAGAGTTCTTAAAGTTTTCTAGATCCAAGAAAAGTGGAAGACAACATCTGGAATCCTACAAATTAGTCCCAACTAGAGTGTTGTGGCTGTGAATTGTCATCAATTGTTTTCTGCTGCTCCAGAGACCAGGACAAGGAGCAATGGATTCAAGCTGCAGGAAAGGAGATTCCACCTGAACCTCAGGAAGAACTTCCTGACAGTCAGGGCTGTCCGGCAGTGGAATCTGATGCCTCCGTGGAGTGTGATGGAGTCTCCTTTTTTGGAGGTTTTTAAGCAGAGGCTGGGTGGCCATCTGTCGGGAGTGCTTTGAGGGTGTTCCTGCATGGCAGGGGGTTGGACTGGATGGCCTGTGTGGTCTCTTCCAACTCTGAATTTCTATGATTCTATGATCAAGTTGGCTTCAACTTATGGAAACCCTAGGAATGAGGTTGCTCCAACATACCTTGCTGTCCTGCTCAGGTCTTCAAGACTCAGGGCTTTGGAATTTTATGGAATTTTATGAAATATTATGGTGTTTTATGGAATTTATTTATGGAATTGCATGGAATTTATCCACTTGTAATGCTGACTTTGTTTTCTACTGCCTCCCAGTTTATCAAACAGCAACTCCTTTTGTAATGAATCAGATCATCTCATGATGCGGCCAAAGTATGATAGCCTCAATTTGGTCATTTTTGCTTCTGGGGAGAGTCCAGGCTTGTTTTGCTCTCAAATTTATTGGTCCATTTGGCAGTTCATGGTATCTATAAAACCCTCCTCCGGCACTGTATCACCATAACAAATTGCAGCGTTAAACTATAAATGCATATATGCTAAAGTGATGCAAACTGAAACAGACACGATCCACCCTGTACTCTTGAGAGTCGAAGGTTAGGAGTAAAGGCTTAACAGTTGTCCTTCACTATTAGTGTGGGAAATGTTTAACCCATTAAGATGCCACTATCTTAATTGATAGCGTCACCGTTAAAAACTGTTGGCAGAGAAAATGGCATATAATGGCTCATTCATCTGAACTTGAGTAGATCCATAGAATCGGGCATCGAATAGGGAGTCAACATGCTTGTAAATTCCATATATTCAATAAGTCTGCTGTAGTTGGGACTAAGAACAATATTTTGATAGTATTGCCTGTATATTTCATGTTTGGTTTCCAGGAGGGAAATAGAGCTTCCTATACCTTTGGGAAGAGGGTGCTTGTTACCTGGTTGCGTGTTAAGCCACACCTGGTGAAATCCCCTCTTCCACACCATTGTTAAAGTTGCAACTGTCCTGTTTGTCGCCTGGAAACCCTGCGTGCCACATTTTGTTCTCGGCTCCTTCAAAGCATATTATTTGGGGAGCTTCGGTTGCTTTCTCAATCTGGCACTTTCCATCTGTGTACAAATCCCCCAGTCCAATTTCTGGCTGTGGTTGGAGGGATTTGCAATCTAGTCCATCTGGAAAGTGCCCAGATTGGGCAGCCTTTCCGAAAGCACGGTGTACGACCCTCTGTGCAATTAACTTCTGCCGCGCAGCTGTCGTATCCCTTCTTTTCTCCCCGTGTGGGCTGTTCATACCCACTCCAAACACCAAAGGTAGTTTAGAAGAGGCTAAAATATGGGAAATTCCTTGCAAAACCCCTCTAAAAATGCATCTAAAAACCCTGAAAAATAACTGGAATAGACTGTTGCATCAAAATGGGTAATGCAATTACCACACATTGGTAATTGCCATAATGCAAACCTAGGTCCACCATAATGGCACTGTTTGTGCCATAACGCAAACCTAGGTCCACCACACACTTGCATATGCCTTTTCACTCATTGCAGAGATTGTCTGGAAACCCTGACCACCCTGTCACCTCTTAACCTTCTCTTCTCCGGGCTAAATATTCCCAGATCCCTAAGCTGCTCCTCAGAGGGCTTCATGGTTTCCAGGCCGCCTCCTCCTTTGGAGGTTTTTAAGCAGAGGTTGAATGGACACTTCTTGGGGGGACTTTAGTGGTGGGTTCTTGCACTGGCAGTGAGTTGGACTAGATGGAGTCCCTTCCAACTCTGTTTATATGTGTTGGATGTTGCACCCTTCAGTGTAAAGGGCATTATAAGTACATCATATCATTAGCTACAGTGATGCCATAGTGTGCCATAGTTATATCTGAAGGCTGCCATACATCTGAAGTCCACATGCATCTTCTACCTTATTCCACCAGCCAGCCAGATTCCAAAGTCTGTCCTCCATCTCCATTAGTTGTCGTTGCTGCAATTCTGTCTCAGTTTTGCTGACCTTCTCTTCAGTGATGACAGCTGGCATGCTCTTAGGTATTTACATCACCGTGAGCTAACTTACATTTGCATCAACGGGAATTGCAATGTTGCACAATGCTTATATTCTCAAGAGGAGAGCATTGTGTTTCTGCGACTATGGTGCAAATGCAGCTAGTGGTGTACTCCTTGCACAACGGTCCCAGTGCAGAAGGTGTCCTGCTGGACAACAGCACATTGCAATGTTCATTTGCTTCTCAAAAACCTCCCTTTTCAGCCAGGCAGTACCCCAACTGAAGGGTTTCCAAGGTGCTGCAGATTGGAGTGCTGGGACATGAAGTCTGAAGCCCTGTGATGGGTGTGGGATGCGTTAAGAACAGGCATGTCTCTGGGTCTGGCTTCCCCTTCTTCTCTCAAGGTGCCCCTGACCAGGAGAGCACTGCAGAGACGTCATTTCCCAGCACCATAATCTGCAGAACTTCAGAAACTCTTTGGTTGGCTGAAGAGAGAGTTGTTGGGTGTGTGTGTGTGTGTGTCTCTCATTTGGCCATTAACCACCGTAAGTCTGAACCTCAGAAGTCCTGAGGTTGCAAGTCAAGCGTATGATCATTTGAAACGTGGGGCTGGAGGATTCCGTGAGCTGGTAAAAAAGATGAATGAATGGAACAAATCAAGCCCGAACTCTCCGCAGGAGACAAAATGACGACGTGGAGGGTGTACTTTGGCTCTATTAGGAGATGATGTGTCTTGTGGCAGAAGGTGGTAATGGGTGGTAAAGTGGAAAGCAATAAGAAAACCACCTTAGAGGAGGCTTGACCCCATCCAGAAGTTGACCTAGGCTTGCAAGACCGAAGCAGGACTTGTTAATCGCAAAGTCTCTTGGAAGTCGGTTTGACAATGGACTATTTGGAAGACTGTATCTCCCTGTACAAACCTGCCAGGGTTTTAAGATCTGTGGGGCAAGGCTTTCTCTGGGTCTCGCTACCATCCCAGCTTCACTTGGTGAGGACATGGGAGACTGTGGCTGCTCCTAACCTCTGGAACTCCCTTCCTCAGGACGCTTGGCCGCCCCCTCTTTAACCTTCCTTTCACCAGCAGGCAAAAATATTCTTCTTTAAGCAGGCTTTTAATATGTGAGCTGGTGGGCTTTTAATTGATTAAGATGCTTTTAAACGTTTTTTGTAGGTTTTTATAATTTTTTCTGTTTTGCTAATGTTTTCTAACTGTTTCCCGAGGCAGAAAAGACTGTGTTGGATATAAGATAACAAGTGAAGAGAGATTAAGGAAGGGCCTTTCCGCACTACACTCTTATAGTGCTATTATTCCACTTTGAACCTCCTATGGAATCCTGGGGTTTGCAGTTTAGGGAGGGGCATTTAGGATTCTCATCCAGAGAGCTCTTTGGCCTCAGTAAACTACAAATCCCAGAATTCCACAGGAGGCTGAAAGTGGAATAATAGCACTATAAGAGTGTAGTGAGGAAAGGCCTTAAGTTTCTTGCAAAAGAACTCCAAATAAGGCTAAGAAGGAAGTAAAAAAAAATAAAAAATAAAAATGCATATTTAATATTAGTGGATAGATGTAAAAGACCAGGAAAACCTCCTGTTTTATTAGAGCTTGTTGTGAATCGAACCAACTTTACATATCTACAGATTTTATTGGATTCTTTAGTACTTTGGGAAACTTTGGGAAACTTGTACAGGATAAAAGGAAATGGAACACAACTGGGTAAGATTTAATGAGATCCAGTCCACGGCAGAATGTGTTACGATCACTTTGAGTATTTTTTTTAATTTGAATTTTTAATAAAAAATATAAAAAAATATTTATTAAAAAAATAAAAGAAGGGTTTTATTAATTTTTAACTTATTTTTGGAAGCCGCCTTGGGTCCAAGTCTGGGAGAAAGGTGGCATATAAATGAAAGAAGGAAGGAAGGAAGGAAGGAAGGAAGGAAGGAAGGAAGGAAGGAAGGAAGGAAAGACCCCCATCCATAGGTTTGCAATAGGTCCAAGTCAACTTAGCAGTAGATAACAATAAAGACACCTAAAATATTCCAACCCATGTGTCCAAACTGGCTTGACCCTATGGAACAGTGTTCGTAACCCTGCTGCCCAACTGTGCCGGAATAACTGATGGATGTCCTAATAAATTGCAATTTTTTTGCAATCTTTTGGATGAGCAACCCTCCTTTGCTAGGTCTCCAGGAGCAATCTGAACCAAGGTGGACCTTGCGCATTGCCATTTTAGGTGTGCATTCCCAAGGACGCTTCCCTTGCTTTTTCGTCCTTGTCAGCAGAGAAGATTTTGCAGCGTCCAGCGAGCGTCATTCACAGAATTCCACCGAGAGGTGGTGGATGATGCTGGTTCCATTAGAATGGGACAAATCTAATTAAAATCAGAGTCCAAGAAAACCTGTTAAAGGGGAAACCGCAAGTGATGGGAGAAGGCAGTGTTGTGCATTCGAGACTCTTCCTTTCAACTTTACATTTGAAACCCTTCCTCTCAGTTCCAACAGAATTTAAGGGGACTTCAATAGGCCAACATCAGGCTGAATGCAAAATCTATTAAAGTAAAGCAGTAGAAATATCTTCCTGTATTTAGGCATTAACTGTTTCTTGGCTCCAGCGGTTCAATTCATGTCTTCAAGATGTCAATAGGCTGGCAGGACAAGGTCATGACGTAGATGCATGCATCTTACCTGGTGATGTAAAGGCTGTTCGTTTCTTTCCTCATCCTTGATGAAAAAGGGTTCCTCGGGATGTCAAGGCCTCCTGCCAAAATAAAATTGTTAAACTATTGGGAGCTGGGTATGTTTAGCCTGGGAAGGTTAAGAAGGGACACGATAGCTTTGTTTAAATATTTGAAGGAATGTCATATGGAGCAAGCTTGTTTTCTGCTGCTCCAGAGACTCGGACACGGAGCAATGGATTCAAACGACAGAAAAAGAGATTTCACCTAAACTTCAGGAAGAACTTCCTGATGGTCAGAGCCATTCAACAGTGGAATCTGCTGCCTCCATGGAGTGTGATGGAGTCTTCTTCTTTGGAGGCTTTTAAGCAGAGGCTAGATGGCCATTTGCTGGGGATGCTTTGAGTGTGTGTTCTTGCATGGCAGGGGATTGGACTCGATGGCCCTCATGGCCTCTTCCAACTCCAGGATTCTGTTATTCTACTTTCTGGAAGGCACGTGGCCAGTTTTCCTTTAAAAATGAGCCATTTTGAATTTTAATTTGAAAAGGCGCGATGAATCATGGGGCTTTTCGTTGCTAGGCTTTAATAATTGCGCGACAGGCTGTATACGTTGCTCAAGATGGTCTCGTTTGGTGCAGAAGGGTTTACGTTCCACTTGGAGACACCATATGCTCAGAAATGAAGGGAGATGAAGCACCTTGTCGGGACCACTTAATCTGGTTGATTGAATATTACGGTTTGCGTTATTCATCTTGTTAAATTTAGTGTGGCAGTAAACGACAAAGAAATATGCTTGTCTGGCTTGGCTGAACCCTTTTCTTTTCTAGTGTTTTATGTTCCCACGTACGGAAATATGAAATGAAAATGCGTGTGTTTGTTTGTTTTTCCATATGGCACCCCAAAGATAAAAGGAGACGTTGGACAGGATGGGAAGGTGATTCTCTTTCGAATGCGGCGGGTAGATTTCCATTTGTGGCATTCCAGATTCTCCATTTATTTTATTCTTCTGTGGAAGAACGAAGGATTTCAAAACTTTTTCCCCCAGTGGGAGAATTTTGCAATATCGTCTGCATTTTTGATGACTTCTTGCATTCAGAAACTTGAAATTTGTTTGCACAGCCCCAGATCCACACGGTGCAAAGCATGGAGGGAGAGAGTCTGTGTTTGCTGGCCCCGTGGGGCAGCGGCCAACCCCTATGACTTCCAGTGGGGTGGGGAACACCTTGGCACCCTCTTGGTGAAGGATGGGGCTCTCCTGTCACCCAAAGTCGGGTGAGGAGCATTGGACTAGAGCTCTGGAGACCATTGGACTGGGACCATGGAGGTCGATTTCCTGTTCGGCCATGGAAACCCACTGGGTGACCTTGGGGGTGTCACATACTCTCAGCCCCAGAAAATCATGGGTAATAGTTTCACCTTAGGTTCACCATAAGTCAGAAATGACTTGAAGGCACACAACAGCAACAGGTCCTTCAGATAACCTTGGCTGGAGTCATGGAGGGCTTTGTAGGTCATCACCAGCACCTTGAATTGAATCACCAGGTTTCATCTAATCTGTGACTGAGATTTGCTTCCTTGCTGTTTGCATCTAGTTGTACCTTCTGGAGCAAAGAATAACAAGACTGTGCCATCTTCTCCATGAAAGGCCTTTTGATATATGAAGAAGAGATGTCATGTTGAGGAGGGAGCAGGCTTGTTTTCTACCACTCCAGAGACCAGGACAAGGAGCAATGGATTCAAGCTGCAGGAAAGGAGATTCCACTTGAACCTCAGGAAGAACTTCCTGACGGTCAGGGCTGTCCGGCAGTGGAATATTCTGCCTCGGAGTGTGGTGGAGTCTCCTCCTTCTTTGGAGCAGAGGCTGGATGGCCATCTGTTGGGAATGCTTTGATGGGTGTTCCTGCATAGCAGAGGGTTGGACTCGATGGCCCCTGGGGTCTCTTCCAACTCTAGGATTCTATGATTCTAAGACAGGTAGAACCTGCGTTGAGCAGGAGTTGGACCAGATGGCCCTTAGAACCCCTCCTACTCAATATTTTTATGCCTTCCCTTTGCTTCCTTTTCTTCAGGCTAAATATGCCCAGCTCTGCCAGGTATTCCCCCCAGGGCTTGGTTCCCTTTCCCTTTTAGTCACCACCTTGTACTCCTTGATTCCCTTGACCCGCTCCTCACCATGGGGAGTAGCCATGCTCAGCAGAGAACGTAGCGTAAGCCTTTCCTTCTGCCATCTCAGCTCTATGTATGGAACCCAAGACTGCACTTGCCTTTTTAGCAGCTGCATCATACTGCTGGCTGATGTTCAGGTCTTTTCTCCCATGCGCTGCAGCTGAGCCAGGAACGTAGGCTGAAGAAAACATTGCTGAGCACATGGCGTGGCTCCAGCTCCTTTCCTTGGAACAAATGTTGTTGCTGGATAATGCACTGAAATGAATTATTGGGGCATAGAGAAGGGTGGTTGAGATAATGTGGACATCTTTTCATGTTTTGCATATTTTATTAATAAAAAAATAATAATCCCAAGTTCAAAGGTAGCTGGCTGCTTTATGGTGGGAACTCCACATGAAGTGATGACAGTACCAACAATGATGATGTCTTTACCTACTGATGGAAGGACAGCCAGGAGAAGGCCATTCTAAACTCCCTAAGGAGGGAGTCTAGGGGCAGCCAGTGAGAAGGCCCCGTCCCCTCTTCCCACCTCCCACTTGCCCAAGAAAGACCTCTCCCTTGGATCTCAGGGTCCAAGCAAGCTCATATGGGACTCCTATTATCCACCTGTGATCATTCAACTATACACCCTTCTTTGGTTTGGCTTGTGTGCTCCTTTCACAACGGGATTGACAATGGAAAGATTTGTCCCCTTGGTTGTCGTTCTGCAAGAAAGCCCTTTTGTTACCCCCAAAAAGCTTAAGCTCGACCTTCTCAGAAGAAAGGAAGTGCCGCTCACTCATGATCTATTGGCATCCTGGTATGTAGTTATTATTATTAATGAGACCGATGGGGGGTTCATCTGTCACCCCCACGAGGCGAAAGGCAAAAATAATGGCCGGGAAGGCGAGGGGCCGTCTGGTTGGGCCGATTATTGCTGGTGGAAGCCAGGGCAGGTGTTCTTGCTAATTGACATAATTAGTCCTTTAAAAATGTGCTGAGATCAGCGCTGAACAAAGGAACTGGGAACAAAATCTGAAGGGAAGGACAGGACCCTGTGGAGATGAGCGCTCGCTTGGGCTCCTGGAATTAAAACGGTGTGAGCTTGGACCTGTCCGCCACAGCTGGATTTCCTACCTAAGGGGGGTCAGATCAGTCAGTTGGGTTTTCTCTCATATTCTGTTAGTATCTGGGGGGCAGGGAAAGAACTTGGATTCTTTCCATCTCATTTAAGAAGAAATGTTGGAGTTCTTGAACTCCTAAATGTATGAGTTAGGAAGCTGCCTCCAACCTGGTTAGATCCCTGCTCTGTGTCAACACTAACTGGGAACTATCTAGGTAGTCCTGTCAATTCTACGTCCAGGCTTTGGGGCAAGGAGATGACATTTCATCTGCTTTTCAGAAGTGAAGGAGGGCCAGGCCTGGTTAGTGCTTGGAAGAAAGAGTGGAGATCTATCATGGTTGGCCTGGAAAGATCTATCATGGTTGGTCTGATTGAAGCCCAGAGTTGACTCTCTGGTTGAACGGAACAAGGGTTTGGCTCAGTCTGAGATGGGCTTTCTGTGCTCCTTGGTTCTTTTTCCATCCTCTACCATTCAGCTGACTTATTGCCCTGTTGGGTTTGTTGCGCCTTCAAGTTGTTTCTGACTTATGGTTGTCCTAAGGCAACCCTAGAAAGCCAGTGTGGTTTTAGTGATCTGAGCCTTGGACTCCCACCCTGGAGACCAGTGTTTGATTCCCTGCCCAGCCACGGAAACCCCTCAGGTGACCCTGTGCACAGCACATACTCTCAGCCCCAGAAAATCCTATGATGGGTTACGCCTTAGGGTTGCCATGCGTACCTGTCCTGGGGTTTTCTTGGCAAGGGTTGTCTTGAGGGAGTTGGCCACTGCCTTCCTCTGAGGCCGAGAGAATGTGACTTGGCCAAGGTCACCCAAGGAGTTTCCATGGCTGAGCGAGGATTTGAACCCTGGCCTCCAGATTTATAGTCCAAAGCTCAAACCACAGCATCATGCTGTCTCTCTAACTACTGCTACTAACTACTGTTTTGAATCATTTTCTTCTCAAAAGAAGCAATAGTTTTTTCAAATTTCTTCCTACTGGGAAGAAAACAGGGGGTGCCATTCTGTAACATGGTCTCCATTGCAGAACTTTATGCTTGCTCAGCTATGTTTAAATATTTGAAGGGATGTCATGTTGAGGAGGGAGCAGGCTTGTTTTCCGCTGCTCCAGAGACTAGGATAAGGAGCAATGGATTCAAGCTCCAGGAAAGGAGATTACACTTGAACCTCAGGAAGAACTTCCTGATGGTCAGAGATGTTCAACAACAGAATCTACTGCTGCCTCCATGGAGTGTGGTGGGGTCTCCTCCTTCTTTGGAGGTTTTTAAGCAGAGGCTGGATGGCCATCTGTTGGGAATGCTCTGATGGGTGTTCCTGCATAGCAGGGGGTTGGACGCGATGGCCCCTGAGGTCTCTCCCAACTCTAGGATTCTATGATTCTATGTCCCAAGTGTGATACAGAACCCGCCTGTTGAATGGCGAAGAACATCTCAGTGTGCCTTGGGTGCAACTAGCATGCCATGGTGCTCCTACCTACTCTCATGCGCTTTGGGAGTCCCCTATGCACATCAGTTCCAATGCACAATGCTCACTTCACCAGTTCCCCTACATAGTAATGTCATTGAATATGAATATGCACTGAATATGCTCAGTTTTGATTTTTGCACACATTGGTCCCACTACGTAGCCATGACTCCCCGACTGAATTTCAGCCGTTGGGTGAAACCAGAAGAGCCATAGCTGCTAGCCAGGGGAAACACCACTAGCCTCCACCGAGCAATGGTCTAAGAAAATCTATGCGCTGTACATGGCTCTTGCAAGTTGCCTTTCCCATGCTGGTGCCCTCGGCTGTCACTGTTATTAAAAGTGACACGTTAAAAGCTTGTTCCTTTGCTCTGGTCCATCAATACCGGAGTGTTGAACTCGGCAGAAAAGAAGCAGGAGAAGGGGGAAAAATAAATAAATAAAAGAGGAAAGGAAGACAAACTCCTTTTCCGTGCTGGCTAGAAAAGCCTATTGATTCTTCCGGTTTTAAAAGGCTGTATTCTCCCCTGATTGAAACCTCGGTTGGAGGCTTAAGATAGCTCTTTTCATGCTTGAGTTAACCGTAAAAGAGCGGGTCTTTTATTGAGTGGTCAGCAGGCTCATTTTCCCCTTGATTTACCTCCAGGTAGGGAGGTGGTTAGAGTTTTTGAGTTTTGTAATTTTAGTCTCTTTCCATTTGGGTCTCTGCTGTGTGACGGAGCATTCGGCAGGGCTGGGTCCCCCGATGCTCAGAGATGGCATGTTGCGTTGTTTCATGAGCCCCGTTCCCCAGGCGGTGCAAATGCAGGGGTGGGCAACTGAGGAGGGGGTGGAGCCCATTTTCCTCTGTCATCCCCCCCCCACCCAGTGGGCATGACCAGAAATGACATTTTATCACTTCCAGTTCCAAGAATCAACCAAAATATGGCTAGATTTCATGGAATCACAGAACCTGAGAGTTGGAAGAGACCCTAAAGGTCATCCACATAATCATAGAAGCATAGAGTTGGAAAAGACCCCAGGGGCCATCCAGTCCGACCCCATTCTGCCAGGCAGGAACGCACATCAAAGCACTCCCTTTGACAGATGGCCATCCAGCCTCTGTTAAAAAACCTCCAAAGAGGGAGGAGACTCCACCACACTCCATGGAGGCAGCAGAATATTCCACTGCTGGACAGCTCTAACCGTCAGGAGGTTCTTCCTGAGGTTCAGGTGGAATCTCCTTTCCTGCAGCTTGGATCCATTGCTCCTTGTCCTGGTCTCTGGAGCAGCAGAAAACAAGCCTGCTCCCTCCTCGACATGACATCCCTTCAAATATTTAAACATGGCTATCATGTCCCCTTTTAACCTTCTCTTTGGCAGACTAAACATCCCCAGCTCCCTAAGCTGTTCCTCATAGGGCTTCATGGCTTCCAGACCCTTCACCATTTTGGTCGCCCTCCTCTGGACACGTTCCAGCTTCCTGATATCCTTTTTGAACTGAAGTGCCTAGAACTGGACACAGGATTCCAAATGAGGTCCAACCAAGGCAGAATAGAGTCCTACTATTACTTCCCTTGATCTAGACACCACACTCCTCTTGGTGCAACCAAGAATCACGTTGGCTTTCTTGGCTGCCACATCTCACTGCTGCCTCATGTTCAGCTTGGGGTCCACCAGGACTCCTGGATCCCTTTCACAAGTACTGTTATCCAGCCATGTGTCTCCCATCCTATATTTGTGCATTCCATTTTTTTCTGCCTAAGTGCAGGACCTTACATTTACATCCAGCCTAACTCCCTTTTGCTATGGAAGAAGACACCATCAAAGCATTCTCTTTGATGGATGCCCATCCAAAAAAACTTCCAAAGAAGGAGACTCCACCATACCTTATTCAGGCATGATCCAACCTCTATTTAAGACCTCCAAAAAAAAAAAAAAAGCTTACCCCAGAGGCAATCTATTTAATTGTTGAACTGCTCTGAGAGTTAAAAAAAAAAGTCCTTCCTAAAGTTTAGGTAGACCTTCTTTTTTTGTGATTTGTATCTGTTTCACAGTCTAATCCAGGGCTTTCCAAACGGTCTGCCGCAACACATTAGCCTGAAGTGCATAGGTGTGTCGCCTACAATCTTGGAAATGTATGTTATTATTTATAAATCCTATATTTTTAAAAATATATGAAAGGTTTTCAAGACACATGTCCCCCCATACATTTTGTTATTACAATTTATGTATGTGTCTATAAGGGGTAAGTTTGACCTCTGGTTTGCTAGTAAAAGTGAAATTACTGTGTCGCGAAATGATGCATGTCTAAAAAAGTGTGTCACCAACATGAAAAGTTTGGAAAGCTCTGGTCTAATCCCTGGAATAGCAGAAGGGAAGTTCACCCCATCTTCTAAATGATATCTCTTCAGATATTTATGGAAGGCTATCATGTCACTTCTGAACCTTCTCTTTTCCAAGCTAAGACATGCACACAAACATTTTGGGATTTGTAGTTTTTCTGCTTTTGCAGGGGTCCTGCACCCCTAATCCTAGCAAATACAGAGGACCAGCTGTGTGAATCTATTTGGCACTGCAGATACCCATCCTATCACCTATCCCAGTTGGCAGGGATGGTCCTCATCCATCCTTTGTCATTCCACCTTTTCAGCTGCTTTTCAAATGTCCCAGTTTCTTCTCCTCCTCCCACATTTTCCTGTTTCTTCTCCGCTTGCTTCAATGGCCACAACCCAAATTCAAGGTGCAAAAGTTGCTGTAGTCAATGAACTCAGCCATTGGAGAGGAGAGGGGGAATTTTGCAGAATTCCGCCCTTCCCAGGAGGCTCAGACAAAAGCAAATTGCTGCGGCTTCTCCTAGACTGTGCGTTCTTGTTCATATCTTTGGCCGACTTGAGCACATGGTGAAGCCGCTTGGCCGCACATCTCCAGGTTTTCATCTGTGATAATTCTGTGAAATGTTGGAGAGTATGCGAATCTAAATTTGAGGAAACAGTGATGTCTTTTCTTCTCTTCCTCTCCACCCAACAGATATAGATAATGATGCACAGATCAAGGGAACATAAAGTACAAAGGCTATGGTAGTTCTTCAGCCACTAGTGGAAATAAGTTAAGAATCATTTTTTTAAAAAATATTATATAACTAACTCCATTTTTATTTTTCTTCTCCCCAGCAGCCCGAAACAGAGAGGCTGTAATTTGTGCACATTTATACTGTTGTAAACACCCCTCAGCCCAGTAGGTCTTACTTCTGAGTAGGGGTGTAACTCTTCACTGTCTGTCTTCTTGCCTTTCAGAAGTTTTCTCCTTGCTGGGACCAATGGTTTCCACCATTTTAATGACTTTTCTTTTGCATTTTGGGTTTTTTTTCTGGAAGACCTAGCTCCGCTCTTGCATGCAAGTGCATTTTCATAGAGGAAAAAAAGGTGACTTCCCCCCCTCTGCCAAATGCACCATTTCTTGTAGACGATTGGAAAAGTGGGTAGGATTGCAGGCCCAGTGCAAAATTTGTTGCTTCTGTACAAAAGACAGGGGCTGAGATTCTGCACCACAGTCTATGTTTTGTTGCTTTGCCAGTCTGTAGCTGCGTTGCAAAAAAAGTGGTGATACTTTGTGAGTGAATTCTGGGTGTGTGCATGCACCACTGGTGCTTCCAATGCACACTGAACCCTCCTGATGAGTATTAAATGCTTCTGATGAGCCCCTGGCAATTCTGGCGTGCACTGGACACTTGTTGTGCATCTTGGATTCTTATGACTGGACATATCCTAGGCTCATTTGGCACTCCAAATGTGTCTCAGCCGCTTCTCACACAGATTGGGCCATCCTGTTTTGTTCTGGCACTTCCCAACTTGCAGAAAAAGTCACTCCAGCATTCTTCTCATCATTATCCAAAAAACCCCCATGTTTTTAACAATTTCTTTTTTAAATTTGCAAATACTCCTCCCACCCCTATGTGGAAACCAGCCTTTTCTGACCTAACGCACTCCAACATATTGGACTACAGTTCCCATTTGCTATACTGACAGGGATGATGGGGATGGTAGTGTATACATCTGCTGGTACCCAGTTGGGAGAAAAGTTGCTTGGCATCCTCTCTCATCAACATATTTTGGCTCAAAACAGGGAATTTGTTCTTCGGTGGTGGGCAGGAGATGTCGGGGAGAGAAAGAAAGTTAGCAATTAGCAACCCCGGCTCATTCCTCTTGGAAACGGTGCATCTTTGGGTGCGTTACCAGGGAGCTGGAAATGCTATTGACAAACTATCAGACTCCAATTCTCTCTCTAGGAGGTAGAGGGAGAGGAAGAAATAAAGGAAAGGCATGGAGAAAATCTGTTCCTTGAACTGCTGTTTCACGTTAAGAACAGATTAAGCCCACGCTAGTACAATTTGTGCATTTGCGTTTCATTCCTCCGAGAAAGAATTCAAGGCATCTTAGGTGAAGCTGACTTGTTTTGCCCTCACAGCTGCCCTAAGAGGCTGAAAAGAAATGAGCTTCAGGGGGGCTGAATTTTGCTCCAGTTTAAGACAGTGATGGCTAATGGTTTCTAAGTCAGGGGCATATCTACTCCGTACTTCGGTCTGAACTTTACGGGAGCTATCCAAAGTGGTGATCCCTGAATAGATTCAGCCCTTTGGATTGCATTATTGGCATCCAAGCTGAATCTTGTAGGGGGTGCACAAGCTGTCGTGTGCAGGATAACTCCAGTCCCAGAGATTCAGTTGAGAAGTCTGCAAAAGCTTTATTCAGGAACTTCAGAGCAACAGCAGCACATTCGAGCAACTGCCAAGACTAAAAACCCTATTGGATTTGCAGCATCTTATAAGCGGTAAAAATGACAAACTTTCACATGCAAGGTCCCCGTTTGAGAGCTAATTAAAACAGCTCCTTTTCCAGGCTTACTTCCCGCCTGCCAGCAACCTGACCTCATCTCTGCCTTTGTTCTCCCCTTTATCATGGTTTGCTAGAATAACATACTTTTATTTCCAAAA
The DNA here is from genome assembly GCA_948474755.1 of Ctenosaura bakeri. NCBI lineage: Eukaryota > Metazoa > Chordata > Lepidosauria > Squamata > Iguanidae > Ctenosaura > Ctenosaura bakeri. The sequence goes on along the minus strand of CAOLHI010000366.1, from coordinate 453,320 downwards.
TGCTGTTTCCTCATTCACTTTCCACCCTCCCCTTCTGGCCCCTTTATTCCAAGAATTATGTGGCACCAAAGAGCAAATAACATGGCATGAAAGTGCATGGTGAATTCCAGGGCATTATAGGCTATCAAACGTCAAAAATGGCATTGGGATGGCATGGCAGGGAAAGCAAAGCTGACCTGACCCATCCCACACGCATGGAGGCACCAGCCACCACTGGTCTAAGCCCAAGTCTTGGTAGGGAAAAGTGAACAATTTATCCAGCCCTTTTATATTGAGAAGAACTTTCCAAAACTCATGCTGTTCTCCAGAACAGAGCTTCCAAATGGCCAAATAAGGACCTTGTCCTTATTGTTGCCATTAATTTTATGTGACAATCTGGTGATCCTCGCCTAGGGTTCTCTTGGTGAGACTTAATCAGAGGAGACTCCCCATGGGCTTCCTTTGAGGCTGAGAGAGTAGGACTCCCCCATGGTCACCCGTGGTTTCCCAGGGCCAAGCAGGGACTTGAACCCTGGACTCCCAAAGTCCCAGTCCAGCATGCAGGCTACTACGGCTTCCTTCAAGCTGACTATGGTTATCCTCTAACAGAGTCCTCTGGGTGAGATTTATTCAAAGAATTCTGAATTTTCCTTCCTGGACTACAAATCCCAGGAACCATGGGATGCAACTCTGGCTATTCAAGCTGAATCACAGCGCTTTTAATTGTGTAGCTAGTCTGTAAGGGCCACAGTGCTCTGCCATTGCAATGCCTGAATGAAGCAGACAGTGAAGGAGAGAGAAAGAGAGAGGTTGGGATATCTTGTCTGAACACCGAACACATTTGTTCAAACATTGCAAAGCTCAGAGGTCCCCGAAGCACCTGATCTTTCCATTGTAACCTTTCTGATTATTTTGACATCTTCTGTTAGAGTCAATTACACTCCACTTGCAGTCGCCGCGGCCCCGGACTCCGCGCTGGCAGAGATGAACTTTTCTTCTCTGCGGCTGAGCGCAGCTCCTGTGCTTTGGGCATCAAGAGGAGGAGGAGGAGGAGGGCCTCTTCCATAATGATCCATCATGAATCCCTTCATGGACTCCAGTTACAAATGTCAGCTGCCGTAGGGAGCCCAAATGGTTTTTATGTAAAACAGTGGGATTTGTTTTGTGCCCCAAACTTCACTTACTGCCTGCCTTCCTGCCTCTCTGTCATTCATTGTCTGGCGTCCTGTAAGTAGGAGGTGCAAGTGTGAGCTGTGACGGTTGGGGTCTATGACTAAGTCCTTGCAGGATTCTCCCTGCAAGGATCCTAGCCTTGACCCCATTCTTTGCAAAATCCTGCCCAGCAGTGATGTAGACTGAAGTCCATAGACTTGGACTCAAGTCACTTCGGTGACTCAACTCAGCCATAAATGATGCACTGACTTGGCTTGATTCGAGATGGTATATTTTTAACGACTGACTTGCTGCCCTTGGTTCAGTAAGCTAACCCATCCATCCAGACACTTTATGACTTTGAGCAATGCCTCCGCCTCTTTTTGCCTACTAGTCACATGCAATCTCTCTCAAGCCCAAAGTGTGGGCCCATTTCTCAGAGGGGAACGGCAAACAGGTTGGGCAAGGGGCTTGAGCCCTGCTCAGCAGCCTGTCCCCACTGCATATCGGAGGATCTTATTCCCCACTTCCAAAGCTGCAGATGGCAAAATTGCAAATGTGGAGAGCCGACTCTGCTTAAATCAGTGGTTCTCAACCTGTGGGTCCCCAGATGTTCAAAAACTTCAGCTCCCAGAAGCCCTGAGCATTGACTATAATGGCTGGGGCTTCTGGGAGCTGAAGTCCAAACACATCTGGGGACCCACAGGTTGAGAACCACTGGCTTAAATGGTTAAAATTGACTTTATTTCACTCTATCCAATAATTCTGGAATTTTGGTTGGGGTATAAAGTTGGCTCCCAGCCTTGAGACTTGACTTGAAAGTATCTTCAAGGACTTGAAACTTGACTTGGAGTAAAAGACTTAAATACACCACTGCTGCCTGGTAGCTCAGACCCAGCTGGCTGCTCAGATGCAGGGCAGCTGGAAAGGCCAGGAGCCAGCCAAATAAGGGCTGGGTTTTCTCTACAGCCTTTGCCACAGCAACATGGTCTCCGGTGCTGCTTGCAGCCTCTCTGGATGCATCAATGTTCCTGGCCTTGCTGACCCCTGGACTTCCAACCCAGTTCCTGCTTCCTGGACCTGCTCCTTGCCTCTGGCCCTCTTGATGCCACTAGACCTCTGTTGCCTTGGACTCTTGCTGGGTTCTGGCCTCTGGCCTCTGGCCTGTTCCCTGGACCTGCCTCTGGCCCTTTTGGGCTCTTGGCACTAGGTGGACCTCTGCCACCTTGGGCTCTTGTTAGGGCCTCCCAACCTGGTCCTTGTTCCCTGTCCCAGCCCTGGCACCTGCATCTCATATCCTTGCTGCCCATGCCCCGGACCATGACATAAGCCCACCATATTCTGGTTCGTGTTTTTAGTTGCTGTCTTAGAGGTTGGTACTCCCTTCCAGCCTCTGGAACAGTCTGTCCATTTTGCTTTCTCTTGGATTTGGTTAAAGAAAGACATCTTGGGGATCTCTCCATGGAATCTAGCAGGAAATTCACAATTTTTGGAAACCAGCTGAATGGCCCGTTCTCTTCTTTGAAGTTTGGCTTATCTGAAAGCTAGGGCAGCCTGGCTTTTCAGAGCTCTTCCGTGTTGGGGAAAAACTGCATTTTCCTGATCCAACACTTTTGAAAGCGAGCCCTTGAGGGAACGGAGGATTTCTTGGCTCTTAATTAGGAACGTATGGCTCCCAGCAATCACGATGCTGACTTTTATGGTCGTGGCTCAGCAAAAACCGTAGTCCCAAATCAATTTTCATCAGAAACAAATTACACCGGTGGCGATCGGGGCCCCCAGAACATCCATGAAAGGCACCAATATCTACGGAGCTGAGATACCTGTAGGGCAGAAAACCAAGCTCTGTGTGTTCTGGCTTTTAGGTAGAAATCAGCCATTTTGTGGAGAAAGCGAACTTTTCTGATCTGGGGAGGCCTCAAATTTAGGTTGTGTGAATATTTGCCTTCATTTGACCCTGATCATTAGGTGTTTCCACCATCCCATACCTGGTGGCTGACTTTTTTCCCGTTTCCTTTGCCTAGTTGTGTGGGTGGATGCATTGTGTGGAACTGTTTCAGTCTCATCAGTAGAAAAATACTCATACTGATGTGGGTCTCACATGAAATCCTGTGTCTGGTTCTGGGCCCCACAGTTCAAGAAGGATATTGACAAGCTGGAAAGTGTCCTGAAGAAAGTGTCCAAGGTGACCATAGGTCTGGAAACCAAGCCCTACAAGGGACAGTTTAGAGAACTGGGTACATTTAACTTGGAGAAGAGAAGATGGAGAGGAGACATGTGTCCATACCATGTCCAGTTTTGGGCACATCATTTCAAGAAGGACATTGACAAGCTGGAGTGTGTCCAGAGGTGTGTGACCAAAATGATGGAGGGTCTGGAAGCCATGAAGCTTCCAGCAGCAGCTTAGGGAGCTGGGGATGTTTAATCTGCAGAAGAGAAGGTGAAGAGGGGACAGGACAGCTATGTTTAAATATTTGAAAGGATGTCACATCGAGGAGAGAGCGGGCTTGTTTTCTGGTGCTCCAGAAACTAGGACATGGAGCAATGGATTCAAACTACAGGAAAAGAGATTCCCCTTAAACCTCAGGAAGAACTTCCTGATGGTCAGAGCTTTTTCGGCAGTGGAAGACGCTGCCTCCATGGAGTGAAGTCTCCTCCTCCTTTGGAGGTTTGTAAGCAGAGGCTGGATGGCCATCTGTTGGGAATGCTTTGATGGTGTCTTCCTCTGTGGCAGAATGGCGTTGGATTTGATGGCCCTGGTGGTCTCTTCCAACTCTATGACCCCATGACAGCCACATTTACATATCTGAAGGGATGTCATGTGTAGGATGAAGCAAGGTTGCATTTTGCTGGTAGACTGCTGATGATATAGGGCATGTTGGCAGAAGTGTAGCTATGGTGGGGGGCAAAATGAAAACTCTGTGCCCTCGAAGTAAGAATTCTGCTGTTGTTGCATGCCTTCAAGTCATTTCCAACTTATGGTGACCCTATCATGGGGTTTTCTGGGGCTGAGAGGGTGTGACATGGCCAAAGTCACCCAGGGGGTTTCCATGGCTGAGCAGGGAATTGTACTCTGGTCTCTGGGCACGTAGTCCAATGCTCAAACCACTAGACCATGCTGGGTCGAAAGAAGAATTCTACTCCAATGAAATTTTCCTTCACTCCCTAAATTTATATTCGAGAACAAGATGTTGAAAATCATTCACACCTAGAATTTTATCTTTTTGTTTATGCAAGCTGTGACCACACTGCCTCCTCCCTCTTTGTTTGATGCCCTACTCTATTTCTAAACTACTACAAAGCTAGAAATTTGAGGACTGGAGTTAAAGTTCATTCTGGGACAGACTTTTTAGGCCATTTCCATCCTACACAGTCCTAGTGCTATTATTCCACTTCCAACCTCCTGTGGAATTCTGGGGTTTGTAGTTTCCTGAGGCCCAAGAGCTCTCTGGTTGAGGATTCTCAATGCCCCTCCCTAAACTGCAAACCCCAGGATTCCATAGGATGGTGGAAGTGGAATAATAGCGTTATAACAGGGTAGTGTGGACATGGCCTTTGTGGAGAGGGGCAACACTCTCATCCCCTTCCCTTGTTGCTACACCTCTGTGGTCTCTTCAAATTCTGCGAACCCTGAACTGAGTTCTGCATTGGGCAAAATATGTCCAACCACTTTGGAAGAAGAACGTGAGCATCCAAAAACTAAAATTAAAGGCAGTGTGTTTTTTCTTCCTAAGCACCCTCGGAGTGGCTTGGGAATGGGGGGAAATGATCCCTGATCTTAATATGGGGATGGAAAATCTTGGAGAATTTCTAGCTTCATTGAGCGCAGCGAGCTTTAGCAGTAAATAGCCAGGGAAATAACTGAGTGCTGATTAATATTGAAATAATGCAAATTTCCAGCAAAGTCAGGACTTTCATTTAAGGGGAGGAGGACGGCGAGCGGGGTGTTCCATTCAGCTGCAGTGCGTCTATTACTTCCAAAGTGAATATTCAAATTAGAGATCACTTAGAGCGGCCGTATGCTTTGAAGAGAGTTCATCCTTTATTTGGAAAAGCGCACTCGGAATTGGAAAGCAAAACAGAACCTTTTGGCCTTCAGCTGACGGACTGGATAATAGGCTAGTCCTCAAGAATGCGGAAGTTAGCTCTTGCCATTTTGGACAATTGAGGTTAATGTGTAGCATCGACGCAAGTGGGTGGAATAAAGGATAATTGGGTAAATAATTCTGAAGAGCGCCGTAATGAGAGTGAGGGCTTAATTACATGTTAGTTACCAGACAAGTCGATTGCCTCGGGAAATTGCAAAGGACAAAATTGGGTACCGTCACCGGAACGCCATGCGGATGTGATGGTTGTGTCTGGATTCACACACGTGCTTCCTTCGAAGGAAGCTCTCCGAACACAGGGAGAAAATGACCGGGGTCTCCAATTATCTGCCAAATGGGACAGAGAACATGCAATTCCAGGGTGAAGGCAAGATGCGAGGGCTCGAAGACTCATTAAGGAGTTAAAGGCTCCCCAATTTAAAAACGGTGCAACCAACAGTTAGCAAATAGCCATGCTTCATTGTTCATTTTTGGGGTCGGGCTTCAAAGTTCTGGATATGACCTACACAACATAGGTCAACACTATCAAAAAGATCTTATCTTTCTGTATCAGTTTGCCTGCATTTTAAGGTCTTTTGGGCTTTCTCTGAGACCAACAACCATCACAAGTCTAAGGAGAGGGCCTTCTCGCTGGCTTCTCCTCTCTCCAGCAGGAAGGAGGTTGGCCTGGTTCTTCTCTCCTTCTGGTGGGAGGAAAATGGCTGGAGCACCAGCTTCAGAAGCAGCTTCAGGATACAGGCCTTGGTAGGATTCTGGAAAGTGGTCTCCGGATGAGAAACCCAGGCAGAGATAGGCTGGATGCACTAGAGACTCAAGGAGCAGGCAAAAAACAAAATAACTGATACCAAGAATGTATCAGCTAAGCTCCAAAGGGTGCTTCACTTCTGCTACCCCAGTCCACTGGCTACCTAGCCTGCCTTTCCTATTAGTAGAAGAGCTTGTTCCAGGACCCCTCAAAGTCTCCCAACTTTCCTGGATGGCCTCTCAAAAAAGGAGCCAAGAAAGACTTCAATCCAGCCATTGCCCAGGTCTTTCCCCACCACTCTTCACTCCCCTGGGTCTCAGGCCTAAAGAAGACCTTTGCAACCCTTCCAATCCTTCCATCTTCTCAATGGCCTTCTTTTATAGGCTTCCTGGCCACAGCCCTCATTGCAGAAGCTTTAAATGAGGCCATTGCTGGTTCTCCTTTTCTCTTCAGGCCAAGGAGCTGGGATCAGACAAGGCAGGGCATCTGGGGAGTCTGCATTCTCCAATTGTCCCAGTTTGTCAGCAAGGGTCTAGGTTACTCCCTTGCTATTCCCATATTTTCAGCTGCTTTTAAAATGTTCCGGTTTCTCTCTCCTCCTCCCTCTTTCCCCTTCAGATGGCTTCAGTTGTTGCAAACTGAGTTCAGGGTGCAAAATTAGTTCCTACACAATTAACTCAGCAAGAGGAGGGGAGATGAGGGGCAGAATCGTGCCCGTCCAAGGGCAAAACTCAGGCAAAAGCAAACCACTACAGCCTCTATTAGCTTGCTTGTTCTTCTTCAGGAATAACTTTTGCCATCCTGACTGTACTCTGAGGTTACCTGGCCACACCTGTTGCAGTTAACACTTGTCAGAGGGGAATCCTAGGACAGCTTGGCAGGAACAGTGACATGCAAGGGTACGCTTTGATCGCGGCTAGCATCTCCAGGTAAGCCTTGTTAAAAATGACAGACTTTTGAGTTTCCTTGGCCCTGTTGCCGGCCCTGCTGGCAATGGCTCAGCCTCAAAGCTGTGTCAAATCTCCTGATCTAATTTATTCCCAGGAGTGTGACAACAGCAGAGGGGACTTAGGAACCCTCACCTACCTGCAAGGCCAGCGTTAGAGTCTCTCTGCCTCCGACCAGCCAGGTTTGCAATGCAGGCTCACAGCAAAAGAAGAGCGGTTATCTCATTAAAAGTCTTCCTTGGCACAGGGAACTTAGGAGGCAAAAGTTGCTTTGCAAGCTGGAAAGGAAACCAAAGAGCCCACCGGGGAGACAAAGAGCAATATCTTCCCTGCTGTGGCTCCGTGGAAGAGATCCCGGATTGCCGTTCTGGATGGAAAGGCTATTAGGTGGAACAGCACAGAATGCGGCCCTTCATTAAAGGGAGATTGCAACAGCAAGAACAATCACAGTCAGTCGAAAGCAAGGCCGTGGAGGGAGCTGATCTACAGTAGAAACTAAAAAGCCCGGAGGTCATTCCTGTTGCCTTTCGGGCAGGGGGTGGGAGGGGGTGGGAAGGCGTGGGGGAAGATTTAGTTGCCACCATTCACACTTGCTGGGTGCAACATCACATAGAATCATAGAATCATAGAATCATAGAAATGTAGAGTTGGAAGAGACCCCAGGGGTCAACCAGTCCAACCCCCTGCCATGCAGGAACACCCTCAAAGAACTCCCGACAGATGGCCATCCAGCCTCTGCTTAAAAACCTCCAAGGAAAGAGACTCCACTACACTCCGAGGCATCAGATTCCACTGCCGGACAGCCCTGACTGTCAGGAAGTTCTTCCTGAGGTTCATTACTGCTGGCTCTAGGGTTGTAGTTCAAGGTCCTCCCGGGTCCTGAAGTGTCCAAGCCAAAACCCTGAGACCTGGGGACCATAGTCTCTGGAGATGTTATTAGGCATTGTGCATTTGCGAGATGGGATTGTTGTTTGGGGACGGGTCAACTCTGTCATTTTGTGCACCCCACACTGTAACTGCGTTCCTCATTTTCTCTCACACGGGGGCAGAAACCACCATAGTTATTCACCCCGCCATGTGAAGATGAAACAGGTGAGGATTTGCCTCCCTCTCCCAGGATTAAGTTTGCAACTTGGAAGAGTGCAAGTCAGGGAGAAATGTGAGAAGCAATAAACAACTGGACGGGGTTGGAGAGGGGGGATCTCCCTGTATCTTCACTCCAGTCTCTCTGAACGGGAGGATCAAAGGAGGAATCCCGCCAGAGGCACAGAGTCCTGCTGCCGCTCCAGTTGAGCTGATCGCCGGGTGAGCTGAGTAGAATGCCAGCAGCCATGGAGGCCAGCTGTTGGATCTTGGTAGGAAAGCTGTGTTGCCAAGTCCAATAGAAATGCACACCATGCACCTTCTATGGGGGAAAAAACATGCACAAGTGTTCTATTGAGCTGCTGTTGTTGCTGTTGGGTAATTTCAGGTTGGCTCCAACTTAAGGTGACCCCTTCCTGGGGTTTTCTTGGCAAGGTGGAATCAGAGGAAGTTTGCTCTTGCATTCCTGCAAAACTGAGAGAATGGGACTTTTCCAGTCACCCAGGGATTTTCCAAGAATTTGAATTCTGTCTGGCTGACTCCTTGTTCAATATTCAGACCACGACATTTCAAAATTCCTTCGGATAGGGATTTTTCCATTGCTTTCTTCTGAGGCTAAGAGAGTGGGACTTGCCCGAGGTCACCTAGTGGATTTTTGCCACCGAGTGGGGATTTGAACTTTGGTTCCCTGGAATCCTAATCCAAGACTCTAACCGTTACATCACACCAGAGCTCAGAGTTAAATGCCTTCAAGTCAATTCCAAGCTGTGGCCACCCTACCCTGGGGTATTCTTGGCAAGATTTATTGTTCAGATGAAGTTTGTCATGGCCCTACTCTGAGGCTGAGAGAGTGTGACTTTCCCAAGGTCACCCGGTGGCTTTCCACGGCTGAACAGGGGCTCAAACTATCCAGAAGTCTCAGCCCAACACTCAAAGAAGCACATCACACTGACTTTTACTCTCCTGGGGTTTTCTTATCATGATTTATTCTTGCCACTATCTTCCTCTTAGCATGTCTGTGAAAATAATAGTCACACATGCCAAGTATTCTTGGCCAAAAAGGGCAGGAAGTAGCTCACCATCTTGCACATGAGGAGGAAAACTGTGTCATTTCTTATTTCTTCACACAATCTTGCATGGCAGAACAAGAGAGGTGCACATCTCTATTTCCCCCAAACCAGCCAAGTCCCAATGTGGGGAGATAAGAGACCAGCTCTTATAAGCAATCGTGACGAACTGAAGTTTGCAAAGGAGACATCTTTAGACCTTTCCTCCAACTGGACCAATGTGCAAAGTGACTGCAAAGTACAAAAGTAGTTTGCACTCTGCTCAACTGGAAGAGAGAAGAGAAAAAAGAATGGGATGGAACCTTGCCCTTCCCAGTTGGCATGGGCAAAAGCAAACTTCTGCAGCCTCTCCTAGCTTGTGTGTTCTTCCTCATTCCTCACTTTTGCCTTCATGACCACCCTCTGATGTTGCTTAGCCACCAGTGCCCCAGTTTTCATGCGTACCATGGTGGTGGGTCTACTAGGCCCTGGCAAAGGGGACGAATTAAACTGATGAGCTGCAGCAGTGTTGTAGGACCCCGGAGAAAGGAACTGTGCCCATCGTGTTGGCTCCACAAATTAAGTATTTAGGTAGATTTCCTCAAGCGCTCTCCTTCAGTCAAGTGGAAGGATGCCTTTATGGAGACGCAGGGCGGCTGCTGATAATTGCAGCCCTGTGCCGCTCGCGTTCCCACCTCCCCTTGCATAATTAGTGCAGTTAATCCCACATCCAGATGTCATTTCAGTCAATGATTACACTGGGCCCTTTTTTTCTTCTTCATTTGCACGGGCTTTTGATTAGTTTCCAAGCCCGACTCAAAGCACTGGTGATTACCTAGAAAGCCCTAAAGAGCTTGGTTATCTGAAGGTCCCCCTCTTTGTACGTGACCCTTCCTGCAGAAGTCATGCAATGCCAAAGGCTGTTCAAAAGTATTGCTAATTTGGGGATACATTTCCCGTGATCCACGGGTGGGGCATATTTGGTTCCAGCCCCCTCGGTTGTGGAGCTCTCCTCTCCAAAGCCTCTCTCCTCTTGACTTTCAGAAGGGCAGCAAAGATTTTTTAAAATTCTGCTGTGCCTCTAATCTGGTTTAACCCCCTGCTGGGGCCAGGGATTTGTAAACTGACCCAGTTGTTTTATGCCACCTCTCTGTGGCTGTTAAAATTGCTGAATCTCAGCACTGCATACATTTTTTATTCTGATATACTGAGATGATGCTACGTTGGGGTTTTGTAAGACAAATCTCCACCTGTGCCGTTCGTCAGGAAGTGAGTTGCACAACCTTGGTTTTGAATTGTGACATTGTGCAACTTGAACTAAGACAGTGTGCAACTGGTTGTGCAGTAGTAGCAAGCAATGTGCATCCATGCACCTCCATCTACGACATCACCACACGTGCAAGTCTGGTTCCACAACTTTGAACTAAATGCAGCCATTCCACATTGGGGGACAAATATATACAACAGCTCCTGGAGGAGAATTTTGTTATTTGTATGTGTCTTCAGCTTCACACTGACTTACTGTGACTCTGTCATAAGCATTTCTTCGCATGATTTATTCAGAGGAGGTTTGACCTCCTTGCCTTCCTCTGAGACTGAGAGAGAGTGACTTGCCCACGGCCACACAATGGGCTCCCATGGTTGAATGGGGATTTGAAACCTGTGCTACCTCAGGAATCCAAATCTATTACTCAAACCACTACACTACACTACACTGGCTCTCCAAGGGTTCCTTGGCAAGAGATTGTCCATTGTTGCCTTCCTCTGAGGCTGAGACTGTGCAACTTGCCCGTGATCACGCAATATGTTTCCAAGGCTGAGACAGGATTAAGTAGCTGATCTAGAATCTTGGCCATCATTTATAGGGTCTTTTGGGCACCTGGGATCCCGGACGATACAAATTGCAGAGGACAACTCATTCTGGACCCCATTGTATCTGTTGCAAACTCCTTTGCTTATTTGGCCAGGGAGCGATTTTTACACACACACCCTCCTGGCAGATTTTGGGCAGAAGAATCCTTCATTTCCACCAGTTGGTTGCAGTATCTTTGCTAACTGGATGCCACTATGTTGCTTTGAATTCCAATCTGTACTGTACTAAGCCACATTGCTACTTCTTCACAACTCTTCCGGATTCGTATCGTCCCAAAACCCTGAAAATTCGCTATCAGTCTTTTTCTCTCTTTGCTTTCAGTTGCATGAATGCCCGTGATCCTTTGAAGCTAGTACGCGTGCATGACTGAATTCCTTTGCTTTTGAGTCTCTGGCTGGTTTCTGCAAGGACCCCATAAGCATTGATGGAAAGATCCTGCTAGTTCCTCCGCCTCTTGCAGCCTTCTTAATAATTCCCTATTTTTCATGGAGTTGCGGGTACTGCTGGAGGACCTCAAGGGCTCCTCCAGCTTTTGGGGGTAACACTTTATTGGTCAGCCGGTTTCCCCTCATTGTGCAACTTCAAACTCCTTCCCTCAGTCAGTGTTTAGAATCTAACCTGGTGAGGCTGGAGGGTGAGGGAATTGGGGAGGGAAATGTTGACCGCCTGCCTTCCAGCCTCATCGGAAGCATCAGCCAAATTCCTTCTGCTCAGACTTGCATCAGCCAGACTGTAAAAGCATGAAGTGTTGATGGGACTGTGTCATCTCGCCCTGAGAAACAGAATCAAATGCCAGGTTTCAGGGACAGCTGCTGATCAGGCTGACTCTGCCTGGCATTATGTTCAGTTAAAGGGATGAAACAAATAAAGAGTTGAGGGCCGGGCTGCGAAATAAAAGAATGTGTTTGGTGGAAGAAGAGGAAAGAGATGAGAGAAGAAAGAGACTCCCCAGTTTCATACAGACCTGTGTCCAGTGGCACAGAGCATATAACAAAGATCTAGTTCTTTGCTGATTTCATTTTTGAAGGAACCGGTGGGTAAATTTGGCAAGTTCCTTCTTGCTGCGAGAAAGTCTTTGAAAACCGTGATGTTTTGGAAGACTACTGACTGTTCAGGACTCAACCGTACTCAAAATTTTTCTGCACAGGAATGTCATTTTCTGTGCAATAAGTGCCAACTGAGATTCTACATCATGGTCTACATTTTGCAGCTTTACAAATCCGTAGCTATGTAGCAGAAATGCAACGAGTCCCTGTACGTGGATTGCAAAGGGGTGTGTGCATTCAGGCCCTGCCGAGAGTGCTCCAATTTGCATCAGGCATCCCTGGGGCACCTTGGAGGTGCATCAGGCACTTTTGGGGTACACTGGGTGCCCCTGTTGTACTTCAGCAGTCCCTAGCCTATGAATCTAAGGTTCCTGCCCCGTCTCCACCAGTAGTCAGAGACTTCTAATTCTCACGAAGGACTCTCCAAGGGCCACCAGCCCTTCCTCACCTCTGGTCTTTGTTACATTTCCTGATGCGTCTTCCTGGCAGGGGTTTGCTCTGCACCTGGTTGCATCCTTGCAGGGGCTGTGAGCGATTCCTCCGTCAGAGCTAAGAAAACAACTTGAAGGAGAGCAAGGAAATAAAGAATCTGTCCACAGGCTATCATTACCCGAGCTGTTTGGCACAGCTGTCTTAGTGACTCATACTAACAAAGGTGACCTTGGCTTTATTATATGAGATTGTCAGCGCTGGTGTCTCCAGGCCTTTGATTGATACTTCAGATGCGTCTTGGCAGAAGAAGCAGCCACCGTACTTCCTGAAAGCCTTCTCAGCTTGCTGGCTTTGCACTCTCTCTCTCTCGCTGTCATTTCAACTGTTCCTTTTATCTCAGCTGGTCAACATCATACACATTTGGGTAAATAGATGTGGGCTGGCATGGCAGTCAGAGTGCCGGCTTAGGACTCTGGGAGAGCAGGGTTTTAAGTTGCCAATCAGCCATGGAAACCCATGGGATGACCTTGGGCAGGTCACACACTCTCAGAGGCAATGGCAAACCCACTCGAAATAAATCTCTGGGGGAGATGGCATGATGTTGTGATTTGAATACTAAGTGAATGCACTGAGAGACCAGGGTTCGAGTCCTGTCGTAACCCCCAAATCCCCCTGGATGGTTTTTGGCAAGTCACATTCTCTTAGAGGCAATGGCAAACCCACTCGAAATAAATCTCTGGGGGAGATGGCATGATGTTGTGGTTTGAGGACTAAGCGAATGCACTGAGAGACCAGGGTTCGAGTACCGTCGTAACCCCCAAATCCCCCTGGATGGTTTTGGGCAAGTCACATTCTCTTAGAGGCAATGGCAAACCCACTCAAAATAAATCTCTGGGGGAGATGGCATGATGTTGTGGTTTGAGGACTAAGCGAATGCACTGAGAGACCAGGGTTCGAGTACCGTCGTAACCTCAAAATCCCCCTGGATGGTTTTGGGCAAGTCACACTCTCTCACAGGAAGACGATAGCAAACTCACTTAGCAAATAGCAATAGCAAACTTTGAATAAACCTTTTGGGGAGACAGCATGATGTTGTGGTTTGAATGCTAAGCTGGGAGACCAGGGTACAAATCTTAACCATGAAGTCCCCCTGGATTGTTTTGGTTAGTCACACTGTCTCAGCCTCAGAGGAAAGCAGCAGCAGTGGCAAACCTCCACCAAATAAAGCTGGTTGATGGGGTTGCCAAAAATTGGGGATGAGAGCTCTAAGATTTCATGAGCCTTGGCCAGGCAAGCTAGAGCTTTCGAGATGGGGTGGAAGTCTGAGGTTCCTGAAGCACCAAAGATTGGAAAGGAGTGATGTGGATGATGACAGCAGGGAGCCGTAAGGAACAGCAGAAGGAAGGGAGAGAGAAAAGCAAGCCGTGCCGAAGCATCAGCGGATGGGGTAGAGTAAAAGGATGAATATTCCAACTGCATTGAGAGCAGAGAGGGGGGAGAAATCTAACCCATTGAAATTGCTAGTTTCTCCTTGAAAATCAGAGCGGTTGAAGACTGGGCCAAGCTCTAGGACTTGGAGTCGCCCAGATTGCCACAATTGTCTGCGTTGAGCAGAACAAACGGCATCGCGGCGGCCCTGAATGGGAGTTAATCAACGTGAATGACTGTTGCCGAGGTTGGCCCACTGCTGGAAGACAAAGGGAGCCGGCGGCGGCATAATAGCTGCTCTCTGTTATGACATTTCTCAGCCCGAGCGGCGCAGGGAAGGCGTTCCCCGTCTCTCCTCGGAAGCGAAGAAGTGTCACAACAGCCGTCAGTTGTCAGCGGTTGCATCTTTGCGGCTCTTCCTTGCCTCTCGGCTGGTAGCTCTCCCGGAGACAACGCCTTGTGAAGTGTAGGATACAGTCTCCGTTTTCTAAGCCAGGTCATTGGCTTCGACATGCTTTGGGTATTTATTGACCAAGCCAGCATGGCCTGGTGTTCTGCCTATTGGAACCAGAGTTCCATGGAAGCCCATTGGGGGACCTTGGGCAAGTCACACTCTCTCAGCCTCAGAGGAGAGCCAAGGCAAAGCCCCTCTGAACACATCTTGCCAAGAAAGAACCATGATAGCTTTGCCTTAAGGTGTCTCATACATTAGAAACAACTTGAAGGCACACAATAAGAACATTTATTTATTTATTTATTTTTAAAAAATTATATTTATTTATTTAAAAATTATATTGCAAAGAATTGGGTGGCTGTCTTCTAGAACAGGCTTGCTCCAAGAAAATTTTACTTAGATATTTTTATTGTTATATTATTTCAGTCCAGGTTTGCATTTAACCAAAATTCTGCCTATATTTAAAAGAGGGAATAGGAATCGTAATCGGATATGAGTGACTGGATATGACAATTTGCAGTTTACTTAACCAACAGCCATTAAGTGTAGATTAGGAAGTTAGTCTACAGTATGTTACAGGGACAGCCATCCTATATATAAGAAGTCAGTTAAAAATCTGTAGAAGATTTTAAAAAAATATGTAATTTGATGCTGCAGACATCACTGCATGGCTTTCTATCCATAACAAGGGCTGAACAAATGTTAGGCAGACTTAAATGTTGTGCAGACATGCAATTATGTTATGCTGAGCAACATAAAAATAGAATTAACAGGAGAAAAAAAATTATATTCCGCCTTATATCCAAAGTTCTCAGGGCAGCTTACACCAGCATCAATTCAAAGCAATAAATAATAAATAAAAAAATTTGTAAAGATTAAACTACAAAACAGGGCTGGTAGTCTACACTGGGTACTTAGTTAAGCCACCTCTCCTAACCGGATTGTCCTTATTCTCTGATGACCACCAAAATGGAGCTGTTTCCCTCCCTGGAGACAGATGACCGTTAAAGTGGGTTGGTCGGGGGACTTACAACCATGGCGATAGTGTCCCATCATGGCTAAGTAGCTATTGTGAATAGAAGATGTTTACCTAGATTTACTGGTTTTTAACTGTTCTGCATTCACGATCCCTGCTGGAGAACCTGTACCCTCCTCTCTCACCTGGAGACAACCTATGTAAGATGGAGACTCAGAGATCTGGCAACCCTTTGCAAACAGTAGGCTCCCCTATCCACAAACCTTTCCCCGGTGTAAAAACTAGGCAGCCCTATTACCCCTGTCCCCTCACCTCTCTGAGCTAAAACAGTGATCTATCTGGGCTCTTTCTCCTTCCAAGAATGGAACTGTTAGAGTTCAGAGGAGCCTCATGGACATAAATGTTGACTTACCAAGTCCTTGTTGATTGGGGTGGGGCTTATAAGGAGATCATAGAATCAGAGAGTTGGAAGAGACCCCAGGGGCCATCCCGTCCAACCTCCTGCCATGCAGGAACTCACCTCAAAGCACTCCCAACAGATGGCCATCCAGCCTCTGCTTAAAAACCTCCAGAGATGGAGACTCCATCACACTCCGTGAAGGCAGCAGCATCTTCCACTGCTGGACAGCTCTGACCATCAGGAAGTTCTTCCTCAGCTTCAGCTGGAATCTCCCTTCCCAAGCTTGAATCCATTGCTCCTTGTCCTGGTCTCTGGAGCAGCACAAAACAAGCCCACTTCCTCCTCGACATGACATCCCTTCAGGTATTTAAACATGGCTGTCCTGTCCCCTCTTAACCTTCTCTTCTGCAGACTAACCATCCCCAGTTCCCTCAGCCGCTCCTCATAGGGCTTCATGGCTTTCAGACCCTTCACCATTTTGGGTGACCTGTTCTGGACACCTTCCAGCTTGTCCATATCCTTCTTGAAATGAGGTGCCCAGAACTGGACACAGGATTGCAGGTGAGGTCTCACCAAAGCAAAATAGAGTGGCACCATTACTTGCCTTGATCTAGACTCCATAATCCTATTGATGCAACTAAGAATTGTGTTGGCTTTCTTGGCTGCCACATTACACGAGAGGACCCAGACAGAAAAAGCAACTTTTTCAAGTTCTGCAGCTGAGCAATCAAGACACAGCCTTTTGGGTAGTAGTAACCTACTTCTCAAAACAGAGAGGCTGGAATAGCCTCTTTTGAATTGTTGTTCGGAGGGCTGCTGAAAGCATCATTTCTGGGCAATTTCCTGTCGCTCTCTGATTTTACTGTTAATCTCTTGCTTTCTTGCACTGTCGTTTTTCCAAGCTTGTTCAGCATTTTGATGTATTTCTTTCCCTTTAATATTTTTTATTTGTACATTTCCTTGAGTGCTCAGAGACTGGAAGGATGACCCACAAATACGCTACATAAATCTATAAATAAGTAAGTCAAACTGATTGTATTCCATTGCACACAGAAATACATACTCAACAAGATCCAGCATTAGGAGCAAGGGAAAAAAGACTATTTGTGTTATTTGCAAACCGTAGTCAAAGGCCATAGAATCGCAGAATCATAAACTTGGAAGGTACCCCAAAAGCCATTAGCCCAACCCTTGCCAGTACAGGGATCCACCATGAAAGTGCCATAAGAAGTGGCCGTCCAACCTCTGTGGTAGGACCTCTAACAAATGATCTCATTAGAAATGACAATAAAGGTGGAAGGCAGTAGGAAAAGAGGAGGACCACCTTCAAGGTGGATAGACTCAATTTAGGAAGCCACCACCTGAGCTTGCAGGACTTTGAGGTCCCTCTCTAAACTGCAACTTCCATAGGAGGTTGAAAGTGGAATAATAGCACTATAACAGTCCAGTGTGGAAATTGCCTTGGAGATCTCTTATTCATAGGGTGACCCTCAGTTGACGTCAACTTGACGGCAAGCAACCACCCCCTTCTGAAAGGGGTCCACTCCATTATATAGAAGCTCATACCACCAAGAAATTCTTCTCAATGCACGGTTGGATTCTTTCAGTTTGAATTGATTGATTCAGCTCCTACCTTTTAGAGTGGTCGAGAAGGTAGCTTGGCTGGAGATCCATGAAGGTCTTCCAGTTATCATCTCCAACGCAGTTGTGATAGGCAAGGGTCTCAGGGTGATGGGGACGAAGGAGATGAAAGACGGAAGCAAAGAAACAGAATTATCTATCTATCTATCTATGTATCTAATCTATCCATCCATCTATCCATCCCCTGAAAACATCCATCATATTTATAGGTAGAGGAACTGGAGGAACTGTGTCACCAAATTTCTCCAAGGAGAGAAGAAAACAATAGTCTGTTGGTAGCAGAGTTTTTCTTTCTTTCTCTCCCCTTGCTGCTAGAAGTTGCAAATGTTATGTGGGGTGGGGAAGGTTGGAAGTTGTAGTTTCAACTACGTTGGCTGTGCATCCACCATTTTGCATCCTCCACGCTGTGCTGGCGCTGGCATCATTCCATGGGGTTGTGTACCTGCACGTCTGCGTATACACAAGCGGATCTTGACGCACACAAACTGCCACCCACTCACAAAATGGTAGAAAATTATTTGGAGACAATTTTGCAAGCTGGCCTCCTTTTTCAGTGGGGGAGGGTGTGTGGGGAGAAAATATTGGGCGACCCTGGCTCAGCACTGCAAAGAACAGGTAAAAGGCAGAGGGTTACCTTGGGGGAAGAGAGTATGTAGCTTAAACTGGAAACCCCCCATAAGAAAGCCAAGAGGGGTAGTAGCGTACGGGGGGTAAGTGGGTATTGAATTGAATTATGAGTCAGTATATAGATCCTGGCCTAGATTATGTTAGTGTGTGCCTCATAAGATGCATGAAAATCCCAGAGCCATTTTTGTGGGCCCCGGGACCCTCAGGAGTCCATTTCTTTTAATTTTCTGCCCCCAAAATTCCCAGGGGGCAGGGGAACTTTTTTTTTTTTTTTGCAATATCTTTGCCCCCCTGGGCAAGGCTTTTATAAAACAGAAAGTAACTTCCTAGTGACTTCTGTTGTAAAAAAGAAAAAGACCACACTTTGGTTGCAAATGACTTGGGGTGTGTGTGTTAAAAACATCCCATAGAAGGCATTTTGAGGCAAAATGATTGAGGGGGAGCAGCATAGCAGGATGCGGCCCCCCAAGCTTCCCTCGGAGATTAGAGTGATGATTCCCATTGACTCAGTGGGTTTATTTTAGTTGAGACGGAGGACCTTTCCGCACTGCACCCTTACAGTGCTGTTGTTCCACTTTCAACCTCCTGTGGCATTCCGGGGATTGTAGTTTCCTGAGGCCAAAGAGCTCTCTGGCTGAGAATCCTAAATGACCCTCTCTAAATGGCAAACCCCAGGATTCCTTAGGAAGTTGAAAGTGGAATGATAGCAGTATAGCAGTGTAGTGCGGAAAGACCCAAAAGAGTACGATTATGTTTGGGGATGCTGTGACTTTTCATCCAGGAAAAAAAGAGACCCATCTTAAGAAGAGGGGTAAAATCTACCTACCTATCTATCTATCTATCTATCTATCTATCTATCTATCCATCCATCCATCTATTTAAGTGCAGAACCAAGAGATTCTGTGATACCATTAGTGTGTAGACTGACTTTTTCCATCGATCTACTTTACTTCCTTGGCCAGTTATGACTTCAGGGACATTAAACCAATTCTCTCTGCAGCAGCAGGTGTACCTTCCCAAAAAGAACAGAGAAAAACAGAGATCAGGGATGTCCAATCGGTAACATTTCCATGGCACTTTGATGGTGGTTTCATGCGCTCTTGGTGACTCACCCTGACCAGAAGGTGCGATACCCCATTCCAGTTGCACCCAGTTGCTCCCAGTGGGTAGAGCTGGATCCCTCACTGCGCATCCAAGATTTCTTTTGCTTCCTATATACATCTCCATTCTTCCTTTATTTTTATTTCCTCTACAGGTCTGGCTGTCCATCAGATTATCACCATCACCGTCTCTCTCATCATGGTCATTGCTGCTCTGATCACGACGCTCGTCTTAAAAAATTGGTAAGGACCTTCCACCCCGGGGGTTTTGGCCTCAGGAATGTCAGGAAGAAAATCTAGAAAGGAGAGATGAGTTTTGAACCAAGGATGTTTTACAAAATGCTATTGTTAGCCCAAACTAGAGTAAACCCATTAAACCCAGTGTTGATTCAGGGCCTCTTCTTTAGCTGGGACCAAGTCCAGAGGATCCAAGCCGCTGAGCCACTTGTGGCTGTGGGGCATTTCAGATAATCCCCATTTTATAGGTCTGTGGTGTGAGTTTAAGAAAGGCTGATGTAATTAGGGATGCATTTCTTTGCAAAATTAGTTCCTGAAAGAAGCAAAAAGTGATTTTAGCCGTGCCGTTCCCACTGTGAGAATATTTGCAGAACAAGACTTAGTGTGACAAAATTTGCATGTGTTCTGTTTTGCCCAGAGGATGTAATGTTCTGTGCAGAAAATGCTGTTTGCTATGCAGAAAATTCTGCATAGCAAACAGCATTTTCTGCACAGAAAATTACATTCTCCGGGCAAAACAGAACACATGCAAATTTTGCCATTGGGGACTTATTCTGCACAAAATTTACATTTTGGTATGGGGGGGGCTAAAAAACAGCATTTTCTGTACAGGATATTGTTTTCTGCCTAGAAAATTATGTTTTATGTTAAAACAACTGTGCAAGTTCTGCACAGAGTAAGTCCTAAACTGTGAAGATTGTCATCCATCCAGGAATCTTCTCCTTGAGGTTTCCTGATATTCCAAAAATGTATTTTTCACCAATTTTTTGATTGACTATTCTTTTTCTCCCTAGATGTAATCCTACAGCACTGAAAATTAATTTTTAAAAGAGGTTAGCTAAAGTTATGATTCCAAGACCCCTCCACTGACCACGCTCTGTGTCATGTTGACCTTAACATTAAGTCTTTGCTACCTTACTGCTGTGCTTCATTATAAAAATAATGACTTTTACAGTGCTCACACGGTAACATAAGCAAGAATAGAAATTATATTGGCTGAGATTCTAGATGACCTACTTATTTGCATAGCTAAGTAGCATTTCCCAGCCTGACCCCAAGTCCTGACTTACTGGGCAGCAGCTGCTGTGAGCAGTGAGAGTCTCTTCTCCTTCCATTCAGGATGCAGCAAACTAAAGTTTCCACCCACCCATCCAAGCAATCTTCAGTGTGACAGCCAGAAGTAAAATCCCTGCCACAGTTTCACCACTGTGTGCTTGTGGGACAGGGTGGAAATGACTGCTGAGACCCAATCTACAGGAGAACAGACTCCTGTTGCTCACAGTGGCTGCTGCCCAGTAAGTCAGGATTGGGGGACTTTTACAATACTTGTGTATTCCCTCCCTCCCTACACAATACTTGTGTAGCAATCATGGAATGGACAAGCTGGACATGGACAAGCTGGAGTGTGTCCAGAGGAGGGCGACCAAAATGGTGACGGGTCTGGAAACCATGGAGCCCTATGAGGATCAGCTTAGGGAGCTGGGGATGTTTAGTCTGCAGAAGAGAAGGTTAAGAGGGGACACGATAGCCATGTTTAAATATTTGAAGGGATGTCATGTTGAAGAGGGAGCAAGCTTGTTTTCTGCTTCTCTAGAGACTAGGACATGGTGCAATGGATTCAAACTACAGGAAAAGGGATTCCACCTGAACCTCAGGAAGAACTTCCTGATGGTCAGAGCTGTCCAGCAGTAGAATATGCTGCTCCAATGGAGTGTGGTGGAGTCTCCTTCTTTGGGAGTATTTAAGCAGAGGCTGGATGGCCATTTGCTGGGGGTGCTTTGAGTGTTTGTTCCTGCATGGCAGGAGGTTGGACTGGATGGACCCTGGGATCTCTTTCAGCTCTATGATTCTATGAATCTGCCCTAACTCTATCACGTTATGAGCAAGTGGAAGCATCCATATCTGGGCATTAGGGTGGAGGAATTACGACTGCATAAATTTCTTTTCAGGCCTTTTGTACCACCTAGGACAATGCTTTGCAAAATTGAAATGAGAGAAGGTACAAAGGAAAAGTAAATGTTTGCTACAAAAGAGGCAAAACTTCCTGAGTTTCTTAAAGCTATAGAATAATAGAAGCTGTAGCACAATCCAGGTGGATGCTTGTGCAAGGAGGTCTCTGAGATCTCCTTTTGCAAGAAAAAGGAGTCTTGTGAGAGTTGTCCAGTGGGAGCCTTTTTTATAGCATGTCCCAATGTGTTGAGACACACTTTCAAGTCAAGGAAGAGAAAATTTCTGAGTGTTCCTGACATCTTTAGTATGGAATTGCTTTGCGGTTTCCTCCTCCTCCTCTCTCTGGGTGGATGGATGCTTTCATTTTCTTTGATCCGATTTTCTGAACCTCTCCATCAGAAACGTTAGCTTATATGCGATCGGCTTTGCCCGAAGGCAGAACCTGACGGAATAGACTGATGGTTTCATCAAGTTTCCTCCGCCGCCCTCCTTTCTCTGTGGCTGTTGGGCCGAGCTTCCCAATCTGCTGCTGGAGACGGCAGACGCATTTCTCTCCGAGTTAAAATTGCAAGCACATTTCATACTGTCAGCCCAAAAGGTTTTGCTATTAGAATTGCCCACGCTCTTGCGATCCCGCCACCTGTGTTTCTGTGTTCTGGGCACGGTTCCTCTCGTAGGGTTACCACCTCACAATCTGGATAGTAACGTTTAAAATCTCACAACGAAGGGAGGCGAGAGAGTGAGAACAAGGGAAGAGCAAAAGCATGATGCTTTCCCGTTCGGTTTCCCTGCAGGGTGGGTTTCCTGACTCCCCCCAAAAAACCATGCTGACATAGAAGGGAACAGCAGCAAAGATTCTTCCTGCTCCTGGAATCGTTCAAGGAATGATCCTCCGTGCAAAAAGTTCACAAACGGCATTCACTGTCACAGTTATGGACGCGGAACATAGTACTTAACTGCTCTGTATTGGTGATCTCTGGATAGTCATGATCAAGGCATTGCGCTGCGTAATTAAAAGTTATAAAAAGGCAATAAAGAGTTAAAGCTATAAAACTGTTAGCAGAAAACTATAAACGAGAAAATTACAGGGTATAAAACAATACAACTTTGTGATAAAATCAAACAAACGGCTGAGCTACCACCTCTGTAGCCATCTTGGATTTAGCAGCTATTGGCACCGTTGTAACGGACCAGGTAGCAGCTGATCCGAGAGAAGGAGCTCGGTTCTGCTAGCCGTCGATGGCATTTCCACTTGGCCTCCTGCCAGCGATGAGGCTCAGACAATCGGCAGCGGGACCCCTGTAGCAAATCCATGTTCCTCCAGCCTTGCTCTCTGCCAAGAAGGGGCTGGAAACATTTCCACACTAGATTGTTATAGTGCTATTATTCCACTTTCAACATCCTATGGAATACTGGGCTTTGCAGTTTAGGGAGGGTCATTTAGGATTCTCAGCCAGAGAGCTCTTTGGACTCAGAAACAACACACCACAGAATTCCACCAGAGCCAAGAAGAGCTTCTCCCACGTCCCCCCTAGATGAGCTTATGATGGTGGGGGGGCTGACAGAAAGCTCCCCGCTGGAGATTGTTGAGACTCAAGCAGGCTCAGGTGGGGACATAGTCATAGAAACATAGAATCATAGAACCACAGAGTTGGAAGAGACCCCAAGAGTGATCCAGTCTAACCCCTTTCTGCCATGTAGGAAGACACACTCAAAGCACCCCCAGCAAATGGCCATCCAGCCTCTGTTTAAAAACCTCCAAAGAAGGAGACTCCACCCTACTCCATCGGGGTAACGTATTCCACGTTCTTCCTGATGTTTAGATGAAATCTCTTTTCCTATAGTTTGAAGCCATTGCTCCATGTCCTAGTCACTGGAGCAGCAGAAAACAAGCTTGCTCCATCTCCAACATGACATCTCTTTAAATGTTTAAACATGGCTATCAGGTAGGAACTAAGCTCTATAAAGCTTTGTAGGTCATAACCAGTACTTTGGATCAAGCCTCAAAACAGGCCTGTCGTTGTTCCGGGAAGTGTGTTGTATGTTCCCTATAACCAGCCCAACCAGCAGTCTATCCGCAGCTTTTTGGACCGGCTAAAGCTTCTGAACTGGGTTGGAAGTGTCACACCTGCTTCTCTAGAGCCGAGTCATGCTACCACTTGTACATTGGGAGTGGCTGAGTGGATGCCATGACATTTGTTCTCAGGGCTGAGAATGACTCATCCCTGGGTTGATTGGAGGCAATATATTCAGAGCAGTGAATGATACAGAGACACAATGGGCAGTCTGAAACGAGGTCGATCTGTTTATTCTTTCCCTCTGCACCAGAAGGCTTTGAATAATCCCCACATGCCAGGCAAAAGAAGAACAGGGTTACCCATGGAGCATGATTGGAAGGAGGTGAACAGATGGGTCAGTGACTCAGACAGAGGCACTGCAGAGAGCCTAGGATCAGATCTTTCTCTCTCTCTCTCTCTCTTTCTCTCTCTGCATTGGGAGCATTTGAATGATCTCATGACCTGCAGGGCAGGAAGGGAAGGCAGGGTTACACAGAAGCAGTCTAATTGGATTGAAGAGGTGCACAGCCAGATCAGAGACTCAAACAGAGGCACAGCACGGAGCTTAAAATCCAATCTCTGCAGGTGTGTGCATTCATTGGAGAGCATTTGAATGGCTTCGTGCAGGGCAGAAGGACAGCAAGGTTCTGCATAGCTGGTCAAATTGAAAAGAGATGCGCAGCCAAATAGACAGAGATGCAGCGGGGAGCCTCAGAAGTATTCATGACTTTTTAAATATATATATATATATATTAATCCATGCCTGTTGCAGCACTCATGGGGGAAACGACTGAAGGGCGTGCCACTTCCCTGAGTCCTCCTGAGCACACACTGCCTGTTTAACACGTTCCGAATCTCTCGGCCCCCGTGTTCTCATCCAGCCTAATTTGCTCTCCTTTCTTCTTTTTTGCACCAGCGATGCATATAGTAAAATAGGTTACGTCTTTGCTTCAGGCGTTCCTGCCTTTACCTACTTTCCTTGTCAAATTGACCTACTTTGAGGTCGGCTTTTATGCCTCTTCCCCCCAACATCGCCAGGCTGTGACGGCACCTTTGGGAGAGAAGGTACGGCGTCGGAGAGCCACGTGTTTTTTCTTTCCTTTTCCTTTTCTTCCCCCCCTCGCCTCGTTTTCTCAAAGGCAGATTCTAGGCCTCTTTTCTCCACTCTGAAATGTGTTCCTTAATAGCCTCAAATCGGTGGCGGTTTCTCGGCAATAATTGGACAGGGTGGTTCAACGGCTCACCTCGAGTGATGGGACGGAATCTGATACAGAGAGAGCGAGTAAATTGGAAAGTCATCCAAGAAGATCGGCCTCCTCTCCGTCCCCTCCCCGCCTTGCCAGAAAGGATTAAAGAGAAAGCCCGTAGAGCATTTTTGGAAAGTCTCTTCTGCAGCTGAGGCACCTCTCTGCTCAAAGCCTCCTCGAACATCCCCGGCGCAATGCTGGGCTAGCAATTTCCCTGCATGCCGTTGTTCCTCTATGGAACTTCTCTGCAGGAGAGCAGACAGCACCCAAGTCGTATCGTGATGGTATCGCTCCATTTCTTCGCACTCTGGCAGGCAGGGCTGCAGCTCTGGAAGGAGTGGAAATCCAAAGGTGGCCAACGCGGGCTATCCAGTCGTCCATTCATTGTTTAACTAGCTAACTCATGTGCCACGTTTCTTCTAATATGCAAACAGAGCACAGCCGACCCTCCACATTTGTGGGTTTGACTTTCACGGATCAGATTATTCATGAGTTCTTCAATGCCTGCCTCCCAACCTTGGGACCTTCCCTCTCAGTGGCTCCGATCAGGCCATGCAGCCCTTTAAAAACCCAGCCCTGGGCTTCCTCCATCAGACATGGCCTGGCTGACTAAGGATGGATCACAGCCCTATTTCTCGGCACCACCAACTCTCTAATGACACCCCTCGTGTCCAAGGAAGGAGATGGACGAGAGAGAGGAAGTATAGGGCCACCATGCCAACTCACCCCCTTTCCTTGATCTGCTTTGGACTCTGGGTGCCCACTCTGATCCCCATGCCTTCCCCCCCCGTTTTGATATTTGCAGTTTTCCCTCTTTCGCGGGGGTCCTGCACCCCAAAACCTAGTGAGTGTGGAGAGCTCAGTGTAGTTACTTACTATTCCCCATTCCTAGTTGGGTCTCTGTTACTGGGTCTCCTTTTTCTTCTGTGAAATGTAGAAGGATATGAAATATATCTATTTTCCTGTGTAGTAGCCCTCAAAATGGCAGCCGGAGGTGATGTTGTATCGCTTCCTGTCACCATTTTGAGAGAGAATGCAGATAGAAACAGAGGAATTTGGAGTTAGTATGGGATTCAGATGTGCTTATAGGTGTGTTTTCATATGTTTTCAGGAAAAAATTGCCTGAAAACCATGCAATTAAAAAAAAAATGGAGGTCAGGGGGAGGGCTGATATGGAGCTCTAGGGTCCACAAAGTGCAGGGTCCAGCAGTCAGAGAAAGGCAGTGTATTTATCGGTTGGTTAGTTGGTTGGTTCACCATTGAACGATCGGTTAAAAAGAAAAGGAAGGGTTGATGTGATTGCATATACAGTTGTATCAACGTTGCTTTTTCTGCAATGCTTTTCAAATGGGCGCATGCATTTTTGTGTAATGGTAAATCAAAGCAAAGATTGGAACTCAGTGTGAGACGTATATCTATGTGAGTGGATTTACGGCTGCACCGAATAGAATGGAGCAATTTTGCAATGTCTTGCGAGGGACTTCCATGACGTTGTTTCATAGGGAAGGCAGCAAAATGGCTACTGTACATCAGCCCCAATTCTCCTTGGGTACCACTGGACACTGAGATATCAGTTAGGCAGTGCTGATGGGCATCGGTAGATCCCAGCATACATTGGCTTACTCTTGCCCTGATAACATTTTCGCAGTTCATGTTGGGAGTTAGAGTTTCCCAGGGTGTTAGCCCTTTGGGGGGAAATTCTATGAAAGCTAAAACTGTTAGGAATCAGCCTTCTTTTAGCAGAGTTGCAAAAAAAGCCTGTCCCAATCTCTGTGTGGCTTCCCTGAACTGGAAGTGACTTAGAAAGCAAAGCAAGGCAGGCAGTTTCAGGTTACAAACTTAGGAAAAGTTTACTAATGGCTTTTCCCTTTGCAGATGCATTGGGGGCCCTAAATCTTAACTAGCTAAAGAATAGATCAGGTAAGATAGTAGCTTTACTCATCATCTTCTTGACGGAGATGCAAAGCATGGTGGGAGAGAAGGAAGAAGAGGCAAAAATGGAGAAGAGAGGGAGGTCTGGGAAGTGGGGTCTTTTATAAGGCCAATGACCCTAGGAACTGTCTTGGGTCACTTGATCTGGTTATCTGGATATCAGAGGTATTTGTAGCCATGTATTTTAAGTAATACAGTAGCAAGTGGTGAGACTAGGGGAGAAAGGAGAAGGCTTTGTCATGCAAAGGAAAACAAAACCCTGTGCTATCCAAGCCCCGCTTATCCTAAAACAAGAAGAGGGGCAGGCAAAGAGAATGCTGGATTTTTTCTAACAACTCACTAGGAGAATTCCGCAGCACCTCTGCTATGCATGCATAAAATTATGCAACGTAGACCATGGTATAGAATTGCGGCCAAAGTTCTGGGTGAAATAATTGAACCCCGGCACATTGGATGTAGTGTTTTACAGGCCTCCGTGAGGCGTACAGCTCAGAAAAGTACCCCATAAAAAGATGACTGATGGGATTATGCATTATCCCTCCAAGTGCTTTCCTGCATTGCTTTATGAATTCACACATGTGTTTCAATAATGCAAAGGGAATAAAAGATGTAAATACAGCGAAGGGACTGAATTCTGATGCATGCTACATATGCTCCAGTTCCATAATTAATTTAAGCATTCTCCTCCTTGAACCAAAATCTAGCAGGATTGGCGTGCCGGGAAGAGGGAAGCAGAAAAACCTCAGAAAGGAGAATTAATTGCTTCAGTAGTTAAAAAAGAGAGAGAAAGGGAGACTCTGAGTTTATGATGAGGTGGGAAATATGTGCCACGCATGCCGAAAGAGCTTTGTGAATGCCAGGCTCCGTATTCAAGCACACATGGATACACCACTTAGCACCAGTCGTTTGCCATTAACTATAGCAGCCTCCGTTTAAAATTCAAATTTGATTATGCTCGATAAATAAATACATGCATAAAATATCTCCGAAACGCGACGGCTTGATTGAGGCCAATGTTTCTCAGATACTCCAAAAATGATAATTGAATTTGAAATCACAGGTATAATTAGCAGTGGATAATAGAGTTTCCTCTCTCAGGAATCCAAGGATGTGTTTCCCAAGCATCGTCTCTCTCTTCCTTATTTGCATTTTTATCTCCCAGATTGCTCCGAGCTGTATAAAAAGTGACGATAACCTTGCAGAGGTAACAGAGGTTGTTAGAGTAGGGCTTTCCAAGGTGATTCGCTAAGCTTTGAGGCCAAGGAGGAATTTGGAGCCCAGCCAGCTTGTGTAGTGAGCGTTGGACCAGACTCAGAAAGATCAGCGTGCAAGTCCCTGCTCACCCACAGAAGTCCCCTGGGGGACTTTGGGCAAGTCACACTCTCTCGTCCTCACCGGAAAGCAATGCCAAGCCTCCTCTGAAGAAATCTTGAGAATCTCATAGTTTAGTGATTTCAGTGTTGGACAACATGGGTCAACCTGGGTCAACCTGTGTTGACCCGGGTGAACTCGTGTCCACCCAGGTTATGCTGTGTCCACCCGAGTCAACCTGGGTTCACCCAGGTCCATGAAGCATTCTGCATGGAAATTCCAACCCTGGTCTTCCTGTGTCCTCGTCCAACACTGTGTGACTTTGGGCATGTCCCCACTCTCTCAGCCACAAGAGAAGGCCAGGGCAAGCCCCCTAAGAGGACACCTTGTCAGAACATCCCTAGGTTAGGACATCCATAAGTGGAGCCCATGTAGTGTAGTAGTATGAATGTTGGACTAGGATGGTGGGAGACCCAGGTTCAGATTCCCACTTGGCCATGGAAACCCATTGGGTAGTACCTTTGCAAGTCACTCTCTCTCAGCCACAGAAGAAGACAATGGCAAACAGATCTTGCCAAGAAAAGCCTAGGATAGGGTCAGCAATATTTTTAGACCCAGCATAGTGCATTGAACCAGGAGTCTGGAGGACCAGGGTTTGAATTACTGGTCACTTCTGGAAACCTGCTGGATGACCCTGGGCTACCCACACACTTTCAGCCTTGGCAAGCTTAGGGATCTGGATGTGTTTAGCCTGGAGAAGAGAAGGTTAAGAGGCGACATGAGAGCCACGTTTAAATATTTGAAGGGACGTCCTGTGGAGGATGGAGCTAGCCTGTTTTCTGCTGCTCCAGAGCCTAGGACATTGTGGGGCAATGGCTTCAAATTACAGGAAAAGCGATTCCACCTAAAGATTAGGAAGAAAACTTCCTGACAATAAAAGCAGTTCAGCAGTGGGATATGCTGCTGCCTCAATGCAGTGTGGTGGAGTTTCCTTCTTTGGAGGCTTTTAAACAAACCCCAGATGGCCATCTGTCAGGAATGCTTTGATGGTGTATTCCTGCATGGAAGAATAGGACTGGACTGGAGGATCCTTGGGGTCTTTTCCAACTCTATGAATCTATGATCCTACTTTGTTCCATTCAGAAACCTAGCTGAAGCGTTCTGCACTAGCTGCAGTCTCAGATACAGTCTCAAGGGCTGCCCCAGAGACAGTGCATTGCAGTGGTCCAGCCTTGAAGCTATCAATGCCTGGACTAATGCGGCCAAGCTGTCCACTTGACTGTTCATATTGCTTGGGGGGCTTTTCCCCTTGAGAAAGAGTGAGTGCATGAAAGATTGTGAGAGACGAAATGCTACAAGTGGGAGAAAATCCAGCTTGTGGGGTCCCATCGCACTTTAGCTACTCAGAGATGAAGTTGAATGAAGCATTTTAATCTAGGGATGTCAGTCCTCACTTATCTCATTCTTGGGAGGAAGAGAAGGAGAGAGAGAGAGAAAGGCTTCACTTTTTTTTCCTGTTCCCAGGGAGAGAACAGCGAGTAGTTTTGCCATATGTCTCATGGTGACATTTGCAAAGTGGAATTTTGTGCAAACCATTTTTGCATAACTAACAATCGCTGTTGTCTTTGCCTGAGCTTTTAAGCTGAATAAGCATGGGATGGAGTCTTTGCATCTTTGTGATCAATAATGAATGGCCAAGATCTTTCCTCGCAGCCCACATTTCGTAACCTACATTAAAGCAACACAAGAAAATCTTGCGTGTGAATAATGAAACTGAGTATCTCAGTGCTAGCAAGAGTACTCCAATGTGCATTGAGGACTCTTGATAGACGTCAGGCCTTTCTGATGCATGGCAAGCTCTTCTGACATGCATTTTTTAAAAAGCTATATTTATTAAAGTGTCACATATTTACAAGAAGTTAAAATGTGACTTCCCGCATCGCTCTATTTGCATACAAAAGGTTACAGTAAATGTACCAATACGGTCGTTATTACTCCTTCTACCATGATCACCTTTTCCAGTTTTCTTTCCAGGACAAAAATATCTTTCTCACTTCAGTGTTTAACCCCTGAAAAGGATTCAATAATCTAATCAAACCTTATAGTTGTGGTTGCTCCGCTTTCTTTCTCTATGCAATCTGTGAAAGGTTGTCAGATAATCAGATACGGATTCTGTCATTTTACCCCTTAACAAAAAGGTCAATTTATCTAATTCGGAGAATTCCAATAATTTTTCTAACCACTCATCCACGGTAGGGCTGTTTCTGCTTTTCCATTTTTTTTGCATAAATCAACCTTGCAGCAGTAATCATACAATGCAGTTAAACATCGTTATCTTTTCTCCAGATGTATATTGAGTGCTCCTGTTGTGGTCTGACATGTTCTAGCTGGTATCTAGGTGCACATCAGGGAGTGCATCAATGCTCCTCTATGCCCGTTGTGCATTGTCCCATAAGTCCACAGTCATTCCACCATTGCTCAATGGATGCCCCGATGTTGCAATGTCGTGGCATCCCCTCGGCAGGTAGAGATGTTGCAAAGCTGCTCGATTCAGTTTTGTTCACACATAAGGCCATTTGCAAAACCTTAAGTCCCAAGCAGAATGCTAGCCAATAATCAATCAATCATCAGTAATCCTGCCCTTCTATGCTTTGTGCATGCTTTGCTTCCCCACAGTTTTGCAAATCCCAGAGATATTGGTGGGGGAAAATACATCTCACTCTCACACAGCAGGCAGGGAGGGGGGGGAAATCCTTACCACAAATTATCAATTTTTTTGACATGATCAAAACTGGGGATGAAAAGAATATTTCTTTTCTCTTTTTCTCCCTGCAGAGAAAAGGTTTTCCTCTGACACTCAAGAAAGCCTGCTGGGAAGAATAACACAGCAGTGAGATTTTTGGCATTTTTCTCTCTCTCAGTGTTCTTGTTTTGCAAAGTGTTCCAGGGAATTGCTCTGTAGGGAAAATTCATGTTGTTTTTTCTGTGCAAAATCCACATTTTTGCACAGGGAAAAAAAAAAAAGGTTTTCTTCACAGGAAACCAGTGTGGAGCAAAACCCACGAGAAACCATGTTTTCTGTAGAATTTTTTTGCATTGATAAACTACAGTATCATTGCGCAGAATAATTCCATGGAATGCTTTGCAAGGAGTGAACCCTGGGAGAATATAGCACGGACCTATCCATTCTCTCTGAGACTACGGAGAGACCTGTGGGGACTATCCATCCTTGCAGTGAAGAAAGATGCAGCTGAGACATCTTTGAGGGACAACACCGAAGTGAATACTCCGCTCGTTTGTTATTTGTCATCCAGTTGGCTTCAAATTGCGGCAATCCTATATACAAGAGGTCTCTAAGAGCCCTGCTGAAGATTTGCAGACTCAGGCATGGGCTTCCTTCCTTGCTGGAGTCTCTCCATCTTTAAAGTGGTCTTCCTCTTTCCCTGTTGCCTTGTACCTTACTAAGCATTACTTCTTTTCTAGCAAGTCTTATCTTCTCACAATATTTCCAAAGTACGACAGCCTCAGTCTAGTCAACCTGGGTACAAGGGAGAGTCCAGACTTGATTTGCTCCGGGACCCAGTTATTTCTCTTTTCAGCAGCCCAGGGTACCCCTAGAACTCTCCTCCAGAACCACATTCCAAAGGAATGGATTTTCTTCCTAGCCGCTTCCTTCACCATCCAGCTTTCACGATCTTGCATAGAAACTGGAAATATGAAGGCCTGGATAACCCTGACTTTGGTATTCACTTGTAGATCTCCAGCTCCCTTTTTTAAAAAGTTAAAACAGAGAGAGTTGAAAGTTCACTTCATTACAAAAGCTGAAATGCTGTTAATCTGACAATAGCATTCAGTGCAATGAAAAAACAGCAGCTGTAGACATTATGAAAGGCCCTTTCTCCTGAGCAATCGGTCCTCAAATGCACATAATCTTTTCCATTGAGTCATGTCATCTCATGATGTGTCCAAACTATCACAGCCTCAGGTTGGTCATTTTGGCTTCCAGTGAGAGTTCAGGCATAATTTGCTGTTGGACCTATTTGCAAGTCCACTGAATTCTATCCCAGTGCAACATTTCAAATGAACACTTTGCATGCCTGTGTGATCCAGGAATTGGTAAAATAGAGCAGGGGCAAATAACATTGTTTTGCAGTACCTGTCGGCTGCCCCGGTTTTGATCTGTCTCCTTTTTTTGGGGGGGTTTCCTTTCCCTTGCAGCTGTGCCCAAAGTGGGAACACGAGGAGGAATGGCCACCAACGCAAAATCAACCAGCAGGAAGAAAGTTGTCAGAATCTGACGGACTTCACTCCGGCCAGAGTGCCCAGTAACCTGGACATATTCACAGCCTACAACGAAACCCTCCAGTGCTCCCACGAGTGCGTGAGGACGCCCGTGCCGGTGTACACCGAGGAGACCATTCTCTCACCGGGGGATTACAAGGCATCTTTCAATGGGAACAGGTAAGGCAGGAGAAGTCCAGCCCACTCAGTCCGTGGCTTGGGTTTTGTGGGTGTTGAGGTCCTTCCGCTGATATCGGTGCCCAAAAGGAGCTGCATCCCGTGCGGCCACTGTGAAAATTTAAGATCTGGCTCCTGCAGAATTGACTCCTTCTGGAGAACACCAGTGAGGGGTCAGCATGGAAAGGGTTCTTGGGAAATATTAAGCGTGTCCTTAACTCCATCAGTTCTCTCTCTTTCCGCACCATGACTGAAAGTGCTCATCCTCATCTCTGTGTACACCCAGAACAGCCATTTCAAGAGAAGCATGCCTCAGTCGAATTTCTCAGCCCTAGAGCTCAGATGTCTGTCCGTCTCCATGTGTGTCAATGTGTGTGCTCGCTCTGTGTGACCACAGTCCAGTTGTCCCCGAGCATGGCGTTGCTTGTTATAATGGGGAGGCAACTGGTGTGGTTTGAGCCTCACCGTGCCACAGCCTACCTGGTAAAGCTTCTACCTCTTTCGTCAGACACAAAGGCAGGTCTCTCAGTGGAGGTAAGAATGAGTGTGACGTGAAGGCAGAATCGCCCAACCCGATTTAATTGTAGGCCAGGACTGGTCCAGTGTGCTGGGAAATGGTTTCTTTTCCCTACCTCACATTCTCTTTGGTGTAACTCAGGCAACGTGAGCTACCCACTCCCTGGCTTCACAGGCAGATAAGGAGAGATGTTTAGTATAACCAGGATGGCACCAACTCTCAGGTGGGTTGCCCCCAACTGCAAAGTTCTTAGGCTATAAATTATGAATCTGGGGACCAAAAATGTCCATTTGTATCCCTCCAGATGATTGTTTGCTTGCTCTGTTTCGTTTTCAGACCTTGAAAGTAGGCTTATCTATTAGCCGACTTCTAGCCGCTTAAGACCCTCTGGTTGGCCTCATCCAACCAAGTCATTTGGCCACACCAGACATGTACATTGCTTTGCTAACAGCATTGCACATCCTGGTAAATATATACTGAATCACATGAAAATACTTTCATCAGAGCTTTTTTCTGTGTAAGACCCAAGCTGGAGAGGGGGGAATATGACCTCATGGAGCCAGTTTTGCTCTAATCACCCCAGGAATTGTCATCCGACATTTGATCCATTGGTTTGTTTGACGGGGGATCTTTCATCTGCTTTCTCCCTGGCCTTTTGCACCTTTGAAGATTTCAGACTAAAGCCTGAGAGCCAACAACCACCATGGTTTCACACTAGAGATATGATCCAGCAATTCTGCTCACACTAAGTGAGATTTTTAGATGGTAACGCTAAGCAAGATTTTCAAATCTTCGGAGAATCTATGGGGGAAAGAAACCTTTTTGCCCAGCTGAAATGACACCACACTGAATATGGGAGAAGACATGCAAAATGTGCAAATTTGAAGTATTATGCACAGGTACATAGATCTGTTGTCTAAACTGAAAGACCATGTCTTAGCATACACCAGTTAATAAAGGACCAATCTGTGGAATTTTTTGCTGGGAATTTTGGCTCACTGCTAGGAGTCCAGTTGCATGTGGCTCTGGAGATATTGATGATGGTTTGTGTGTTTGAACTGTGCATCGTGAGTCGCCATGTGAAATCCACCCCCACCTCTTCAAAAGATGTGTGCTGTTGCTAGGAAAGGAATGTGCTCAGGTCCACCTAATCCAAAATCTGGGCATCTCGAGTAGGCCAAGTGGTCCATATCCCAGTTCATTGATTGCACTTTTGATTAATCATGGTTGGATCCCATGAAAGCGCCCTCTGTTTTTCACAGACTTAGGTTTTCTTCTCTCTATTCCTTAGAGACCCTGACAGGCCAGCGTGATCTTGCTTTGTCTACCTTTTGCAATATTACCTTTATGGCACACTTGCCATATTTCCATGGCTGATTCCCATTTTGCCTTCTGAAGTTCTGTGTAACCTGGATTTCTCAGTTGTCTTACTTTCCCTTGCAAACAGTACCCACGTGATCCAGAACTTGGCATTATGCATCGCAACATGGGGAATCATAGCTGCCTAGCAGAACCCACGGAATGAACATAATGTTTAAATTAGATCTTGTCTCCCTGTACTCAGGATTGATAACCATATCACTGTTGGCACATCCGACTAACAGGGATGCTCCAACCAGTCTTCTTTTTCTTGGTTTGAGGTATCTCCACCCAACAAAATCTGGAAAGAGTTGTTTTAGCTGGTTCTGAGCTAATGACGAGAGCAACAGTTTGTGAGCTGAGATACTTTGCACCTCAAAACCATCTTCAGAACTTCACTGAACAACTAAGTTAAGGAACCTTTTTGGTGAGGAGAAGAGAGTCCAGATTTAGAACTAAGCTGAAGGAGGAATAGAGGATGGCCATTCCATGGGACTTCTTTCCAAATTGCACAGAGAAACATATATATATAGAAACGGATCTGGAGGCTCCCATGTCAGTGGTGGCATGATTCTGGTCTAAAGTTTATTTCAGCCTTTAAATGAGTGCTCTAAGATGCTGGACCTATTTTTGGGGATTTCAATACCTTAAATAGCACCTTTGAAGTCTGGGATGAGGAGATAACTCCGTAAAATGTGGAATTAAATCTAGAGTGGGTCCAATGCACTCCTGACATGGAGGTCACTAGCCACCATTGGATATAATCCCTAGGGAGCCCAGAAACTGGGAACAGTCCTAGAAACATGTTGAGAGATGCTATGGGTATTGGCTAAAGCACCTAGCTTTCTAGTAGACCCACTAGCTGGCAAGGATTTTTAAACCATTTCATGGAGTGTCTGTATCTGTATTTTCAACATGAAGCCCAGCCAACCAATGCCGGCATAAGCATGCAACGGTGGTTGGGTAGGTTTATCTACATGCGTTGGTTTGCCTACTTGTACCTGCAGACTGTGGAGAACTCATTCATTTGTCTGTCCTTCCATTACTCTTCCTCTTTTTGTATTTTCCCTCTTTGGCAGATGTGTATTGGCTGGACAGGGTTCACTGCAATTATACATAGCTTTATATATTTACGATTTTTGCCTTAAGGTGATGCTTTGTGGGAAATTATTGGTCTCTGCTGAGGTCTCTTAGATCTAGTCCAATTTAACTTTTTTGGCTGTGAAAAAAATAGAGGGTATGAAATATCATTTCACATTGCTGTGACACACGGTAGATTCTGGAACAGGGATCTCAAGCAGATTGTGATTTCCCCAGTAGCAATTGTTGGCTTCCATATCACGGGGGCGGTGAGTCTGCTCTGGGTCTTAGTGTGGACTAACAACTACCTGAGGTGTTGAACAAAAGTTCAGAACCTTGCATCCCACCCAAGTCAACCAACCTTTAAATGAACTATCCAACGTGCTGAAATCTTGACCCAAATAGGTTTCTCCCCAAAAGATCCCAAGTCAACCAACCTCTGGAAGAGTTATCCAGATTAGATTGGCCTATCTAATTGATCAATCAAATTTCAGAGGAGCTATTCAAGGTTCTGAGCCCTCTTCCTATGATAGGCTTGGTACTTTGGATAGCTCCTTTAAAGGTCCGACTAAAACCTGGAGCAAATTCACGACCCTGCTAAATATGGAAGCTACCACTGACTTTGCTGGCAAATCCCACTGGCGAGTCTCAAAATCAGGTCAAAGCACAAAGGCATAGAAAAAACAAAAACAATTTCAATTTTCTTTAATCCTCTTCTTTCAGTACATGAGGTAGCTTAGTGTCACTACTTAGTTAATGTATTGATTTCTTTTTTTAAAAAAAAAATCAAAGTGAAAGAAAATTGGAGAAGGTCTTTCAAAAGCCCCTATTGTTCCCTTTTGGCAAAGCGCTTCTTTGCAGAAACCAATAGAACCATTCAAAGCATTATTTTAAAAACATCCCCCTGCCCCCGCGACGCCCCTTCTCAAAATGCAATATGATAAAAGCTGGTTTTTGGCTGCAGGCCTTCGTAGGCTTGCTTGCCGTCTGTCACATACTGGCACGTGCAAGTCGATTTTTCTGCTCGCTGCAGACCTTCCTCTTCCGATCGGCACCTCATCCCTGTGGCCTTTGTGTCTGAGAAATGGTTTGAAATCTCCTGCTGACCAGACGAAGTCTGTTTTACTTCCTGGGGGCAGGGCAGACGCCATGTGTCTTTTTCCTGGTAGGTACTTTCTCTTCCACCGTTCTTTTCAATCCCCAAGTCTCCGACCCGTGCGGCTGCTGAAACCTCTTCCAGGCTTCCCAGTCCCACCCCTGCTGTGATCCTGACCTCTTATTCGATCTGTCAAAATGGCCAGTATTCTACACCTTAACTAAATAGTCTGTCCAATACCTAACCATCCGTGGCCAAAATTCCAAAAGCTCGTGGAAGCATCATTCATTCATGCTTGGATCGCCAACAGAGTGGGGCCTTGCAGCTGATCCCTAATAAAGTAGGCTGGGAGGGTGTTTTGACAGCCATGTTTAAATATTTGAAGGGATGTCACATAGAGGAGGGAGTGGGCTTGTTTTCTGCTGTTCCAGAGACCAGGACAAGGAGCAATGGATTCAAGCTGCAGGAAAGGAGATTCCACCTGAACCTCAGGAAGGACTCCCTGACAGTCAGGGCTGTCCGGCAGTGGAAGATGCTGCCTCAATGGAGTGTGGTGGAGTCTCCTTCCTTGGAGGTTTTTAAGCAGAGGCTTGATGGCCATCTCTCGGGGGTGCTTTGAGGGCGTTCCTGCATGGCAGGGGGTTGGACTGGATGGCCCCTGGGGTCTCTTCCAACCCTACATTTCTATGATTCTATGATTCTATGATTTTGGTGATAGAGTCATAACTGGTTTTTAAATAGTTTTGTTAAGAAAAATGTTTTCAGAATAAAATATCGGCAGAAGTCCAGGGACTTCCGGTGGCAATGGCGATGTGAGACGGTGTCCCTCACCACCATACGGGGGTGGGTGCCCTGGCACAGCAATAATTAGGCAGGACAAATTGCCTCCTTGGTAAAGGGGGCTCAGAGGGGCTCAAAGGGGACCCATTTCCAATGACCAGCATCCAGGATAGTCAAGAAAGAACCAACTGAATGGACCCAGGACATGGACAATACTGGGGGTGGGGTGTCAAAGAGTTGCTGTTTCCTCCTAGTGGTAAGCAAAATCTGTCATAACATTACCTCTGCTTTTTAAACAAAAAATAGAAATAGAAATACAACTTTAAGCTCCCTCTGCAGTGATCGGGTAAGACAGACCTTCACAGATATAACTCTATGAGAGACTTAAAAATGCAGATGACTAGTTTGAAGATGGTAGAAGTCCAGCCTTTAGAAACTACTAAAGAGACTAAAGGAGAAGTAAGCCTCTTAGACAAATACAAAACTGTATAAAGCTACAGTGCATGGTTAACACTGAGATTTAAGGGGTGACAGAGTCACAGTTGTGGCAAAGTGACAATTGCGAGTGTGGAACAGTTGGAGATGAGTAGATCTAGGTGATCAGTCCCAACTGTGACACTATGGCCGTAATCTTAACTTTTCTCCAACCGACCTTACTCGGTGTCCGGTGCCACCTGGGGAGAAGAAGGTCCATCCTACCATGATTGGAGCATGGGTGAATGATGCTTCCATTAGGTCTGGGGGCATCCAACCAAAGCCATGTCCACACTAGACTGTTATAGTGCTATTATTCCACTTTCAACCTCCTATGGAATCCTGGAGTTTGTTATAGTGGAATAATAGCACTATAACAGTCTAGTGCAGAAATGACCCTGGAGAGGTTACTTAGTTAGAATATTGGCCAATACCTCGTTACCTCCACAAAAATGAATGCGGTCCATGCTAAATGAACCTTATGCATTTACCCAGATGTTAATTTATTGACCCTCCTCCCCCTTTGAAAATCTCTTTTGGAGTACTGGAGTTACACAAAACACTTATCACAGCAGGGTTGCAATTGGTTGCACACAGAGATGGGGGTGGGAGTATTAAGAGGAAGAATGTTTCCTATTTATTAACATTACTGCAATTGGTTGCCATTCCTTTTTCTTTTTCTTTTTGGTTCAGTTTTGTTACTTGTTATTAATTTAATTTGCCTTGAAATACTTGATTTTGACATGAGATGGAGAGGCACGTAGAAATTTAAAAAAAAAAGTAAAAAAAAAAAAGATTTTCGCACCCTCTATATTTGCGGAATTAAGATGGGTAACAATTTTTTTGAACACTGGAACAGCTCATCATTCCCATATCAGTGGGAGGAATAAATATGCCCATGGTTTTTATGCAAAGAATCTGTCCAGAATGCTGAACCTATGGGGAAGAAAGGGCTTGGCACTCATAACCCTCTTAAAGTTCGGACTAGAACCCGAGCAGATTCATTGTCCCAGTTAACCAGGAAGCTACCCTCTGTACAGATGTTGAAAACAACAACATACTTCATAAATTAGAGCAGAAAAGATAATAAGGCTGCAATAATGGGCTCTCCTATAGCTGAGCAACATAGGTAAGGGGTATAGTCTACCCTTTAAGTAAACGCAGGGTTAATGTTATATTGGGTTTATCAGTGGTTCTCAACCTTTGGTCCTCCGGCTTCTTTGGACTTCATCTCCCAGAAACACCAATCAGCATGGCCTATGGTGAGGGATGCTGGGAGCTGGAGTCCAAAACATCTGGAGAACCAAAGGTTAAGAAGCCTTGGTTTAAGTTAATAGACAAGCTAGGAGAAGCTGAAGCAGTTTGCTTTTGCTTGAGCCGATTGGGAAGGCAACGGCCATTTCTGCACTAGCCTGTTATAGCGCGATGATTCCACACTTTCAACATCCTCTGGAATCCTGGAGTTTGCAGTTTCGGGAGGGGCCGGCCTATATAGAGTTGGAAGAGACCTCAAAGGACATCCAGCCGGCCCCTCCCGAAACTGCAAACCCCAGGATTCCAGAGGAGGTTGAAAGTGGAATCATCCCGCTATAACAGGCTAGTGCGGAAATGGCCAAAGATTCTGCCCTTGCCTCTCTTTTCTCTTTCTTTCTTTCTCCCCTCCAGTTGGGATTCAGGTCTTAAGTGCTTGTGAGGAAGGTGTCCAATTGGAATGTTAGGATGAATGATAATCATACCGGATGCCAGAATTTAATAAAGCTGTTTCACTTCTCCGGAGAGAAACCCATATATATTTTTGTCAACCCAGTCATTTTGAAATCTCGCTACAAACAAGATTGAGTCTGGGCCTTTGACCTGCCACATGAGTGTCTCGGAGTGGAAGCAAAACTACCCGCCGGTGCATCCTTCAGTCCGGCGTCCGAACAAATTGCAGGTCTCTGCCAAATGAAATTTTCTAGCCTCTTCCAACGGCGGCTTGCTCGGGAGCGCCCTTTCCGCCGCAGACCCAGCCACGCTGCCTTTTCTCCGGGGGCCGATTTGATTCCTGAGCAGCGGCGACTCTGTTTAAATGTTCTGCCTTTTGCAGGCAGAAATGGGGAGGTGAAACGGTTTAAAAGATGACAATGTCTATTGATACCTTTTTGTTGAGCGTTGCAGGCCTGGGCAGTTTAATATGACCTCATGAAGATGGATTAGCAATCAGAGATTTTCTCCATCGTTGTTCATAATGTGCATTGGCCCTGTTACTTATTGCTGACCAGCCCGTGGAATAATGAGACCACACTTGTGTTAAAATATGGGCCAGTTTGTTTGACCCATTTCCTCTATATTTGACCTATTCCCTCTTCATGCCACATGAAGCCAAGGTTGCAGCCATAGTCTGAAGCCTCTTTGTGGTCCCTGCAAAGCCAGAAGGGTTGGTACTATCCTCAGTTTCAGGTATTCACGGATAATCTTGGAACGTATCCGGCCTCCAAGCATCCCCCCATAAAAGCATTCCAGATAATGCCAGTTCCAGAGATATATCTGGTTCTGGCATAACATGCATGTAGGATTTCTTTAGGGTTTGGAAAGAAATCATTGAAAATCAACTTGTTAAGCCAGGTTCAATCCTACCTGAAGATGTCTCATGTCGAACCTCAAACGGTCCATTTGTTACTGGTTGAGTATCCCTTATCCAAAATTCTCCAAAATCCACAACTTTGGAGAAGTGGGACCAAGTCTTCTTTCTGTAGGGAAGGTAAAGGAATTACGGCAGGTTGCTTAGGACGGCACAGGGACTCTGCTTGCAATCATTATTTTAAGCATTACTTTGGAGTCACAATTTAACATTCTTGCGCTGCTTTAACTTTTTAATTGTTTTCAAGCATTGTTGGGAAGTTTGGAGTAACTGGGGGAGACATACTTGGTCATGATTAGGGATCTAAAGGGTTTTTAAAAATTTGGCTTAACGATTTAATTGATCCATTAACAAGTTTGCAAATTGGTTTCATATTCGGGCTGAGGTTTTAACGCGATGAGATCAATCTTCCATTAACAATTTAGTGTCAGTCTGTTGGCACTCTCCCAGCGATCTTCCCAGACTTTGGGATATATTCTTCCTAGCCTGTGCCAACCCAAGAGCTCAAAAAAAAAAAAAAAAAAAGCGGAAGGGAGATAAGAGAACACTAGAGGTTCTTTTATTTTAAGCAGTCACCTTGAGGTTGCCTTGTTCCTCCATATCTGTTAAAAGCCCTCTAGCATCATGGAGTGAAGCTGGAAGCCATGAAGATTCCCTTTCTGGCAACAGTCCAGACAAGGAGAGCTGAAAAGCTGCAAACATCTCTCTGCACCTTCTTGTGGGGAAGAGAAACTATCTGTGCCCACTTCCCGGAGAGGGACGTAGGGTGCAGAGTGAGGTCACCAGAGGTTTGGAGTATAATTCTTCACTCTCTTTGGCCATTTCCACACTTAGACTGTTATTGCGTGATGATTCCACTTGCAACATCCTATGGAATCCTGGGGTTTGCCAGCCGGCCCCTCCCGAAACTGCAAACCCCAGGATTCCATAGGATGTTGCAAGTGGAATAATAACGCTATAACAGTCTAGTGCAGAAACAGCCTTTATTCTCAAAGGAAGCAACAAACCATTTTTAGCAATTTTCTTCCCAATGCAAGAAAGTCTTTGAAAATTTGCATTTCGGGACTTATTTTGCACAAAATTCACTTGTGGTTGGATCAAAAAGAGGCACATCTAGGCACTGGTAAGGGTGGTCCAGTCAGCCTTGGGGACTTGCGTACAATGCACGCTGGGTGTTTCTCATGCACATCAGGCACTTCTGAGGTGCATCGGGCACTTCTGAGGTCCATTGGGGCTGTGCTCCAGCCCTTCCTCCCTAGTGTCTGGATGCGCACCAGGGAGCATTGGTGTGCCTCAGCACCCACTGCACATCAGGCCGTGCACATCAGGGACTCCTCTGGCTACCCTTGTGCAATGGATGCCTGCATGTTGTACAGTAATGACAGTCCCTGGATGGATCAGGATACTGCAAAACTGCTCAATTCCATTTTGCTTATCTATGTTTTGCTTTGTTTCTGATTTATGGTAGCCCTAAGGCAAACCTATCACTAGATTTTCTGGGGCTGAGAGTGTGTGACACACCCAAGGTTACTCAATGGCCAGGCAGGGAATTGAATCCTGGTCTACAGATTGTAGTCAAACACTCAAGCCACTATATTATGCTGGCTCTCTTTGCTTATATACTTTACAACAATTTTAATCCCTACAAATCAGTTCCTTTCACCTGTAGAAATATCATAATTCCATTTTTTTCCTCCCTCCATCCTTCCCATCCGCCCTCTCCTCCCCAAGGCACAGAATCATGAACCTTCCCCATCCATCCCCATACACATGAACTTTTTTATAATTGATTATATATTAATTGTTTATATATTAATCATAACCTTCAATAATCATTTTTTCAGAATCTCTCTTGACTCAAAGAGGGTTTAAGTCCAGTATTGCATTGACTAATGTATTGCATTGAGTAATATAAACAATAAATGCCTTCCTAATATTCTCAAACACTTCTTCTTATTGTTGCATCGAGAGATTTTATAATATTTTCCAAGCTTTTTGAATATTTTCCGAGCTTTAACTACCTCTAACCTGGCATACTCATTAAGGCCATTTATGAAGACTTAAAAAAAGAATGCCAACCAGAATTTTTTTGCAAAGCAATATCCCTTTCACCGCCCTTCTGCAGTCTTGTGCAGTCCTTACTTCTAAATGAAATAGGTAGATCTGCCAGTGTCTTCCTGTCTGTCTATTTTTCTATTTCCTGAGAAGGATTGGTCTGACCCAGTCCAACATGGTCCAAAGATGCTCAGTGAGCAAGGGATGGTAGACAAGTTCTTCCTTTGGTAATGGAGAGGGTGGAAATTTGCTACTGGCACAGGAGAAGGAAAGGGCATACCTGACTTTCTGGAACGCTGAACAGAAGCACGATGTCCTCGTTACAGCAATTTGTCTATTAATAAAAAAAAAATGCAAGGAAATAGCTCAAGGTGAGACAAAAGGCAACTTGCAAACAGAAAAAAGTCACACCACAGAACTTAGGTTTGCATCAGAGGAGAGTAAGCTCAATGCTAGACTAAAATACTTCTTTGCAGTCCCATTTGCCTGCCGAAGGGGAAACGTGTATACATTCATTGCAATATCTTGATTGCAAAGCAGTGGCAGTGGGGAACGGTCAACTGCATCCGGTAACCCAGGAAAACTAGTCTGGGATATCCAAAGTATTTGTCTTTACGTGGACATCCCTAGGCAGACTTGCACCACCAGTGCCATTCTGTGTATCTATGCAGGCAGCCCGGCGCAAAAATCCAAAACCAGGAAGGGTAGATGAGAGCAGCAAGCATTGCACAAGGGGGTAGGCTGTTGCCAAAGATGGCATTTTGGGCTGTTGCAGTAGGAGGTGTGCTATTTCACAGGGAGTATTCATGCTGTTGAACAGGGAGGTATGCCATTTCCCAGGGAGACATTTTATGTTGTGCAAGCAGATATCTCCGTTGTGAAATAATTTCTATGGCAGCCAGACAGGGTAGCTCGGATCCTCTTCTCCCCAACCAAAAAGCTGCTGTTTGGTGGTGAGAATGGTTGTGTTTCTAAGCAGCCCCCCCCCTTCACAGACATCTACCACTTACCCGCTGTCCCAGGGAAAAACTCTAGCAGAGTTTTGGCCTTCCCCAGCATCAAAGGGAACCTTGACCTCAGTTCACCCCCTGGTAGATTGTCTTCAGTATTCCTGGCCTGTCTTAAAAGTCATGCTTTGAAAGACAGAATGGGATGCAATCTCTTTGGTGAAATGAGTTATGGATCATTTGGTTGCAGAGTTCGAATCCCGCCCCCAAGCAGCGGAAACCATTGAAGTCTCATCCGTGGGGCCTTTCATTTCTTTCCTTTGAAGGTGGCCCCGCAGACTGCGGCAAGGGTAGGGGGGAGCAATTAGAAATAACTTGGCATTTCACCGTAGGGTAGCCATGACAGCTCTGAGCCAAATATTTGAGGAAATTAATTGGTCAGCCTCAAATACAGCCCCCCCACGCCCTCACCCCCATCGTAATGAATCAGAGATCTAGCCTAAATGAAATTTTCCAACCTCCGCTAAGTGTGACTTGCTGCGAATTGGCCACTTAACATTGTGCTCAGCCGTCGAGCATTACAAAAAGGTAATTAGATTAGAACAGAAAAGAGAGTAAAAAGTTAACAGCCTTCACCAAAGCTCCACCGGGCAACTCTTTCTAGCCCGCTGAGATGAAGTGTGAACTCGTTCGAGCCTCCAGACTAGGAAGTGGCAAAAGTGGCAAGCAAGAAATGAGTCCA
This sequence comes from Ctenosaura bakeri, assembly GCA_948474755.1. Classification (NCBI taxonomy): domain Eukaryota; kingdom Metazoa; phylum Chordata; class Lepidosauria; order Squamata; family Iguanidae; genus Ctenosaura; species Ctenosaura bakeri. The sequence continues at coordinate 409,423 of CAOLHI010000366.1, read as the reverse complement.
ATTTTTGTTGATTCGCAACTTAAGCGCATCCTTCTGTAGGTATAGGCAGAGGGTAACAGGCCAAGGGGGAAATGTAGGGATGAAGACATTCCCAAACTTTCTTCCAGTTGGGCGGAATGGCAGGAATTTTAATGCATTTTTTTCATGATTTTTCACATTGCAAGATGTTTTATGTGTGCATGAAAATTCACTTGCACCCAAGAAAACAGATGGTTTATGTACAATAAACATTTTTTTGTGTGTAGTAAATGAGGGCCTGAACCTTACTGGCTTGCCCCACTTGGACTGCGCCCATGGACTCAATTGTTGCATGGAGATTCAACATTTAGGTAAACCCAATGGGTTTGCTCTCATTGAGATTAACAGTAGAATTTAAGGGTGTGTCTTTTGCATAAAAAAAGCCGCTGTTTGTTATACAAAAATACTGGGTTTTGTGCAAAGTGAGGGTTTTTTTGTACTATATAACTAACTTAACTAAATAATCCTTATTATTGTTACTCCAGTAAGGTTAATACTTCTGTACATTACTTATCAGTATGATAGGGATGAACGGGTTATATGGCGGACAATTCAAATCTTCTCTCCTGGTCTTGTAAAATCATTCTTCACGTATAGAAGGTCTTGGTTTCAGTCACTAGCATTTCTAGGTAGGGAGAGAAAGAAATTCTCGGCCTGAAAGCATGGAGAGCCTGGGAAGGTTGTGCAAACCGGTAGTCTGACATGGTGCAATGACGCTTTTGATGTCAGTCCATAGGCTCAGGGTTAGGTCACTTGCTTTGCACAAACTCCCCACATTCAATCCTCTTTCTCTGCAGGAAGGGGTAGAGGGTGTGGGATGGAGAGAAGGGCCTCTCTGGATGTTCTACGGGGCTCATAAAGGGAGATATGGTCCTTCAGATAATGCCACCATGAATTGGGAGTGTCCATATCTTAGTGCTAGAGCATCTGCTTTCAATGCAAAGAAGTTCAAATATCCAGCCATGGACCTCCAGGAAAGACTCATCCTAGAATCCCTGCAGCCAGTTGGGACAGATAAGACTGAGCCAGATGGAGCCCTGGTGGCGCAGTGGTTAAATGCCGGTACTGCAAGCCACAAGGTTATGAGTTCGATCCTGCCGGGCTCCAAGGTTGACTCAGCCTTCCATCCTTTTGTAGATCGGTAAAATGAGTACCCAGCTTGTTGGGGGCATGTATAGAAAAATGTGTCGAAATACATGCTAACCGCCTCGATCCATATGGAGAGGTGGGATACAAATAAATAATGATGATGATGATGATGATGATGATGATGATGATGATAGATGGACCAATGATACCAGGCAGATTCCTGCATTCTTCCTAAGTTCTTTTTCAGTTGGAAATTTGATTCAGCCACTTGCCTTTGGAGATAGCCCTCTCTTCCTAGCTGCACTGGTAAAAAATGACATCACGCTCCACCGTCGGAGGGCAGGGGCTAAGATGCACCCAGACATTACGGAAGCTCTTAACCGTACAAGAGAAAAAATTGAAACCCATTTTAGAGAGGTCTGCTGGGTAAATAGCTTCAGATTTACAGAGGAGACCTCTGCGTGCAGGAGAGTTACATGCAAGGTCACGAAGCGAGACTCTTTGGAACAAAGATGTTAGCATTCCAAAGTGGAGCCTATTGAGCAAACATTGAGAGATACAACTTTGGCAGCTCAAAGGAAAGTTGTGAGAGCTCATGAGTTAGGAGACAGTGCTAGGATTTGTCAGCTGTATAAGGACCAAAATTCAGATGGTTGGGGGAATCTTTCCAAAAATTAGTATATAAATCTGCCTGTAAACACATGCACACATTTGAATGTATATTTTTGCAAAGCATGCACATTGTATCTAAATTTTACCCTAGGAACCACATTTCATATGCATTTTAACTTAAAAATATATTGTCTGATTCTAGAGAGCAGACCCCAGTGAGTCGATTGTGGAATAGTGAGTCAACCCGTGGATAAATCCAATTGATTTAATGGTACTGCTCTAGTCATGACTAACAATAATATCTAGGAGGTTATTTTAATGCAAATGCATGACCTTTTTTCCAAGTTGCATCGCAAAATTGGGAGAAACACACCATCAGAAGGATTAATGTATTCAGATCTGTGCATTTCCTCCAGGAGGTGCGGATTGGACTGGGTTGCTTTGAGAGGTGAACCAAACAAAATCCTTTGAACCCCCCTACAAGTAATACTTTCCCAGAATACCTAGGCTTATCGAAAGGAGACTTTCCAGTAGCCAGTTAGTGGTGTACACATGTGCAAGCCTACCTTATGTCTGTCTTTTTTCAGCTATTGTGAAGATAGGTATTCTCTTCCCTTGGCTTCTGCAATGACCCAAGCTCTTCCCACCATTCAGCTGCTGTAATAATAACACTCTCATGCCCTTTCTGTGGCTGGTGGTGGGAGGTGGGAGAAGCGTCTGGTGCAAAAAGATTACATTATCTGCTGAGACCTCCTGGGGATCATAGAATCCTAGAGTTGGAAGAGAGCAGATCATAGAATCCTAGAGTTGGAAGAGACCCCAGGGGCCATCCAGTCCAACCCCCTGGCATGCAGGAACACCCATCAAAGCACTCCCAACAGACGGCCATCCAGCCTCTGCTTAAAAACCTCCAATGAGGGAGAGTCCACCACACTCCATGGAGGCAGCAGCATCTTCCACTGCTGGACAGCTCTGACCATCAGGAAGTTCTTCCTGAGGTTCAGGTGGAATCTCCTTTCCTGCAGATGAGTAAATCATTTTGCAACTGGTGACAGGGGCATAGCCTGGCACTGCTGTGATGCCCACTCTTCACCAGGCACAGAATGGCTGTGAGGAGCCATCCCAGCTAAATGGTATGTCCAGGGTTTTTGACAGTACCAACGTTGCATAGTGCTGCATGCAAAATTATGACAAAATTATGTGTTTTGGAGAGCATTGCGTAAGGAGGTAGAAGGCCTCCCCCCCACAAACACAACTGAGCTAGGGATGGAAATTCTTGATTTTCCCACTTCCCAACAGATGTCAGGGAAAAGGCATTGGCATTTCTTCCTATAGTGTCAAAACATTCAGGAATTTTTTTTTTTCTTGCAAAAGAAAACTCACCACGATGTGCATTTTCAAGAAACCCACGCAGCTTTCCTCAGAACTGTGCAACTTTCTGAAGAACAAGCGTGCAGTTGCAGGTCTGCTTCTGGCCGTGACTGTTTCATTTTGCACAACTTTTTGAGAAAGAGAGACAAGAGAGGACAGGAATGGATGGATTAGATATCAGAAATTAATGAATAAACTGTGTTGAATACTGGGAATCTGGGGGGATAAGTGGCCAAAGGCATGTAGCAAAAATCACCATCAGTCCCCTTCCACCCTCTAGTCCAAGGAACCCCCAAACAATGGGCCCTCTGGGCTGTGTTCCCTTTCTTTCTTGACCTGCTTACCTACTCCAATTCCCTTATTTTTTTTCTTTCTGTGTTGCTTCATCCCCACCAAAACGGGTCCTCCCTTGCTGTCCCCCTCCCCGCTCTTTCTCAGCTGCCAGCACAGAATCCGATGGGCAACGATGGTAGCGTTGCCCAGGTGTAATCTCTAAGGGTCTGGGTTTGTTTCTGGACGATGGCCTTCAGACCAAGGATGAAGCTCCTCAAGCCAAAATCTGACTCGCCACTAATTGAGAGTCTTGTTCAGTAGCCCAAGAATTACAGTAGAGACATCACAGGTTCCAAAAGTTGTTATAATGGGTTAAGACCATCGCTGCCGAATGGAGGAGAGCATTTCAACAAATCAAGTCCTCCTGGAACATTGTTCCCAGTGGAAAATCTATAAACCATCTGTTGACAGTTATTAGCGTTCTATCAAATATCCTGCCAGAGTCTAAATCCCCAGTTAATTCCACAAGATCTGTTTCTAAATACAAATACAATTCGGAGGCCTATAACATTTTACTCTGTTCCGTTCTGCAAAAAACGGAGCATTGATTTATTCCCATTAACGCCCATCAAAAGTTTATTGAAAGCCTGTTGACATGCCTTGTGAAATCTATATCTTTCCTGTACAGGGGAGATTAGCTTTCTAATAATATTCTGAATGTTGGTATGGAAGCAAACATTATCTGCAGGGGAAAATGATTATGGCTGGCAGACAGAAAGAGACAGAGCCGGGCAAGCGAAGGAAAGTGATGACACAGTGATGGCAAACTGATGGGTACCACTTCCCCAGCATTGCATAAAAAGGACATATTTTTCAGTGTGGCTGAAATTGTCCCCCTGAAACAGTACTTTTGATTTATATGTAATTCTGATCAAAATAGACATTTATGTTTCATTTATTAAGTGGCTGGGACACAGCAACCATAGCAGGGCACACACTTTGCACGCAGAAGGTGTCGGGTTCAGTCCCCCGTGGCTTATGCAGGCAGGGCTTGGAAGGAATCCTGCCGGAAACCCAAGAAAAAACCTACGGCTGGTCAGAGCAGAAAATACTGGGCTCGGTAGACCCACCTCAAGGGTCTGATTTGGTAGAAGGGCAGCTTGCTGTGTTCCAGAGCAGAAGGTCCCAGGTTCAGTCCTTGGTGTCTTCAGGGGGTGCTCAGAGAGACTCCTGCCTGACTAGTGGGCTAGATGGACCTCTGGTTTGGCCCAGCAATGAGCCACCTATTTCTTCCTATCTGTTTTTTTACTCCCCAGCACTGACCAATTGTTGGCATTGGCCCCACGCTCAGGACTGTGTTCCACGGATATGCCTTTGAGGAAATCACCTTTCGCATTTGTAAATACCCAATCTGATCTGATGTGGGGAGCTAAGCAGGATCAGGACGGGTTAGTACTTGGATGGGGGAACCACCAAGGAATGGCAAATGCTGCAGGCTGCATTTCAGAGGAAGGAAATGGCAAAGCACCCCTGAAAATTCCTTAGGTCCCAAGAAAACCCTACGAAATTCATGGGGTCACCATGGCTCAACCGATGATTTGAAGGCACTTAGATGCATCTAAAGATGGGAGGAGAGCATCCAAGGGGACTCTGATTTGGCACAAGATGGGAAAACATTTTTGCATTATCTGGCTTCCTGAGCTGAGAATGAAACTGGAACATGGTGAGCTGGCCTCATTCTACCTGGCGCTAGCAAATGCTCTGTCGCTTTGTAATTAATGCTTGGAGATCATGAGACATGCTAAAATAGTTGGTCTTGACTCACGGGGGAGTCAGAGCACAGCATGGAAAGGCTACGGGGCCAGAGATTAAGTGCCGGGAAAATGTGGCTAATTGTGTTTCCCGATCACTTTGCAGTCTGTGGCTTAGGTGTGCATAACATCCAAAGACCGTGGAAGATGGACAGTGTTATGCATTGATGCAGGAATGGGCAGAAGGTTTGGGGACCACATTGGCCCACCATCAGACCATGGAGGGCTGCAACCCTGATGCCCCCCATACCTATACCCCCCTTTCCCCCTCTGTTTGAATTTTATAGCCCCCCCCCCAAATAAAATAAATAACCATCTTGGACTGTTCTGGGCCTTCTCATGTCATGTGAGGCTCAGAAAAGGTGGCTTCCATTTTTAGCCCTCCTTTCTTGGCAGGATGAGACAATTCCGGGGGGGGGGATCCAAAACAGCCACCATCTTTGCCAGAAAAATCAGTGGACAGCAGAGCGGCGAGGTGGTGATACATGGAACAATTTCCCTTTTGATTTTAGACCGATAGCTGTGCTCTCTGACCCCATCCTCAATTAACTTTAAAATGCAATTAAGATTTAGCCAGCAAGAGGAAGTACTTATCTTCTGCATGTCTGATCATCTGCAATAGATGTATTTCTAATGATGATTTACCATTTTGCTAATGTACAACCTTGTCTCCTTTAATCTACATTAAATACGTGGCAATGCTAGAACTCGTCACCCGGAGACGGACAGCTTGTAAGCTATGCTGGGGGTGAGATGAGATCAGCAACCTAGATGGAGATTGGGCCTAAGGATGGAAAGAAGGCTCAAAACCGTAGGAAAAATGGTCACTAGCCACCCGTCCTGAGCGTTGGAAGATTTTGACGGGGAGAGAAACCTAGATTGATGGGAATCTTCACAGTTCAGGACTCAATTCTGTGCAAAACTTGCAGAAATGTTATTCCCTGCACAGGAAAAGCAATTTCCTGTGCTGAAAATGCTATTTTCTGCAAAATAAATAAGTATGAAGATCAAAATCCAACTACATGTGAATTTTATACAGCATAAGTCCCCAACAGCAGCATTTTCTGTGCAAGAATTAGCTTCTCCCTTCATAGAAAATAATGCTTCTGTGCAATATTTTTTTTCGCCTGGCAAAAGCTGTTTCCTGCATAGAAAATGCTGTTTTCCGAACTAAAATACCACATGCAGATTCTGTAGAGAATGGATTGTGAACTGCTGAAATTCCTTTAAAACTCTGCGGTTGGAGGAAAAATTCCATAATTACTCATTGCTTCCTTTGAGAATAACCTTAGTGAGGAACTGCATCCCTTGCTTTGAGTTAAAGAGGGACGAGTCATACCTTAAAACTCCACCATATGTAGGATGATGCTTGTGAAACATCAGCCTGACTCCCACTGGGGAGTCCCAACTGGAGAAGACCAACTGAGTCAATTGTTCAACGGCAGGTCAACACATAGGTAGATCTCATGGATTCTGCGTGTCTACTCTAATTCAGACTAATGATAGGAGTGGAACCGTATTCTCCAACTAGGCCAAGAGGAGTCTGGCTGTATCCTTGAAGAGAATTGGTTTTGGTGGCCACGTGTTTCTAGATAATCCATAATGACTTGCATACATTCCATGGAATCCTTGAATCTTGGACTTGGAAGGGACTACGAGCGCCATCTAGTGCAACTGCCCTGCCATGCAGGAGCCCACAACTTAAGCGTTCCTAAGAGATTGTCATTCAACCTCTGTTTAAAGATCTCCAGCAAAGGAGAACCCATAACCCATTGCGGCAGGCTGTTCCTCTGCCAGACAGCTCGTACAGCTAATAACTTTTGCAGACATAATTGGGAGGCATCTTTACACGAGAGATATCGTGTTGTTTTCAACTCACTTTTTGTCTGGGGGAGGAAGGAGGGAGCTGAAGGGAGAAAGGGAAGAAGGAAATATAAGAAGAAGAAGAAGAAGAGGAGGAGGAGGAGGAGGAACGTTAGTATTGGTCTTAGCTTTTCTGAGGTCCACTCAGTGCCTTGATGGGAATGACTCTACCATTGCATCCATCAGAGGCATCACACAGAACTGGGGTGGTGGAGGTGGTGGGAAATAGTTGCCAGGTCTCTGCTGTCACCATGACAGTGGTAAGCATCCCCGACTTGGACATTTTTGGACTCTCTTCCACATTTTAGAGCTTGGGGTCAAAATGTGGAGCCACCTTTGAGCATGCCAAAGTGGTGGTGAGGGAAGAAAAGTAGAGATAAAGTGCTCAGAAGATCAAATCTGTTGGGTTGAATCCCGACATGGTCATAGCTTAAGTAGAATCAAACCCCGATTCTGCACACGAGGTATGATTTGGGCATGAATGCTATGGATTAATCCCAGATGGAGACTACCCACTGAATCAGTTGTTGGATTGCAAGTTCAGCGGTGGGTCTACTCCAGGTGGGACTAAATCTTCCTCCAGGCAAATACCCTGGATCCTGTTGGTTTATCTCAAACTACAGCAGATCTATCAGATCACTTGCTGATGTAGGTAGACCACATTGGTTCAATGGATCCACCCTAGCGAGGACTCACAATATAGTTGAGGCCCAACTCGGATCCCAGCTCCGTGGCCCAAATCCTATTGGGGAACCCAAGCCGGAGTTGACCCATTGAATCAATTCTTGAGCAGAGGCAGATCCCACTGATCCAATGGTTCTATTCTCGTAGGGCCAACAGGTTCATCCCATTGTTACCTATCTTAACCTCTTTAAAAACCAAGCAGAATGCAAAGACCTACAGGGTTTCAATTATATCTTCTTTTAATTTAGTTCTTTACTTTGTTGCTTGCACATTTTTTTTTCCTTTCTCATTTTATATTTCTTAAAATCCTTTGAAAAGAAAGAAAACAATCACATAAAATGGCTGGATATTTCTTTTTCTTTTTTTCTTTTTTTGCTTTTTAATTTATGTCTGTCGGTGGTTTGATTTTTTTAAAAAAGTAATTTCCCCTCATTTATTGAAATTAACTATAAAGAATTTTACAGGGTACATTTTTAAAGCCGCAAGAAGACAAAAGCCCTTGGAATTTTTATTTTTCCCGTGATGGATTACCCCTTCCCGTTCTCCCTGTATGATTTATTGTGGGAAATTGCTAACAGTAACTATATTTTCTTCTTCTTTTTTTTCCCTAACAGGATTCCATTGGTGAACCTGTAAAAAAAAAAAAATTAAATGAATGGGTTACCTATACCTACCATTTGTGTTTACTGATGGAAGACTCAAAGAGCAGCCAAATATATTTTTATATAATTAAAAAAGAAAAAAAATAAGGGATTTGCCCCCAACCTGTGATGGCATTTTTTTTCTGGACTGGGTTCTCTTTTTCACGGGAGAAGGGAGGGAAAGGGCTGAGGAACCGAGTTGCAAGCAAAGACCAAGGAAAGAAGAGAGCTGGACTTCCGTTCCGGACACGCGGACTGTGAATATTATTATTTTTTTCTGAACCTGTGCCAATAATACCATTATGTGCCATGAATCGCCCGGGGAAAATGTCTTGAGAAGATTAAGTTTAAGTGGCATACGTTTCAAACTCTTTACTGAAAGCAAGGGGTGGGGGAATCTCTTCAGTATTTCTTGTTACTATACATACATGCATATATATATATATATATGATATATGAGATATATGTGTATATATATATATGGACACAAACACTTTTTGTACTGTAGCAAATTTTTGAAAAGAAACGAAATCTTAAATGTTCATTTTTTAAAAAAATCAAAACAAAGAAATGGGTGTTGTGGGTTCGGATACATATGATTCCATTCAAACACGCTAAGTATATGGACTGATAAAAAAAAATTCCATGTTTTCTACTTCAGCAGTTTAGTTTTCACAGACGTACAGGCGCTCATCTTTTAGAGTCCGTTTCCACCAAGGGACTGTGGAGGAAAAGCTAATCGGGTCCCTAGGCGCCGAGCTTGCTCTTCGTGATTCGTATTCTGGTTTTTAGATGACCACACGTGTAGTTCTGGGAAGCTGGTGGGAACCCTGAGAGACCTTCCCCCCAAAAAACCCCTATTTGGGCATTCAGAACTCCATTCAGGTGAGAAGTGGACATCTGGTCACACCAAGTAGACCTGGAGATGAGGTCCCATGCCTCAAGGTGGTCCACAATGGTTGGTGACCATGCCTAAAGCATGATTTCCAGTGACGAGGCTTTGGTGAGAACATCCATCCATAGGGAGCGTCTAAGTGCAGGCAGAAGCTCTGGGTTGTGACCAGGTAGTTTCATTCAAAAGATGGGTCCAATCCTGGCTATGGGTTTGGGGCATCGGTCTTCAGCTAAGTGACTGAACAGCAAACCGAAGTTGTGTTAACTTCTGGATGGAGGTGTGCAGAGATATCACCTCTGGAAATTCTCCAACCTGTTTGTGGCCAGGCAAATTGGGGCAGAGGGGAGACATATCCTAATTTCTTTACAAGAAGGAGAAATTCTCTGAAATGTGGTTGAGGTGGGGGGCTCACCATTACTCTTCCCAATAATACAGCTGCTTCTCTTTTCTTCCTTTCACCCCAAGGGTGTTTGATTCTTTAGTTTCCAATTCAAATAGTGGGAGCCATAGCAACAATGGTGTTATTATTAATAATCTTATTTGCACCCTGACTTCTCCCACTAAATTTTGCACTCAAGGCAGTTGGGCTTCAAGACTGGGTATTATATATTCCTCACCGGGCCCCAGATCTCACACCACTTGGGGACTAACTGTCCCCATGCACTCACACACAATTGGTGGAGAATACTCAAAGGCAATTCTTGGGAGGATTGAGAGGGGGGAAAAATGGCTTCTGAGAAACTTCAGCTGAGTTAAATGTGTCCAATTGTACAGTCAGATCAACATTTATGCACAAGTCTGTGATAAGAAGATTAGTAATGGTGGATGAGGATCGATGAAGAACAGACTGCACACCCAGGACCAATGCTCAAGCGCACGAGAGAAGGGTTCATATAAGGTCAGTTGGGTCTGGTGGTCTCCATGCCAATAGGAAGGTGGACCCAATCCAGAGTTTAGCCTCGACTTTAAAGGAGCTATCCAAAGTGCTGAGCCTAATTTGAGGAATAAGTTTCAGCATCTCAGAGAGCTTCCTTACAGTTCCTTCAGTGGCATTATCCAAGATGCTAGATTGAGATAGAATCACAGAGCTTGAGGTCTCCCCAAGGACCATTGAGTCCAATCCCATTCTGCCATGGAAGAAATTCTCAAACTCTCTCCTGTGTCATGCCTTCATTGTAATTTTTATCTTGAAACCAGAGAGGAATTCATTCACCCCACCCCTTCTTTCTAGATTTCCCAGCAGAGAAAGCAAATTTTATGTATCTTATTGCTTACCTGGTACAATCCCCTTGGTCATTGAATTGTTTCCTACAATCTTTTCCCCCTTTAGATGTCGCAGTAAGGACAAGAGTTCAGTGATCGCAAACTTGACCCGTTTTCTTGTTTCAGCTGTTTTTCACTTCAGGCAACGGAATTCGCTTATGAACGTTTTGCTGTATATCAGATTGTTGGTGGTGATTTTGATTATTTTGTTGACCAACCTAAGAGTGTAATAAAGACTGTGGCTCCAATTCTCTTGTTAGTCCCACCTCAAGTAGACCCACTAAACCAACGGTTGAGTCTTGAGTCAATAGAGAGGTAAATCCCATAGATTCCATGGATCTAAACAGTAGGATGCAGGCATATAAAATCATAGAGTCATAGAGTTGGAAGAGAACCCCAGGGCCATCCAGTCCAACCCCATTCTCCCATGGAAGGACATCATCAAAGCTTTCACAGATGCCATCCAGCCTCTGTTTGAAAGCCTCCAGAGAAGAGACTCCATCCTATTGCAAGGCAGCGTCCTCCAGTGTCAAACTGCTCTTACCATCAGGAAGTTCTTCCTAACGTTTAGATGGAATCTCGGCACTTTGGATAACTCCTTCCAAGCTATTTAGAGTCAATTCATGCTGCTGACATGGAAGCCACCTGTCTCTATCGCACAAAGGAAGGTCAATGCTCAATGAGTTTGGTGAGTGAAATTCTGGTCATGCCAGGAATTATTCTCAAAGATTGATGCCACATAAAGGTGGGTCACTAGAGACAGATCTGTTCTAGGGGTGGAAGGTCAGATGTTTGAAATTCACTGTTCCATGTAACTGTATAAAGAAGAGAGTGGACAATGTCTGGGAAAAAATGAGCCAATGTGATGGCTCCAAGGATGTGAAGAATATTCCAAAATCTACTTGTCAGCCTGTCAAAAAATATTGTCAACTGCCGTGAGGTTTCTGTCTTTGAGTGAGAGTGAAAAAGCAACACTTTGCCCCCCCCCATTTCAATGGGTTTTGTGCAAAAAAAAAAAAAAGGTTTCTACACAAAAAAAGTATTTTACGCAACATAACAGGTTGAATCCTGTTAGCACTAGTGAGAGCAGACTCACTGAATCAGTGGAATTTATGTTGATTTCACCATTCAACCATTTACTCAATGGGTCAACTCTAGTTGGGACTAAACAGTAGGATTCATCCTTCCTGTACAAAATTGGGGGGGGGGTGTAAAAGAAAAAGTCTCAAAAATGTGAAGAACCATTGGAAAAAATGTGCTATATATATATATATATATATATATATATATATATATATATAATTTTTTTGTAATCTTGTCCCGCAGGGAGGAGACTTCTGAATTGTTTTGTTCTTGTGTGCAGGAAGGAGAGAAGCAGAGGTTGACACCCTTGGGTGGGATGTGGGCCTATCCCTGAAAATTGTCCGGAAACATCAGCTGGTCCAGAGCATGGCAGCCAAGTCCCTTAATGGTGACCTGCCTCTTTGATGGTTCCTCACCAGTCATTCCAGCTCTCCCAGAAGCTGTCTGTTTGGTTTTCTGGAGACAATTAAAATGCTACCGTTGACTTCCAAACCCTCCTGTTATCTTGCGTTGGGAGAAAGGAAAGAGCTGCTTCCTCTCTCCTACAAACCAAGTAAATCCTTGAGCAAAGGTCTTTTTTTCTATGCTGGCTTCTCTTCTAGTAGAATTCCATCCCAAGGTACCTGGTTTCTTGGTTCTGCCACGACTTTCATGGAGTGGCCGGGCCAAGTCTACCCTTGTTCAACCCATGGAAACTGATTGCTATTTGTTTCTTTGTTCACTCCTGGTGCGACTGTTTTATTGATTTGGGACTGCTGTTTTTTTTTCTTTTTCTTTTTTCTTTGAAAATATTTTTTAAATGGTTTGTTGATTGTATTGCTGTTGGGTTTTTTTAATTTTTATTTTCTAAGCTGCCTTGAGCAGCAAGGGGACAGTGGGGTATACATTTCCATAAATAAATAAACAGATAAATAAATAAATGAACACCAGGCTCCTCGTGACCTTCCGAGTTCCGGAGAATGGAATACAGGTCTGTCCCAGTTTGCAAATTAGACATGGTCCCCAGCGTGGCTTTTTCAATGGAAAATTTGGTACCAGAGATAGAAAGTACAGGGCAAGAATAGGGATAGGTTCCAAAAAGATGACCCTTTTCAGCAAATGTTTTATACAAAACAAAATGAATGGTCAGCCATGAAATTAAGAGACCAGATGCAAACTTGGGGTGGATGAAGGGCCAGCTTTATTTGACTTGACCTATTTGATGATTGCATTGGCCTGGAAATATATGTGTGTGAGGGGGTGCAAAATATAGGAGTTTTCTGCAGGAACATGGTTGCAAAACCCAAGGGTTTTTGCACAAACTTTTTTTTTTTGCAAAAGAAAAAGGGTCCCGAAATGCAAAAATGATGATGAGGATGAAGATAATATCCAAAATGCAAATGAGTCTTGCAACAACTCAGAAGGTTGTATTATTCTTGCTATGGGATATCATTGTCATTATCTCATCCAACGGGGGCAGGCATTTGAATTTAATTCTAAAGAGTTGCATGTCCAATGCAGAGACACATTTGCATGTTGCTGAGCTGTGTGCAAAGCCCTTTTGGAACTGTGGCTTCTGAGGCTTAGTTAGCACATTCCCCTTTGATGCCGTTAGCTATGCACCGGGCTGGAGTACTTACTCTGCTAAGAGCTAGCCGGGTTCATTATGTACTGACTTGGCCTGCGGCTCTTGCCCAGAGGGTGACATGCACAAGACAATAATAGACCATGTTTCCCTATGCACCGGTGCACAAGGTCTGGTGAGAGGCGCATGGGCGAGCAATTAGCCTGGCAAAGATAGCTTTCCTTCCTCCAAAGCAGAGCCCCCAGAGGCAATTTAGATTTTCCTCATGCAAGGTACACCTTGGGCGTGACCTCCATGTCTGACTGGCCATTAGCTCAGGCAGGAGAGATTCTGCGGCTCTCACGGAAATGTTCTCCAGAGCAAGAAAGATCTCCTTCTTTGGCCGGTAGGCAGGTAGAAGGAAAATGTCGTCATCGCCAACAACAAAGAGGACGGGTGACATCCAACAGATGTGATGCAGGAAAGAGGCAAAGTCTCGGGGTGCTGGTTCCATTCTCAAAAATAGCCCCATGCATTTTGGCCTAGAAATAGTTTTATGGCCTTCCTTAGGGGCCAAGATCTAACCGTGTCCTTTCACATTCAACGTCACTGGAAATGGACCACCTTGCCCTCTGTTTCCTGCTGCACACGGGGGCCAAAGTCAGATTCAGCCTTTTATCTTGGCTAGAAACTTGGTTTGTTAATCCCATATGCAGCAGACACATGGAGTCAACTGTTGAAAGGTAAGTCAACAGGTAGGTAAACCCCAGTGGGTCTATTGTAATTTGGAGCAACTATAGAGTTTAGTCATGGACTGGCCTATTTTGCAAAGAAAAGAAACCAGAATTTTCGAAGGTTGAGATCACCAAAGAAGAGAAGGAAGGAGAAGGAGGTGGAAAAGGAGGTACGCTTTGGAGAAACACAACATTTTTCAGACCAGTATTTTTTCCTTATTGCCGTATTATTCCCTCTTCTCTCCCTGTGCTCCATGTATATGTCTTTGGGCGCATCTGTACTCAGATTTAGGAGGCAGAAAACAGCAGCTTTACATTAAAAATTGAACCAGTTCAGGTCTTTGTTCTAGAATAGGAATGAAAAAAACACTCCCTCCCTCCCTCGATTATATCTCTTTTGTAAATATATGCCAAAAAAACGAGGCAAGCAAAAGAGGAATTGGGACAGGCGCTTGTGGACAGTATTCAAGGAAAGCATAAAGGCAAACAATACCACAATAATCAAGGCAGTGTAAAATATAATAATAAGGGACCCAGGGCCCTCCAACTCTACACAATGGGACCATTGTGATTCCACTTCAGTTGCCATGCCTACATCCTGCAGAAACACAGGGTTTGAAGTTTAAGGAAGGCTGTTTAGAATTCCCAGCCAGAGAGCTGTAGTGTCTTCCTAAACTACAGATCCCAGGACTCCATAGGATGCAGCTGTGGCACGTAAGCTGAATGGCAGGGCTATAAATGTGTCACATCTAAGGAACCGAAGGGGAGGATCTTTGGATGACAAAGCGTATGAAGGAAACCTGAAAGAGAAGTTTGCACAAGGGCTCCAAAGGGTTTGGTGTATCATGTCTTACACTTTGGAAGCTGTTTAAGAATCCACCCCCCCCCAGTCCAAATTTCCATCATGTGCGTAATGGATCTCAATGGCATAAACAATAGCATTCAGAGCTCTGGGGACGTGTGTTTCTCAGTTCTTACCTGGGCGAAACAGGGATGGGAAATATTTTCACTTTTTCAGAATAAGCATTTATGATATTCACCAGGTTGTTCATATTCAGGATGGGGGGGGAAGAAAAAATAACATGATGGTTTTATACTCACCAACTGTTCTGTCCAGAGGAGGGCGACCAAAATGGTGACGATCTGGAAACCATGAAGTCCTCTGAGGAGCGGCTTAGGTTGCTGGGGATGTTTAGCCTGCGGAAGAGAAAGTTAAGAGGTGAGATGAGAGCCATGTTTTAAGTATTTGAAGGGATGTCATATGGAGGATGGAGCAAGCCTGTTTTATCTTCTGCAGAGATTAGGACATGGAGCAATGGCTTCAAACTTCAGGAAAAGAGATTCCATCTAAAAACCAGGAAGAACTTTTTGACTATAAAAGCCTCAGAGGGTAGTAGAGCCTCCATTTTTGTTGGATGAGTGCTTTAGCTGTGCATCTTTGCATGGCAGGGCATTGAACTAGATGGCTCCTTCAGTCCCTTCCAGCTCTACAATTCTCCCTCTTTTTCTGAGAGACTCCTCATTTTTAACACTTACACATGGCAAAGCTGTATTATCATCCTCTCCATACTGCGAGAAGAGCTGTTCTCGCTGGAATCATAAAGTCATGAACTGTAGAGGAGATGGGCATATTTCTCTGGTGCAGAACATCTGCATTCAGTCCACGGTTGTGCAAACAAGAGGTGCCGCTGCACTTATCCACACCGACACAATCTGCACTCGGTTTGCATTACAGAACTCCAACGTAGGATCCTGGCCAGAAAGTTTTCCCCCACCCCTGGGGATAGGATTCAAACCCCAGAATTGTTGCACAAAAAGCGGACGGCACTGAACCAGAGGCTGACCCTTCCCAGTGTGCTCATGCAGAAGAGACTGCTTCCACTCCTAATTCACATAAACTGTGCTCCAGTTATGAAACAATGGGTTTGTTGCGGCAGATTAAAACTTTGACAGGTTGTGGGGGGAGATACAATCTTTCAGATAGCCTGGCCCTAAACCATATAAGGCTTCATAAGTCATGGCCAGTACTTTGAACCACAGAGCAGGTTGAACCACCCCATGGACATGGGCGTCTCCAATGTCATGGAAATCCTGAGCCCCCTCGGTTGTTTTGTTGCAGGGACTCATGGCAGTCAGCAACAAAGATCCTTTTTCCCCTGCCTTAATAGCAAGAGTCTTGCTAATTCTCTCCATCTGTTTCTCTCCCCTCCCTTCCCACCACAAACACAATCCTGTTCCAGGCGAGGGGTGTGTGTGTGTGTGTGTGTGCATGCCTCTGTGCCTCTGAGAATTGACCATGTAACTTGTTTTGTTCAAATACACAAGCGTGTTTAATATACACCACTCTGATAGTCCTGTAATAGGTTTGAGTAAGAAGCACCATCCATTCGTTGTCGGAGATGCAACGGGGAGATGATATTACAATAATTGCAGCACCCTGGAGGGACCTGCGGCAGTACAAATACCACGCTCTCCTCCTGGCAGTGGGAAAAAGCAGAAAGGAAAACATGATAATTAAGCCCCACTTCTATCTCATTAAGGACATGGAGATGATTTACGTGCCGGCTGCCCCGCCTTGTTTTGGCTCTCCTTCCACAACATCACTGTTTTGTGATTTCTTCAGTTCGTAGAAGAAAGGGCCCTGAAGTGGCACCAGCAGGTTCTACCACCCGTTCGATGGGCAGAATTGTAAAGTTGCAAGGGGTCCCAAAGGCCATCTAGTCCAACCCTGGAGCATGTCACGCCCTGGATAACTTGCTCTCAAAAACTTTGCTCAGAGTTTCAAACAGAAGCATTGCAAGTGACAAAGCAATTTTCCCCAAAGTTGCCGAGACTAAAACATCGAGGTTTGGTAACATGTTTTAGACCTTGTCATGCAAATTTAGGTGTGCACACCAAGGACTGGTTGAAGTCATAAATGTCAAGTCACCCCACCAGCACAGGCATTTTCCCAAGCTTACAGCTATTTACCTCTCTTTCATCCTGGGAGCCGGGACCAGTTCTTTTCTCCTTATCTTAAGCATAGCCAATTCCCATAACACCTCCCCACTCTTCACTGTTCCCCACTTTTGACCTCTTTCCTCTTGCCAGATGCAACGTGACATTGAATATTACCACCATTAACCATTTGGAGCCCGGGGATACCTTTAGTATTTCAACCAGGTACATGGTTGCAGGTAGCAATTAGCAATGGATGCATAATACAGCTACAGCAAGCAATGTCCTATTTGATCTGGTACAGCCATTCTGTTACACATACTGATGCACACACATGACAGGAGCCATGCATCCACCACGGTTGCTAATCAGAGCTGCCAATACTTAACTAGGTGAACTGGCAGGCTGTTTTGGCATAAGGCAGTTCTCTGTGTCCAGGGAGGTGTCATTTCCCCAAGTCTGCTCTATCTGCCTCCAGCTGCTGGAAGGATGAGAAGAGTCCAGACAAAGAGTTCTTCTCCTATCCCTTTTGCCACCACCAGAGCAGCAAAAAAGGTGGTCAGATGCAATATCCAAAAGATGCTGGTTCTTTTAGGATACACCAGTGGGGGAATGGAATCATAGATTCATTATATAGGAAAAAGTCCCCAAGGTTAAATAAAGCCTCTCCTCGAGGCAACTCTCCCAAAGCAACTTACCTCTCCAGGTCGGGGGCTTAGAGAAGCCACAGTGGGATCTCCCAGGGCAGTAGGGGGCAGCACCTCTCCAGCTCTTCTGGTCTCCACTGAGGTCTCTCTGGCCAAGCCTGCAGAGAGGATGATGATGATAGATACCACTCTGGACTATGTGGATTCTTGTGCCATTGATAACACTTGTCGCCTGCTAGACACCTCCTTCTGATTAATTCCACCCGTGGTTAATCTTTGCATCTCTACAAGCTGATTAATAATATGTATCCTGATAGATGATCGATGGATTAGGGGTGCACCTTAACAAGTGGTTGATACCCGTTTCTCTCCACATCCCAAGATTGTGCCGAGCATGCGGCAATGGTGAGGACAGCCAGATGCCAAGGTTGCCAAAGTTTAACGCTTAGCATTATCTGAAGCTGCGGGGGCTTCTGGGAGAAAGAAGCTGAGGAAGTCAGCATGGGAGGGCAAGAAGGTTAGACGGATGGGAAAATTTGCCCATGGGGAGCCAGTATTGCATAACGGTTTGAGCATTAGACTAGAACATCTGGGTTTGAATCTTAGCTCCACCATGGAAACCCACCAGGTGACCTTTGGCTAGTCCATTCTCTCCACCTCAGAGGAAGCCAAGAACCACCTCTTTCGAACCAGCCTTAGGGTCGCCCTAAGTCAGGAACGACTTGAAGGCATACAACAACCACATCGTCCCTTTCTTCTTCCTATTAAATTCTTCCATGCATACACTGTGGGGCCTTCCATGCTACAGAAATAGAGCACTGGGCTTCCACTTTTACTCCCATAGCTGCATCCCATTGAAGCCTGGGCTTTGTAGTTTTGGGAGGCACGGGAGGAGCTCTCTGGCTGACAAATCTAAATATCCATCCCTGAACTGCAAATACAAGGAAGCCAAAGGTTGGAGCCGGGAAGATAAAAGAGAACTGTAGCGTTATAATGATGTAGTGTGAATGGGCCCAACGTCAGGTTATTCGGAGACTTGGAGGTTGCAATGGTTGCCCTTATGGGTCAGGCTTGGAGGCAAGGGGGCGGCAGATGGAGAGTTCTCCCCTACAAGCCCCTGAGCTTTCTTGAAGAAGGGTCACCCGTATGCCTCAACCTTTTTCCCATTCTTCCAGGGAGAGAGACGGGCAAGAGAGATGCCTTTCCAGGGCGAGCTGGTGGTAAAGAAGTTGGCTCACCACTAAGCTAAATAAACGTAGGGAGAAAGCATAAATCTACTCCAAGAGTGAAAAGCAAAGCAATTTGGTTTGGTCAATACGTGTGATGTGTATTTGTTGTTTGCAACTATACTGAGCACGAAGAAGAAGGAAAAAAAATAATAATTGCAAGCAAGCATTTAAGCTTCAGTCAATATGCTATTTGAAAGAGGCTTTCTAATTTCTCTCTTCTTTCAGCCTTTCACACAAACACCACATGCGTACACACACACACACAAAAGCTGGCATTAACCACCCACATTGCCGAAGAATAAAAATAAGTATTATTCTGTCATGAGTTGTCTCTGAAATGGTAATAATCTTGCTACCTTTCCTCTTTTGGTCGCCCATGAGTCACCGGCAGCCCAGCAACAATTTTCAGGGCTTGGGCCAGACACTGGAGAACAGCAATAAGAGAGGAGCATTTGCTCCAGAACACCTGGGAGAAATGGGTTTCCATCTCATCTTGGGTTCTGGGAGCTGCAGTTTAGGGAGGGGCATTTAGAATTCTCAGCCAGAGAGTTCTTTGGCCTCAGCAAACTACAAATCCCAGAATTGCACAGGATGTTCAAAGTGGAATAATAGCACTAGAACAGTGCAGTGCAGAAATGGCCTAATACAGCTTAGCAGAGGTGGGGAGGGCTCTGGCAAAATTGTCCCCTTTGCCATTTTTAGGGAAAATTAAGAAATACTAACACATTTTAGGGGCCCTGGGGAGGGGGCTCTCCAAATGGGTTGGGGACCCCATCCTGGCCCATAACTTACACTTTCTCCACCCTGTCCCAAATAAATAGAGTTCTTTTATCTTTGAAACTTTAACTGTATCCAGCAGATGCCGGAAATCTGACCCTTAATGAATGGCTACATATTCCTTTTCTGAAAAATCTGTACGGTTGGTGGATTGAGCATCCCCAGCTTCCTTTGCAGTTACTTGAAGAAAATTCTTATGCATGAAATGCACCTTTGGGGCATTCTTGGGGATGCTCTTTCTGCTTTTTGGATATCAGAGAGTCAGAGCAGACATCCAGCAAAGACTCCGGGGTATGGCTTTCCAAGGACCGGTGCTGCCTTTGGCTTGAATCTATTTCCCATTACTTAGAAATTCTTATCAGGTTAATAAGTACTTAAACTTTCTTACCTCGCTGAAATTTTAAAACAATTTCTCGCCGGCTTAGTGCAGTTCTCTGCAAGGAGCATTAATGAGTGGTCATTTCCCCCCCTGTGGGGAAAAGCGATTATGCACTTCTGAGCTGCCTGAACCCCTTGCATTACATTATGTTCCACGGTAAATATTATAATGGTCTGAGGAAGGATTTGATCCTTCCACTGTTAAAGCCTTTACCCGGCAGATCACAGCATCTTCTGTTTCAATTTTGCATGAAGGGAGAGGACCGTTATATTACCAGAAAGGTTGCTCTTCAAAAAGTTTAACAATTCGGATAGGAGCAAAGGATATTTTCAGCAGTGCAGAGGGAGCTTCGAAAGAACACAGAGTTTTTCATGGTTTCCTTGCATGATGTCATGTCATGGCCCATGTTAACTATTGCTTGTTGGCTTGTCTGTTATCCATCTTTCCAAAAACTGTTTGCTTTCGCAATCCACGTATTTCTGGGCTTCCGATGCAAAAGGGAAGAGGGGACAACAAGAATCCAGAATCCGGTTAGTCTTGAAAGCATGCGTCTGTTTCTCCTGGGATGCTGCTGGAAATGTTTGTCTGATTCAGAATGTCTGATGCAAATTTGTATAGATGCAAATTTAGACTCAACAGGCCTCTTCTGCAGATGCCTGAGTCTTGTACGGATTCCAGTTGAATGATTTCATGGTGATTTATTTGAATGCCTTCCCTGAAGCTGGTCACGACACGCTCCCTTCAGCCAACTTATACCCAAGAATTCCACACCCCAATGATGGAAATTTCACCCAAATGCACTTTCTTTGGATTTCACCTTTCCAAAACAGCTTCTTCTTTTTAAGATCGAAGAAGTAATGACTATTTAACACAGTTTAGCAACAGTAAAAATGCGTGTGGGAATTTTGTGCATCCTTGTATCTCAGGAAACTTTCCATATTTTTCGCAGACCTCTCCAAAGGTGTTTTTTCTTGGAGGATGCAACAGAATGTATGCGGTGACTCAGCTCAACATGCCAAGATAAATGCCAATTTTCCACGTATGCAAGAGCAACCCGCCTATCTCAGGGCTCTGATAAAGAGTGACAGCGCATCAAGCCGTGTTCCCAATCAAATAATCAATCAAATGACATCTGCATAATTTGCCAAATGTGACACGCTGCATTCAGCTCATGGCTTCATTTGGGTTCCAGCTTTCGAGCAGTCTGTGAGCAACACCTTCTGGGTATGTGAATCTTTTGCTGCATGCAGCCAGTTCTTGTACCCCTTTGTTTCTTATTGTGCAAATAAAACCTTCCTTTTGGAACCCTCTATTTCATACAGACAAATCTTGGAAGGACAGTTTTTTTCTGCATAACACAGTGCTTGTTGTTCTTGCTTTCATGGTGTATTCCTGCATGGCAGAAGGAGTTGGAATCGATGGCCCTTGTGGTCTCTTCCAACTCTATGATTCTAATGCTGGGAAGAAGCTGGAAAAGCATCTCAGATCTTCAGACATTTTCCCAAGACTTTTTCAGGCAAGTGTTTTCACTTGTCCAGCTAAATGGTTTAACAGTTCCTGGTCCAGAAATTTCTGAACTTTCACTCTAAAGAGCCCCCAAAGAAAGGCCGAAATCCATTGTGCTTCTTTATTAATAACACTTCCACCTTTTGAGCATCTTGAGGTGGCTCTCCATTTTCTTCTGAGGTTGCTCTTGGATGCTCCACAATTTATGCTTCTCTTGGAAAAAAGGGAGCTGTTGCCGTGCCGTGCATACATCTCATGTTCTTGATAGACAAAGGCAAGCTGCCTCTGAACAAATCTTGCCCAGAAATAGAGTCACCAGAAGTCAGAAATGATTTGAAGGCACCCAACAATGACATATCAGAGGAGGTCATGCTTCTTTAGACTGATCGGGAGTTATCCAGAACTGGAAAAGACCCTCTGCCCATGAGCACAAAGGGTGCTGCGCTGGATGCAACTGTGGTGGGCTGCCGCGTGAGGAAGCTGAAAGAACTTGTCTACCGGCCTCCCCTTTCAGCTCCCATTTGGCCCTTAACTTTGCCTTGTTTACCCATTTAAGAGATGTGTAAGCAGCACATGAAATATTTACCGCGGAATGAATAATGAATGCAAGAGGCACTGAGTACGACGCAGAGACAAAGACCAGGAGCTCATCGTGGGGTTTTGTCTTCCACGGCAGCAACACGCAGGCACACAGCTTCTCTCTGAGGACAGAAAGTTTTCTCTGTTTTCCACAAAGAGTTGGAGAAATGTCTCTCCCCCCAATGTGTCAGAGTCACCATGGGACCTTTCACTTGGCTTCTGGCATGTCAGTCTAGCTTGAAATTTGGTGGGAAGTCGAAAGCAAGCTATTCTAAGGGGGAGGCATCCATCGTCTGATCACGGTTGCTACCTCCATCCTCTCTGAAGTAGGTTTAAGTGACCCCTGTGGGGACAAAACATGGCAGAAATACCCCACACACAGCACAGAGGGCATTTTGGAGCAAGAATATTTGTTGGCAAAAATGTTTTAAGACCCCTGGGGACCAGCAAAATGGTCATGAAGTCTGTGGGCCACCTTTTGCCCACCGCAAGGTAGAGCAAAAAAGAACCCCACCTGAATTACCAGACAGCTGCTGGCACTGGCCTAGATGAACTGAAGGAAGGAGTGTCAGGGCAGGTACCATTTTCTGAGTTATGAACGAGTCCCCTGGATTCTCATGCAAATCTGACAATTTCCCCCCATAATATCAGAGAGCAGAGAAAATTTTGCAACTGCCATTATAAAGTATGTGGTCGGTGAAGGGAGAAATTGAAATGTTAGGGAAGAAGGGTGGCAAATTAGGCACAGATAATAGCATAATGGAACAAGTGCTTAGCATATTTGTAGTGAAATGTGGGGCAACACGGGCCCATGTGAGAGCACGGAGAGAGGTCAATTAACTTGGAATATTGCAGCAGTGACATGACCTGTGACCCCGAAGAAGTTCAGGCCAGAATCTCAAGCTCACAAGAAAGGAGAAATTTAAGCAATGCAAAAAATGGAGGGAGAATTCCTTTCCTCTCCAAAGATGTGAGGCAGAGTGGGCAGCTCTCCAAGCTGCAACTGTCAGAACCACGTATGCACGGATGAGTTAGGAAGCTTGCAAAGTTTAACTTGGAGAAGAGAAGACAGGTGACAAGATAGCTGTTGGGTCAGCTCTGATCTCCCTGCCGTGCTTTTAGGTGGCCGCCTTGCTCTGATGCTTAACTGGGCTTTCCTGTGCTGTGTGGGGATGATGGGATCGGCTGAGAAACTATGTGCTGGGAATGAGGAAATGTTACGGTAGCAAACTGTGATGAGGATACGGGTGCAGGCAGACATGGTCAACGGTTGGCAGGCTGTATGGGAAATTGGGAGACAGACTTGGGAAAGGAATTGTTATGATTAGCTACAAAATAGAAAGCTGGTGGTTACTAATTTGAAATATTACGGCTTATAAAGTGCTGCAAATCCAATCCTTCTTTAGTCCTGGTTGTTCCCAAAGGGTGCAGCTGTTTTATTCAATGTTCCTGAATAAACCTCGAAGCCTATTCTCTGAATGTGCAACTAGCCTGTTCGTCACCATAGCTATCTTTAAATATCCAAACGGGTGTCATTTAGGAGATGGAGTCAGATTTTTTTTTTCTTGCTGCTCCAGAGACTAGAATGAGAACCCACTGGTTCCAATTGAGATCCTTGGAGTACATCTGCCTCTCTTCTTCCATTATTTCCTTGGGCCCCAGGTGTGTGTGTGAATGGTCCAGCCAGAATCCTGTTGGTTTCTTTGTTCCTGTGTTGTGTGTGTCTTTTCGTTGACTTTGATTTATGGTGACCCTAGAACCCCCCAAGGCATTCTGGCTGAAATCTACTTGGAACCTACATCTGCATTCACTAAACTGAACTGAGTACTTTCTCAACGTCCATGTCCACCTAGAGACAGCCATGAAGGTGCAACATACAGGCATCCATTGCCCAGGGGTGGAATGATGGCTGTGCTATTCCTGGGAACCAGGAAGTGCTGGAACATCTCACGAATGGATGGTGTGACTCAGAGATGCTCAAGTTGCATCAGAAAAGCTGGATGAGCATTGGAGAACTCCTGCCCGTTGCCCAGGTGTGTTTCTTAACACATTAACAAGGCTTCCTTGCATTTCTGCAAGTACAGATTCCCAAAGCTACAAAGTGTAGGCTGTGCTGCTGGATCTCTGCGCCCATTCTCAACACCCCTGCTTGCTTCTGAAATAATGAGTGGGTCTTTTTTAAGAGGAGTTTGTGGGAAGAAAAAAATGTCCCATCCAACTATGGGAATTGAGAGTGCATGCAAGAGGAAGGGAGATGCTTCACCGAACTGTGGATCTGTAGATCACGAAGGTATTCCAGGAGTGTCCAGACCAACGGCCTGCCAAAGGGGAATCCACATCTGAAGTATCCTCGACCGGTGACCAGCTGGAAGGAAATAACCCTGTGTTTCTCAGCCCTACATGAAGATTTCCTCCTGAGGTCCTACCCCTTCCAATTTCACAGTTTCCTCCAGTCGTGTTTTCTGCAGAGGTGCGGCAGAATCCGGTGAGGGATGGCTTTTAAATGACACAAAACTCCTGTTGCTATGATTAACTTCCTCTAACCTTGCCAATAATCCAGAGATGAATACCTCCTGTGGGCCCCATTGACATGTCAAACCAGATGGGGCTGAGCCATAACAGCGTGCTTATGTTCAATAGAGCAGAGAAACGGCCCTCGTTCCATCAGCTTGCGAGTCTTCTCTTGGCATTTAAAAGAACCTTTATGATTATTTACTATTTATTTGCACTCCACCTGGCGGTCTTCACCCCTCCCCAAAAGAAGGGCCGACTCTTTGTCACAAAGATACATGCTGGAGGGTGGGAAGAATGAACATCGTAAGTCAAGAATGAGCTGAGATTGTCGGCAGGGGAAGCCGCTTCCGCGCAGCTTCAACTGGTTCCAAAACTGCAATCGCTGCTTTGTAGGAATGGAAGGAATGTTTGGAAAAAAATTGGTAGAAAACATGCTTTTCTAAATATCAGAAACCACCAATGGGAAGAATTCTGGACTGGTGAGAATCTTCCAAGTTCAGGAATGGTGTTGTTCAAAATTTGCATGTGGCCCAGAAAAGGAATATTTTCTGTGGAGGAAAGAAAGAGCTTTTTCTGCACATGAAATAATATTTCTGCATAGAAAAATACTGATGCATCCAAAAAATGTTGCTTCCTACCCAGAAAATACTACGCAAAACAACCACATGCAAAGTTTGTGCAGAATTAATCTGGAATTCTAAATAGGGTTCAGAAACTGGGTAGCTTACAAAGGCTTTCTCACAGAAGGAAGAAAAATGCTCCCATTCGCAATTGCCTCATTTGAGAAGAAACTTAGGGCCCTATCATGCCATAGTGTTATAGTGGTATTATTCCACTTTACTTGTCATGGCAAGAAGACAGGACTCACCAGGAAAGATGAAGATGCTTGGTAAGGTAGAAAGCGGTAGAAAAAGAGGAGACTAGAAGACCTGAGCATGGCTGTTGATAACAAGTTGGCATGGAGGTCTTTTGACTGGATCGCAGTGAAAAACAACATAAGATGACTGAATCAAACCTTATCTTTCTTTGTTTGGAGAACCAAGTTCCTCAAAGAACAAGGCTCTGGTCCTCAAGAAGCAACTCTGATTTCTACAGCAGATGCAGCCAGTGATCTCATTGCCTAGCCATTCATTCCTTCCCAAGAAATTATCTAGTTTCAGCAGTTTCTAATCTCTCTTTTTCCCCCTGCAATAAGCAGGAAGCATCTGCCAGCCATTCTAGAGCAAACACTAATTAACAGATCTGTGCCAAGAAAGCCACCTTTTTTTTTTTCATGTACCGAAATGTCCTTGCTGCTAATTTGGCCAAAGGTTTCTCCACCACAGTAATGGGCCTGAATCCTGTAAGCGTCCAATACATTTGCTATCAATGTGTTTGGGTCTTTTTGTCTGGTGAAGGAGGCCTGCATTCAACTCAAGTTTGCAGAAGAGGAACTGTGCATGCAATGCACATAGATGTGCACTGTGCACACCTATGGATTTCAGCCATTCCGCTCTTATCACCAACATGGAGAGGGATTTGAAGGAATGTGTAAAAGTTTCTGCTGCTGGTTTCTTTGACCTTGTTCACCCTTTGGTGTCTTCTGGGCAGAAACATTCATGTTCCTGAAACTCAGGAAAGACAACAAGGACTATCGACTGTAAGGAACTAGCCTTCCTGAGCTGCTGTGTCTCTACACCAACCTGATGTGTCAGATCGTATCCATCACGCCACCATTCTTCGCATGATGTGAGTCCACACAAATGGATGCGACCTGACAAGCAATGTCCACGTGCGACACAAAGGGCTGCCACAGTGTGATTAATGGGAGCCTTCCTGCTGTGTTTCCTCCAAGGTGCCTCCGACGTTTCCGAGACAAAGACTCGGCAACCAAGTTGGCACATCAAGGTTCCCCCCTGCCCCTTTGAGAAACGAGACGGCAAAATTCAGAAGCCTGCAATGCTTTTAGCGCACCTTGAGGCAGCGTGGGCTTTATCTCTTGTTTCTGATCCCTTGGGTGACGATCAGCAGAGGGCAGGGCGGGCATGGAAGCCACAAGCCCAAAGCTGGCTGCTGTGGCATCACACAGGTTATTCTGAAATGTTCCCTTGGATAGGAATGGATGGATCGGTCAGTTTCCCTTTCTCATGCACCCATTAAATAAAGTGCTTCCTAACTTTTTTAGGAAGAGATTCTCCAGCTCTCACATCCATACATAGGAGTGGGAGATATTATGGCCTGGGTGATTCTGACTTTCCTATATAATGATCTATCCACCCTCTTGAGGATCTTATCTGGTCCCTTTCTAGCTTCTCTTCACTGTTTTGGTCTTCATCTAATTTCTTGACCACAGCCTCCATTTTGGCTGATGTTTGAGCCAACTTATAGGAAACCTTTAAACATGTTGATGTCATCATATCAATAGCCTTTATCATGATCGCGTGTTCCATTATTCTTAATTGCCGTTAACATATATTTGTTGGTAGCTACATCTTGCTTTAATCCACATTGCAAGCCGTGTGAGTAGGAAAGTTTGGATACTGATTTTATTTTTTTGCTTTACCACGTTTATTCTTCGTTAGTCATAATTTTAATGCTATTGCCGGGATTGTAACTCCCCATCCAA
The DNA here is from genome assembly GCA_948474755.1 of Ctenosaura bakeri. NCBI lineage: Eukaryota > Metazoa > Chordata > Lepidosauria > Squamata > Iguanidae > Ctenosaura > Ctenosaura bakeri. The sequence continues at coordinate 382,370 of CAOLHI010000366.1, read as the reverse complement.
GGTTCTTTATGGGGCATCAGCCGCATGAGGAGAAGAAATCCCATTCTGCTGGCAACGGGAACACAGATGAATGATGTTTCCATCAAGTTTGGGAGGAGTTGAGCCAGGTAGCTGATACAAAATTCCAGCCATTCTACAAATTTGCGTGTGTGTCTGTGTCTGTGTGTATGGTTCACCCAAGAAACCTCAACATTCCTTCCTAGCGATCCAGTTTATATGATCCTGTTCCCATTAGGAATGGAGAAAGTATTAAAAAATATTTGCAAAATTTTTGCAAATTTTTCTTTTAAAGAAAATGTTGAGAAACCCTGCCAAGGAGAATTCTGAACTGCTGAGGATCTTTGCAGTTCAGAACTTACTCCATGCAAAAGTTGCATGTCGTTCTTTGCATTTTCTGACCCAAAGGGAAAAAAATATTTCTGCACAGACATATAATTTCCCACACAGAAAATGCTATGACTGGGGATTTATTCTGTGCAAAATCTACACGTGGTTGATTTTTGCATAAACATTTTCTGCATAGGAAGCATTTTACATGCAGGAGATAATATTTCAGCAGAGAAATATTTTTGTCTGTGCAGAAGGTGTGATTGAAATCCTGTTTTCTGTGCAAAACATGCAAAATTAGCACAGGGGGAGTCCTGGATTGCAAATAGGCTTGGAAAACTGTGCCGTTTTCAAAGTCCTTCTTGCAGCAGGAAGCAAATTGTTAGAACTGCTTCTTTCCAGAGGAAACTTATTGAAGAATTATACCTTTAGTTCCCATCAGTGCTTATCTTGGATCTGATCCTGCAAAAGCAGCTCACTTCTCCTGACTCACTTTGCCAGCTGAAGCCCGGCCAAGGGAAAATTCTCTATCCAGAAGTGATTTTCCTACCTGCTCTGCTGAGTGGCAAATTATCTGTACGCTTATAAACCTTGAGGAAAGTCTTGGCAAAGCTGGGAGGGTCACAGAGTTTGGACTACTTTTTGACTGAAGAGGCTTCAGATAGTTAATTTGGCAGTCTCTTAATTCACTGGATCGTGCCACAAATACTGTCTCTGGCCATTATATATGGACACCCACCCCTTCCCCGAGTGCTCATTGAGGGACTCTTAATGAGATTATTTCCTGGCATAATTTTTATTGACATATGACAGATTTACGGCTGACTCAGGACCTTAATATCCATGTTGATATTACCGAAGATAAATTGGCTTGCAAAATTTATTAGAGTATTAAAGAGATTCATCATTTGCTCCCCTCCATTAACTATGGAAAGGCGAGATGCGGAAGATCTTATGATCTTTAAGGTTTGTTGACAAGGCTGGGCATTAATGCAAGACGGATTCTTCCAGATTCTTCCGGAAAGGAAGCCGAGGATATGGTTGGCCTTCTGCTAATTCCTTCCTCCTATCTGCCAGTTTTTCTTAGGTGGGCCTTCAAGTTGTTTCTGACTTATGGTGACCCTAAAGTGGACCTGTGTTGGGGTTTTCTTGGCAAGCTTTGGTCAGAGGGGATATGCCCTTGCCCTCCTTGGAGGCTGAGAGAGTGGGACTTGTCTGAGGTCACCCACTGGATTTCCATGAGTGGGAAGAGATTCAAACTCGGGTCTTCCAGAGTCTTAAGTCTGACAGTCAAAGCACTGAATCACACTGGTTTAGAAGTATGCTGCTATCATGGCCAAAGCTTGAATTTTAGGAGGATGTGGTCATTGCAGATGGTGGGAAAAGAATACCAACCTTCAATGGCCAGAAAAAAAAGATGTACACAGATGCGAGGTGGACGTCCATTCATGCGTATCACTACGAGGATGCCAACCATGGAACTGTGCAAATAACTTTCACTTATTTCATTTGTATGCTGCCTTTCTCCCAGAGTGGGGCCCAAGGCAGCTCTGAAACACAATCAGTTAAAAACACCTACTAATGATAAATTTTTAAAAAGTTAAATCCCCAACTTAAATACTACAAAATTGTTGAAAAAACATACAAAAGTTTAAAAACGAAATAAACCACATCATCTCATTAGTAAATTAGTGTCTCCTTAGTCAATAGACACAAGCCAACGTGCAAAGTGCAACACACCACTATGTGCGGTGTGCAGTGAGCATGTTCACAGGTGCACAATGTGAACCCCTTCCAATGGTGCCACATGAACAACTTCATTGCCACTACCTTGAACGGCACTGTCAGGTTAGCTCTGCTTTCCCTGCCATGAATTAGGCCATAGTTTTTTTTTCTAAAATGCTTCAGACGGGAGGTGAAGAAGAGGGGCAAGGTTGGAATCTCAGGAATTTTACGGCAATGGTGGTACAAATGCAAAGTTAGACCATTGGCAGGGTAAGTAAGAATCTGGAAGAGGAAATGCAAGCATGGGAAAAGGAAATCATAGTGTGTGCTAATTTGAAATGTATGGTTTATGTAGTACGGCATGTCCAATGCTTCCTTAGTCTTGGCAATAAACAAGATGTGCTGTTGTTACTTCACTGTTGTCCTGATTAGAAAGCCATCCAAGGTTCACAGTCCACAGCCACGGTTGACCGAAGTTTATCAGTCAAACAATTGCTGTTCTTGTTCCAGCAGTCCAGATCAGCAATGACTTCAGAGTATCAGTTCAAGGGAGCTTCCAGCAGTGTGGCCAGCACACAAAGCAAGGGTCAAGGTCCTTCAGGAACACAAGCCGAAGATCCAAAGATGAACATGTTACTTCCCCCGGAAATGGCAGTTGTCTGCAATGGGCTTCTGCTTGCCCAGGCTCTGATATTTATTGGCCAGCAGTTTCCCTTAGCTGTTGCCTGATGGAGGAGTCTTTCCTATATAAGTGCTTTTGGGTGTCTTGTGGGCTCTTCCTTTCTCCTCCATGCTGGCCTGCAGTAAGTATTGTCCTGTCATGTCTCTTGTTGTGGCTGTTGGGAAAAGTCCAGTCTGTGTTTGCACCCGGGTCCTGGGATTGGAGCAGGGCAGCTATTCCTGAATAAATCTTCTGAAAACCTCTAAGCCTAATTGCTGGAACTTGGAGTTAGCCAGGACATCACGTGCACACAGACGTTCCACAAAAATGTCCAGCTATTTCTATAGGGAAACATACAGCTAGGAAAATCACCAGCAAGATTCCAACCACTGATCTCTGAAATTTAAGACATCAGAGGCCAAATTCAATTTATACTTGAACGTCAATTTTAACAACAGCAACCACTTCTTTGCCGTTTTGTGAAGAAACTGTGTTTGTCCTTTTGATTTCTTCGGCTTTGCAGTTTTCAACCAAAGACAAAAAGCCGTAACTTTAGGTGCCCCCGTCCTACAGCTGCTTCTTTAGTTGTTTCCCAAAGTCAAATAAATGAGAGATGTGCTGACAGCATACAAATGATTAAGTCTTTGTGTTGCATTGTCTTGTTTCCCATCTGGTATATTTAGGAGTTGCTAATTTTAGGCACAGCACAATGCTTTCTTTGAATGAAGAAAGGTTGCCAGGCAAGCGTATTTTTCTTTTAGCCGAGGGGAAAAAAAGCCGAGCAAGATGAAACCTAATACAGGTATATACAGGCATGCACAATTGGGAGGTAACTCGTCCATGCCTTCAGGTTAACTGTAAATCACTCTCTTAGAGTTTTCTTGATCAGATTTACTCTGAAAAGGTGTGCCGTTCCCTTCCTCTTAATCTGAGAGAGGGTGACTTGCCCAAGATGACACAGTGGGTTTCTTGACCCTCTTTGTGCAGGTTTTTTGACCAGACTTATTCAGAGAATATTTGTCGTTATCTTCCTGTTAGGCTGAGAGAGTGTGACTTACCCAAAGTCACCCAGTGGGTTTCCATGGCTGAGCCGGGCTTCGAACCCTGGTGTCTTGGGAGTTCTCGTCCAGCATTCAAAATATTAATTGGGCTGGATTGCTCCTCCGAATCAACTCTTGGGTTTTCCTGGCAAGACGCCTTCAGAGATGGTTTGCTTTTGCCTTCCTCGGTGGCTGAGAGAGTGTGACTTGGCCCAAGATTACCCACTGAGTTGCTATGGCTCAGCAAGGATTCGTACCTTGGTCTCAGAGAGTCCTCATCCAACCTTCAAACCACGATCCCAGACAGGTGGCGAGAGAGCTTTTCTTTTTCTTTCCTAACACCGGAACCCAGGGTGATCTGAGGAGTGGGAGGCCAGGGTTGATAAATGAAAATACTTCTTCATATTATACGGTGGAACAAAGTGTATCGAGAGTGCCAACTCAGATGTAAACGGCCACTAAACTATTGCACAGGGATGGTCGTCCTCTTCCACTGAGTGCGCAGCTTCGGGAGGGACGCACATGGAGCGGTGAGGGAGGAAGGGGACACCCGCCTAGCCAGCCAGATCAGCCGAATCAACCCTGGCGATCAATGGGGTGACAGATGTCGCAGCCAGATCGCCCTCACATCCATTGCACAGGGAACAGGGTCCTCGCCGAAGAGCCAAAGTTGCTTGGCTGCCCGTGTCCCAGTTTTCACCTGCAAAGTGTTGGAGGGTTTGCAAAAGCTGATACCAGACGTTTCTCTTTCTCTCCATTCATTCCAAAGGTTTTACAGGATTCCCTTCTCTCCTTCCATGCCAGTGGAGACTGAAGGGGTAATTCTTTGCTATTATTTTCTGCACAGCAAGTGCCATTTCCTCCACAAATCACCCACATGCGACTTTTGCACAAAAGAAGTCCCAAACCGAGAAGATGACTGTCAATTCAAGATTCTTGACTGGCCTACCCAGTCTGGTTTTAACTGTGCTTTTAATTGTATTTTTCATTGTACTTTAACTGTATTTTAATTGCACTTTTAACTTTGATATATTTTAATTATAGTGTATTTGTATCAATTGTTCTATGTGTATTTTAACTATGACTTTTAACTCCATCTACTCTGTACCCCACCTCAAGCCTTGGGGAGAGATGGGTAATAAAATTTATCTATTATTTATTTGTTTACCTATTATTTCTCAACATTCTTGATGGTTTTTTTTTAATTATTGTTTCCATCTCTAATACAGACACTGTTATAGTGCTATGATTCCACTTTCAACCTCCTATGGAATCCTGGAGTTTGCAGTCTAGGGAGGGGCATTTAGAATTTTTGTCCAGAGAGCTCTTTGGCCTCAGGAAACTACAAACCCCAGAATTCCACAGGATGCTGAAACTGGAATAATAGCACTATAGCAATGTAGTGCGGAAATGGCCTAAGACAGCTATGTCTTGGGAGACTGAAATAGATATGGGAATCCTCTAGCCCTCCAGAATGTTTTGGGTTGCACCTCCTAGCATTCCCCATCCGGCGCTAAGTTGTCTTGGGGCTGCTGGAAATTATTTGGCTTTGGAGATTCTCTTGGGCCATATCCGCACTAGACTGTTATAGCACTATGATTCCACTTTCAACATCCTATGGAATCCTGGGGTTTGCAGTTTCGGGAGGGCCATTTAGACTGCAAACCCCAGGATTCCATAGGATGTTGAAAGTGGAATCATAGCGCTATAACAGTCTAGTGTGGAAATGGTCTTGATTAAACCAGCACCCAACCGGATAGGAACGCAAGGCAGAAAATGAGCAATAAAGGGACGGAAGGGAGACAATGCTCTCCGCAGCACTTCATCATGGCAGTACTTATTTTTTCCCCTCCCTCTTTTACTGTTGGTTAAAGAGACAAATGTTCCCATTCAAGGCTTTGTGCATTTGATTCTCCATTCAGCAGCTAATGCGCCTAGAATGTGCAGGCTTTTTACTTAATCCTCCGCACGTTGCAAACAAGAGGAGCAAGAGCTGAAGGCAGGTCAAGAGTGTGGGGAAGGGGGGTTTCGTGGGGTGGGATTTATTAACTATTCATGCCGCCCTGATTGCCTAAGTGGTGGGTGTTGCTTTCAAACACTGCATCGCAAAGGCACTAAAAGCATCATTGGCCTTTTCAGCCTCATCTTCATTGACTCAGGGAAATGATATAAACTCTGAAGAGGACATGCTCCTATTGTCTGGATGAGAAAAGGAAGATGAAGCGACGGGGTAAGCGGTTGCATCTTCCCTTGGAATGGGAGGATTGTGAAATTAGAAAACAGTGCTGCAAGAGTGGAAAGGGAGATGGAGGAGAAGCTGGGCAAAGATTTCAAAGTATACAGACCCACGGAGCTGGAAGGCTTCCTCCCTTCCATGGCACCGCCAGTGCAACGGACCTTTCGAGCACCAGAGCATACCCCCATGGTCCGTTTGTGGCTGGGGAAGACAGTGCGTACAGGCAGTGTCCATGGCCTGGGAGAAAAAGAACAGAATTGCAGAGTCGGAAGAGACCCCAAGGGCCATGCAGTTCAACCCCATTCTGCCATGCAGGAAGAGACATCAAAGCCTTCCCAAAAGACGGCCACCCAGCCTCTCTTTAAAAACCTCCAGAGAAGGAGGAGACTGCACCATGCTTCACTGAGGCAGCAACGGATCCCATTGTCAAAATGCTCTCAGCATCAGGAAGTTCTTCCTCATGTTTGGGTGGAATCTCTTTTCATGTCGCTTGAAGTCCTAGTCTCTGGAGCAATGGAAAGAAAGCTTGCTCCACCCTCCATAGGACATCCCTTCAAATATTTGAACATAACTGTCACATTTCCTCTTAGTCTTCTCTTCTCCAGGCTAAGCATCTCCAGCTTTCTAAGCCGCTCCTCATAGGGCATCATGGTTTCCAGGCCTTCTACCATTTTGGTTGTCCTTCTCTGGACATGTCCCAGCTTGTCCATATCGTTCTTGCCCACAACCAGACAACTGTGGTGCCCAGAACTGGCCATCTAGTCCAGCCCCCTGCCACAACAGGAATTCAGAACTAAACCTTTAGGATGGCTGTGCAATCTATTCAGAAACTTGCCATGGAGGAAGGTCCACCTTCCATTATCAAAGAGCTGTTATCACCACAGGGTTGGAAGGTGCCTCACAAGAGCCATCTGGTCCAACCCACTGCCTTAAGGGATACTCAGTTAAAGCACTCCAAGAGATGACCATCCAACCTCCATTTAATGATCTCTAAAGAAAGAGAGTCCATCAGCTTCTGAGGCAACCTGTTCAATTGCTGGACAGCTCTTATGGTCAAGTTCTTCCTAATGTTTAGTTGGAACCTCTTTTGTTGTATTTTGAAGCTCCTGATAACTCAACCCCTAAGGAGCAGCACAAAAAGATCTTGTTCCATCATCTGTATTGCATTCTTCAGATCCCTAAAGATCTCTGTATCATACTTTTCAGTCTTTCTTCCTTCAGGCTAAACATATCCAACTCCTTCAATTGTCCCTCATAAGACTTGGTTTCCAAACCTTTTACCATCTTGGTTTCCCTTCTTTGGAGGAAAAAAAAGGAGACTAGGAGACTAGGCTCCATGTGCTTATGAATGGTCTCTAAACAGAGGTTGGGTTGGCGTCTTCAGCTGCGTATTCCTGGATGGCAGAATGAGCTTAGAGTTGGTGGTCCTTGTGGTCTCTTCCAACTCTAAGCATTTGTGATTTTGCAAAACGCTCTCACAGTCCCTATAGTTAGATAAGAAAGGCTAGTTCAGTTTTGCGGGAGTGCATTTCATGCAAGAGATAAGTACCCCATGGAGATGGCAAACATTCCCTCCACTTTCTTCTCTGGCATCCTGATGCTGGTATTTTGGGCCAGATGTTTTCACTGTGGTGGAGGGAATATGCTGCACGAGAATTGACTAATAGCCAAAAATTTGACACAGGATGGAAAAAAGAAATTAGATGCAGAGCAATTTGAATAGCTGTGTTGTAGAAAGCAATGGAGGAGAGAGAGAGAGAGAAAGAACTGTATTTATTTGCTTTAAAATACCTTACAGTCTAGCATTTGAAGTGTAGGGCAGATAAAAGCAAAATCCGCCCATTAGACCTGTTATCAGAACGGTTATTTATGAAGCAGCTAACCTCTGAAATGGAAGCTTACTGGGACATTGAGTCATTTATAGACAATTTAGTCAATAATCCCCATTATGCTCTCCCGTGGCTTTTTATTTGCAATATTTAGACTACAGATCATATACCAGCTGGGGAAGGAACATTAAAGACCATTGCTCGCGATAATCCAGAGTGTTCCAAAATGTGTTGCCGTACATTTCCAGGGAGATTGAAAACGCGTCTCTCTGGTCAATAGAACACGCTTGGTGGGGTCATTGGCTAGGAGCTGGATCTCAAATCTATATGTATGAGAGTGCATTATTTCCCCATTTTTCACATGTACTTCCTGCTGAACAATTTATTTCAATTTTAAAACATTGTCAGTGTTATTTTGCATATTGACGAGCATCCTACCCAATAAAAAGATGGGCTTTTAGATAAAACAAGGGAAATGATGATACCAACATATCACACCCTGGAGATCGGGTTCGATTCCCCACTGTGCCATGGAAACCCACTGGGGGACCTTGGGTGAGGCACACACTCTCAGCCCCAGAAAACCCCACGATAGGTTCACCTTAGGGCTGCTGTAATTTGGAAATGACTTGAAGACCTCCTTCTGAAGACCTGGGAGAACTGATGGAAGCAGAGTAGATCGTCGTGGGCTAAGTGGTCCAGCTTATACTGAATGAAAGGACCTTGCTGATCCAGTGAGGTGTAGTGGTTTGAGAGATGAACCCAGGGAGAACAGGCTTCAAATCTCTGCTTGAACATGGAAGCCTAATGGGTGACCTCGGGCAAGTCATGCTCTCTCAGCCTCAGAGGAAGGCAAGAGCAAGCCCCCTCTGGACAAATTCTGCCAAGACAAGCCCATTATAGATTTGCCTTAGGATTGCCACCAGTCATAAACGATTTCAAGGCAAACAATGCACCGTCCTATTTTCTTTACCACCTTGCTGGTTGGGGTTGGTTGGAAGGAAGCTGGGGAACAGTGAATTTAAAAGAGAAGTCACAAAACTTTGAAGGAAGGAAGGAAGGAAGTGGAGCTTCAAGACCGTGAGAGATGATAAATTCCCATGAAGGGGGGTTGTAAACTTTGTTCACTGCAAAAGAGAATTACTTACCATCTCCTTGCCTGTAAATAATTCCACCCACCCCTCTACTCAATTGCGTTTCTCAGTTGGCACTGGCTTCTCCCCCTGGAATTAAATGTACATGGGTTTTCTTCTACATTATAAATTGATGGCATTCCCTCCAATTGCTTTATGTGCTTTCCACAGCCTTGGAACATAGTTATTACTTACATAGGTCATGTGATCTGCAGCTACAGCTCAAACAGCAGGGAAAGTGACCCCCAAAATGTCCTTCTTTAGAGGGAAATGCCGTGATGGAGCTGAAGCTTCAGGCATGAGTCTCCAGAGTTTCAGATGTGTGTCAATAGGAATATAATGTTGAGGTCCAGGGAAATGATAGTACCACTCTATTCTGCCTTGCTCAGACTCCACCTGGAATCCTGTGTCCAGTTCTGGGCCCGCAATTCAGAAAGGATATTGCCAAGCTGGAATGTGACCAGAGGAGGGCCACCAAAATGATGGAAGGCCTGGAAACCATGTCCTAGGTGCCCCATCTTTGCTCCAACACTTGTTGTCTCTTCCTTCCAAACTGGCAATCTATGGTGTAACAAATCTCCTCCCTAGTGGAATTCCAAATATTGCCCGGAATCTTCTATTAAGACTGTGTAGTATAAATCTCTGTATCTAGAGTTACCCATGGATACTCTGCATACCTTGGGCTAAGTGGCAAAATTGCACAGCTGAGCACATGGCCAAATGAACAACAGATAGCTGTACATCTGCATGTGTACATCCATGTGCCTTGGATCTGCATGCACAATACCACCGCATGAACAACTCTGCTCCTGCAACCTTAAAATGAATGTCAAGTGTTCCACATCACATGAAAATGTCCAGCCATACTCATGTTCAAGATGCCCACAGGATCCAGGCCTCTGGCCAGGTAAACTTTGGTCAAGCTAGTTGCAAGGACATTTTGAGTACATGAAGAAGTGCACTTCTTGGTACAAAACTGCACATGTAAACAGTTGGCAGGATTCTTTGGTGCACTAGGTGGTGGAAAAGCTGCAGAGCTGGCTGGGATCAGGGTGTCAAATTCCTTAACTTTTTAAAAAATATTCTCTGCTTCTGGACAGAAAAGTTCTCCTCTCCTTCCATCAGCAAGAAATATCTTCATCTACATGGGTGTGTGCTTCCACACAGATATTTCACACAGCTGCTTCCTCCATCTTCAGAAAAGGAGAGATGAGAGACAGTGCTAATTTGAATTAAAATTAATTTTTCACAGTGGCAGCTGCAGCTCTGTTGATAGAGTCGGCGGCCATCTGGCGCGATGCCACCCAAAGGGGGTGAGCCAGCCACAGCCAGAGAGCTTCCAAGGGAGAAAGAACAGCAAGAAAATGAATTGGTACATTTGCCATTTTTAGGAGACAAGCCACCTCTTTAAAGAGAGAACCAACAGAGTATGGAGAAGAATGGGAGGGCAGTGCGCGTGGTGACAATCATGGACCACGAGAGAGTTGCTGTCCAGTTGATTCCAGCTTATGGCAACCTTCTGAGCTAGAGGCCTTCAGCTGACCCTGGCTGGCATTCATGCTTGGAGCTTATACTAGATTCTCCATATCTGGAGCTCTTCAGACAGATTTGGATGGGCATCAGCTGCATGTTCCTACATAGCAGAGGGTTCACCTAGAAGGCCCAATCATTCTATGATTTTCTGCTTAGAAGGGACTGGACAGTTCCAGGATTCCTTGATGTAGAATCTGGGGGTGGGAGTTATGTGACTCCAAGATGTTGTTGGACTGCTCTTCCCATCGTCCTTAGCCCACAAGGGAGGAATGATGGGAGATGCAAGAGAACCCAGGTGGGACAGTGGTTGAATGCAGGCACTGCAGCCACAATGTTGTGAGTTCGATCCTGCTGGGCTCCAGGTTGACTCAGTCTTCCATCCTTCCGTAGGTCGGTAAAATGAGGACCCAGCTTGTTGGGGGGCAGTTAACTAAAACACATTGTAAACCGCTTAGGGAGTGCTTTGCACTGATAAGCGGTATAGAAATGTAACTGCTATTGCTATTGCAGTTCAACAGGATCTGTTGGCCACACCATTCCCACCTCTCCCTTGATCCGGTTGCTTGCCTGGTAAGCCAACACCTTTGAAAACCATGTTGATTCAACAGATCTACTTCAGTTGGGATTAGCAATTGGATTTAGTCTTAACTCGAGTAGATCCATTGATTTAGTTGGATTTATCTACCCGTCAGACCCTCATTCAACACTTGATTCTGTGAGTTTTGTCTAGTTGAGGACAACCAAGCAGATTTTGACCAGGGGTTCTTTTCTGGACCTGGGTATTTCGCCCTCTGCTTCTGGAACGCGGCTTGGAAGACCAAGGTCAAGTCCTGACGCATGGAGGCCAGCGTATATGCAAGCACAGCATGCGGCATTCCACAGCACAATTGCTAATCATAGAAAGCATTTGTTCAGATATCAGCCTTAGCTACCAGTTTCTAGCTTTGTGCAGCTCAAGACAACCAGATACAGGTTTATCTGTACTCCTAAACCACTCATGGGATATATATCTATATATATATTTGCAGCAAACAGATTTGCTTTCTTTCTTTTTCGCTTTGCTTGTTTCTGTTTCAAATGTCTCACTCCAAGAGCTGGCAATGCAAAATACGTAGAACAAAATAGGTAGCTCTCCCCTAAAGCAAAGAGGGTTATTAAAATCCTTGTTTCACTGTTATTTACAGCAGGGAGTCGCAGGTATAGACAAAGTCCAGGACTTTTACTTTGAGCACCGTTCCTCTGCACATTGCTAAGCACATGATGTGTGCCTGGGCCTTGCTTCTTGACACCTGTTGCTAATGCAACGTGGAAGGATCGTCAGGAAAATGTTGCCAATCTCAGCATCAATGGATTGCTTCTGCTCAGTTCCAAATGCCACAGAACCTGCTCAGAGAAAGCGCGCAGGTTGTGGGAGGACGGAGACAGTCATTAGATAGCTGCCTCATTGAGCAACAAACACCCACAGCCGAAGGTCTGACTCATGGGGCTTCTATGCTGGATGTACCGGTTTATTGTTTTTCCTCCTTCGCTGCCCATGTTTTCCATCTACGCAGGGAAGCGCATTGTTCTGCTCAAGTCTAGCTGGAACAACAGCCAGAATCCCACTGGTGTCTTACGCATGCCTGCTTTTTTTATGCGGAAGAGCTTGGACATTTTTGTCCAGGGCTGAACTGGTTCCACTCAGTCCAAACTTGCACTGTTCAAGGAAGCACATGTCCACACGCACTGCTATTGTGCATAGCTGCACAAAGGAGATGGGTACGCACGCATGGCGTCATCTTGCTCTCCAAACTTGAACCTCATCTGTCTGCCCAGAACTGCTCAGTGCAGCTCATTTCCTCTGATTCTCCCGCACGGTCCACAGCTTACGAGTCCGTCAGGTAGGTTCTCATTTATTTTTGTTTTGGTAAGCAAACGAGTAAATGGGGGGAAAATCTGTAAAATGCTGTTGAGTCTAATTTTGTTTGCCGTGACATAAACTTGAGCAAGAATTGCATTTGATGTGGCGCTGAAAAGCACAGGGAGATAAATGTCTTAATTGGAATCAATATTAATTTTGTGCAATTTTGCTTTTCTCCATACTTCACAGCAAATGCAATTATCCCACCAGAGTTCTGCCTGAAGAAGAAACCAGCTGACTAAACAAACATCAGGCAATGGCCAGGAAGTGCCGAGTCTACTTGGGGGATGTGATTCATCCTCGGGGTTTAATTGATACTCATTTTATTTTTGCAGGAGAACCTCCCAGAGCTCCCAAGGTCACCCATTGGAGAGGGTCAGGAGGAGTTTTGGCCGTAGCTGTGGTTCTCCTGAAGGCACTGACTACAATTTGCCATGCATTCACTCTTTGTACACGTTCATTGCATCTCCTTGTTTGCTGGCACAGGTAATATTAGCAAGCCTGTTTTCTCAAACTCATAAAGGGTGAGAGATCTTCCCAACCCTCAGTTCAGAGGGTGACCTGAACTGGAGAAGAATTAATAGGAAAGACCCTCCGGAGAAATTGTGACTTTGGGTGTTACTTGCCAGCGAAGTAGCTTCTATGTATGGTTGTTACCAGATCGTATAACCCCTCCCTACAGCATAATTGGCTAGAAATACTGTATAAAATATAAACCATGCACACTTATGGCTGAGATGCCACGTGGAAGGGGGAACGCTGACTGGAAAGCTATGTGCCAAAGCAGATGACCTCAGCATGGCTAGGTCGTAAGTTCACGGAGATTAGCTGGGAATCCCTGACTTAACGGATTCCGGCTAATCCGCTCAGCGACCCAAACAATAGGCAACACAACAGCTTAACAATCGTTGTCCTGTTCCTTCTTCCTACCAAATTCTAGTTTTCTCCCCTCACTTATCCAGCCATTAACTGCTATCACGACCTCCATCAAAGCTTTGTCATTTGCAGCTAAGCCTGTTCCGGACCCCTTTGCTTGCTCTGCCAGAGAGCCATTGACACGTGCTCCTTCCAGAAAAATGAGTATTTCGACCCTGGCTCCAAGCCAGGCAACTTGTAGTAGTCCACTGGACACTGACCATCACTCTGCTGTGTAGACTTCTGTTCGTAACACTACCCTCGGACGCTTAGTCTGAGCCACATCATGTCATCTCTTCTCTTCAAGATTGGTAAATATCGCCCATTTCATCCCAAACTCCTCACTATCCAACCTTTTCTCTCTTTCCTTCAGTCAGCCTTGCACGATTGTGAGACTGTTTGAGTATTGCATGTGTTTCTGAATTTCCCCCAAACAAAACTTTTTAAACTTCCAGCTGGTGTCCCTCAGTTAGTTCTGGTATGCACTGGTGAAAAGACCCTGTTAGGTTACCTCCCTCTCACAGGCCTCCCCTTTCGAGCTAATGATTCCCCATCCCAGGTTAAGAGGAGACATGATAGCCATGTTTAAATATTTGAAGGGATGACATGCTGAAAATGGAGCAAGCTTGTTTTCTGCTGCTCCAGAAACTAGGACATGGAGCAATGGATTCAAACTACAGGAAAAGAGATTTTACCTAAACGTGAGGAAGAACTTCCTGACAGTAAGAGCCTTTTGATAGTGGAATCTGCTGCCTCAATGAAGTGTGGTGGAGTCTCCTTCTCTGGAGGTTTTTAAGTAGAGGCTGGATGGCCATTTGCTGTGGGTGCTTTGAGTGTTTGTTCTTGCATGGCAGGGGGCTGGACTCGATGGCCATTGTGGTCTCTTTCCACACTATGTTTCTATGATTCTATGACCTTTTTATGGAGGCATGGGCATAGCAGGTGGACCTGTGAGTCACCCACCTTTTGGGGCAAGAATGGATGGCTCACCTCTTGAGTCCCGGCCACCAACAGCCCTGCTCAGGCCTTGCAAAGTCTGGGCAGCCATGCCTGCCTTTACAGAACGGGCTCTTCTTCTTTCTGTACCCCTCTTCAATTTTGTTGCTGTTTGCTGTCCATTTTAGACCTAGGTCAACATTCTGAATGAGAGACCTCCAATGGTCCCCAGCTACCAACAACCATGCTCAGGTCTTGTAAACTCATCAAAGTGCTGGCTTCCTGCAATGAGTCAATCCACCTGTTGTGCCATCCTCCTCTTTTTCTTTTTCCTTTTTAAACTGCCTTCAACTTTGCTGGAAAAAAAAAAACCCAGTTCCCAATGAGTCATTTCTCACAGTCTGTCCAAAGCATGATAGCCTCAGTTTGCTTATCTTGGTCTCTATGCAGATAAATCCCCTTAAGGAAGCAGTTGGGTGCTTTTTGTCCAAAGTGGAATGGCCATGTTACCGTGAAAGCTGAAAAAGTGGAGCCGTGCATGTGGTGGCATTGTGCTTGGTTGCACACGGTGTGCCGTAGTGATTCTAATGGAGACCTTAAGACAAATCTACCACGAGGTTTTCTAGGGCTGAGAGTGTGTGACCTGCCCAGAGGGTTTCTATGGTCAATCAAGGAATTGAATCCTGATCTCCAGGGCTGTATTCCAACACTTTGGAGCTCTATGGCTTAGAGGAGAGCCATTAAATCCCTTTTGAGACAACATGTATGCAAATCCAGTTTGTTCAATGAGTTTGCTGTAGTTGGGATGAACAGCAGAATTGTGGCCACTGTGTTTCCCAAAAACAGACGTTGATTTTGCAGAAAAAAGGAAGGTTCTTCACAGTTCTAAAACAACCTCGGTCTGTCATGTTTGGTCTCCTTCCTTCTCTTGTAGATATACAACCAAAATACATTGGCTTTTCAAAGCCTTTTCTTTATGGGGAACACAAGGAAAAGCAGTCAGGAGACTCTAATGGGAAGAAATGAATTAATAAGGCAAAGACTACATAACTCCATTCCAAGTTGTGAGAGACCGAGTTCAAGATTAAATGCCGTGGAGTGTACTCTTGGTTGTACTTAGTCGGCTTGCTTGTCAAGTGTTGTACTTCTGGTTAGAAATGAATTTTAATTGCAAACGATGTTTTATTTAAAAAAGAACACATTATTTCCAAGCCAGCGTCCGTTCCTTCTTTATCTCAGAAGACACCCTACCAACAAGTAATTAAACAGCTTTCGGCTAAAAGGCAAGTTGGTATCTCCAAGGGAGCTTTATCGTCTTGCGAGCTGCAAAGGAGAGCCCCAAAGACTCATTACAGCATCTCCGGCCAATCTCCATCCCTGGAACGGACTGAAGAGACATTTGCAAAGCCCACTTTGAAGCAGGTAGGGCGACTGTTGACTCCTTCTCCCCCCACTGTTGTGGTAGTTGCGGCGTCCCATCTCTTATTCTCTGTCAAAAGCCCAGCTATTAATTCAGAGATGCTCTCTCTCACACACACATAGGTCCATTTGGAGCAAGGGCTCTGAAGCCTGCCAATTCTTACTTGATTTTATTTTTAATTCTCTTGCTTCAGCCTGCCAGAGCAGAGATAGAAAACTAATTAATGCTCCGGCGCTTTGTTCTTGGAGGTGTTACTCCACCCACCCGTGTTGTCCCTGTTGGCACGAGGGATGCGGGAAAGCTGTTGATTTGAGACAGCCGTCCTTTTCATCATCAGCGTCGCCTTCTTCTTCCTAGCGTGGTGGTGGGAGGAGGTAACAGAGCTGGTTTTCTTCTCATTTTAATGGCCATCTGAACCTTGGCTGAACCGGATCTTGAGCAGACTTGAGAGGACTTCAGCAGCAGAAGGAAGCCCATCCATAAGAGGGGCTGACATGGGAATTCATAAGATACTGTTGTTAACCATGAAGTAGGTTTGCAAGGTTATCTTGAAGCCAAAGAGGGAGCTGAACAACAAACTTTGGTGATTTATTTAGCCCAAGCTTTAAAAAGCTGGTGATTATAGTCTTCGTATCTCTATATTATAGCCCACATTGCATAACTTGGCAAGCTGGAACCTGTCCAGAGGAGGGCCACCAAAATGGCAAAAGGCAAGCTTAGAAAAGCTAGCTATGTTTCTATATTACCATCTACATTGCGCAACTTGACAAGCTGGAATATGTCTAGTGGAGGGCCACCAAAATGGCAAAAAGCTAGCTATGTTTCTACATTATCATCTACCTTGTGTAACTTGACAAGCTGGAACGTGTCTAGTGGAGGGCCACCAAGATGGCAAAAGAGCTGGAAACCATGAAGCCCTTTGAGGAGTGGCTGAGGGAGCTGGATAGGTTTGGCCTGGAGAAGAGAAGGTTAGGAAGCGACATGGTAGCCATGGTTAAATATTTGAAAGCATGTCCTAGGGAAGATGGGACAAGCTTCTTCTCTGCTGTTCCAGAAGCGAAGACACAGAATAATGGCGTCAAACTCCAGGAAAAGAGATGCCACCTAAAGAAATGAAGAAATTCCTGGCCGTAAGAGCAGTTTGACAGGCTGGGACTCCAGACCCAATGGTTGAAGACCATCTCTTCGAACACCCAATGGGGCCTAGGCAGGTTCAACCTCTCCCTTGGTAATCCACTCTGAAGCCCCTACAGTAGACCCATTGGCTCAAGGGTTGAATGGTGCATTAACACATAGGTAAACCTTATTGATTTAGTGGGCCTACTTCATGGTGGAGACGCAAAAATTCAAGCTAATGAATTTCTCTGAAAGTTTCCAAAGAAAGAGTTTTAAGAGGGAGGGCTATTCTTTTAATGGTAATGTAGGGTTGTTTTTTTGTTTTTTTGCCACTTTCACCATAGTGACTTATACATTCTAACAGTCTCTGTTCTTTACTTAAAAGCATCAAAATTACAGTTATTTTCACAGGCGGTTTCCCCTGGTCAAGCAACGAGAAGTCTAGGACTTGGAAGGGCTAGGAAGGAACTAGATAGCATTCTTGATCTATCAGTGAATCCCAAAAGCAGGATTGTCCATACTACAATATTTCTGATTTCTATGTCTGGTTGCAAAAGCTGGGCAGTGAAGAAAGCTGATACCAAGAGAATAATCTTTAATGTGGGGCTGGAGGAGAGTTCTGCAATACCCTGGACTGCTAAAATGACCAATAAATGGGTCCTTGGACAAACCAAGTCTGGACTCTCTCCGGAAACCAAGATGACTAAACTGAGACTATCATACTTGGGACATATCACAAGATAATGAGACAAGATGATGCTAATGCTCACTGAAGTGGAAAGCAATAGAAAAGGAGAGAAGCTGCATGATAGCTGGATTGACTCAATGGAGTAATATACCATATTCTTGTAATAATT
This sequence comes from Ctenosaura bakeri, assembly GCA_948474755.1. Taxonomy (NCBI): domain Eukaryota; kingdom Metazoa; phylum Chordata; class Lepidosauria; order Squamata; family Iguanidae; genus Ctenosaura; species Ctenosaura bakeri. The sequence continues at coordinate 364,742 of CAOLHI010000366.1, read as the reverse complement.
TGTATTGTTATTTACTCACACACGGATGCACGGAAAGAGTTTTTCCCCATCAATATGTTCCTGAATGATCCCTTCAGTAACATATTAAACATAGCACTTCTCCTTTTGATAAATCAGTAAAACGGCTTTGAGCATTGATTTTTACCTGAAGGCAAACATGTTGCGTTGGGGAAATGATTTTGTACATGCGTGTGTGCATTTTGTTTGGCACAGGGGAGGTTTTGATCTCTTCTCCTTTCCAGTTTAAGAAATATGCTTCTGAAATCAGAAGGATTGACATGTCCTTCATTAGGCACAACCCTGTTATCTATTTGAATATTTCTGCTTTGGTGGAGAGGTGAGATAGCGTATGTATGCTTGAGCCTTTAAGACACCTGTCGACTTATGGCAACCTCATGAATTTTGTGGGGGTTTCTCAGGCAAGGAATCCTTAGACTTGGTTTTTCCAGCTCCTTCCTCTGAGATTTAGCCAGCAACACTTGGGATGCCTTGGCAGTCTCTCATCCAAGCTCTAACCAGGGCTGTCCCTGCTTAGCTTCCAAGATCTGGTGCCTTTGCACAGTTCTGCCTGGGTCTTACAACTTTGCAAATGGCCTTACATGTGTGCAAAACTGAATTTTTGCCTAGGAGCTGCCATGGGCACTGATGTGTGTGGGGATGCTTCCCAATGCACATCTGGACACTGACTAGGAAGTACAAGTGCAGAACAAGAGCACTCAATGTGCATGAGAAGTGCCCAGTGTACATCAGCAGTGCCATTTATTTAGCACCATAACTGTATGTGGTGCTTTACAAGTACAGTGGACCCGCCACATTAGTGAGGGTTCAGGGTGCAGAATCCTCATGAAGGTGGAAAAACTGCGGATAACTCTCCCCCCCCAAGATATCCCTCCCATTCCCTTGCCTCTGGCCCTCTGGCTCTCAGGGAGACAAAAAAAGACAAGGTAAAGGTGCTTTCTCCTCCAATGGAGAAAAGTAGAGCATGGAGTTCTGACATTCTAGCTACTTCCGTTTGCCACCTTGGGAAAGGAGATTCCTCGCCGAGGGATGGGTGGGAAGAAAGAGAGCACCTGACCATCAGCAGCTATTACACTTCAGAATGTGCAGTCATGCGGCAGAGAGGAGACACCTCCGGCAGTTGGGCTTTGCTCACCCAAAAGGGAAAAAAGGTCCATTTTAAACACAAGCCTTGCAAGCCTGGGGTGAGGAATGCAAAGGAAAGGGAGGAGGAAAATTAGGGGTGGGGAGGCAAGCACGTGCCTCACAAATAATCAAATTTGCAAAGGTTAAACCTGCAACTGTGGAGAAGGCGTCTAATAAGAACAACAAAACAGTTCCCTGACTTCAGGCTTACAATTTAAGTAAGACATGATGCAAAAGGAAAAGGAGGTGGCATTGCATGAGGAGATTAAGTCCAGCAATTTTGGTGCAGTTCTGCGATATAATTATGCATTTGTAACACTATGAAATACAGACTGTAATATTGGATCTCAGCCCAGAACTGGAGCATGGATGCTCCATGAGAGTTCCCTCCCCATGGAAATAGACAATTTCGATGGAACCTCCTTCCGTCTCTGAAACTGGGATGTGGATGGAGTCTCACTTTAAAAAAAAGCTTTTGCAAACTCTTTACAAAAGCAAATCCATTTCTCTCAGCAGCAGCCGTGGAAGCAACCAGTCTGAAAGTAGAGCGTGGAGTTAACTAGCTAACAGGACTTCTGTCCTCCCTGTGACGTTGCCAATGCTTTTACATTCTTTTAAATCAAGGTTGTTATTAAAAAGCCCATTTAGTTGATGATCTCAGCTGCTTTTCACGGGGCCGTATGGGGAGAAAGGTGGGATGTATATTAAATAAATAAATCACTGAAAGGCCTCCATTCTATTGTTACTCTAAACTGGATCACACTCATTAAATTAAAAAACAAAAAACCCCGGAGGATTTTACAATAGAAGGCTTTTAAGGAAAGGGCTGTGAAAGCTGTATTGTTTCAAATCATACCCTTTAACTTCTGCAAAATCTTTTTTTTTTTAAGGGTATATTTTTAATATGGTTAATGGTTCCACTTGGCTTTAATGTTGCCTTTTTGTAAGTTTTTAATTGCAATCGTTCTGATGCATAAGCCACGTTGGGTGCCAGCTGCAGAGAAAAGTTACTAAATAAAGTTAGTAATGATGATAATAATGATAATAAACTGGATTTATCTATGTGCTGAGTCACTATTTAACCAGTGATTCAATGAGTCTACTGTGCTCAGGACTGACCAACAGGATTCCAGCCAAAATCGTAGAAATGCGAGGTTGCAGATTTGGCCAGGAGACCAAGTAGTTCAGCCCTTGCTTGCAGAGCAGGGAAACCGGCTCTAAGGCCCCTGCAAGAGGCGGGCATCGAACCTCTGCTCAAAAACTTCCACTGTTGATCTGCTCCGGAGGACTTTCTTTACGTTCAGTTGGAATCTTCCTTCCAGATTTTGTATCCCTTGGGTCTTGGCCTCTTCAGCCGCAGGAAACCAACTCACTCCATCTTCCCCATGGCTGCCCTATCTACTACTACTACTACTACTACTACTACTACTACTACTATTATTATTATTATTATTATTATTATTATTATTATTATTATTATTATTATTTGTATCCCACCTCCCCATATGAATCAAGGCAGCGAACAACTTACAAATAGCATGCATTTCAAAACATTTCTATACATGCCCCCAACAAGCTGGGTATTCATTTTACCGACCTACGAAAGGATGGAAGGCTGAGTCAACCTTGGAGCCCGGCAGGATTGAACTCACAACCTTGTGGCTTGCAGGACTGGCATTTAACCACTGCGCCACCAGGACTCCTATCAGATCAACTACAAGCCTAGTTGTGTATAATTAATAACAAAGTTAATGGCTGGTGTTCTGCTGAGGAAGTGCTTCTTCATGAAGGGCCTTCTGCAAGCACAAAATTGAATTAGGCCATTTTGCAATGTACGTATTTGCTGGGGGGGTGCTGTGATGTTACCACCTGTGGGTGCCTGTTGCACGACAACTGCTGGTGGAATGACTGATGCGCCGCAGTCCCATGTGCAACGGGCACCCATCCCAATCAGGATATTTGCATGCTGCCATAAATAGACACCTGCAGAGGTAGGCCTTGGTTTTTGCTACACAACCCTTGTGTTCAATGGCAATACTGCGCAGCTAAGCGCACAAACAAACATATAACCTGTGGGTGCCTGTTGCACAACAACAGCTGGTGGAATGACTGATGTGCCGCAGCCCCATGTGCAACAGGCACCCATCCCAATCAGGATATTTGCATGCTGCCATAAATAGACACCTGCAGAGGTAGGTCTTGGTTTTGGCTATACAACCCTTGTGTTCAACAGCAACACTGCGCAGCTAAGTGCACAAACAAACATATAACTCAATGTGCAAATTAAGATGCAGCTAAATTTGCAATCCAGTGGCCAACTGAAAGTGCAGCATAGTGTGCGTGTGGACGCATAAGGGCACTGCTGTGCAACACCTTTTCCTTGAACGGAACCTCCCCATCTGGATAAATCTTGCCAAGAAAAGTCTGTGATAGGTTCACCTTAGGGTTGCCAAAAGTCAGAATGACTTGAAGACCGACAAACCAAGTGGAAAGAAGTTTGCTGAAGAAAAATGGCAGGAAGTAGAAAGATAAAGAAATCCGCAACAAAGCAAAGACACTAATCCACGTGTCAAGCAAAATCATGGTTGTTATAAGCAAAAGACTTTCTTATGACCGCTGAAGATACCTCGTGGAATTTCAGGGTGTCCCCCAGCTCCATAATCTATTTATTGCAACGCTTGGGATAAACTCCGTTTGTAACTTGCAAAATACTGTTTCCATTAGAATCACTGCGGTGGCTATATATTTAGGATTAATGACAATCAATTTAGAAACATGGACCTCTTTTGTTTTTGTGTGTTCTTGTTGTTTTAATTCTTTCTTTCTTTTTTCTTTAAAAAAATGCTCTTGGGGAAAAAAAGAGAGAAAAAGAATTAAGTCCTGAGCTGCTTATGACTAAAGTGGTGTTAAAATCATCAATTAACCTCCTGCAATAAATTGCAGTCCAGTCATTAATTCTGACAGAGTTGGAAACTCACAGCTATGGAGAAACCTAAGTACTTTTTTAAAAAGTGTCTTCCGTGGGGCTGTAACAAAGCCTTGGAAAATTACTTTTTTTTTTTTTTTTTTGCACTATAGCTCACCGAATTCTCCCAGCCAACATGCTGGTTGGCCAAATTCTGGGACTTGTAGTCCAAAATTCACTTTCCCTACACTTTGGCCTGCAAACAGATGTGGATATTGGAACCAAACCCAGTCATTAATATTGGATTGATGTTGAGCTGTCTTTTTTGACATGGAGAAAGTGTGTGTTTCAGGAAGTTACTCTGTAAATTAGCTTAGTTACAGTTGACCCTCCACATTTGCTAGGGCTAGGGGCATAGGACCCTTGCAAAAGTGGGAAAATCACACACACACACATACACACACACACACACACAAGTAAGAGACTAAAGAATCAGAGTGGGTTACAAGTTTTATACCTTGCCATACAAATTTTGATGCCCATATCAAGGACTGGTTAAAGCCTTACATGTCAAGTTACCCCACCAGCGCAACAAATTTCCCAGGCTACGGTTATTTCCATACTTTTCATCATGGGAGTAGGATAGTTCCTGTCCCCTTATCTATATGTTCTCATAACACCCTCTATACCCGCTACATGGTAACTTTGGAATACAGCAATTGCCCATTTGGAGCCTTGAGATACTTTAGAAGTTACAACCGGATGCTAGTTGCAAGGAGCAAGGAGCAACAGATATGTAAGAGTGCTAAGCAAGCCCTGTCCTATTTGAGCTAATGCAGCTGTACCATTGCATGCACTGGTGAATACCTATGACAGAGGCAATGCATCCTGACAGGGTGCAATATTTGCAGCCCCCTTACACCAGCCAGTGAGGCTGCAGTGAGGAATTGGGACAGGTCTGAGCTTCTGATTGCTGTAGCATCACTTACTGTTGGGAAGGGGATGGATGCATCATTCCCCTTGCACCCTATTTGGCAGCTGTACAGACCTCCTCCACCTGTCCGATTGCTGGCTCTTAAAGTGGGCTGGGGGGCTTTTACCATTGTGGAAATAGTAGCACAATGGTGACTGTGCAATGTGATTAAATGCAGAGCAGTTATGGTTCCGTAACTGGGTTACAGATTTGCAACCGCAATACAGAACACCAGAACTTAGCTTTCCTTGGATCTGATGACAAAATAGTTCCCTTCCCCGGTGGGGAGAGGAACGGCTGAATGCTTATGCAAGGGGGAGAGTGCACAGTTATCCTGCCCACTCCACAGCCGGTCACACCACTGCCCTGCTCAGTCCCGCTACCTTAGATACACCTAATTTTCTGCTCCTCAAACAGTGAAAATGATCTTGGCCTCAGTTATTAACTTAAGTTGGTAACATCAAGCAAATTAATAAAACCACCAGCTGGTCTCTCGCTCTCTTTCTCTCTCATTCTTTCTCTCCCTCTCTCTCTGCCATCTCTAATAGAGGAACTAAGAGGGAAAAAAGCAGGGTGACCTTGCTGAGCACCTTGAATTTTTATGTAGGTTGGGCTCCTGATTTATGCGCTTAATTACACAGCTTCTGTTTCTGGAAGTCCATTGGTTAAAGAGCAAGCAGATGTGTGTTTGTGTTTATTATAGATCAGGTTTATGGCTCACTTTTTCTTTGGCTGTAATTACAACGGAAAGGTAGGGGAGCAAATGGCCCTTTCTAATGTTTTTCAAATGCTTGGAAGCCAGGGAGGGAAAAGAAAACTTCAAGGGACTTGGGACAAATATGCGGTGATCACAACAGCCTCGGTTGCTTGCACAAAACTCCCTCCTCTTCCATGCCATGGGGGAAATTTTGCTTCTTCCCTTCTTCCATGCCATGGCGAGAACAAGCCAAGGCAATTCTTGGTTGCACCAATAGCAATATGGTGTCCAGATCGAGGAAGGTAAAAGTACCACTCTATTCTGCTTTGGTTAGACCTCATCTGGAATAATCCTGTGTCCAGTTCTGGGCACCTCATTTCAAGAAGGATGTCGACAAACTGGAGTGTGTCCAGAGGAGGGCAACCAAGATGGTGGAGGGTCTGGAAGCCATGAAGCCCTATGAGGAGCAACTTAGGGAGCTGGGTATGTTTAGTCTGCCGAAGAGAAGGTTAAGAGGGGACATGATAGCCATGCTTAAATATTTGAAGGGATGTCATGTCAAAGAGGGAATGGGCTTGTTTTCTGCTCCTCCAGAGACTAGGACAAGGAGCAATAGCTTCAAACTACAGCAAAAAAGGTTCCACCTGAACCTCAAGAAGAACTTTGTGATGGTCAGAGCTGTCTGGCAGTGGAATCTGCTGCCTCAGAGTGTGGTGGAGTCTCCTCCTTCTTTAGAGGTTTTTAAGCAGAGGCTGGATGGCCATCTCTTGGGAGTGCTTTGATGGGTTCCTGCATGGCAGAAGGAGGTCGGACTGGATGGCCCTTGGGGGTCTCTTCCAACTCTATGATTCTGTGAAGCACAGCTCCTTCACTGTCCAGCTATGGATGGTGAGGTGAGGCCATGGATGGAGCATTCCTAACAGGAGATCATGAGCATTGTCCTTGATCATTCTAGCATTGGCAAGGGTTGCACCCCATCCTTCCTTTAACATATGTTGAATCATCCAGCCCATGGCTGAGCAGGGTGTTCTCTGGGGTATCAAGGAGGTGAGGAAAGCCAAACAAGCATCTCACCACACTGAACATTCTTAGCAAGCTCCATCTTCTTGTTGCAAATGGAAAATGTTCTTCCAACGGAGACTCGTTTTCAACTTTTACATGGCCTTGCACCGTAAAATATCTTCTATATTTTTTCTTCCCTTCTTAGAGTATACGATACATGCTTTTGCACTCTGTTTAAAAGGTTCCTCTTTTCTTTCTTAAATGGCTCATTTACTTGAAAAGGCTCCATGCATTCCTAATCACCCAAATGTCCAAAAGCATTTTTTTTTCCCTAAATGGTCCCTCCCCTACCTCAAGGAAACTTTCTATACTATACCTATTTAATTTGGATCAAAGAAGACTTTTGCTAAGCAAGTTCAGGTTAAAAATGCTGGAGTCAGACCTCTTTATGACCTGGTTTTGGATGCTGCCTATATAATAGATGCTGAGGTTTCACCGACACATGCTGGATATTCACTAGACGGTTGCAACTCGGGGTTGCAAAGAATTCGTTTGGTCCACATTTTTAAGCAAATTGACCTCATTCACACTTTCCAGACTAATAACTATGTCACAGAACACTTATCGTTCAAACTGCATGTTTCTCCCAACCTGTGATGCAGTTTTTAACCTCAAAAAGTACATTCACACAAATATGTACACTAGAGAAGGATTTGGGCCAATTTTGACTGTTGAATGTAGGATGGATGGGGGGGGAGGGTTTGACGAGTCTTCTGGATGGACCAGAAGGTCCAAGGAATGGAGGTTTTCAGGAAGTGGGATTTCAGAAACAAAGGGATGGACCACCTCCCATTGGGCTCCTATGAAAACGTATAAGGGTTTCCAAGTAGTTTCAGACTGACGGAGAGTTTTAGCCTGGGGGAAAAATAAACTTGACAAAGAGAAGATTAAGATGCGATATGACAGCCATCTTGAAATACCCGAAGAGATGTGACGTGGAAGATGGAGTGAGCTTGTTCTTTGCTGTTCCACAGACTAGAACATAAACCAATGGCTTCAAATTGCAAGAGAAAAGATCCCACCTAACATTAGGAAGAACCTCTGTTTGATGGTGGAACGGACTGGCTTAGATTCTCCTTCTTTGGAGGTGTTTAAACAGAAGGTGAAGGGGCTTATTTTAGAAGTCTTTTAAATGCATATTGATGCATGGCGGGTGGATTAGATGGCCCCTGGGGTCATTTCCAACTCTTTGCTTCTATGATTCTGAGCTGTTTATTTTTTAACTCTCCCCAGTTTGGAGGAATGGAGTCATTAGCCTCATTTTTGAACTTATTCAAATCTAGACGGGGGAGCTCTCCCACCCGCTTCGATTCTGTTTGTGGTTATTAATCTTTGATGACTAATTCAGCCCGGCTCGTTGGATGCGGCAGCCGCTCTATGACTCAGCTACACAACAGCCGCCCAGCATAAGAAATGGTCAAGAGAAAATCATGCCAGGCAAAAAAGAAACAGAAGGCAAATTGCAGGGACGAGGCACTCAAGCCCACAAGGAGATTCCCCCCCTTTTATTTTCATAGTGCAGGTACATATATTTTAAAAATATTCCGGGGTGGGATCCCACAGCACTCTTCAAAGAGATGTGCATGGAGGAACCCGTGCAAGGCTTGACTCACGGCATTGCGGCTCGCACTTTTGGACAAAGAAGGGGCAATTAAGCTGAAGAACTGTTTCATTTTCAATTAGGAGCGAAAATGAATCAGGTACCTCGCAGCTGGTGTTTGGTTGCAAGGTATAAACTGTAAAAGTAGCCAATAAGGGTCTTTTTCTGAAAGCTCCCCTGGAGAACAATCACCTGATGAATTGCACGCATTTCCCCGCTGTATGTTAGTGCTCTGGAAGCTCTCAAGCTTTAAAAGGTTTCTGAGCCCTCGCTCGCTCACACACATACCAATCGAACCTCCTGCCTAGGATTTTCCAGATTGAACCCTCTGGTCAGCTTGGAACCCATGGTTCTGGCCCAGAACATGAGATCAGACAAAAATTGTGCACAGATTTGAATGGTGTTGCTTTTTGCTTTCTCCCATCTTATCTCCAACATTCCTTCAAGGTACTGCCTCTAAATGCCTTTAAATGTCTCCCTGTCTGCAACATTTTCCCCAACCCCACCTTTAAATGCCTCTTCTCCAACATTCTCCCCATTCCTCCTTTAAAGCATCACCCTTGAAATGCCTCTGAATTCCTTTTTGTTTCCAACATTCTCCCCCGCTCTAAAGGTGTTTTCCTTAAATGCCTTCAAATGTCTCCTCATCTCCAGCATTCCTCCACCTCTTCTCTAAAGGTTGCTGTGCTGTTGCTGGGGGCCTTCAAGTCATTTCTGACTTAGGGTGACCCAAAGGCAAACCTACCATGGGGTTTTCTAGGGCGGAGAGTGTGATCCATGGCCAAGGTCTCCCAGTGGTGAGACGTGCCCAAGGTCTCCCAGCCATGGAAACCCAGTGGCTCTCCATGGCTGAGTTGGGAACTGAACCCTGCTCTCCAGGATCATAATCTAATGCTCAAACCATGACACGATGTTGGATCTCAAAGTTACTGACTTTGAATGCCTTCTGATGTCCAACATTCCTCCCCAGACCTAGTGACCAGTGTTTCTTCTCTGTACATCCAGCCTTCAGGGCCACCTGAGGTTCTTCATGGCCCCTTGACCACTTGTTGGACCTTTGGCACATATGGCTAGCCTGGCTAGCTTCTTGGTCACCCTCAACTATGACAAAATTTGGGGAACTTTTGGGTTTTTTTCCAGCACATACCTCTAAGAGAAAACAAGCTTGTTCTTCATCCCTCTGGTATTGATCTTCTAGTACAAGCCAGGCATCGGGCTGCCATGATTTGCAGCTACAAAGCACTTGCAAAGAAGAAGCCACTATAAAACAAGAAGAGTTTAGAAAAAGGAGTTTGGAAGGGGAAATGTTACAAAATCATAAATATTGCACTATATATTTTACACCAAGACTAATTTGCAGGCAGTTCTTTGCAAGAGCCGAAACCCCCTGGGTCTCCTACTGCTCTAGTTAAAAATGAGACTCTCTAAACCTCCCATATATTAAAAGGATTTGGGGAAATGTTATGTTGGGAGAGGGAGGGGAAAAAAATAAAAAGGACGGATATGACAGAGCATTGGAATGGTTGAGTTCATCTCTGATTTGCACAAAGGTCTCCTTGGTTTTGAAAGGTTCACGGCAGAGTTTATCCAACTTGTATTTTAATGGATGTAAGCTTAAAAGCCAAGGCTCTTGGACTTTCCCCTTGGGTTTAAGGAGAAGTCTTGGTCATTACACTGTGGGTCCTGAGCTTTTATGGATGAAGGGCTCTGGGTTCAGGACCCTCAGTAGAAGAAGGTCAAAGGTCAAGGGAAGCTAATGGGCTGGTCTTAAAGGGGTTGCACGATTGAGTGGGAAACACACACACATACATCATCTAAAGTATGCACAGTCTCATCTAGTTTCAGAAGCTAAGCAGAATCTGGCCTCGGATGGAAGCTCAGAAGGGAATATCAAGGTTCTCCGTGTAAGGGTAGGAAGGAATCCCAGCTGAAACACTAGGAAACCTTTGCCACCAGTTGGAAATGACAATATGAACCTAAACAGATCAATGGTTTGGTGCAGTATAAGGCAGATTCCCATGTTGTTCTGCAGAATTAAGTTCATTCCCTGGGATCTCCAAGTACAATGCATCCCAATGGATCTGCTCCCTACTCCCAATCTTGTTACGTCCAGTTGCTCCAAACATCTCCCACCTCCCTTGCCCAGTGAAAGCTTGACAATATCCCATGGAGCTCTCAAAGGTAATAAGTCGGAAGCATCATCCATAACCCAAAGAAATCAAAGAGTGCCTCGTGCTCCCACAAAGAAGACTTGGGTGTCGTGGAGACGTCTTCCAGCCTCCGTCTTTGAGTGTTATTTTTCCCTGTACGGTGGCAAATTGATGGATGACAAGTGAGTTGGAGACAACACATTTCTAATTATCTTGGCTGAATTAAATGGAAATAACAGGCGAGCACAAAGAGAGAAGGATAAGGGAACCAAAGATGCATTCATTACCAGCTCAAATGCAGTCTGACAGCAGAAGCTCATTTAATCAAATGGGGACTGATGGAGAAGGTAAACAAGACAAGGCGGCCATTTTCCCCCTTGCGCCTTCTGCGCCCAGGAATTCCCATAGTTTTTTATTGTAAAGAGATGACAGAGAAACCGTCAGAGATGCATTAATCACATAAGCAGGGAGGTAAAATTTCATAAATATCATTCTTGCAGACAACAACAATTTTTTCTCTTCCCTGTGAGGAAGTCTCCAAAAAGTGTTTCAGAAACTATTCAGGGGTCAGGACTTATTTTGTGTTAAGAGATGTGGGGGTTTTGTGCAGAAAATGGCATTTTCGCACAGAAAACTGCATTTTGGGCCATGCAAATAACGTGATCTCTGCAAGAAAATGGATTTTTGGATTTTAAAAAGCCTCAACATTTTCTGTGATCAAAAAATCCCAGGTTCAGGATTTATTCTAAGCAAACTTTGCATGAGGTTGTTTTCTGGATGAAAATGCCACGTGCAGGATTGGTGCAGAATAATTCTCGAATTGTAGACAGACTTTAAAAACTGCACAGTTTTCAAAGACTTCCTCACAGCAAGAAGAAAATGGCTAAAGTAACTCCTTGCTTCCTTCAAGAAGGAAGAAATAGTAGAGTTGCACCCCCTAAAATCCTTCTTAATACTGCTGGGTAGCTGTTAATGTTTGTCCCTGAGGCTAAGGACTCCAAAACCCATCACCCTGGTGGCAGGTGGACACCCCCACTGCACCGTGATATGTAGTTCACATGTGAGTTCATGTACGTGTATGAGCAAGCACACGCACCAACAACCACCTCGTGTTCCTTCAGGCTTGGTTCATTTCCTATTGTCAGATCTGTCGCTCCGGCGGAGAGGGGATATTTTGAAGCTTCTATGAATGTTAATCAGAGTTCCTTTCACAACATATCAGTCAGCATCCATCATCCATAGGAGGTTTGGCCACCGTCATGCATTTCACAGCTACAGAGGCAAAACCGAAGGCGCATGCTGCCACTTTGGATTGCGTTGCGCCTAGCCAAGTCTGTTCTCCAGGGGTGAAGGAATCTGCATATTTCCATCCTGTGTTGCTTTTGGACGGATTCACCCATAGGTCCATTGCATCCTTTGTCCATGTTCATCTGCACGTACACATGAACGAAGAAAGCCATCTCCGTTGAAGCACATATCTTAAGACACAAGTCGACATCCTGTATTCCAGTTATAGCCTTGTGCCGCGGATCCATGACTGCTCTGTATTTGGTTATTTGCTTGTAATTGCCCTCTAAATCTCACCTTAAACCTCAAGGAGCCTCTTCAAGCGATGGAGACCTTTTCTTCTGGTAATGGGGGCACAGGAGAATGACGTTGTTTGCCCCCTCCACCAGAGACCGAGACTTCGACCATCAAGAGCTGGAGCCCATCACAACTACACATCACACTGCATATTGCTGGTGGCAATGGTCTGGAAATGTCACCCCGTGGTGTCCCAACTGCCAGCAGAAGAGACCTCCATCACCCACATGGCTGCTGACTGTTAAGGTGGATTTGGAGCATGGGGCCAGGGGACGTTTCTCAGCCACACATCCATGACTAAATTGGCGATGTTAGATCTCGGCCGTATTTTAAATTCATTTTCTCTCCTACTATGCATGTCTAAACAGATTTGATTCAAAACATGTTCTTCTGCATGTGTTTCGCACTGACAGGCTTGGGAACCAAGAGCTGTCATGGGACATCTTGGAGCTAAAATATGAAATCTGGGTGGGGATAGAGATCATCTCAGAAATATGCACATTCTGGATTCCCGAAACATCAGTTGTCCCTTTCCTTTCCATGAAAGCTCTGCATTTTCTGAGGAAGGACTCCTTGTTACAGACAGCTTAGAGAGACAGCCCGTGTTCTGTTGAGCATGGAAAAAGTATCCTTGCATTGCTTTCAATGCCTTGAATGAAGTCAGCTCAGATGGTGATGGAATTATTTTTTAAAAAGGAATTATTTGCAGTTTCAGTACCGCCACCCCTGTAACTGTAACAGTAGCACTGAATTTTCAAGTTTCTCAACCAAAAGCATTGGGTGGGATTCACCAGATGCTTCTGAGAAGCCCCAAAACACAAGAAAATGCTTTGATGTGTTGTTGTCACTGATGTTGATAACAATGAAATCACAAAACTGCTGCTGTCAGCACACACAATGACCCCTCTGGACTAAGTTACTATTTGAGAGCCTGAGCCAGCAAACCAACACATCTCGGTTCCAACATTAATGCCTTGAGATCACAAGTGGTGTTCGACCTGGGAAGGATTCTGCTTGCAGGCCACGTGATTCATTGCTCCTTGATAATTCATGAGAATTGGATTTGAGTGCTGGAACAAGCAGACACGGACCTTTGCGATCTGATTCAATGTATTTCTTCTCATTGAGTGCTCAACCTCACACAAATGTGTGCTCGCTCGCTCTCTTTCCCCCGTTCTCTCCTTGCTACTGTGTAAAATGTTAATGCATCCTGAACCACACAAAGAAACATTTGTTCGTGCATTTATCTGGGATGGTTCCCACCATCTTTACTTCTCCTAGATGAATCTCCATTTCATGACACCCCCGTTGGCTCTTCCAAACAACGAGACCCACATCAATCTCTCTTTGTCAGGGGTGGGCAACTGTGGAAGGCCTGGAGGTTGCATTAGCCCCCTAGTAGACCTTGGAGGGCCACACTCCAAATTCTCTTGGAGGACATGGGGGGGTATTTTTGGAGGCCTTCCTGGGCCATTTGAGGCTGAGGAGAGGCCTTTTTTAACAGCAGGAAAGAGTAGAAGTCAATTCCTGTTTCAAAGATGGCCTCTCCTGGCCCTGAGACTTGGTGGAAATGCCATCCCCATGCCTTAGAGGGTGGTTTGCGGCATTCTAGAGCAATTAGAGAAAAAATGTTCACTCCTGGCAACCACAAAACTAGCCCTAGAAGGGGCTCCCTGTGGCCCATAGGCTGCTCTTTGCCCTCTCCTGACCCATAATAACCCAAACCTGGTTTGAACCCCGTTCCTTGCTCCTCCCTGGGACTGGTTGTTTGTTTAGTGAACTCTTTGTCTAGGGACTCGTCCACACTGGTAATTCAATCGGAGTTATACTGCATCATTTTATGCTTCTTCTCCATGATTGTCGTTGCTTCCCTTCCAAATTTTCTCCTGACTTGCGTAAGTGAGGTTGGATCGTTGTTGTTGCTGCTTTGCTCTTGTGCAATGGGCACACTTGTTTCATGGCTTAAGTAAGTGGAGTTCTGCTAACACAGCCATTCCACACACAGTTGCTGATGGTTGGATGATGCATAGCTATTTATCGGCACCTTCCATGTTCCACTGGGTTCCCTGGCATTGCAGAATCAGCCCCTGTGCATTCCTCATTTTTTTTTAAAAAAAAAAGGAAAATAAACCAGTTAGCACCGGCCAAGATCCTGCATCCCAATCTACATCCCACGTTGCAACACAGGGCAAAGTCCTTCTTCAAAACAATTCCTCTCTCCTTGTATTTCTATGGGGATGACTGAGATAATTTCACAATTTTAGCTCTGAGTCACATTTTCTTTCTCAGCCTCCATTCAGGAACCCAAACATGTTGCACAGATATCCAGGCGTTATTCTTTCCTCCAATGGCTTTTCTCATAATGCTCTGGCTGTTTTGGTTGATTTTATCTGGGAATGTACTGCCTCTGTTTTTATCATTGTCAACGGGAAGAACAGCAAACTTTAACTGTCTGAGCAGCCACAGAGACACGCATGAATAGCCAAATCAGCAATACGGGGATAATAAAGTTTAAAAAGAGATAAATCCATCCAGCAAAACTAACCAGTCTTTTTTTTTTAATGTCTGCAGTCTTTCTTTTTTAATGTCTGCAATTAACGACAACAAGTAAACAAGTTTTGATTTCCCAAGCTAAATCTTTTTCGATTTTGGTTGAACTTTCCAGCCTCCGTCTGTCTTTGCGGAACTTTTTCCACCCTTCGGTTTCCTGGGTTAGATTTTGCATCCTAAGGAGTCTCGTTGCTGTCTCAACCGTTAACTTTTTGGCGCATGATGACGAGCACGCACACACAAACCCTCAGACATTCACAGTTTTACAATAACACAGAACCACCGTGAATACAAAACGGAAAGCGTATCTGTTCCTCCACACACCCAAAATGTTGTTCCCACACCCCACCTCCTTTCCACCACTGCAAAATGCCGGGGAGAAGTTTTCCGCACATCTGTCCTGCGTCTAGCATGAAGATTTCTCATCAGACTCTTCTAATTTAAATAATGCAAATAGATACCAAAATACTTCAATATTTTTTTCCTGACATTTTCCTATCCACACATAATTACCTCTCATTATTCAAATATTTTTTGGGGGAAAAAAAAATTACCCTTAACAAACCCTGTCTACATGAATTATCTCTATTTAATTATGTATACATTTATAAATAGCAATCGGATTAGTATTTAACGGTATTTTTATTAGAGCATATTAAAGGCACATTTGCATATCAAAAATTGTTACCTAACGAGCAGAAGGGTAGGTTTATTATTATCAATCAGTAGGTTTCCTGCGGGAGAATGCTTGGTGGGGCACAGAGGGGGAAGGAAGGGGGAGAGAATAATCTTTTCTAATTAGTTGCAAAAAGTGAATTTGGCTCATCTGATATTTAAAACACGTCCCACCTTCAAGGCACAAAGTGTTCCAGAAAAGCAAAGGGTGTTGCCGAGAGCGGCCTGAATTTGCTTCGCCAGGAGAGGGAGGCACACAAAAAGTCACCTGGACGGATGACAAAAAGTCACCTGGGATGGACATCCATGGAAGGTTGGAGGACCAGACATGCTTCCATTTTGGGATCATCTGGACCCTGAAGGAGAATGTCCACCCCCAGCAATTTCAGGACAATTTAGAAGATGGTACTGGTGAATCAAGAATCCAACCTAATTAAAAAAGAATGCATTTCTGTCTCACGGTCCAGTGGACCAGAATCTGAAACGGAATGTGGCCACAGCATCTTGCATGTACAACCATCTTGCATTGAGCGTGTGCAATGGAACCAATGCACATTGATCTCCAATGCCCACATGGAGCCTGGTGTGCATTGGGATCGTGTACATCAGTAAAGCCCAACTGCATGTTGGGACACTCTTGCCATTGCTTTGATATGCATCTTTGCAATTCACTAAGGCAATTCTGCAGCAGCTCTGCTATGCAGAATTGCAGAATCATAGACTCATTGGGTTGGAAGAGACCACAATGACCATCGAGTCCAACCCCATTCTGCCATGCAGGAACACACACGCAAAGCACCCCCAGCAAACGGTCATGTAGCTAAGTATGTGAAAAGTAACACAGTGCAGACCAAGACACCGAATCTTGGCCCACATTCTTTTTGCTTAACAATAATTCTTAATATATGTATACACCTTTAAGGGTTCTTGAGTTTGTTCTGTATGTTCTGTCATCAAGCTGCAACCCTTGTTGGTCAACCATGAAACAACAAGTCCAGCAAAATGGGATGAATCTGGACAACTTCATTTGGCCTGAGCTATTTAGAAAATGTGTGGTCCTGGAAATGAAGTAAGAGGAGGAACAACCTGATGAAGGTTCACCAAAGGCCAGAAGTCAACCCCTGATGACCTCCTCAGCCTTCCTTTTGGTGGAAAACATCTCAGACCTGGGGGCAATCCAAATTACCTTTGGTTACTCCCCAGACTGGCTTACCGGAAAGTAACCCAGGGAACTCCCACCCAAGTTTCAGGGCCCTACAAGTGAGAGCCCAAGCCCCAGGTTAGCTTCCTTTTCCCCTCCCTTGGGATGCAGGGCCCTAAAGATGGAGTTCCAGAGCTCTACCAAACACCAAAAGGGGCTGCCAGATCATCAAATTAGTATTCTCCCCCTGCTGTCTGTTTTAAGACACCACCCTAAGCCAAATTTCCAAGGCCATTTCCTCCCTACACTGTTATAGTGCTGTTATTCCACTTTCAGCATCCTATGGAATCCTGGGATTTGTAGCTTAAGGAGGGGCCTTTAGGATTCTGAGCCAGAGAGCTCTTTGGCCTCAGGAAACTACAAACCCCAGAATCCCAAAGGAGGTTGAAGGTGGAATAATAGCACTATAACATTGTAGGGCGGAAATGGCCATAGTCATCCTAACTTTGCATGTAGGAGAAGGAAGGGAGGATGAAAGAAAGAAACTTCCCAGCAGAGACTTCTTCCATTCATGGTAGAGGGAATCAAATTGAACACTGCTTGATTTGTAGCTCAGCATCTTAGCCATGACTCCACAGACGAACGGTGAAGAAGGTCGGAGGACACATTGCTTCTTGGCAAGACCTTGAGAGCCACTCTTTGCTATATCCTCAGCTTTTTTTAATTGCTGATAAAAGTGGGCTGTTTTGCATGGAGGAGCTGCCTTCGAAGAAGATGATTCAGGAACCCCCAGGGCTGTCCCTTTTCCCAGCTTGCAAAGTTTTGCCCGGCGCCGGAGTGACAAAGTGACCATCTTGCTTGTTAAAGAATGAATTACAGCCCTGAGAGCCGAAGACAGGTTGATTCATAACCAAATTAGGCTGGGCTGTAACGTTTCCAGGTAAGGAAAGAGAAGCTAATTTAAAGTCTGAATCCGGCATTAAGGAGGCCGAGATGGATCAGGCTATTCGGAGGCTAATGTGGGAAATGAAAGTAATAAACACAATAACACGGAGGAGAAAATGGAATCTGCTTGCACATGCACAAAGGGGGGAAAAAAGCTAAATCTGGAGGCCAATTTAGGGCATAGAGGGAGAGAGGCAAAACTCATGTTTGGCAGATATTATTAATCTGCAAAAGAATGGGAGAGATAAATAGATTATCCTAAACCAAGGAAAGATGAATGAATGTCTGTAAGTAAGAGTTTTGAATGTTTAAAAAGAGAAGATTTTCAAGGCCGTGTCCTTCAGAGTAGATGGAAATAGTTGCAAAAATATCAAGAAATTAAATGCCATAGGTCGGGGTGGTGCTTCTGCGAGATGCAGAGCTCAGAACTATTGGTGGGTGCATAGCTTTCTCAAGCAAGAAAGTGTTCAGTCTGAACAGAAACTCTTCGGGAAAAATGGTGGTGTTGGAAATGCAAACATGCATATACTCAGAAGGTGTTGGACTGAAGGAAGAACCTCTCCCAAGATCTCATGGTTGAGGTGGACACATCCGTAGGGTTTTATTCTCAAAGGAAGCAATGAGTAACGTTAACCATCGTCTTCCTGCTGTGAGAAAGTCTGTCAAATGGTCGAGTTTGCAAAGACTATTTGCAATCTGAGAGACTTATTCTGTAGAAAATTGCCACATGGTATTTTTGCCCAGAACGCAGCCTTTATACTATTTCTGCATGGGCTTTTGCTTTTTTTTTTCCTGTGCAGAAAATGCAATTCTGGGCACAAAATAATCCACGTGCAAATTTTGTTCAGAACCAGTCCTGCATTACATAGATTCTTATCAGCCCAAGATTGTTCTCGTTGGGATTTCCAAAGCTCAGGAAACATATTTTTCACCTTTTTCTTCAAAACAAGATATTGCTGAATATTCTTTGCACGGGCCAGGGTGGTGTAGTGGTTTGACCTTCAGACTACAACCCTAGAGACCAGGATTTGATTCCTTACTCTGCGATGGGAACCCACTGGATGACCTTGGTCACATTACACACGCAAAACAGGGGTTTCTTCCCTCCCTCCGAAGCCAGGACAATGGTAGTTCTTCTAAAGATGCAGCTTAAACTGGCCACATTCAATTGAAGTTCGAAGAGGAGAAGTCACGCATGGGGTGCCACTATGCACAGCTGTGCATTGCATTTATGCACAAGAGTGTGCATTGGTGTGGAATGGGTTGTGCAATGCAGCAATTCTTCAACAAGGCAGGTTACCCAGGAGTATGAAATCCCTCTCCATCTCCATCTCCATCTCCATCTCCATGACACAGGATCTCAGCCTTGAATTTCCGTTCTCTCTCTGTCTCTGAGTTTCTACAATCCCTGCGCTACTGTATGAAAATATATCACTTTCTAGCAAGACCGAACAAGATGAATCTCCCAGGAGTGCAGCCACCACACTTCCAGGAAAGCCAGGGTCACACTTACATTTCGACACACTTAGATAAATCAGCGGGAACGTTAGCAGCCAAATCCATTGTTCTAATACTCATTGCAAGGAGGAGGTGCTGGCGTGCCAGTAAATATTTATTAGGCTGCCGTAAATTTTGCCCTCAGGTTGGGTACAGGCCATTCAAAAATTGAGCATATTTAAGTCCCGCTGGGTCCGTTGAGAGAGTTTAATGGGTTGGAGCCACATGGGATGTGAGTCAGAGCATCAGTGACTCAGAGAGTGAGTGGAGACAAATTCTTTTGTTTAATGCCACTTCTCCATTGTGTCCAGGATAGAGGTGGGAAACGTGTCGCCCTTCAGATGAAGCCTTGCAGTTTCCTTCAAGTTGCTTGTTGCAACAGCACCGGTGGCTGCCAGTTTGTTTCCAGGCACAACTCAAATTGTTGGCTATGACCTTTAAAGCCCTTCATACCAGTTGATTTGAAGACCATCTTCTCCCATATGTGCTTGGCAGTCTTTTGAGATCTTCTGAGGAGAACCTCTTCTCTACCCCACCACCCTGGCAGGCATATCTGCTGGGAACATGGGAGAAGGCCTTCTTTGTGGCTGGTCCTTGGCCCTGGGACTCCTTTCCAGGAGAGATCAGACTGGCTCCAACTTTGCTCTTTTTTTCTGCAGGCAAGTTAAGACTTCTTTTAAAAAAGATCTTTGTAGACCTTTGAAGACTGACTGCTGAAAGACACTGGGCCTTGCAGAATTGTGCTTTAATGTCCATCTGTGTTTTGTTTATATTGTCCTTGTTAATAATTCCATTTTTAGAAAAGTTTCAATCTT
Organism: Ctenosaura bakeri; assembly: GCA_948474755.1. Classification (NCBI taxonomy): domain Eukaryota; kingdom Metazoa; phylum Chordata; class Lepidosauria; order Squamata; family Iguanidae; genus Ctenosaura; species Ctenosaura bakeri. Next base: position 345,005 of record CAOLHI010000366.1, on the reverse strand, counting down.
AGGGGTGCTTTAATAGCAGCCAGAATCCTGTTGAGAATTTCTGTCTCGCATCTGCAGGAATTAGGACCGGCCAGTTCCATAACATCCAACCGTGCCTGTAAACATGATGGCTGCTACTCCCAATTAGAGTGGGCTCATTCAATCGATGGGATTTACCTGCGTGTGGACTCGCCATTCATCCTCTGATTCAACAGGTCTATACTTTAGTTGTGACTAAGCAATACGATGCCAACCATGAGCTGCTGGTCAGTATTGGGGCAACTGGCTGACCCCTGTGCTAGCAGGATGCTGGGTCAGATTGTTCCTTGGTCAATGCAGCTTGTGCTCAGAAGTCTTACCAGTCCTCTCCTGTTCGTGCACCTGCTTGTAGACACCTCTGTTGTGCTTTTGGGGGTTCCAGGGATATTTGAGAAGTAGAAATACTGGCCTTGAGAAGCAGCATCTTCCCCCAAGAGACATCTAGGAATGGAGAATGGAAGGGATATTACTGATAACCCGTCCTTTGTTGCTATCACTGCGGTCAGACCTTGGTAACCCCAACAAGGGCTGGAAAAGAAACTTTCCTGAACCCGAACGGCTGCATCGAGTCAATGAAGACAATCTGACCATCAATGGAGTCAGATTTCCAGCTTGGTATAAAGTTGGTTCTTACCATGCTCGTGTTTTTGCATGAACCAATTAGCCTGAAATGTCTTAATATATCCAAGGTTCTCTTACTTTTCAAGAAGTTGTAGCTTGGATCCTGTTGGTTAGTCCCAGCTAGAGTAGACCCACTAAATCAGTTGTTGAGCCGTGAGTCAATGCTTCCAGAAATCTGACTGACTCAAGGGATCTCCTTGACTCGGCACCACTAATAAGATTCAGCCATACCGGGGGAAGGAGAAGAAACGAAGAGTTTTTAATGACTTGTTTAGTCTCAATTTGACAAAACCGGGGTCGTATTTTCCATCTCTTCCTCTTGTATTTGTTCTTTGTTTCGTTGAGAAAGTCGTGAGTGCTTTCATGGTCAACAAAGGTTGAAGCCAAGCATCCTGACATGTTCTCATGTGCTGCTTGGGAGAGAGATTATTTACCATTAAATAATATAAACAGATCTCTGTGTTGCTTTCTTTCTTTCTTGGCAAAAACCGATTTGCAAAGATGATAATTACCTACCTCGTGAGCCTGCACTTAAGAGAGGGAGACAAAACTTGAGGGAATCCACAGAAATAGCTTTGAGTCATAACTGCCTTGGATATTCAGGACGCAACTGCAGCTTGGCGGGATTGCGCCATTTCTCCTCCGCTGCTCCTTGTCTGAGAAATTTCTCGGCTGTTTCCAAACTTCTGCTCCTTCTCTTGGATTTCCTCCTTCGCTTTTCCCAAGCAACAAAGTCTAAAATTTGCCTTGATGTGAATTCTCGCATTTAATCCTCAGTTGATCCAGAAGCAGAGCTTGCAAATAAGTTATAAATATTCTTGTTGTGTTTTTAAAAAGGGAGCCAACTAAGGCATATCTAATTTGCGTTATAACTGTAGTTTAATGAAGGATATTTTTACTCCTTTCTTAATTCGGTTACTTTTTAGATACCTCTTTTAGTTTCAGGAGGTCTGTGGTCTCACTATTGGTGTGTATTTTCTGCCACAAGCTTGTAAAATTCTGGTAAAACAGCAACTATAAGGGTCATGATTTTAATTAAATCGGGATAACACAAAAGAGAATGGATACATTTTTAAAAAAAAAGAATGAAAGCATTATAATAGTTACCTCCTCTTCTGGGAACTTGGGGGCTATAACAGGACATGTGAAAAGGATCTTGGAGTCTTAGTGGACCACAACCTGACAATGAGTCAGCAGTGTGATGCAGCAGCTAAAAGGGCTAATGCAATTCTAGGCTGCATCAATAGGAGTATAGTGTCTAGGCCAAGGGAAGTAATAGTCCCACTCTATTCTATTTTGGTCAGACTGGAGGGATATTGTGTCCACTTCTGGACACCACAGTTCAGGAAGCAGGAACACGTCCAGAGGGGTGCAACCAAAATGGAAGAAGGCCTGGAAACCTTGGAGCCCTGTGAGAATTCCATAGGATGGAATGGCAATTAACATGGAAGAATACTGCTGTAATTCAATAGTCTGGACCCAGGACTTCTGGTTCCGTTTCTTAGACTGGAGAACGATCATATGGACCAAAGAAGTCCTTTAGATCCGTGTTGCTCAGGCTATCTGATGTGGGGGTGGAAGGATTTTTCCAGATGTGCTGGGTACCAGGGAACATATACACACCTATTGAAAATAGCTGATCCTTCCTTCCTTCCTTCCTTCCTTCCTGAAATTCACAGAAGGTCAGAAGCCAATTTCTGGCAGGCTGGTGCCAGTCCGGACCACTGTTATAGATCACCTGGTATAGGACCACAGACCCTTTGTCGTTTTCCCATCTTATCTTCTGATTTTTAAACTTCCTGGAGGAAATCATAGCATACACAGCACAGCAAAAGTCCCTGCCTTCGATGCCCAACGGTGAGCGATCCTTGTTCCTTCTTTCATACCTGCCACCTTCCTTTCCAAACATGGCCAAATTAATTCATGCCTTCACCCCTGGCCCAGGAGGGGCAGGATGTCGTTGCAAATGGAAAAGCTTCCCCTCTAAAACTAATTCTAAAAACAAGAGGAGCCTCCGCTCTTGTGCTGTGTATCTGCAAGATTTACAGATTCTCAGCAAAAAGCCAATTGCGGACGCTCATCTGTTATCCAATCTAGGTCATTCTGTTCCTTGGGTCTTTCTCTTTTCCTTTCTTTTTTCCTCCAGTACGTATGTAGAATAACCACACCCTTCCTCTGTTTCTAAAGAGATCATGCAAATATTCAAGCCCCTTATAGTGGTTTTTAAACTCATAGATGGGTTTGCAAAATATGTCACGCAATAAGCTACGTCGGAAGTGCAGTTCTGAGGACGATGTTGTCAGCAGTACAGCCGAAAACCAACTCCCTGTCCAGCAAATTTTAAAGACTGCTTGTTGGACATGTTCACTTCGTCCAGGGAGGTCTGTTCTACTTCATTAATGTCATTCTCAAAGAAAGTAGGAAGGAATTTTAGCATCTTTCTGTGCAACCCTGTGGAAGGCTGCTATAAATCACTTTTAGAATGACAGTGTGCTTCAATAGCAATAGCAATAGCATTTATTTCTATACCGCTTATCAACTGAGTGTTATCTAAGCGGTTTACAATGTATTTTAGCTAATTGCCCCCAACAAGCTGGGTACTCATTTTACCGACCTGCGGAAGGATGGAAGGCTGAGTCAACCTTGGAGCCCGGCAGGATCGAACTCACAACCTTGTGGCTTGCAGGACTGGCATTTAACCACTGCGCCACCAGAGTTTGCACCCTGGAGTAGGAAAGAGTTTGCACTCTGGGAGATTTGGATGCAAATATTCACTCAGCCCTGGAAACTCCCTGGGTGACCCTGGACAAGTCCCACTCTCTCAGCCTCAGAGCAACGCAATGGCGGCCAACCCCTTTGAAAAAAAACTTGCTAAGAAAGCCTTGTGATATTTGAAGGTCGTCTTAATTCTGAAATGACGGATTCCCTTTGCAAGCATTTTTTTTCCCATTGAGAAAAGCATGCTTTTCTCTGCTTCTGTGCACATTTTAAGGTGTATGCATTTATCGGCAGTTTCTTCCCTAATTGCAAACTGAAAGAATTATGTATATTTTTGCCAACAGCCTTGCAGGCCACAAATCACATAGGTTTGTGTTTTTCTTCAATTGGTTGATGACATTTTCTTAGCCATCCCCAACACAGCATCCTCTCCCATCCAGGGAAAATGGCATCTCTGAATCTCTTCCAGCATTCTGGACCCACGGATGATGCTTTCCTGTATCTACTCACTGTGTTCCCTAGCAGCTGCAAAAGGATATTAAGAAGCCCAAATTAATAATTTTCCATGTACACTTTGGGTAAAAAGGACCTGTTGGGTGCACCGTGCAATGTTTCAAATTGTCATCCACCAAACTGTTTGCCACAGAGCAGCTGCTCCATTTTTTATACTCTCCTTCCCTCTTAATCTCTGGATATTACTTTGCAATCCAAGTAACAGGTGTGTCTCTAACTAGCAAAATTAGGGATCATTCAGTGTCTTGATGGTACTAATTAACTTCATGGTGTGAACGCCAACATTTTTTTCTCCTTAATTAAGGTAGTCAAATTACTCAGCCTATTAAAAAAAAAAACTCATTTAAAGTAGCCCCAGATAGGGAAACATAAGGCCCGTAACATGCAATATTATATAAAACAGCAAGATGCCAATGAGATACGAGGGAAGTCTAGGAAAATTTCCTCCATGTAGTTGCTTGTAGGAGGAGATATCAAACTAGCTACCTCAGTTCTTGGGAATGGATTATAAGAGATGCAAAAAGGGATTATCACTAATAGGATCAAAACAAACAGTTCAGGGTTCTTTACATTGCTTAGGAACAGGGAATTCAACCGATGACTGAATGACAATGAAATTGTAGGAGTTCTGAAGGAGGATAAGGAAATTGTAGAGAAGTCAAATGAATCCTTTCCGTTTGTCTTTGCTGGTTAAGATGTAAGTCTGAATTAATGCCTCCTGGGAGGAGAATGGGGAGAACCAAACAGTGCTACTGGCAAGAGATGAAGCTTGATGCTTCCTTGACAAATCAGAAAGAACTTATTGAGTCCCAATGATGTCTGCTGAAAAGCTCTCAAAGAACTGAAAAGCAAAAGATCTTGCAATTAAAATTTGCAACATGTACTGGAGAAAGGGATACTGGCTAATGCAGCATCAGTGTTTGTGAAGGAACCCAGGGGAGATCCAGGAAAGTGGAGGCTAATTAGCATCCTTTGCCAGTAAATTGGCTGATATTGTTCTTAGGAATAAAATGGTCAAGGATATATATAGAAGCGTGAATGTTAGAAAAGAACCAACACAGCTTATGCAAGGGCCACGTCCTATTTTTCTAACCATGTTTCAGGATGGATCTGGGAGAGATCATCTCCTTGGACTTCCAGAAGGATTTTGATATAGTTCCATAGCAAAGATGTCCGAGTAAAATTTGCAGTTGTGGGAAACCAGAAGAGTTCTTATTGACTCAAACGAGAAAGGGACTGGAGCAAGAGTTGCATGAGGAAAGAGTACAAAGGTTTTAAAATAATTAAAGAATAGATAGATATGAGAGAGAGAGAGAGAGAGAGGAGAGAGAGAGAGAGAGAGTTTGCCCATGGAAGAACATGAGGGCAGAGTGAGTCTAGTCTCCTAGGAAGGGAATTCCAGATATTGGGAGCAGCCACTGAAAAGTCCATCTACCTTCTTTCTACTGGACAAGGAAAAGAAGAGTGCCATTGCTAAACTCCATCCTCATTTCCACAAGCTACCTTCCTCTGGGTTGACCATGAGTATTGGTCATGCTGCATGTCATTGCCCGGGCAGTGGTAGACTTGTGAGAGCTTCCACATGGACTCCTTTGGACCCCTCCGGTCAGTGGTGGCCTCTCAGACAAGTCATGATTAGACGAATGGCTTTGGTCAACATCTCCTTCTTTGGGTCTCCAACTCTTAGTCCACCAAGTCCCCTCTTCTCTGTCTCAGAATCCTTCAGAGATTCCGTCTCCCCCCCCAACACCGATCTGCACCTCTGCGGATAATGCGTGGATCAGAACTGAAGCGATCCAGTAGACTTTGCCATTCTCCAAACGCTGCGGTGTTATTCCTGGCAGCTTAAATGGTCTCAAAACATCCATTTGCATAAGTATTTTAGGGGGAAAAAACACTCATTTAAATAATCTGTTTTGCAAGGGGAAAATATGCATTTAAATAATGTTTTTGAATGGAGATATGAAAACATGTATTAAATGTGTATTTAAATGCAGGTTTTTGAGAAGTTTCCTTTTTTTTTTTAATGCTGATTCATATGGAAATGGATGGGAAGGAAGGATGGAAGAAAAGCCTGTGAATGGAGCGTTCAAACGCTCCAAACTGCTGTGCCCTCCAGAAAAAAAGAAATCCACTCAGTGACCAATAAGGTCCCATTTTAGGACCAGAAGAGGGCAGCATTCTACAGGAAGTGACCCAGGTATCAAGGGATATGTCACTTCCTGTTTGAAAGAGAACTTTTCTAGACCTAAAATGACCCAAAGGAGGACATTTTCCCCACAGTCCCTTAGGGAAGGTTTTGTTGCATTGGAGGGGGTCAAAAATAGAATGAAACATGGGGATTGGAAGGTCCACATGGAACCTACGGGCCACACTTTGCTTACTTCTGGTCCACACTTTCAACTTTACCTTTCCTTCAGTTGCCCCCCACTCCTTCTCTCCCATCCCTCTCCGTACCCATAAGGGACGACTTCCCATCACAAAATCACCCACAGCTCTGCAGCCGTTCCTGAGATCCCGGCCCAATTCTCCGAAACTTGAAAATACCATCTGTACATCCTTCACTCCTTGCAATGTATATAAAGAGTGGAGGGTCTGTTGGTTTTTGGCTCAACGTTGTATCCTCACATTTATTCCTGACCTTCACTTTGCAGGGTGCTTCAGCAAAGCGCGTGTTTGCTGAGCTCGGTGTTCTGCAGCGAACATTTTCCTTGCAAAAGGTTCTTTGCTAAAGGCTTCAGCTTCCTGGAAGAGTTCTCCCCTCCTCCCGAAAGGAAGTTTATTTTTTTCCTTTGCTGTGTTAAAAGCTTCAGTGCAAATTACTTTTTAGGGATGCAATTCTTTGCTAAATCAGTCCTCGAAGGCAGCAGCAAGTAATTTTAGCCATTATCTTCCGGCTAAAGTGAGAAAGTCTCCAAAAACGATGCAGTTTTTTTTCATGACAATTTGCAGCTTGGGACTCACAAGGTACAAAATTCGCATTTTTTTTCTTGCACAGAAAGAGCAAGAAACAGCTTTTTCTGTACAGAAAATTTCTACGTGGAAACATTATTTGCACAGAAAATGCTGTTTCTTGCACACAACCACATGTGCAAATTTCATGCAGAATACGGCTGGTCTCTGAAGATTTTGATCAGTCCACGAATCCTCTTTTCTGTGTTTCACAATACTTGAGAAATGCATTTTTGAATATTTTTGAGTATTTTATAAAATTTGAAATATGTGTATAACATGTATGTGAAACATAAACGAATTCCATCCCCAAGGTATCTCTTATATATATATATATATATGGAAATACAGGTATTCCTAAATCTGAAAAATATCCGAACTCCAAAATGCTTCTGGTCCCAAGCATTTCGGATAAGGGATACTGAAAAGTTGCTCCAGTTATTGAGTTGCCGTTACTACAATGCCCATCCTCCCTGATAATCAGCTACAGCTGATAGCCTTTGTAGTCCAACAACATAAGCCTATGCATGGCTGGAAAATACTGTTGTAGTGCCTCCTTCAGGTACAGAAAGGAAATGCAGCCTCGGGATTCATCAGATTTCGGAGAAAAGCAAAGACGTTGACCTATTGTTTGATCCACAGAGAGACCCTGAGCATTCTAGCCTCTAACTCAGGGCCTTATTTTCTCAGAAACTAAAATGAAGAGCACACTGGACTGGACCTGTCTGGATTCAGGTAAGCCTGATCCTCAAATAAGCATACCAGGATATCTTGCACAGCTTGGTGCAAGGAACTTCATCCTGGGCTTGGGAGGCTGCCAAGCTATTTAATGAGCTAGATAATGGCAGCTCCTCAAAGCACCCTTGAGGCTGAAGCAACCTCTCAGCAAAACATAACAATGGTCCGGGAAGGGAATAGCCCAAAAGCCAACCCGATAATCCGAGCAAAGTGTCGAGGTCCGAGGTCCAAAGCACAGGAGTAGAGAAAGCAAGACTCACATGGCTGTCACCACCAATTGTGTCAGTAGTTCCCATCAGCCCTCTGTTGTTGAGGCCTCTGATGATATAGCTCAGCATCCTGGCCAGATGAATCCTAATTCACGAGCCCTTCCTATATAAGCACCGCCGAAGGCCTGGGCTCCCCCTTGACCTCCTGCACCGGCTGCCGTAAGGACTCCCTTTTCATGTTTCTGGGGTGGGGCTGCTGGGAAGGGACCTGGCTGGGCCCTGGGAGTCTTGAGTCCTGGGGCAAGGGCAGGACAGACTTTGGTCTTCGATCAGTTTCTACTTGGGAGGTATTTGTCGGCCTGAATCCTATTGGCTAGTCTGGATGAGTCAATGGCTTTTGCCTCTGTGTTGAGCAACCAACCAACAATGGAGTCAGAACGTCTACCCTGCTTGGGACTAACCAGTAGGACTCAGCCTACGATGTCAAAGATGTCTGCTTCTTCCTTTAGGATTTCCAGTAGAAGAACAGCTATCTCATGTCCATACACCAGAGGTGGGCAAAGTGTGGCCCGCAGCTCCGTTATGGCCCCACAGAACCATTGCTGTGACCTCAAGGGTCTCCAATGTTCAAAAAATGTTCTTCCCCCAAATGCTCCAAAATATTCTCAGGGTGGCAAAGGGCACTTTCACCACATTTGGATCCTCCTGCCTGAGTATTTTTTAAAAAATCAAAATATTAAGTTGTGCCACATTCAAGGGGGCGGAGAGACTCATGGACGGATGGGGCAGTGGTGGAGGCGTACCCCACTGTGATCTCCTGGAGGTCTAATGGAGTCCCTTAGACTTCCACAGATGCTCACCTCTGGTATATACATAAATGCAAGAACACACACAATGACTACATCACAAACATGAGAGAGAGAGAGAGAGAGAGAGAGAGTTTATGGACTGTTAATTTCAGGCACTTAAGGGAAAAACCCATACGCAATGCTCCTCCAAAAGTTAAATTATTATTATTTCCAACAAAAAATATTCACAAAGGGAGGTTTGGCGGGAGGGGAGAGAAGGATCCATCCTGCACATCGCTGGTGTGAAGAGAAGAGGCGTAGCTGCCTGGGAAATGTGATAATTTATAATGAAACATTATCTACAGACCCATATGTTCTACTTTCTATTTTGGACTAATTTGCTTGAGCTTTTCCGAGCACATACCCCGGGGAGGACAGCTGCCTGGCCATCCCAAAGACAAGCTCCGTCCGCCCCCTCCCCAGCACACACACGCAAACACCTTTCTGCCAAGCAAGCCGTCGTTCGGAGGCGGAGGGGATCTGTGCCATTTTGTTGGCAAAATGACACCTTTTCGTCCTCTAAACTTCTGCCAGCGTAGCGGTTCTGCAGACGTGCTACGGATTGCCTCGCCGGGCAGGCATCAATGCTTTGTCCTTGGGTGTTGCACAACAGTTGCGCAGTCCTCATCGGTCCTTTGCACAAACTTCTAGGATGTGTGACAGTTTTTACGCCAGTGTGGCCAAGTATTCTGACGCCATGGAGTCTCATCTGATCTTGGAAGTTAGGAAAGGTCCGGGCTGATGAGTTATGGGAAGGGAGAATGCCAAGAGGAAAGCCACGCTAAATGAGAGACCAGCATTGTGCAGTGATTTGAGCATTGGGCTATGATCCTTCAATTCCCCACTCAGTCATGGAAACCCACTGGGTGATCTTGGGTACATCACACTCTCTCAGCCCCAGAAAATCCCACGGTAGGTTTGCCGTAGGGTATCTGTAAGTCAGAAATGAATTGAAGACTCACAGCAACAACATGATAAAGGGTCTTTATGAACCTGCTAGAACCCTAAGATCCTCAGGGGAAAGCTTTTTGGTTTTGGTTTTATGCTGCTTTGGGTCCCATCTTGGGAGAAAAGGCGGCATATAAATTCAATAAATAAAAAAAAACCTACAGAATTTCCGGAATAACCGTAAGTCATCAGGCAACTTTGGCACATGGTTTACTTTAAGTCATCAACAGGATGGGGAAATAATATGTCCACTTGCTGTCTACGTTGTCAGCAGGATTCCATCCCAAAGGATCTCCCCAAGATCTCCACAAAAAAGCAATTTTGTGGTTTTCCGCAAAGACTTAGGGTCTTTCCGCCCTATACTGTTATAGTGCTATTATTCCACTTTCAACATCCTGTGGAATCCTGGGATTTGCAGTTTAGGGAAGGACCTTTAGAATTCTTAGCCAGAGAGCTCTTTGGCTTCAGTGAACTACATTGCACAAGAGGTTGAAACTGGAATAACAGCACTATAAGAGTGTAGTGTAGAAATGGCCCTTGCCTAACATTCAATCCACCACTCCATGCCAGCTTTCCCAGCACTTCAGAGAGTCCATTTAAAATCTGGATTAAAACCTACAACCAGTTCAGCCTCCCACTGACAAGCAAGCCACCCCTGTCTTCAGTGTCACAGATATAAAAGAAACCTGGGAGAAGAGGAGGCAGGGAGAAGCAGAATGAGAGAGAGATACTAAAAGGCCTTCCTGGCGGATGAGGAACACGCCTCTCATACTAGCTGAACTCTTGGCATGCAGTGACCCTAAAGAAATAGCACCCCAGTGTCCACCACGGCCTGCTTGCCTTTCTTCTCGGCCTTTCCCTTGCAGACTGTTTCAATCACGTCCGCCGCCAAGGGCAAATGACCCATGCAACTTGCTGAATCCATCTCTGCGCTGCCCTCAATACTTTTCCGAGGCGATCCGGGAGTGCCATGACAAGATGTTTGCAGATTGTCTGTCTGCTCAACGCTCTTTTCCCTTCCCTCTCCTGCCCTCGTGCTCGGGTAGCCGAGGAATCCAGATGGCCTCCTGTTATCTGACCCACATATTCCTTCACGAACGCCGCTGTTGAGATGCCAGGCAGGCTGAGAAGGACGGTGTGGAAAGCCAGACTCATGAAGTTTGGCTGCCACCTTCCAAAAGACATGCTTTTCCAAAAAAAAATAGAGATTCTGAATCATCTCACGTGCTGGGCATTCAAATGAGCCACCCTGGTGGTACTCAGGTAGTTACACAGAGTTTGGCTGTCACTTTCCAAAATACATTTTTTAAAAAAATGGTTCTGGTTGTGAATCATATCATACGTTGGGCGTTCAAATGAGCCACCCTAGATGACAACACAGAAGTTTGTGCATTGGTCTTATTCAAAGATATAGCCGTGTTTATCTGTTCCTGTTTTAGCATAAAAAGGCGTAAAGGGGTCCAACAGGGTCTAGCAAAACGTGTCCAACCAAATTTAGAAGGTCACACCGATTCGCCCTTGATCTTCTTCATTGCTGCCTACCTTGGCTGGAATTTGCTCTCCTGCATTTTCAGCATGAGTCACTGTGAGCTCTCCCTGTTTGGAGCGCAATTCTTTGCATATTTCATACTTGCGCGTGAGAATGAAAAATGTCAAAAAATTTCATCCCCACTGGGCTCGATTATGAAAGGCTTTTGTGCATTTTTCAATTCCCCCTCCACGCATGTCGGGACCTGATTGTAAATTGCACAAGGGTTTTCTTGCATTATAAGCTTGTTTCACTTGTGTTCTTTGTCTGCTTGCTGGCTTTTGCACAAAATATAGACCTAATCCATGTTGTTACTTCTGACTGGATAAGATCCATTGATTTGATGGGATTTATTTTGGTACCGACTCAATACTAAACAATTGATTCACTTCTACCTGGCACTTACTAAGAGGATTCGGGCCACCATGTTTTTGTACAAAACCAAGCTTTTTACTCAAAACACAACATTTTTACATCCTTGTCCTCCTCCTCCTCCTCCCAAAACACCTGGGCAAAAAGTTATTTTTTTAAAAAAATAAATAAATTAAAAATTCAAAAGTTCAAAAGTTCTTTTCACCTTGAAGATAAAGAAGTCTGTGAAGGAAAATTAGAAATGTCCTCTGTACTCTGACCTCTTTCCTGTTCCTATCCTGTAGAGAAGTTGCAAGCAGAGATGGAAAGGATATTTGAAAGCATTCGAAAAACTGTTGAAAAGTGTGGTTTTGAGTGCTGAGAAATGCTGCCGAGAAGAATCCTGGATTGATGCTAATATTCACAGTTTGGGATTTATTCTACACAAAATCCACATGCGAGGGTTTTGTGCTGAAAAAATGATATTTGGATGCAGAGCTATAATTTCCTCTGCCAAAAGGTTGCTTCCATGACAAGAAATGCCGCTTTCTGTGCAAAACAACTGTGTGCTAATTGTGCGCAGAATAAGTCCTGAATTGCCTAAAGTCAAAGACAGCATGGTTTTCAAAGGCTTCGTGAATGGCTAAAATTACTCATTGCTTCCTTTCCACGTCCCGTGTCACCATGTCCACCTCCACCTGGTCCTTCCAGCCCCATCTTCAGTCTTAAATTAATTAATTTGTATCCCGCCTCTCCATATGGATCGAGGCGGCGAACAACTTACAAATAGCATGTATTTTGATACATTTTTCTATACATGCCCCCAACAAGCTGGGTACTCATTTTACTGACCTACGGAAGGATGGAAGGCTGAGTCAACCTTGGAGCCTGGCAGGATCGAACTCACAACCTTGTGGCTTGCAGTACTGGCCTTTAACCACTGCGCCACCAGGGCTTCTTCTTCTTTTCTTTCCCTCTTGCTCTCCTCCCTTCTTCCTTGTCCTCCAAATTGCTCCTTTCCTCCACCGTCTTCTCTTACCTCTGGTCTTCCTTTCTGGCTCATCCCTCTTCCACTCCTCCACATCCACCTGACCTCCACCCTGCCTCCATTTCAGATGTGATGGTTGCTTTGCGGCACGGCCACCCGCTGAAGGCATGTCCCCATCCCTTCAGAGGTCTCTTCATTGGGTTCAGATGAGCATTGGCAATGGTTGCAAAGACCCTGAGACCACAAATCCCCACATCCCTACAGCAAAAGGACTGGAATGCATTTGGAGCCATGCCCTACGATAACCTTGAACAATTTTGTCCTGTTTTATTCCAGAGGAGCGATGGGCCTGGAGGTTTAAATGAGGTGGCCGGTTCAGAACTTTTCCAGAAAGCCAACGCTGGCTTGAAGACCCCACGTGCCTTAATCCCTTAACGCTGCAGCGAGGGCCAAGCTGTGTTGCACCACTATGATAATCATGATACACCTAATTTTGTTCTTTTCAGTTCTGCGAGGAACAATTTTTTCTGCTGTCTTGATGTGTGACTAAGAAGTTAGGAGCTTCCCAGCACAATAACACGCTCTCGGGGTAGATTTTGACAAAGGAAATCACAGCAAACTCTTTAGCGTTATTACCATGTTTATCTCCGCTGCTCCAGAGCCTCTGTCTCCTAATTTCATTTGAATTTGAATGAGGGCCATATTTGCATTAAGAAGGGAAGGCTTGATATGACCCGAACACATACAGAGGGAAAGTTTTGCTTTAAGAAATAAGCATAAAAATAGCATTCAGACTCCTCGTGCAAAAAAGAAGCCTGTTATTGCTGGGGAGGGAGCGGCTCTGAGGTGAAACGGGTTACAAGGAAGGGAAGACGCTCACATTGTGTTGATGATATACCACAAAAAGGCCAGTGACTCACACATGCATAAGTTCAGCTTACAGGTGCATAAGTCCACCATTTATTTATGCATTTACGTAATTAATGTCCATCCCACTTTTATGTTGAATGGGATCCTTTTGGAGAGGGTGCAGAGAGAGCTTTCCTTCTGCCCTTGGAATACAGCAGAACCCACTGTTGCCTTGGATGTGGTGGAGTCTCCTTCTTTGGAGGTTTTTTAACAGAGGTTGGACGGATGTCACAAACGCTCTAATGGTGTTTTCCTGCAAGGGATTGGACTGAATGGGCCTTGGAGTCTCTTCCAACTGTGTGGTTCCATAATTCCATGACTCTTTGATTCTAAGCCAGAGTGCGTTCCGAGAAGGGCAACAAGAGGTATGAATAAAATGTCTGCTGCTCCAGAGATGAGGACAGAATGGCTTCAAACTTCAGGAGATGAGATTCCATCTCAACATTAGGAAGAACTTCCTGGTGGTTAGAGCAGTTTGAGGGTGGCATCCACTGCAGCCTCAATGGAGTCTGGTGGAGTTCCTTCTTTAGAGGTTTTTAAGGAGAGGCTGGATGGCCATCTGTTGGGAATGCCTCAATGGTGTCTCCCTGGACTCGGTGGCTCTGGGGGTCTCTGCCAGCCTTTTCACTCCATGATTAAAGGAGCTATACAATGCTGAATCCCAACTCCAAAAGAGGTTCAGCACCTTGAATGCTATCCACAATCAAGAGTGGATTCACCACTCCATAAGAGCCAAGAGTCGTAGCTGAAGCAAGTATCCAAAATGCTTGGCCCATTTGGAGAGAGGGTTCAACGCCCCCTTTACCTCCATTAAGGTTTGGAAGAAAACCTGGAGCTTCCAGGGACAGCGGAGCCTCCAGGCCCAACTGGCAACCTGTACAGCCCACTCCGTTACCATTACGGGTGTCACTGTCACAGGCACTGAATCATCCAAAAACCATGATTTATGGGCAAAGTATGCATTTTTGAGACGGGGCGAACTCAAGTCATTTGGTGCACGTCCACCCCCTTGGGAAAAAAAGGATTTACGATCCTTCCCTTCCTTTCCCACTCAAGAAAGTCGTTTTCACACCCGCCTCTTCCCTCGAAGGAACCACACGTTTCCTTTCACACTGTGAGGGAAGCCACATGGCTCCACAGCCCACGATACCGTTTTAGACTTAGGAACAGGCAAAAAAGCTGAGCCCAGCAGCTAAGATCTCGTCTGACTGAACAGAAGAAAGGGAGAACACGGGAGAAGAAGGAGGAAAATTATCTTATTTCCCCCCAAAAAGGCAAAATGCTCTTACAAATAGGAGGGAAATGAAATGTTGCCTTTTCTAAGAAGTTTCTTTTCTTCTTTGTCGTGCACAGCAGAAAGGAACACTCTGTTAATCCCCTCTTGCAGTCAAACAAACCCCAAATTAATTGATAGCTTCATACAAACATTGGTGTTAAAAACGCTCAGCCACAAAACCATGGCATTTAGCCCATTTCTATCATGGGAGCCTGGTGTAGTGGTTAGAGAGTTGGGTTAGACCTTGCAAAATCCAGGTTCTTATCCCCACTGCATGATGAAACTCACTGGATGACTTTAGGAACCTCTCTCTCTGCCTGGCCTGCCTCGCAGGGCTGTTAGGAAGGCGACATGGGGAAGCCATGTCTGCTGCCTTGAATTCATTGTGGAGAAGACGAGATGTTCGTGTAACCAATAAATAAAAATGGATCAATACAAGAGGTTATCAGAGAGTAGGCAGCATTTATCCTGATATTATCCTCATAGTCGCCCAGGGAGGTAAGCAAGGGGAGAAGACAGTGAGAGGTCCATAATCTTCCACTGACTTTCATGGGAGATTGGGGGTCTGAAGCCAGGTCTTGCATATTATAGCCTCGCACTCTAACTGCTACACCACTCTGCCACTGCTTGCTGTTTTATTCCATATTGGGACAGGAGAGCCTCCAATTAATACCTTTTACCAAAACACTTTGTTTGAAGTTGCCGAGACTAAATCATACATGAAGGTGACAGGTTTTATACTTTTCCATACGCATTTCGACATGCAAAGCTGTGATTGGGGAAGGATCGTCCATCTCGCATCCTCCCCACCGTTCTAGACATTTTCCCAGACCTGCAATGGTTTCCACACTTTTCATCCTCGAGGCTGGAATAGGTTCCTGCCTTCTTATCCTTGGGCATTTCCGGTTCTCACAACACCTTACCAGGCTTTCGTTTCCCTCCCCGCCTTCTCCCCCTTGGCTGGATGCAATAAAGCAATTAATCATTCGATGTTTTGGAATTCACAAACGAGCTTCAACAGATAGATAGCCGCAATCAAGAATGGGCAATTGATGCTCTGTAGTGCTCTAACTCACTCTAGCAATGCCTAAGGTAGGCGCCGGATAGATTCTAGTACCCATCCAGCAAATATTTTATGGCAAAAGCCAAATGTCCTGACACACATTTGATAGGAAGTTTTTCACCCCTATTCTGATTAATAGCAGAGTGCATCTCTCTTTCTCATTCTGACTTTCCTGCATTGTGGGTTTTCTTCCTTCCTTCCCAGTACCAACATCTAAGTGCTTGCACTTCTGTGTAATCAGGGGGAATTTCGTATTTCAGCCTGTGCCAGAGAACAAGGCAATTTGCACCCGGAGTGAAAAGGGTCTGATGGCCTGAATCCCGGCCAAGCCGTGTGAGTGATTTTGGCAGGAAAGTCTCCCTATCGCAGTGGCAAACTCTCCGTGCCGGTCACCTGTTCCGACACGAAAGGTCACTCCTTTGAAACTGTTCTCCAAGAAGCTTTGGTGGTCTTTTCTTTTTTTCCCCCTTGTCTTTCTAATTCCTGCCAGAAGAGTTTACAGGAGTAATTACATTTAGGCTCTGTTTGGCTATATAGTTAATGAAGCAATTATAAACAATTCAGCATTTTCTCTCCTCTTAATGATGGATATTAATTGGGCTACCAGATGTCCTCCCCATCATAACATGCACGCTTCCATCGAAGCTGTGCTCATGTACAGACAGATCCAATCGAGTAGCTGGCACCTTCTGTGTGCATCTGGGTTTTAGTCCACACTTTAAAGGAGGTACCTTACGTGTGGAGCCTCATCCCCAAAATAGATTCAAAATATAGATTTGATACCTTGAAGAGTTCCTCTACAAGCATTATGAAGTGTTGAATCTATTTTGGAGATGACCACCAGCACCTTGATGTCCATCTGGGAGACACTACTTAGCTATGCAACTAAGTTGGTTACTTGCCTAAGCAGCACACAAAGAATTCCAGCCTACATTAATTCCCCCATTTAAACTCTAAAGTGGAGACACACAGGGCAGAGTGATCTAATAAAGAAATGGCAGAACGGATAGACTTACTTTCATTGCTAGAAAGAGGCTCTCCTTCAGATCTGCAAAGCCTGCTTTAGATGTTCAAGGGAGTCAGTGGATCAGACGCAAGACTAAGCATGCAAAATAACTTCACTGGAGACAAGATTCTCAATGCATTTTGGACCACCCAGGACTCTTCACAAGAAAGTGCAGCACGCCTTGGAAAGCCACACGCCAGAGAAGCTTTTGGTGCTTTTCTGAACATCTGTATCAGTTTCAGACAATGTGCAAAGCCATGTGCACTCAAAAATGTGTACAAATAGGGGATAGCCATAAGCACGATGTGGGATCTTGCCAGAAGTTTGGATCCAATGTGAGCCTGATTCCTGTTGGTAGCCCCATGGAATCCATTGTTCAAAGGCGAGCCAACATCTAGGTAAATCCTACTGATTCCATGGGTCTACTGTAGTGGGGACGAGGAATAGGGCTGAGGAGATAATATGACACAAATTACAAGAGGGAAGGTGGATAGGACGAATAAAAAGGCGACAGAGAGCGAGAGTGAGAGAGAATTCCTATTAGATCAAGCATAGTCAAGGCTGCTAGGTCAATAAATAAATAGACTACTCAATGCAGCTGAAATGAAATATGAGAAGTAGCTTGGTTCCCCCTTGGTCATGCATTCGTTTGTCAGATAATGCATTTCGGTTAAACTACACACACACACATATACCCAGTGCCTGCTTTTCCCTGTAATTGATATTGGATACCTCTCCAAGTGCACTTGATTTCCATGTATAAATTTCCTCCCCACCCTTTGCAACCTCGCTGGCTGAGAGACACCTAATTAAAAGCCGTACTTTCAGCTTTCCCCCTAACAAATGGATCCCCGCGTTCCTTCCAACGAGGACTCTCATTAGAGGAGCTGTTCTTTGTGATTATTTATACCCCTTCTATAATTAAAAATTCTGAAAGCTAATTACAATTATCCATCAGTTTTTCGACACGCGAAGGCAGGCGATCTTAACCTTTCTCGCAACATTGTCTTTCCCCCTGAATTCCCCTGGAAGCGAGAATGCCATCTCTAAAATTCATTTAGGTGACCCTTCTCCTGTTCGCTTTTGCATGTCTGTGCAGTTGTTCGGGTTTTTTTTACCCTCCTCTTTCCTCCAGTTTGCATGATGCATTATTCTCCTTTTAATACTGTCACAGTCAAGATAGAAAACCATGCATCTCTGGACTTCATTCATGATGTCAATAGCAGACCTAGCTACCTGCCTGTTGGTTCTTGCACAGAACTGCTTCACTTTTGCTAAGAACACATACCTTCAAGTCGATGATACTGCCATGGCTACATTCACGGTGCCACAGCATGCTAACATTTTCATGGTCGACCTGGAACACCACGTCTTTAACTCCTGCACCCAGAAACCTCCCCTCTACCTGAGGTACGTTGATGATCATCTTCATAATTTGGATTCATGGAGAGGACTCCCACAAGATATGCCACCAGAACTTCAACCACTTCTGCTCCACCATCAAGCTCCGCCTGGAGCTATCAACAAAATGAGTTCGCTTTCTGGACGCCACCGTTCAGCTACACAACGGACATCCAAGTACCACACTGTGTTGCAGATCCATTGATTGCTACATGCCCAGAAAGATTAAATTTTGCCTCTCTTTGCAAAGGTCCAGCGGTTTGGTGGTTTGCAGATCTAGGTCACGCTCCCTTGTGTTTACTTCAACAAAAGAAGATGTCGACCTCATGCTGTACGATTAACTCACTGGCCAAACGCCTATTGTTCAGTTCCTGCATGGCAGGGGGTTGGACTGGATGGCCCCTGGGGTCTCTTCCAACTCTACATTTCTATGATTCTATGATTCAGTTGCAACCTGAGTAGACCTATTGAATCAACTGTCCAACGGTGAGTCAGAGAACCTATAGACTCTGCATCATAGATCAGTCCCATTGACTCAACACATTTAGTCCAGTTGGGACTAACTATAGCATTAGTACATTGTGCAATTTGTCCCTAAGGTAGTTGTGGTTTATTCCTGTAGAAATCAATGGGTCTCATTTGTGGAGACTGATGGCTCTGGAGTCAGGTCCATGGGCCTTTGAGAATTTTGTCTCAGCTGGATCTGGGGGGTGCCGGTGAGCTTATTTCCAACACTTTTTCTTTCTTTCTTAAACCACCTCCTTTCTTGACGGGGCCCTTGCTTTAATTTCCAGAAGCAATGGCAGTTTAAGCAGACTCTATTTCAGGGCTAAAGATGGGATCTGTCACTGGGCGGCTGAATTATAACCCATCCTTTATTTTTCCTATCAGTCCCACTGACTTATTTATTACCTTTCAGACCTCGTCTGGCTCCTGTCCTTTCAGTGGTCCTGCAATTTCCCCTGTGAAGAAACTACAGAGTTTTTAGTCTTTGTGAAAAGCTAGCATTTCATACGAGGACCATGCAGAGCTGCATGAGAATATCCTCACGTGCCAAAAGATACCATCATGTTTTGATATGTGACTAATCCTGGCGATGATGATGATGATGATGATGATGATGATGATGATGATGATGAGATGGCATTCCACTTGAGACTTACATCTTTGCAAAAGGCCTTACGTGTGCACAAAAGTGTACTGAGTAGTTTTGCAACACCTGGGGGCGGCCATGACATTATTGCAATATCTCATCGTGTACTTATTCAATAGCTAGTCTTCGTGGATAGAACCAGAAGGGTTTTATTAGCGATTAGGCTCAGCATATAGGCCATGTCCTTGCCAGAACTGAAACCAATTTCTATTTTGAGACCCTTCCGTGCCCTTCCCCTTATCCTTCCAGTTCACATTCCAGATCATACCAAGCAATGACCTCGGTTCCCATGCTCCTGCCAGGATCCCCCGCCATTACCCAAACATTGAAGTGAAGACAGCAATACGGCTATGGCACCACAGTTCAGGAAGGATATGGACAAGCTAGAACGTGTCCAGAGGAGGGCCACCAAAATGGCTGAAGGCCTGGAAACCATGAAGTCCTATGAGAAGCGGCTGAGGGAGCTGGGGATGTTTAGTCTGCAGAAAAGAAGGTTAGGAGGGGACAGGATAGCCATATTTAAATATCTGAAGGGATGTCATGTTGAAGATGGAGCAAGACTGTTTTCTGTTGCTCCAAAGACTAGGACATGGAGCAATGCCTTCAAACTTCAGGAGAAGAGATTCCATCTAAACATTTGGAAGAATGTCCTGAGGGTAAGAGCAGTTTGACAGTGGAATACATTGCCTGGAAGTGTGGTGGAGTCTCCTTCTTTGGAGGTTTTTAAAGAGAGGCTGGATGGCCATCTGTTGGGAATGCTTTGATGGTGTCCTCTTGCATGGCAGAATGGGGTTGGCCCTTGGGGGTCTCTTCCAGGTCCATGATTCTAGAGAGTTCTGGGATACGTGGTTTGGTGAGGGACTTATCAAGGCTCGAGGGTGCCCTTGTCTCTTCTCCTGGGTTCTTTCACATTACACACCTACAATACTTTGATACCATTTTAACTGCCATCGCTGCTTCCTATGGATGGTGAGCTCTGTAGTTTGGGGAGGCACTAGAGTTCTCTGGCTGAGAATTTCAGTGCCCCTCTCTAAACTGCAAATCCCAAGTCCTGTAGGATGTTGCCATGGCAACTGAAGCTGAATAGAGTGCTCTAATTGTGCAGTGTGAAAGGGCCCTTCAACACGTGGACCCTTCTAGCAAGGAGTTCTAAATCCCTGGCCACACCAGCTGAAGGATTCTGGGCTTTGTAGTCCAAAATACTCTGCACTGGAACCAGACTCTCCTGACCATGTCATGACCGTGAAGTGGATGCAGGCAGGAAATCGCCCTGCAAAGCCAATGCAAAATAGCATCTTTGCTACCTGACCTCATTCCTCACTGCTTCTTCATCTCTTGTTTCAGGTTGGAAACAAACTCCTGAAAAAGGAATCTATGAAAAAGGAAAGGAAAGGAAGCCAGTTGCATTTCCGTGGGGAAATTATTCATGGACCTCACATCCCATCTCACCTCAGTACTTAAAAATACCAATATATACATTTTCAAGCTTCCACATCCTTCCTTGGGGATAGTCTAAAAATAAAGACTTCGGGCACTTGATGATTACTCATAATGCCAAGTGCTTAAGCATGAAACACATGCCGCCGTTTGTCATTTATCGTCCTTTTCATTAGCGATGGGTCCAACTTGCCCACATCTGCTCCTTCACCATGCCGAAGAAATCAATTATTTTGCCGGACGTTCGCCAGAGGTTCTTCTCAAAATTCTCTCCACTGATTATTCTTATTCTTATTATTATCAGTGTTTTGCCCTGGCAAGATCCTCAGAATTGCGCTTCAGTTTCACTTGAAGGGGAAATTAGTGACGGCTTAGAGATGGGGAGACTTTGCTTCCTCCAGCTATCTTCCTAAGCCTTTGAATGTCCTTCTTTTAACAGCTCCTCAAATCATTCCAGATGCACGTGGAATTTTGCTTTGGGCCAGAAAGTGGGCAGCAGCTCTCCGGAATACATTATTTTGACTCTTCCCGGCTCTTCGGCCTTGCCGAATCTCTTCCGTGGCATCCGATCTTCTCCCCTGGCAGCCATCTGCTAGGAATCCGGGAGGCCACGGTCGGTCGGGTTCCAGCTGCCTCCGTTTGGCAGCGTAATCTCAAAAGCCCCTTCCGGCCTCCGAGGCGCACGTTTCCAAAATGTCACATCGGCGTGTCGGGCAGACAGTGCGCATCAAGGAGAAAATGTACGGCACCAGGCTTTCGCTTCTTCTTCTCCTGCCTTTGCAGTCGGAAATGATGGTGCGCTCCGGAGGAGATCTGATGGGCCTGCAAAGCTCCAGTCGAAAATCCCAAAGAGCATGGCTTAGATATAAATTGCACAGTTGCATTAAATTCTGCCACAGAGGCCCTTTCCACCGACACGGTCATGCACCCACAGCAACATGTTGTCGCTAACCAGCTGCTATCGTGCTCCCCAGGGTTGCAAATCATCCCTTTTTCACTTCCAGGCAAAAGGGTGGGGTAGAGAGCGTTCCAAACCCGATACCATCACGGCAATGGCAATGCAGGGATCGTAACAGAACAACGCCGCTGTTGAGATACGGTGCAGAAAGAGCGCATGAAATTCAAGCAGAGTCAGGAGATATCTGGAGAGAATCTGGACTGTCATCCTTTCTCATTTTTTTTCTTGTAAACATTTCAATTACTGGTGAATCATGGTGAAGCACGATGTAGGTCAAGAAGGATTGCTGTTTTAAAAGGAATAGGGATGCTGTTCTTCCCCAAATTAGTTCCTCCAAGGAAGCAATACATAAATTTAGCAATTTTATCACTGCTGTGAGATAGCTTTCAGAAACTATTCACAGTTCCGGATGTATTCTATGCAAAATCTGGATGGATTTTTTTTTTCTATTTTCTATTTAGGAACGGGCCCTTTCCCGGGTACTAAATAAATAAATAATTTTTTTACAAAGAAATACTATTTTTCTGCACAGAAAAGGCTGCTTCCTAAGAAGAAAATGCAATTTTCTGCACAAAAACCTATTTGCAACTTTTGTGCACACAACAAGGCAAACAATAAAGCAGCATTCTCCATGCCTACCCCTCCAACACTTGAGAAATATGTTTTCCAACCTCTTAAAAAAATCCAGTATTCTTTCTCACCTCCCATCGTGGCAACATCACATTTCAACCTCTCTCCTTGTATAATTAAGACTAAAAATTTTCATTTGTCTCATACTAACATGCAAGAAGACCAAATCATAAAAGTTTCCCCTTCTGCTAGGATATTACAAGAACTTTGCACAGGGTTTTTTTTAAATGGTTTTTCTCGTTTCAGGAGTTTTTCCTAACCATTAATAAATACATAAATAAATTACACAACAAGCTGGACAAATATTGGCTTGTTTTGTGGGGGGAAAATGCAAAAAAAGAAAACTCAAAGAAAAGTGACTCAGATCTTTTTGTTTATCCCCGTTAGAAGAAAATCATGGAATCAATGGGATTTATCTACACGTTAAACTCACACTCAGCAAGTCACTTGGTGGATCTACCCTAGCCAGGACTAACCAACAGATTTTAATCTTTATAGAAATTTCTTGCAGGCTTGCTTGGGTTTTTCAATTTCCAAAGTCGCACAGAATATATCCGGGATGGGAGGGATGGGGAGAGCTCGCCCCTGGATGCTCCTGTTTCAAAAAACGGTCATTATAGGTCATCCCGAAATGACTTTGGCTCGGAGGCGGCGGGAGAGAGAGAAAATATTTGACTTCCCCCTAATAGATCTGTCATTCTCCTCCCTGCAATTTGTCCTGTTAACCTACAGACCTTCAATTTCCAAGCCCTTAATACCCCATTTCCGAGGCAATGCTCTTGAGAAATGAACTAACTTTCAAAGACTAATTTGTTTGTTTATGCATATATAGATATATAGATATATACACACACTCAGCTCTCCAAATGACAGAGGCTCCGGAAAAGAACGAGGCCACCAGAAAGGAGGCAAAAAAAAAAAGGCATGACAGAAAGAGCTTTTGTGTGCCATTTTTACAGTGGCGGCTTCTCCCTCTCCCCAAAACACATAAATCCTTCTCACCTAAGCTGCAATTTAGGAGGAAGGGAACATAAGCTGTATTTACACAAGGCAACTGCCGTCTGCTGATAAAATGTAGAGATGAGATGCCTCCCCAAGTGCATGATGCCGCTGTGCTCTGAAAGCCAAGGTTACGTGTCTCCAACTTGGAGGGGAACTTGCTCTGAGGATGCTCCCAGCCAACTTCTTTACTGATTTATAGTTTCTGCCTCACGGTTTACACAACAGTAGCTGCAACAAAAGCCTTCCAGAGTGGCTTTCCAGGCACATATTTCCTTAAAAGGAGGACAGGCTCTACCTACAGGATTACCAGGCTCGGCACAAAAAGGAAGGATCAGGAAAGACCCAAACCAAACGCAAGCACCAGTCTACAGAATCAGGCAGGAGCAATTCCTATAATGACTAATTGGAATGGGAACAGGCCAGGGTGGTGAGAAAGCGTTCACGTCTTTTCCCTTTTAGTTTCTTGGTGCATGCCCTCTGTTTCTGACTGATGGCGTCCCTAAGATGAACCTATCATGGTGTTTTCTTGGCAAGAGATGGCCTCTGCCTTCCTCTGAGGCTGAGAGGGTGTGGCTTGCCCAAGGTGACCCAGTGGCTTTCCACGGCTTGAACAGGGAACCAAACCTCTTCCCCATCTGTCTCTTTGCTTCAGCCTTCTGGGATGGCCGGTACTCGCTTAACTTCTTGTTCTGACTTTCTATTTGATCAAGTTTCTAGCCCTTAAGTTTTATAAAGCCCTATAGCCTAGATCCAGTTATTTAAAGACCATATTCACATAAATGAGCCTGCCTGGTTCTTTCTTAGGTCTTCTCTCTTTCCCACCACCCTCGCAGGCACATTTCTTGAGGTCCTTCCTGGTGGCTTCGCCCAACCTCTGGAACTCCCCGACACTTGACTTGGTGCCTTGACTTTTTAATCTTTCTGCAAACAGGTAAAGCCCTTTTTATTCTGGCAGGCCTTTGAGAACTGATTTTGATTAGGATAAACAGGCCTTGCATAATGGTTCTAGACTTTTATTTGTTACTGTTCTTGTTAATGGTTTTGGTTCTTAATTGACTTTAATGTTAGGATAGTTTCATTGCTTTTAAACTTTGGTATCCTGTGAATTTTTATCTCTGTTGGTGTAAGTGTTGCAAGCCACCTTGAGTCCTACACTGGGAAAAGGATGGCTTCCATCACCATCATCATCATCCTCATCCTTGGGGGATCATATTCAATGCTAGTTAGTGGCTTCCACATTATTGAGACAGTAAATCCACTCTGGGCTTTAATATGAAATTTAACCAACTTACTCAAAATGCTGAAACCCATCCATAGAGTGAGCCCCATGGATATATCCAGGCCAAAACCCGGTGTGGACTCACCATCCCACTGACATGGAAGATACCATCTTTTCACAGAAGAATGTCCTGAAAGTCTTGTGGGGGTGGGACTATTTCACTGAAGGGGTGTCTTAATGTGTTCATTTTCCTTGAGATCAAAAGAGATTAAGAATAAAAGGGACCTTCAGTATCCACCAGGCTTTGGTTTCAGGACACCCCATGGATACCAAAATTCGTGGATGCTCAGGTCCCATTATGTGCGGTGGCTAGTAAAATGGCATCTCTTACAGCAAATGGCAAAGTCAAAGTTGACTTGACAACAGTTGAAAACAAACAACTGAACATGCAAATAAATAAATAAATAAATAAACGGACAATTGCAATGTGCAGTTGCAATGCACAGTCCCCATACACGCAACCCTTTTCTGCAACACAGATTTGTACATCAGACAAAAAAAAGGTCCAACCACTTTTGTCAGAAAATTCACAGGTGAGCAACCTAGGAACAAGATCCCAGCCAAGGGCTGCACGGCACAACCGATGCGTGACTCCCCATGTGCCCATTCCATGGGTAACTCCTCATGCCGAAGTTTATTCTGTGCAATGTGGGGTCTCAGCCAATATCTTTAGCATGCAAAGCTCTTCTGTGTTAGTCTAGGCTAGGAATGGAAAGAATATGCAAAAATGTTCAAAGAAAATGGCCCAGAAACAGACAGCACTGTTGCAACAGGGAGGGTTGTGTGATCCCTGCAGCCAGTTAACAATCTGGCTGCGGCGTTTTAGCATTTTGGGTGTGCGTGGCATGATAACACTCAGCAGTCGAAGAGCGTTCCGAACTTCGACTGATAGTGTTTGGAGTGGCTTTTGCACAAGAGAGAGAGACGCATCAGACAAGATTCATTACAGACGGAGAACAAAATGTCAAACATTTTATCAGTTCCACAAAGTGGTGTGTCAGATACATTTTCCCCTCCCTGCTCACCCCCCCACGTCCCCCTCCGAACCTTGATTAAAATGACAAGCAATTCTGTAATATTAATACTATTCACTCCGTAGGCATCTCAGGGTTTCTATCTTTCCCGTTTCTCCCCCATTTCTTCCACAGCTGCTTGGAAATAGTCTCTTATTAGGGGAAGCGAGGCAGCCGCCTCAGGACTCTACCTGCCTCAGGCAGGAGATTTTGAGGTCCAGGAGGCAGTGTGTCATTTGCCAGCCCTTGCATAGCGCTGTACATTCAGGGCTGGGGCTGGGGCGGGGTGGATAACCCAGTTTTCTACCTCGGGTACCAATATAATGTTGCTGGCCTATTTTAGGGACACCAATTACGGGGGGATTCCATGTCAGTGGGGCGGTAAATCCAGGCTGAGTTTTAGTTCAAACTCTACAGGAGTTTCCTTGGGTCACAGTTTTGGGACAGTGGGGATAAAAATAAAGGAATATATTGGAATGGAACTGAACTTAATAGGTTGGATAGGAACTATTCATAGACAGATAGACAGACACAGTATAGATGGACACACACACACTACAATGTCAACAAATAATTCTTCCAACAGTGTGTACAATATCACCACCACCACCATCATCATCTTCACTCACACTACCAACACCACCACATTATTCTTTTAAGTAAAAGAAATAAAGATATAATTCATCTGTAAGGTAAATAGACTAATACTGCGTGTCTTTTCTCCCGACTTCTTTCCCTCTTAGATATTGAGCGTTTTTTCCTATATATCATTTATCTTTGAAAAGCTTACTTTATGTGTTATCGCTTGGTCTTGATTGTTAACACAAATGATAGGACGTGTCCTGAGGATCTCTAGACTTGGGCAGGTTCACGGAGGGAGATGCGGTCTCTCGGCCCGTCGGCACCCAACCCATCTGTGAACAGGAAACAAAGCCGGGGGGCCTCTCGCCTCACTCTAGGGCTGCCCAACACCCGAGGTGACCAGTCTAACCCCGTGAGGCTGAACGGGAGCTAAACTTCTTCAGTGCCCATCCCCAGCTTCAGATCAGGGACTGAAATCAGGACCGAGACAGAAATGCAGAGAATTCCCATCGTGTGCCTTAGTGCCATCTTGTGGTGAGCCGTTCAAGAAGAAGCCATATGGTCCTCACACGGACAGAGCTTCTGATGTCTCCACCACAAAGGCAATATTGTCCTCCTCCCTAACTTCCAGGCTAGGCCTAAACTGTTGCTTTTTCTTGAACAAAGAATGAGAGTCTCCATATGGAAAACCAGGCAGGTCTCCCGTATCTTTAACAGTTATCAGATCCTGGGAGAGGAAGACATAGTATGAAGTTCTAGGAGGCCGATCTGTGCAACCACCTCCTCCTCACTCCCCAAACCCAACCTTTTAGCTGTTGTTCCTCTCCACCCCAGCAAAGCCATCTTCTGACCAGTGGAGAATGAGATGGTGGTGGAGAGAGGTGGCCAGCTTTGTTCCTATGGATACAGGGGCTAAACAGTGGTTTGTGAATGTTATGCTATGGCTTCCAGCTCCACAATCTGTCAGCTATGAAAGACACAGGAGCCCTATGCTGTAGTCAACCTGGCAACTCTATCAAAGACCCAACTTTAGCTTGGAAGCATTAGAGGCTTTGTTTATATGCATCCTTAATTCATTCCAGTCCATTGCTTTTCCTAAGAATGGAAGAAAAATGGAAAGACATGTTTTTTTGAGCATTGAGACCCTGGACAAGAAGGACCCTGCACTGATGGGAACCTTCACAGTTCAGGACTTGGATAGGTCTTTAAAATTAGGCCGGAGTTCAGACTAAAGTCCAGACCGTAAAGATGCTATTTGAGGAGCTGATGCCTATTCTGCAAACAGGTTCTGTCCCTTTGGTTGCTTCCTTAGATTTCTTAGGGACACTCAGAAATTAGAGGAACTGTCCAAGGTGCTAAACCCCATTCTCCTGGAATAGATTCAGGACCACTCCGTGGACAATTAAAACATCTCCAACCATTGTTGCTTAGGGGACTTCTGCCCAGTGAGGCTTGTTGGGGAGGAAGCACTGGAAGTGTTAAACCTGCTCAGTTTGCTTGTGTCTTCAAGAGGAGCCTTCAAGGGGACTGGGAAACCGGTTCTCAACAAAGCTTCATTTCCCCTTTCCAGGTGAGAAGCAAAGCCACGTTCCACCCTGAATGAGTAATGTGGATTTGCTTTAACGGGAAGCAGCACCACAGTGTTCCCCTCATTAATACGCAAACGATTTGTCTCCCCACGGGGAAGACTTTTTGACTTCCTTTGCCTCCCATGGGGAAGCCCTACTCAGTGCTATCTTTGTTTGGAGAGCTCGCCCCTTCTGCTTCTCCTGCTAAACCGGCGCCTGAGTAGAAACAATTAAATACCTTCCCCAACACCTGCCAGGTATGCGGCATTGCTGAAGTGGATCATGATGAGCTCGCTTTTAATTACCCATTTTGGGGAAATGAAGCATTCCAGGCTGACGTTCACCCAGGAGCAGGCTGTAACTGGGTAGCTTTATCAACCGGCTCACACACTCTTTTTGTCCTGCCTGTACGGGATTTTATTTTGCTGCCGGAAGAGGGAAGAAAAACTTTTCCAGCCATGCATAGCTATCAGGTGGTGTAACAAAAAGCCCTGGGAAAGAAAGCATCCTCAAAAAGTGCCTCGAGCCACTCAAATTAATTTCCAGTGGATATTTCATACCCAGATAATCCAGGAATGAGAAAGAGTCCCCTGCGGGTTGTATGCGTTTGATGCAAGATCTTGGCCATTGTGTACAAAAATTAACATATTAGAGAAAGGTGCACACCAAATGTATACGCTAGAAAGAATCACGGAAGGAAACGCATCCACAGTTTCACTCATATAAATAGTGCATCTAGAGGAGGGTGACCAAAATGGTAGAAGGCCTGGAAACCATGAAGTCCTATGAGGAGTGCC
Source organism: Ctenosaura bakeri (assembly GCA_948474755.1). Lineage (NCBI taxonomy): Eukaryota > Metazoa > Chordata > Lepidosauria > Squamata > Iguanidae > Ctenosaura > Ctenosaura bakeri. Next base: position 316,499 of record CAOLHI010000366.1, on the reverse strand, counting down.
TTAGTGAGCTGGGTATGTTTAGCCCAAAGAAGAAAAGGTTAAGAAGTGACATGACAGCCATGTTTAAATATTATGTTATGTGGAAATGGTGCAAGCTTGTTTTCTGCTACTTCAGGGACTAGGACATGGAGCAATGGCTTCAAAGTACCAAAAAAGAGATTCTACCTGAAGATTAGAAAGAACTTCTTCATAGTAAGAGCAGTTCAACAGTGGAATACGTTGCTGCCTCAATGGAGTGTGGTGGAATCTCCTTCTTTGGAGGTTTTTCTAGAGAGGTTGGATGGCCATCTTTTGGGAGTGGTTTGATTGTGCATTCTTGCCTGGCAGAGGGTTGGACTGGATGGCTCTTGCGGTCTTTTCCACCTCTATGATTCTATGAAGAAACCAGTTATAACTACGATTCAATACATTTGAAAGCAACCTAGGCTGGATATCGCTTGAAATCCTGTTGGTTAGTCCAGACTAAAATCATCAATAAGTTGTTGAATGATGGCTCAACAAATCAATAAATCCAATCCTTCCACGGGTCCACTCCGGTCAAGAGAGAGGTCTATATTCAGTCAGGTCTTGGCAACTACATGGGGGCCAGGGAAACTTTCAGACAACCCCCCTACACATACAGCAAGCCTAAACGTCTCTCCTTTCCTCTGCAGCCCTCCTTAAAATGGTGACAAGACGTAATGTCAGACATATTTGGGGGGGAAACCAGGGTACTTGTGGGTTTGGGATGAGGCTATTTTTGTATGTGCTCATGCATTTGCTTTCTGTGCATTTGAGAACAAAAACTGCCCCCAAATCACACCGTTTCCAAAATGGGAGGCTTTGGGGGTTTGACGGAGATCTTCGGGGCCAGAAAAGTGGGGCCCAGGGGCTCCATATGGCCCCCCAGTCCCACTAGGACCACCCCATGGCCAGGCGGTTCAGACAGAAATACAGCAGACTCCTGCACCTTGTATACAGCTCTCTTTCCCTGTGTCTGCACATGGCCTAGTTTGTCCTCCATTGTTCCGGCAGCCCTGATTACAAGGGCTTTGCTGCGCCGCGAATTGTCTTCCACCTTGAAGCCCCCGCAGCCTTTTCTTATGCAAAGAGGAAGCCATACAAGTTGGGCTACCAGGCAGTACTGATCCCCCAAGTGACATTTGTATCCCTCCAACCCCCGACACGTACAATACAGACGGTGGTAATTTCTTTGCCTCTTCGACGTTAATATGATCGGTTACCCTCTTGGCTCTTTCGGCGGAGAATTTCCCCAAACTAAAGGTCTATTAAAATTCAGGCTGGGTCAAAGGGGGGAGCTTTGTGTTAACATTCCGGCAGCAACAGTACAGGTTCCCACGTGGGTTTCTCTGTGTATGTATGCTGGGGATGCATGTCTTCGTTTGCGTTATTCGTGCATTTTGGAATGAATAATTCCAACTGTTTTCTTGCTGCTGAGCAAAATTACTGGAGCTTTCACGCACTTCCTAACGATTTTTCACATGTTGGGACTTTTTTCTAGGGGGAAAAAAATCACGTGGCATAAAAAACTCACATGGGCTGAGATGTCAGCTCAAAGAGATGCATCGTTGCTTTTCTGCATACCAAGTTATGTAGCGGTTCTGTACGGCTGCCTCGTTTTGAATTGCCGTATTGTGCAAATAATTATGCAACCAAGAGTGCATGTGCAGCTTCGTGCAGAGAGAATCCATGTGTAAGACACAATTGCACCACATGCACACTTAACACTGTAGGTCAAACTCTTGGCTACAATCTGACATTTCCAAAGCATAGTATACTTGCTGACAAGTTGAGATATATTACTCCAACAATACAACCACAATATGCAACACATACCAATGACTTGGTGCCATCATGCAATGCTCAACCACAGTGTTCAATGTGCAGCCACAAGGCACAACACTGACATGAAACTGCAATGCAAAAGACTGGTGAACTCCACGCCCACAGCCAGCAAAACACATCTGTCCTGACTCAGTTCAAGGTTGTGCAACATGAGTTTCAAACACTGCACCACTTCACACACAATGAGCATAGGATGTGAAGGCACAATGTGTGATGTGCATTGTACATGGATGTGCATTGCACATTTAGTTGCCTGATTACACATCTGGTTGCTCACTAGTCTTGTCGTTGTTACAGTCCGTTAACACAAAGCTTTGCTTGGCACAATTCAGGTGCAACTTCACATGCAGAGATTTGTGCTACCCAACACTGACACAGGATCTCAACTGATGTTTGGCTATTGTTTTATAATGACACTCTTATTACACTCTTATTCTGTGACTAATATACTGGTGAAGTATGTGCGTGCGTGTGTGTAGGGGAGAACAATTGGACCTCTGGCTAACATTTTTCAGTGTTCAGCTCAAGAAAACAGAAAACAGGATGGGGAACACATCCATCTGGATCCACGGGAAAGGACTGAGCTGAATTTATTCTCCAGAACTGGCCGGGCTCTCGTGAGAGCTGGCAGCAGCTGCTGATGCAATGGCTTCACAACGTGGAGTCAATAATTTGGGTAATCTCTCCTGGGAGCTCTTAATTTTTCTATCCACTGATTCCTCAAGTTATTTCCAGCTAAAGTGGCAAGTCACAGTTCATGGCATCTGAGCGCGTGCTGGTGGGAGCAAGGGAAATGGCTCCAGCATGGAAGTGGAGAGCAAGTGGACGGGCTGTGGTGTCCTGTTTAAAGCCGGCTAGTGGACAGGTAAGCACACCGACGGGCCACAAAAACTGGCAAGGCAAAGCCAGCCTGGTCCCAAGACCAGCATAGTTTCATTGGCAGGCAGTGTTGCATAGTGGTTGGAGTCCTGGGCTAGGACTTCAGAAACGAGGACACAAATCAATGGTTCAAATTATAAGCCAAGAGATTCCATCTAAACATTAGGAACAACGTCCCTTAATCTTTTAATTTTTAATCTTTTCAGCACGCTTTGTGGTCCCTTCCAGCTCTGAGATTCTATGCTTCTAAATGACTTCATGATGCCTCTAGATAAGGAGGGAAAATATTTTCTAATTGCCTTTTTGGCTTGCATGAACTTGTACTCCCCCATTCTTATTTTCCCTTCATACTTTCAGTTATGGATGCTGTTTGGAGTGCAGGAGAAAGTGGCGGTAGATGGGAGGGAGAACGAAAAAAAAATACAGACAAGTGTTGGATTATTGTCTTAAACATAAATAAAAAGTTGTGCTTTTAAAGTGGTTTTTAAAGTGTTCTTCAAAGCTGGCTTTCAAGTGGGCAGCTTGAAACTTCTCAGGGTTTGTGTTCTGAAATGTTGCCAGATTTCTACGGGTTTTTTGTTTTTACACCTTCAATTAATTTGGACTGCAATGGACATCACAGTCGGGGAACTCTGAGACGAGTGAGGAGAAGATGAAGAGGGCCCGTGCCATTTCGGGGAGAACTTGCTTTGCTGTGGCACGAGTTTTGGTGGGCAATAAACAATTTTGTCAGATGTGAAGAAACCAGATCTACTTCTTTTGACCCTGCACTGCTGAATTACTCGGCATTTGATGGCTCTCGGCCAAACCTGCAAGGCCATCTCCACCGAAAGGGATGGATTCCATGAACTCATAGAAACCCAAAATCTTAGACTTGGAAAGGACCTCGATGGCCACCCCTGTCTTGTTTAGGAAGCCAACCCCAGTTCCCAGTCCTTAAACAGACCCTAGCCGTTACAGTCAAGGTTTACAGAAGCTTATCAGCCACTTATCATTCTGGTTTCAGCAGTCCAGGGCGGCAATAAATTCAGAGTGTTGGTTCAAAGGCGTATCCAACAGTGTAGACAGCACACAAAGTGGGGGTCAAGGTTTTTCGGGAACACAAGCCAAGGATCCAGAGAAGAGCGGTTTGCTTCCATCAGAAATGGTAGCTGTTTTCTTTGCGCCTGGATCCTGGGACTGGAGCACGACAATCCAGTCCAATCCCCTGCTATGCAGAAATATTCAACTACAGCACACCTGAATGATGCCCATCCAACCTCTGCTCAAAGGTCTTCAAACGTGGAGAGTCCACAAGGAAGGCAGCCCATTCCCCTTTTGAACAATTCTTAACATCCGGGCTTTCCTCATAATGTTTAGGTCCATGCCTTGTGCGTGCAAATGTGCAACAGCATCACAAGTGCAACTCTGCTTCTCCAACCAGGAACCGAATGTAACGTTCTGCGTCAAATGAAAATGCCTCCTCATTTCGGCACAGGGATTTAGGCATGCTTAAGACACCGAGGGGATGCTGACCTCTGGTAATTGGGAATCTTCAACCACAGAAATTCAGAGGAGGAGAATGTCAGGAGCGCCACCTCAATGTTGCAGTGACAGCCTAAAGTACTGCAGGTCCCATGTTCCCAAGGAAAGAGAAATCACCCACTCTTGATGCAGACAGTGCATTGCAAGGGAACATTGCTCCTGATGCAAACATTCAGCTTCAGATGAGCACTTCTCTTCTCCACACGGTGGGGCAGTCTTCAGAAATCTCTTCCAGTTCCTCCGTCTTTCTTCTCTCTGCCTCTCTTTTGGCTTGGCTCCTTCCCAAGATGGACCCAGGGAATTTAAAAAAAAAAAAACCCAAAAAATTCAGGAATTAAATCCCAGCTACTTCACAGTGCTGGGCCTGGAAGAGATCTTCTGAATGCCAAGCCGTCTGTCTAATAAGGAGACAAAAGCTTATGTAAATAGAGCCGCTCTGTTTTCCCTTGTTCTGCCTTAAGCACTCTCTAAGCCACTACAACTTTGCCGATTCTGCATTAAAATAATTCTCACGGAGCCGGTTGGCGGCAGAGAGAAAGGGAAAAGGAACTCAGCCATGGCCTGTTTCATCTCCATGAGCTTCCAGGAGGGCGAGGCTAGAGACGGGCCTTTTGCACCGCTGTGGGTCAGTGTGGTTTCATGTCTGTATGGGTCATGCTGACTCAATGGGAGAGCGGGGAGAAAGCGTGGCCCCCTCAGGCTGAATGTGAGCCCAAGCTCTGGCCACAGAATCTTGCAATTAGGATGACAATTAGGAAGACCTGCGGTTGCCTTCCTCTGAGGCTGAGAGAGGGTGACTTGCCCAGGGTCACTCAGCGGGTTTCCACAACCGAGTGAGGATTCAAAGGCTGCTCTCCTGGCCCGGCATTCCAACCCCTTGTGCTAACAGCCTCTTCCCACTATCCAGGCAAGATAGCTGAAGGGGGATAGTTCCCCCTCCTGGTAGACAAGGGGGATAATGAGGTATTAGGCTTACATTATACTTATTGGGGAGTCAGAATCACAGAATCACAGAATCATAGAGTTAGAACAGACCACCATGGCCATCCAGTCCAAGCCCCTTCTGCCACACACTCAAAGCAGCCCCAGCAAGTGGCTATCCAGCCTCTGTTTAAAAACCTCCAAAGAAGGAGACTCCACCACACCCCATGGAGGCAGCAGCATCTTCCACTGTCAGATGGCTCCCACCATGAGTTAGTTCTTCCTCTTGTTTAGGTGAAATCTCTTCTCCTGAAGTTTGAAGCCATTGCTCCAAGTCCTAGTCTCTGGAGCACCAGAAAACAAGCTCGCTCCATGCTCCATATGACATCCTTTCAAATTTTTAAACATGATTGTTTAATCTTAATCTTCTTTTCCTCATCATCAGAGATCACAAGAGACAATGGCCCAGTCAGCAGGACCAGCTGGGGGACAAGGTGAGAAGTTTCCAGACACTTCAAAGAAGAAGTTTTAGGAAGGCCTCAAGATACCACGAGGCGGGACAACAAAGATGGACAAAGACAAAGGGTCGGTTGCAGGCTGAGCATGGTTTGTCCAGACCCCCCTCCCCGACACACACCTTCCCAACATCCAGACAGTAATAGGAATGTTTTAGGTAGTCACATTAGGAACTTATGTTCTTTTAAACCTCTGCCTGAAATGACCCTGGCCTTTTTGTAACGCTGTAGATGCTGTCACTCCACTGGAAGCAGTTTCTCTTCTTGGAGTGGGAGACTTTCAACAGGTTCTTGTTGCACTGTAGCAGAGGGTGATTCGGACATGCCGACAAGTGTCTTTTTTTCCGTCTCTGCTCCCACGGCTGATGTTAGGTTGGCTCTGGAGATGTAGAACCATAGAACCATAGAAATGTAGAGTTGGAAGAGACCACAGAGGCCATCCAGTCCAACACTGCGAGGTTTGCTGTTGCCTGCCTTTGAGGCTGAGAGAATGCAGCTCGTGAGGTTCCATGGTTGAGCAGTCAATGAGGCGGTGACGATCAGAACTGGGACCTCTGTTGCAGTTCCTTGCCACAGCCTCGCTTACTCATGGAAGGAGGTGGTAACCTTCCTCATCCTGGTGCCTTGATTGGCAACTGAAGAGCCCTCCTTTGCTTGGCGTGGCTTCTGGCTGTTAAGGTGGGTTTGGAGGGGCCAGGAGACAATGCTTATTTACATATACGTAACTAATTAACCAATGAAAAACATTGGCAGCCTTCTTTAGCGACGCAGCACTGCAAACACAAGACTGCTAAGATGCCCATCATGGCTACTCTTGTCGGGAGAAATTGGTAAGGAGATGACTTTAGGATGTGTCCCTTCCCGTGCACCGGTTGTGTTTGTCTGATCCCCGTTTGTCCTTTGTGGTGCCGCCGCTCGAGAGGAAAGCCCGATGCTCACTTCGCGGACGCTGCCAACCGGGCGACCTCTGCTATGTGCATCGATGGATCCCAATGGCTCTTTCCATGGTTGACCATTGTTTAAATACCTAGTTTCAGTAATCTCTTTATAGCAGGCTCAGCATGGAGATAAGCTACTCAGGGGGAGGCTTAAGCTGCCAGTATTCATCCAATCTCTGGTCATGTCTGTGGATAAACAAACTTATCTTCTGCATGCCCAGAAGACACACACATGTCCTCTCGCCTGACCTGAATTCCACAGCCCATTTCGGGTCAGCAAACCCTTTAAAAAGATTTCTGTTTAAAAAAAAAAAAAAGCATTTCAGATTGGACTTCAGCTGCCTTTGAGCGTTGTTTTAATATGCTGTAATGCCATATTCTGCCCCGAATCCCATTGGCTGGTCCCAATCAGAGCAGAGAAGACGGAAGGAATGAATTATCAAATGGTGGGTCAACCTGAAGGTCAGTCTCACTGGGGATCAACAATAGGATTCAAGGATACACACACACACACACACACAGAGTATCCAGGGTGATGCCCACTCAGTTATGGAAACCCATTAGGTGACCTTGGACAATCACACTCTCTCAGCCTCAAATGAAGGCAATGGCAATGGTCTCTCCCATGGAGGGTATCAAAGTCTTACTCTCTCTCCACGTGGGTCTTAGAATCATAGAATTGGAAGAGACTGCAAGGGCCATCGAGTCCAATGTCCTTCCATGCAGGAACACACACTCAAAGCACCCCCAGCAAATGTCCATCCAACCTCTGCTTAAAAACCTCCGAAGAAGGAGACTCCAGCACACTCCAGGGCAGCATATTCCACTGTCCAATGGCTCTTACCATCAGGAAGTTCTTCCTGAGGTTTAGGTGAAATCTCTTTTCCTATAGGTTGAATCCATTGCTCCGTGTCCTAGTCATTGGAGCAGCAGAAAACAAGCTTGCTCCATCTTCAACATGGCATCCGTTTGTGGCTATCATTCACCTCTTAGCCTTCTCTTTGCCATGCTAAATATCCCCAGCTCTCTCAGCCATTTCCTCATAAGACTTGGTTTCCGGGCCATTTACCATCTTGGTCACCCTCCTCTGGAGATGTTCCAGCTTGTCCTTCTCCTTCTTGAAATGAGGAGCCCAGAACTGGACGCAGGATTCCAGATGAGATCTGACCAAAGCAGAATACAGTGGTGCTGATACTTCCCTTGATCTCAACACTACACTCCCGTCCAAGTAGACATTCTCCAGGAGAGTCGTGTCTGTTGCTAAAGCAGACCGAAGACGGGTGATAGAACCCACGTCAAGGAGAAACCCAAGGTCACTGATAGGGTTGCAGCAGAGAAGAGGACATTAACGCAAGTCCCTTAGAATGCTACCTCACGTGCGTCCATCAGTTTGCTTCCCATTAAAACCACATCTGTTAATGTGGCTGAGATAAATTGGTGGGTGATTATTTCCACCTTGTGTTTCGCATTAGCAAAAAAACACAGCCATCTGTCTTTAAGGGAAAAAAACCCCATGATTTATTATTCATTAAGTCCAGAACATAATCCAAAGGGGGAGGGGGAGGGGGAGAGATTCGTTATGATGATAAACTTTTTTTTCCTGCTAAGATGGAAGGAAATAAAAGCCGGCCCCTCCCAAAACTACAAACCCCAGGATTCCATAGGATGTTGAAAGTGGGATAATTGCGCTATAAGAGCGTAGTGTGGAAATGACCTTAGTTTCCTCCACCTTGAATTGAAGGTGGCTGTTCTGTATGAGACAAAAATGGGCAAATGCTTTGGTAATGAAACTTAAGAGATGCAAAAGCATCAACAGGATTTCAGCGTAGCTGGCATGACAAATGTTCCATCAGGCAGACGCACACACACACACACAGCAGGAGGAAAAGGGGGAAGAAGAGAAGGGGAAAGGAAGCGGAATAGAAGTAGCAATGGTCGTGGTGGAGGAGGAGAGGGGAAGAGGAAGAAATGGAGAAGGCGATGGAAGAGGGAAAAAGAGAAGGGGTGATGGCGGAGGAGGGGGGAGGAGGGTCAGGAAAGGAAGGAGGAGAAGCAAAAGGAGGAAAATGAGAGGATGGAGAATCTTATTTACAGTGGTAGTGGTTTCTCCATGGCAGACGTTGGCTGTTGGTGGCACATAAGTTTGTCTATAGAAGTGGCTGGACCTGTTTGTGCGGAGCAGATCAAAGTTACAGAAGTGCATTTGCACACGTGGGGCGGTTGGGCATGCCGATACATATTCCGTTGTGCATTTGCTTGGACACTGAGTTGTATGTTTAATTGCACCATCCTGCCATTCAAATGGGGGGGGGTGTCACACAGTCCCCCCTTCTCCTCCCCTCTGCTTTGCTTAACAGATTGCAGACACGTTTCTTCTCCAAATTGTTGACAAACTGACAGAGAGGAGAAAGCCCTCGTCATTTTGCTCTTGCAAAAGAGGTGAAGAACTCACCATGACCGCTATTTTTTTGACAGGGTGTCTCAGCATTTTAAGATGACATCCTTCATCTTGGAGGTGAAAAATTTAGTGAATAATCGTTACATCCCTACTTGTGACAGATTGATTTTTTTTTGTGAGGGACGGGGGGAGTTGGGACACCAGATAAAGTAGCTCAAAGTTAAAAGGACAAAAATGTGGCCACATCCGACTGACAAACTCTGGGGACGAACTGACAGGGATTGTTAATCTGTAGAAACTCTGCAGTCATATCTATGGGCAGAACACACAGAAGTTTGTGGAAAGCTGAGCGTGCAAAAACTGAGACGTTATGCTTTGCCCGGCCTGTGGTCCTGTCTAAGCCGTGCCTTCCAGTCATTTCCAACTTATGGTGACCCAAAGTGAACCTATCATGTGGTTTTCTGGGGCTGAGAGTGTGTGACACTCCCAAGGTCACCCAGTGGGTTTCCACGGCCGAGCAGGGAATCGAACCCTGGGCTCCGGGGTCGTGGTCGAATGCTCAAACCGGCTCTCCTATTGTAAGCTCCAAATTGTTCTTTTTGCTGTTGTGTTCATTCAAGTCATTTCAAACTTGTGGTGATCCTAAGGTGGACTCCTCATGGGGTCTTCTTAGCAAGATCTGCTCAGATGGAGTTTGCCTTGGCCTTCCTTTGAGGGTGAGAAAGTGTGACTTGCCCACGGTCACCCCAACCAAATGCACAACGGAAGATCTATCGGCACGCCCAACTGTCTCATGTTTCCATGGTTGAGATTCGAAGCCTGCTCTCCAGAATCATAGTCCCATGTTCAAACACCGTGCTGGCTCTAGTCCCAAATAGGGTAGGCCTATCAGAGCAATGGGGTTCACCTATGCATTGAATCACCACTCCGCAGCTGTTTCAATGTCTCTGCCTGAGACTAACCCATAGGATTGGGGTCAGGGTCTTGCCTTCTTTCCATCTTTCCTACTTCCCATCTGGACCAACTTTTCATTACCCCATGCTAAAACAGGTATTATCTTAGTAACTTCGTCAAGATAGGACTTGACATCTGACTCCCGTTTTGTGCCTTTTCCAAATGCTGCTTCTCACATTCAGCCTCCTCCACGGCAACGTGTGTGCAAGCAGGAGAGAATCGGCAGAGGTGTGATAACCAGCCAGGGATTGTCATATTAGATAACAATTGCAAGAGAAAAATAATCAATTCCGTGCCTTTTGGGAAAACGACACAGAAACTCCTGCTAAATCAGTAGAGTGTTACTTCCCAACAGAGATGGTTACATGCACGACTATGTCAACCGAGGCGCATTGGAAACAACAATAGCAACAGAAGAAGAATCAAAACAAGTCATTATCAGCACACAACAACTAATGTGATAGCTTGGAATCACAGCAAATAACCACAACTTGTTTGAGGAAGATGCCATTTGGCTTAGGGCTGGGGAAAAATGTGCCCCATGGTGCGTAATCCCTCCCCAAAGTATAACCACATCTGTTAGGGAACTTAGAAAACCAACAAGACCTTGGCTCTCATTTATAGCTGTTGCTCTTGTTGTTATATTTATTTGTATCCCAGTTTTTTGATTCAAGGTGGCTTGCAACAGATTAAAAACATAGTAAAAAAAATCCACAAAAGTTAGAAAGATAAACTATGCAAAAAATTAAAACCAGTTAATGACATAAACCATAAAAACGCACACATGCACACAACAGCACAAGCAAAATAGAAAATCCGGCATATTGTCCTGGGACTGTCCTGCCTAAACCGTCAGTCCTCAGAGGCCTGTTGAAACAGAAGAGTCTTCATCTATATGTGGGAAAAGAGAAGGTGGGAAAAGAGAAGGTGGGAAAGGAATTATAGAGCCTGGGGGCAACCACGGAGAAGGCCCTGCTCCCCTTGTTTTCACCGGATGCACCTGGGAGGGCCTCCACAGACCTCAAAACACGGATAGATTTGTAAGGTCCTTCAAATAAGAGTTGGAGATATATGGGGTTTACTTCTTGATGGATTTGATTGGGGTTAAGAAAGGCTAAAAGTCATCAAAGTGGGCAAAAATAGAACACACACATCTCATGGGCTGTAGATACTAAGATGGTAACTGTTACTTACTAAGTCTTTTCTGAAAACCACAAAATTGCTTCAGGCTCTCCAAACTTCAAGAACTGGGACTGGATTTGAACCGAAACCCCACCACGGACGTTTCCTTCTGCTGCCTGAATTCAACCGCAGGAATGCAAGCTTGGTAAAAAAAAAAAAAAAACCCTCCAAAGTCCTGTGTTATTGTGTTTACAAAATCAGCTCATTTGTGGTTATTTGGGTGGAATTATGGGCCCATTTTACTGTTCTCAGCCATGTCAGGTACATTTTCATCTGCTCTGATCAGCAACTATTTTCACTGAAAAGACCGTAATGGCCTTCATGGGGAACACGGAACAATCAGGATGTTCTGACCTCTTTGCTTGACTGTTGAAAATTTGCTGAAGAGCCCCAGACGCAGCGGTGGGACTCAAAAGAGGATACCAGCCTCCGACTCTCTTAGCGGGTGTGATGCTGATGGACGAAGGCCTTTTCCTGAAATTCTCTGTTGGACAAAATGCAGCTGACAAACAGGAGAGGCTGCAGCTCAGAAGTAGGTCAGATCATTGTCATCGTAATAATGAACCATCTCCAATCTGTATCTGGAACTGGAAAGGGTTTTCTTTCGCTGTTGTTGTTTTGGTCCTCAAAGCTTGCTTCTGAAATTCCAAAATCCATCACTGCAGCACAAGGAGGTATATGGGATGCCAACACCAGTACCTCGGTGATTGCCACAATTCTCCTACAAAACCATGCAACTTCTACCCAAGCATTCCTGAGTCCTGTTCTGCAACCTGTGATATCAGAAATCTCTTCTCTTCTGCCTCTAGCACTGAACGAGCAGCATCTCACGAGCCAGGAGTCCTTGGATTTGTCATTCTTCAGATGTATTCAGTGGGGATTTAGGGTCCTCACCTCCTCTTGGTCATGAGATTCGGGGATGACATTGTGAACAGGCTCTCTCCCTCTCATCAGGTATAGACTGAGGCCGTTTCCACACTATACTGTTGCGGTGCTGTTATTCCACTTTCAGCCTACTAGGGAGTCCTGGGGTTTGCAGTTCAGGGAGGAGCCTTTAGACTTCTCAGTCAGAGAGCTCTTTGGCCTCAGGAAACTGCAAACCCCAGAATTCCACAGGCTGCTCCAAGTGGTATAACAGCACTTTTAACAGCGTAGTGCAGAAATGGCCTGCATGGTATGATCTTGTTTAGGATGGGTGACTTCAGTTGGCTTACCAATTATCAAAACTAGTACTCTCTCTGACACAATTAGACCAGTTGCAGAATTAAAACTATCTAAAATTCATTGAAAGACACACTGTAAAAAAAGAAATCGACCCATAACCCATCAAAAAGCCATCACAGTCAATACCTAAGGCCTCACGGAATGAGAAAGTTTTCCCTTGCTGGCAGAAGGAAAGCAAAGAAGGGGCCATCTTGGTTGCCCTAGCAAAGGAGTTCCAAAGCATGGGAGCAGCCCCTGAGAAGGCCCTGTCCGTTGTTCCCCTCAAGCATGCTGGAAATGTAGTGAGATGCAAGGGGGATCCTTCCTTGGAGCTCAAACAGGATCATTCAGGGAGATACTTGATCTTCAAACAGCCTGGACCCAAGCTGGGCAGGACTTCATAGGTCACCACCAGCACTTCGAATTGTGCCCAGAAATGGACTGGTGGCCAGTTGCAAGAAGAGTGTTGTGCGTTCCCTGTAGCCAGCTCAGCGAGTGGTACCCTTGCCTCTCCACTAGTCCACATTGTTCCTTGCCCTTTTGACCATTCCTAAATAGTTAATAATGTGTTCTTTAGTGATCCAGATACCCTTGTGTCCCCCTCTTTCTTCCAAGTGAGCAGGCATTACCCCCGTCGCTTCCTTCACACAGGGAGACACTCAAAGGACAGCTGCATTGTACTGCGTTCCCATTGATTGCATTGAAGGATGTCACCACACAAAATGCCGAGCGAAGATAATCCCAGACTCAACGGCATTTACACTTGACGTGCTCTCCACAGTCTGCTCCTCATGTCGCTGGTAGCCTTGAAGCCTCAACTGCATGTAGACACTTTGGAAAATCCTCATTAGCCACCAATAACTGGGTATAATTTGATTTTCTAATGTGAAGGAACCATTTGCATTTCTATCAAAATGCCCGTTGGTTGCAGAAATCTCATTTTCTAATTACCCCGGCAAAGCTGAGGTCTCTTTGTACCCATAAGGACTTTCAGACATCAGACGCTGTCACAATTGAGCTCGGAGGTTGCTGCCACAGAAAGGCACAGGGAAAGGCATTCAGCAGTGATTTCTTTTAAACTTGGCCAGTTTGGGACATTTGTAGGACAGTGCTGAATGGCTGGGACACCACAGCTAGAATCCTGCACGGGTTGGTTGCTGGAATAATGATCGGACACTTCAGCGTAAGATTCGGGATCCTCTGTGCCATGGTTTTTCCAGTTTCAGTGGTTGAAATCCTGTTGGTGCCTTCCACAAGTGCAAGTTCCCCTTTGATCGTAGCTGGACATGGCCAATGCAAAACATCAAGGTGGCAGGAGTTGCACATGCAGCGTCATGTTCGCTGTGCTCCGTGCCATGGTTAATAATGTGACTCATTTAGCATAACGAATGCTTCTTGAATACGCCATGCCCCTCAATATTGGCCATTTCTACACGAGACTGTTATAGCGCTATTATTTCACTTTCAACATCCTACGAAATCTGGGGATTTGCAGTTTAGGGAGGGGTTGGCCATCGTATATTACATGTTAAATCTCTGGTAAAATCTGAATGAAGGTTGTAAGTGTGTGTTCAGCCGTGGCGTGAAGGCACGGCTCTGTTTGCTCAGACATGATAGCAATTGACAAGTAATTTACTCTGCATGAGCTTTAGGGTACTTTGTGCTGGTAACAGAAGCAATGCTAGGACTGCATGGAACAACGTATTATGTTTCTGCACCTCGTCCTCGTGGGGAGGGATCGAAGAGGGTAGGCTGAGAGATGCCAAGGTGTCTGGTTAGTGTGTTTAGATGGATACCCAAAGGACTGAGATCGAGGTAACACTGGAGATGTGTTAGGAAACAACTGAGAAAGTTTGGGAGATTTACAAGTATGGGAACAAAGAGGGATCCATTGGAACTGCTGGGAGATTAGGAAAGGGGAAGACCCTGAGAACCCACCAATGGAAATTGGGCCATGTAAAAGTGTGCATCCCTATATACCCAAGTGTATATTGTAGAATGTGAGCTTCAGCAACCATTGCATGCTATGCCTTATATCCCTCATTAAACATTGCTGGGAAATCCTACATATTTCCTTGAGAATAAAAGAGTAACCAGCGCGTGACATCCGGTGATATTGCACATGCACAATTAACACATTCTGTCATTCTCAGGTCTCTCCTAACAATAGGGTTGCCGAGGGCAAGAGACTTGCTCCCTGTGCCCCTTCCGAAAAGGGACCTATGCCCACAATCAGCTGCAAAGTCACAAGGGTGGGGCAAATCCATGTTAGCCGAACCAGCTGATTGAGATCCAGAGCAGCATCATTCTTTCCCAGCACCCTGTGCCATTTCACTGTTGATACCCAGGGGGTGGCTGGCTGCAGGACTGCCTTGTCAGTGTGGAGCTCGTTGCCTTGCGGAGCCTAATTTATGTCAGTGTTAGTTTATCTAAGATTGCAGCTCAACATTTTCTTGGGAGGAAGGGAGGTTGACTTAGCCTCCTGCTGCAGGGATGGGAAAGGTGACGCTCAAGTCAGCTGCTCTGGTGCCAGCAAGGTAGAAGAACAAGAGGGAGGGAGAAGAGATACTCTCCAACTTTCACAGACGAAAACTGGGAGACGTGTGGTCAAGATGGAAAACATAATGAATGAGGAAGAACACAACAGCCGGGACAGTCTGCTTTTGCCTGAGCCTGCTTGGAAAGCCATGGTGCCAACCCCTCTTCTCCTCTCCCTTCTCTGAGTTCATGGATTCTCCAACCACGTTTGTACTTTAAACTGTTTGCTGCAATTGAAATAAGCCAAGGACAAAGAGGAAAGGTGGGAGGAGGAGGAAGAAACTGAGACATTTTAAATGCAGCTGAAAAACTGGGATGGCAGAGGATTAATTTGGATTGCTCCTGCCAAGTCAGGATCATTGAAGGCTATGGGAAATGATGAGAGGCTCAAGTTCCAACACAACTCTGTAGATTAAATAGGTGTGGGCATTACCTCTTTCCTCTGGGGTGAAAATCCCTCTTGTTTGATTCATTGTTATGGTCAGTGGGCCAAGTTATGCTTCCCACAATAGGACGGCGACTACTGGGGGCTTCCCCACCAATCAAATTGGAGGGCGATTATTGGGATCTAAGTTGTGATGCAAAAGTAAATTTATCTCACAATTAATGGATGCAGTAGGTATTTGTAGCAAAGAAAGATCTCCCCCTAAGGTGAACCTATCACAAGGTTTTGGGGGGCTGAGAGAGTGTGACACACCCAGAGTCACCCAGTGGGTTTCCATGGGGAAGCCAAGGGCATCTCCAGTACCATAATCCAGTGCTCAAACCACTACATTACGCTGGCTCTAAGGGGCCTCTATGGCACTCTAAAGATTTTCACTTTTAAAAAAATGTTTATATCCTCCCCTACATCTGAGGACCTTAGAGGAGAATGCAATCAAATCCATTTTAACAGTTTAAAACAAGTCTAAACAGTAAAATCAATTGAGATAGAGTAAAACCACATTAACAAGCTAAAAAGTGAAAACAAATCAGTTTAAAACC
Organism: Ctenosaura bakeri; assembly: GCA_948474755.1. NCBI lineage: Eukaryota > Metazoa > Chordata > Lepidosauria > Squamata > Iguanidae > Ctenosaura > Ctenosaura bakeri. The sequence goes on along the minus strand of CAOLHI010000366.1, from coordinate 300,618 downwards.
TGTATAAAAAATTTAAGACAATTCTATAATTGCAATTGTGTGCAGATTAGGATTAACTTGATCGGCCTCATAAAAAAAAAACTTGTAAAAAGCCCTGGTTGGGATTCTATATCACCATATACCTTTCAGAACTTGAGGAGCCTGTAGCTACGTTGCAGAAATGCAACAAAACCCTGTTAGGAAATGGCAAATGTGTGCATCTAGACACTGGCCAGAGTTTTCTGAGGCATGCCAGATGTTTCCAATGAGCATCAGGTGCTCCTCGTGAGCACTGGGCACTCCTGGTGTGCACCGGGCACCTTCCCAACTAGAACATCTGGAGGGGTGACAATAGTGCTTGCTAGGTGTTGTCGCTCCCAGGAGTGTCTGATGTCTTGGGACACAGAAAAGGTAGGGCAGATTTTCCCTTATGCACAAAATTCTTCCACACCTTCCCAAAATAGCATCTCCAGAGAAATACCTCCAAGCCACAGACCAATGGGACAATGTCACCTTGAACTAAAAGGTCGGTCCCATCATAATTCCAAAACAGACCTTGGGTAAATAACTAGCATTAAAATGATAGACGCAGATTTTATGGCCTTCCTTTAGTCCAACCTGCTGGGATCCTGATAGATTTGCCTATCCACCTGTATCGACACAGATGGGAATTGGCCTGCCTCTAACAACCTAACTGGCCTTGCAATTTTTACATCGCCCATATTAAAGGAGCGGTAGGTTTCTGCTCACAACTTACTGTAATACTGTCTGGGCCAGCATCCGTTAATGCTATCAAATATTTATTTCTCCAACAAAAGGGGCCTCGCAGGACTTACCGGGTCAGTAGAGAATAAAGAAATTTAGGGAATGTCTTTTCTTGAGTGTTTAAGGGATTAAATATTTTAAGATGATTACAGACATAGAAATGTGCTAGGGATGGGAGGAGTATTTGAAAAACGATCCAAAATGTTGTGAAACACTGCAGAAAATGCTGTTTCTTGTACAGAAAATACTATAATAAGGGATTTATTCTGCACAAAACTTCTACACCCTTGACTTGCATAGAAAATTACATTTCCTGTGCCGGAAGCTTCATTTTTCTGTCTCAGAAGTAATATTTCTGTGCAGAAGTGTTCTTTTCTGTACGGAAAATGGTGTTTCCTGTGCATAGTCATCACATGCTAATTTCGTACAGAATTAAGTCCCGGATTGCGAATTGGATTTGAAAAACGGCATGATTTTCAAGGTCTTTTTTCACGACGGGAAGAAAACTGTTAAAATTACTCATTGCTTCCTCCAAGAAGAAACTTAATTACATGCCTAAAATGCAAACACAAAGAAATCTGCATGCTACAGATGCCCAGCGCAGCAACTTTGGAAAGGCGGCTGCCTGGGAACAGATGCCTGTGACTTTGAGCTGCTTGAGATATAAATAGAAGAAACAAATAGACAGAAATGCCCGGCTGCTCTCAGAAACGCGTTCCTCCTACGGTGCAAGCCTGAACAGAAGACCGGGACCAGTTCCTACCCAACCCCTCCTGGTCCAAGAGAAGTTCTTGGGGGCCAAATTAATGAGGTAACAGGGGTCCTGTGGTGCACGGAGAGGTACATGGACACCCACCTTGTCAATGTCATGCATATGTGTAAAGCCATTTCCACACTACACTGTTATGGCGCTATTATTCCACTTTCAACATCCTATGGAATCCTGGGGTTTGGGGTTTAGGGAGGGGCCTTGAGAATTCCCAGCCAGAGAGCCCTTTGGCCTCGGGAAACTGCAAACCCCAGGATTCCACAGGAGGTTGAAAGTGTTTGCCATCAAGCTGATGTCGACTTAGGAAAGGGCGATCTCTAAGAGCCCCAGTCCTTGACTGTCCTCCTCTGGGCTTTCAACTCAAGGCAGCCACGACCCTTTTCTCAATACATTTCTAAATGCTCAACCAAAGTTTTATGTTGCTGTAAAGCTAGAGCTTTGAGAACTGGCGGGAAAGCCATGGGGAGAATTCTTATTGGGGGGCAAAGTCCCCATTCCACACCTTCCCAAAATAGCATCTCCAGAGAAATATTTCGAAGCCACAGACCAATGGGACAATGGCACCTTGGAGCCCTGGTGGCGCAGTGGTTAAATGCCAGTCCTGCAAGCCACAAGGTTCTGAGTTCAATCCTGCCCGGCTCCAAGGTTGACTCAGCCTTCCATCCTTTCGCAGGTCAGTAAAATGAGTACCCAGCTTGTTGGGGGCATGGATAGAAATGTTTCAAAATACATGCTCTTTGTAAGTTGTTCGCCACCTCAATCCATATGGAGAGGTGGGATACAAATAAATAATAATAATAAAAAAAATTCCACCCCCCGATACACTTCTGGGTTGGACTGGGTCCCTTCCAGCACTTTGATTCCAATGTCAGATGTACAACAAACACAACCAAAATGTGGTTTTCTCCACTGTGTGGGAAAGGGGAGATGCATTCAAGCAATACACATATTTTTTTAAAAAAAATTGCCTGCCGTGTGCACATTTGAGAGGAAGATAAACAAAAAGAGACAGATTTCACCTAATAAAAAGGAGGAATGATTATAAAACCTGGCATGGACGGGATGCGGTAGGAAGGGAGGAATTCTATGGGAACAGACCAGGGCGTATCTCTGCTGTAGGAAGGGGAGCCTGGTTACACGCGGCAACAGATTGGCAAAATGTGGGTCATGTTTACCTCTGTGTGTTCGCTCCCTGTTCATTCAAGCTCTCCCATTAAGAGACAACGAGGAGGGAGTGTGTAAATCTGTCAATATCCATATCATCAAGAACTTTGTTTTTTTGGATGCAAAGCTCAGGCTGGAAGCCTGCATGGCTCAGCAGAGGATAACAAATCCACATTCAGATCTGAGCTGGGCTAAGCCATAGACTGCCACTGCCACTTGAAGTCCTGCCTGATGGCCATTCCAGGCTTGGTGGGGAGGAAGAAGGATCAGGGAAACATCTGGCTATCTCCCTGTAGCCAGATGTAAAGCAATTGCTAGTGTACTGAGGTTGGAAGGGGGTCCTCCGGAGCTCTCAGGGTTCCCCATTCTGGTTTTGATCTAGAACATGTTCTACTTGTGTTGAGTGCCTTCAAGTCACCCCTGACTTATGGTGACCCTACGGTGAAACTATCGTGGGGTTTTCTTGCAAAATTTGTTCAGAGAAAGTTTGCCTATGGCTTCCTTGGAGGCTGAAAGAGTGCAACTTGCCCAAGGTCACCTAGTGGGTTTGCATGGCTGATCCCAGGCTCATAGAGACCTAGTCAAGAATCATAGTATCATAGAATAATGGAGTTGGAAGAGACCCCTGGGGCCATCCAGTCCAACCCCCTGCTATGCAGGAACCCACATCAAAGCACTCCCAACAGATGGCCATCCAGCCTCTGCTTAAAGACCTCTAAAGAAGGAGACTCCACCACACTCCATGGAGGCAGCAGCAGATTCCACTGCCAGACAGTTCTGACCATCAGGAAGTTCTTCCTGAGGTTCAGGTGGAATCTCCTTTCCCACAGCTTGAATCCATTGCTCCTTGTCCTGGTCTCTGGAGCAGCCAACACTCAGTCAACATTCAGATCTCTACATCATACTGACTCTCAAGACAAAACTTTCATGATTAATCATCTGTCTGAAGCATGATAGATTAATAACACCAGTCCCGCTTTGGTCAATGGCAGTCTGATCTCATTAGGTGGCAGCTCTCTTGCTCCAGCCGCCTTCTCCTTCGAGCCAGGAGTGAGGAGCTGAGAGCCATTAGACGCTCTTAATTCCATTCCATGCAAGGTTTTCTGATGCCCTTCCTATTAGCAAGCTGGAAGGAGTCAGGAGTTGGACTTTTATAGCAACTCTCCCGCAATTAAGCAGTTTGGGGCTATCCATCACTCCACGGGCGAAGTGTGTATTCAGCACTGTATATATAGTTAATTAGAAGCCTTGAGTGCCAATTAATAGGATGCTGTGGTAGGAAGAACCAGGGATTGTTGGCAAGCCCATCCTCCTGCGTGACCAGCAAATTGAGATGCTTAATTCCTCTTCCAAAATGGCCAGGCTAGGAATGATTATTAACTGAGCATGGGGAAAGTTACCTTTTTCAAGACAACAAATATCATCATCATGCAGCTGGGGGAGGATTTGGGGGATTCCTTCCAAAAAAAAGTAACTTATCTAAGTCCCATTAAAAGAGTATTTGTCACTGGAGTCAGTGGAAGTGAGGGAAAATGAGTCCAAGACCAGCGAAAGCAATGAAGAATTAAAACAGGACCAAAACAGAATTGCAGAAACAATGCACGGAGGGGAAGTCAGTGATAAAAGCTTTACATGATGGTCATCCAAGGTATTTTTATTCATTTATCTGCATTGCACTTGTTTGGAATATGCAGCTGGGCCCTGCTGAAAATTCAGCCTATGGAATGACTAGTTAAATCAATAGTCTGAGGGCTATTGGTAGCCTCAACTAGAGGAGATTCAACCTACAGAATTTACCTACATCTTGACCTACTTTTCAACAGTCAGTTTGGTGGGTGTACTCTAATGGGGAGCAACCAACAGAAATCCAGCTAAGATATTGAAGTAATAAATCCTTTGACTCTACTCCCTTCCTCTCTCTCAGCAATATGCTGTAGCCCAGAGGTGAGGAAAATAATGCACTCCATACTTTTTTGGTGGCAGAGGAGATTCCCAAGTCTAAATCTTTATTTTTATCTCCCTCCATATTGTGCTGCGCATGATACATTGACCCCTAAGGTTGAGTGGATGCTCCTGGGAGCCTCAGCTAGCCCTGGAGAACCTGGAGAACCTGGAAATGGAAACAGGACATGATGTCTGATCACTTTCCAGTCAATTAGAGGCATTGCAGACCTCCAGAGGGGGACGGGGCTGAAATTTGTGCCCACCCCCCATTGCTCATCTCTCCCTCTTGTAAGCCCAGTGCATTGCAACCTGCTTTCTTTACATTTGTTCTCTGCACACACAGTCCTCTGATAGAAAGAAAAAAAAAGCAAGCAAGCAACCAGACTCAGAGTAGCTCTCTGACATTAAAGAGCCGTGCCATTAAAATGTTAGTGAGGTGGCTGAGTTTTACTAAGCTGTCATTAAAAACAAAACAACAATTAGGGAAGGCACGGAAGGTGATTTATGATGCTAAGCCTCAATAAATTCAAGAGGGTACTTCGGGAGGAGGAGGGAGGGAGGAAAGGTGCCTGTCATCTGCTACTAACCAGGGATTTCTGTGCACAACCTGGAGAAAGGATTCTCCCCCAAGGCACTGGGGTGAAATGAAGGGATGGCCCTAACAGGAGGCAGGGTGAGGAAGCTCCCTGACTCAGGATAAGAGGTTTTGGAGATCCTGATAAGGGAAGAAAACCATGACTTATGGAATAGCAGCCTAACCTGCCAAAATAACGCAGCTGGCTTGATGTACTTTGATTTTGGTGGGCTGTAGAAGGTATCATTTGCTGCTCTGACTCAGGCAGGAAAAAATGCCTTGGGGAGGAGGTTTAGCCTTTTGCTTAAGTGGCAGGAGACATAAGGAGAGAAGATCCTTAAGCATTATGAAGAATGCTGATAGGAAGAACATCTGTAAGGACAGTTAAGAAAGTGGATAGGAAGAGAAACACCTCCTCTGAAATGTGGTGCTGGAAGAGTGTTCTGCGGATACCACGGACTCCCCAAAAGAACAATAGGCAGCTCCAAGAGTGAATCAGGCCTGAACAATCCCTAGAAACCAAGATGACTGTCACACTTTGGACACATCATGAGAAGACTCCTGTCTTTGTGGGGTCAGTAGAGCTCAATCTTGGACAATAATATTTGGTGACTTCGAGGTCTCTCTTTCATAGGGCTGCCATACACCGAAGTCAACTTGATGGCGGTCATCATCAACAACACACTCAACCAAGCCATGATTCTGGCCACCAAACCATCAAAGTCAACTTGATGGCGGTCATCATCAACAACACACTCAACCAAGTCATGATTCTGGCTACCAAACCATCAAAGTCAACTTGATGGCGGTCATCATCAACAACACACTCAACCAAGCCATGATTCTGGCCACCAAACCATCAAAGTCAACATGACAGCAGTCATCATCAACAACAACAACAAACTCAACCAAGCCATGATTCTGGCCACTAAACCAATTCATGGCTTTGAGATTTAACTTCCAGAAACAATTTTTGGAACTCAGTTCTAAAAACTTGAGTTAATCCCAACTAGAGAAGATCCTTTGAATCATAGAGTTCGAAGGATTCCAAGGGCCACCTCATCCAAACCCCTGCCAAGCAAGGATCCACTGCTAACACATCTCTGAGAGAAGGCCATCTGACCTATAAAAACCTTGATTGAAGGAGGCTCAACCACCATCAGGAGAAATCTGTTGCTCAGCCAAACCTCTTTTACCATCATGAAGTTCTTTGTAACCTTTAGTCAGAATTTCCTTTGCTGTGATTGCAATCAGTTGCCAAATTGTCATAGGCAAATCTCATTAATTCAGTGGATCTACCTCTTGCGGCACTATCAACAGGATTCAAGCTGACCTCTCTCTACATTTCATCTGAGGTGCCCCAGAAATTTCCAAGCCATCCAAAGGGGACTAGCAACACCAATAAATTCCAGGCCAACATTTTTCATACTGTAAAGGTTATGTCCTGCTCAGTGCCTTGTCCTGTTACCAAGCTCTGGGGGAGAAGAGAGGAGATAAATCTTATGAGATGCAGCTCATTATCTGTGTGGCATTTAAGGGTAATTTATGCCCAGCGTCTCGCCATTTTGCTCAGTGGGAAATTGCACTGGGGGTGCTCGGAGTCTCCGCCACTCCGGCAACTGTGTCAGAAGTATTGAAATAAATTTATTTAACTTGAGTCCTCTGTGAATTTTTATAGCCTATTTATCAATGTGGGCGAGGCATAATACACACTAAATGACTGATCTATCAAGAAAATCAGAAAGAGACTAAAGGTTCTAGAATAGTTTCCTTTTGAAAGCACAAGTGGTTGGCATTATGGAATGCTCATCAGATCTCTCTGCCCACGGTCTTGTACAAAGATTGTACCGGAATAAAAAATGGCTGATCACGGCTTCCATATCAGCAAGGCAACAAAGCTGCTCCAGATTTCCTTCTCTACTTTGAGGGACCTATCCAAGGTTTTCAATCTTATTTCCCCAAATAAATTCATCAGCCTGGACAGTCCTTTAAAATTAAGACTAAATCCAGGAACAGATTCGCTACCCAGCACAATGGGAGCCACTACCTGGCAAAGCAAATGAATTTATTCTAAACAATTCTCCAGGAATTTGTGATGGGGAACCTTCCCCAGATATTCTCTGAATAGTGACTGAATTATCTATCATGTATCTATCATCTAATGTAATTTCTGTCTGTCTGTCTGATCTGTTTATCTGTATTTGGCATCCATACTAGCTATTTGAATTGGATGGTCTACAAGCCATGTTTGAAAGCTAGCATGAAACTTTATTTTTAGGCCAACAATGAAACAAAGTTGACTAAACTGAGGCTGTTCTTTAGTGGGCATATTGTGAGAAGATGTGACTCCTTGGAAAAGACTGAGGCTTGGAAAATGGGAGGCAAAAGGAAAAGAGGAAGGTCCCATTTCAGCTGGATTGACTCCGTCAAGGAAGCCACGGCCATGGGTTGACAAGACCTGAGCTGGGCAGTTGATGACCAGGCCTTATTTATAGAGTTGCCATAAAGCAACATTGACCTGACAGCAAACCTCACCAACAAATGGCAGAAAATGGCATACAGCGGATGAACTCTTACAGCAGGTTTGCATGGAATAAATCTCCACGTGTGGGACTACACATTGATTGTGCTGCACAATCCATGAGCTGAACAGGAATGTGACACAACTGAACGCATGCCCAAACATGCAACCAGATGCACTGCCAAGCTCATTATCATGCATGTGCACCCCACATCTGTTTGTGCACATAGAGTTTATATCTGTGCCAGAATCATAGGCAGGACTCCATTTCCACAGGCTTGAAATGGATGTGAACATCATGCCTTTGGGGGGCGGAGAAATGTCAAGCCACTTCCATAGAGTTACTAGCGTATCCACAAAAGGACAACAACAAGATTATTGGCTCCGCTGGTGAAAATCTCCAAAGGACATGTTGCATGGCCCTTTGTTCCAAGAGTGCATGTGTGCATGTGATGTGTGTGTGTGCATATATGTATGTATCTGTGTGTGCGAATCAGAGAGCGAGAGAGACTTTCATCTTTAGCATCTGAAGAAGATGGGAGCCAAAATGTTTTGCTCATGTTACGTATTTTTTTTGTTCTCATTATTAATGGCACACATATATAATACCACTCACAATCTCTCAATCTCTCTCTCAATCTCTCATTATTATAAGTGATTAATTGCATCCCTCTGGGATCCAGAACAAACTTGGGAGAAGTGCGGTTGGTTTGCTTTTTAATCTCATCCATACACATGCACAAACACACACATATGATATAAAATTTACCCACATTTTCTCCCATTTTTTCTCTGTCTCTCTCTCTCTCTCTTTCTCTCACTTCTTCTCCCATAATGAATGGCTGGATGGAATTCATGTTTTGGAGAGGGAAAAATATCACATCTGAATGTGTTGCCTCTCCCTGGGCATGCGGAGTCAGACCGACATGGCATCTGCAGACACCCCTCCTTCTGTCTGATGTCCCAGATGACAGCATCGCTGTCCTGCAGCCAACAGACATCTGACTCCAACGTTCTCCTTAATTTGTCCTTCTGTCATCCAATTTCTGGGCAAAACCAACCATTCTCTTTGAATATTCTCATCGCCTCTCCAGCACACTGGCAGGGCACTGACTGCACGCCATTGAACATGTGTGTGTGTGTGTGTGTGTGACAGAAGAGGTACATTAATAAATGGACTATATACACACACACAGTCTGAGCCAATGTTCTTGGAAATGTGCATGCACCTTCCAATGTCTGATCCTCAAGAAGAAACAAAGTGTGCTTATATTTCTCTGTGTGTGATCTTGTTTTCGAGTCAGGGTTTCCTTGGCAAGATTTCTAGAAATGAGTCCTCTGAGGCTGAGAGAGTATGACTGGCCCAAGTCAGCCGCCGCCCCCCAAACTGCAAACCCCCGGATTCCATAGGATGTTGAAAGTGGAATCACAGCGCTGTAACAGCCTTGTGCAGAAATGGCCTAAGTGTTGCATCTCTTGGAGATACCTTAAGCTGACTGTCGCTTTTAGGAGCACAGGGACTGGAGGGGGCCTCCTGTGTTAAACAACACATCACCTGCCGGCCCTGCAGTCTTATTTATGGGACTGAATGGCGGCATGCAGGACGTCATCTGCAGTGTCTGCAGGTCTGCAGTTCCCAGACCTGCGCACACACCTCACAGAACATAAGCCGGCGACACTAACCAGGAGGCGCATGGAACCAACCAGGAGAAGAGCACAGCCTCCCTGGTAGCTCTCTGCTTAGCATGGAGGGGCCGTTCCCTTTGGACGTTTTGGACAAAAGGGAGAATCTTTGGATTTATGGTCTACAGACTCTAATACCACGTGGCCGTAAGGTAGAAGATAATACCAACATCCACTAAAAGGGCTGACAACACCGTGCTCCAAGCGACCACCAACTGACTATATGGCTGAGTTTCATCTTCAGCAACTGAAGGAGGCAGAAGCCAAAATGTTTTGCTTTTGATATGCATCTTTAAATTCTGTTTGTTAATTGCATATCCATACATATACATATATATACACACACACACATATCTATATATATGCGTGCATATTTATATGTGCAGAGGCAGGCCTACCCAGCCTATTTTTAACTGTGATGTACTTTTAATTATGATTTTAATTATGGCATTTGAATGGTTTTATGCTTTTAGTGTACTTTAATGTGTTTTAATTTTTATGTGTTTTTAATTGGGATGCTGGCTTTAATTGTATTTTAACCTTTGTTGTTCCCCACCTCGAGCTTCATCATGAATTCATCAGAGATTCTATATATTTTCTCTCTCTCTCTCTCTCTCTCTCTCTCTCTATATATATATATATATATATATATATATTCAATTAACTATATATATATATATATGCATATGCCATTCAAATTTCTTCAACAACAAGCCTCTACAAGTTCTCTACCACAATCTCATGATCTGTTATGGGATGATTTATTGGCACAACTAATGTGTTTATTTCTAAGGCTTAAATGTTCAGTCTTTGGTTCTTCAAAGCCCTCAAAAAAAAATCTGGCCAATTTTCAGGTGATTTTTGTTGTTGGTTTTTTTGCCTAAATCTAGCCTCAAATGCCCCCAAATCACCTAAAAACGCAGCAGATTGGTTCTGCCACCTAGAAATGCCCACAAATGTCCACAGAACAGGGAAGGAAATGGAAAGGCCTTTTTTTCTTTTTTAGCAAACTCCTAGAATCAAGTCATTTCAAGCAGAATATATCACCCAATAAACAAGTTGGTTTCAATTAAACAAACATCACAGCATTGCAAAGTCATTTGGAAAATATAAAGTTATCAATCATCAGAATGCAAAATCAATTGGCGTTATTTATCTGGGGTGTTAAAGCTGTGTCGGGTGCAATAAAACTTCTTTGGATGTTAGTGAAATGGGATCCTGAGTCAGTTATTCAAAAGTGCAGGAAAGAGCAGCCTGGACGCTTGTCTAAACCAGGCTGGAAATGACGAGGGCCATTTCCACACTGCACTGTTATAGGGCCATTATTCCACTTTCAACCTCCTCTGGAACCCTGGAGTTTGCACTTTAGGGAGGGGCATTTAGACCTCATTGCCAGGGAGCTCTCTGGCCTCGGGAAACTACAAATTCCAGAATTGCACAGGAGGTTGAAAGTAAATTAATAGCACTATAGTTGTGCAGTGTGGAAATGGTCCTACTGAAGGAGGCATCAATGCAAGATGTGTCGGGGAGGAAGAGTAACATGGAATGCAAGGTCTCTCTTGCCTCCCTCCTTCCCTCTTTCTGCCAGAGAGTGTTTCAAGTGAGACTTTTTGCACATCTGGAGTGGCACTTCAAAGTCGAGCTCCACGCTTTTGGAGGGAAGTTTCACACATAAGCGAACTGATCGGCGCTTGTGACAATTCCCGCATTCCCCCGGGAAGCTCAACGGCTCTCTCTCCCTCCTCTCCTCTCTCTCTGCCGGCAGAATCACAACAGCGTGATTTGTTAGCAGCCTGCGAATGCCCAGATATTCATTATGATTGAGGAACGAGCGGCTAATAATTTATACAAATTGTATGTATAGTTGGGTGGATTAGCCAGCATGCCATTAGCTAAGGATTATAAATACCCATTTTCTCACTCTCCATTGTCAGCGCATCCTTCTTCCGCTAGCGTTTCATTTCTGCACTTCCCTTGCCTAGGCAAAATCAGATGCCAAGAACTTCCCCCACTGAGAGCTTGACCTGTTTGCAGGGTAATTTTCAACGGCACCAACCCTTTCCCCTTTCAAAAGCACACAATGACATTGGCCCAGCCATGAAAGGGTACCCAACCTCATCTGACCTTGGAAGCTATGCAAGGCCTGGCCAACCACATAAATACCATGTAGCCTAGATCCTATTGTTATTCCTGACAAGACTAGACCCATTGAATCAATGGGATTTACTTATGCATTGAATCTCCAATCAACCCATTGATTCAGTTCCTCTAGTTAGGCTCCCTACGGCAAGTCAGGAAGCTCTTACCATCAGGAAGTTCTTGCTAAGGTTGAGACACAATCCCCTTTCCCATAGTTTGAAGCCATTGCTCCGTGTCCTAGTACCTGGGGCAGGAGAAGACAAGCTTGCTCCATCTTCCACATGGCATCCCTTCAAGCACGTAAACATGCATATGGTGACCCCTTCTTAACCTTCTCTTCTCCAGGTTAAACCCACCTGGCTCCCTAAGATGCTCCTCATAGGGCGTCATGGTTTCTAGACCCGTTTTTTGAAGAAATGGGGAGTTTTGGGCTTTAAGATAGCAATTGGGGGGGGGGGCTTCAGCGTCCACCAAAGTGGGGCTCAGGGGGTGGATGCAGCCCATGGGCCGGCTGTGCCCACTCCTCACCTCAAACCTTGAACCGTTTCACTGCCCCATTGACGCGGAAGCCACCAGAGGGTTCAGCATCACTAACTGCTACGTTTTGGAATTGAAATGTCTTTTGTTCCTTTCATCTGCTCGCCCTGTGGAATTGCTGATCGCCTCTCTTCCTCCTGGATGTAACAGCAACGAAAAACAATTGCTTGGAGGAGAGAGGAAAAAAAGATGCCAGCAAGAACCTCTTTTTTCCAGCAAGCTATAAATCTGCCAGACCTGTTTTTGAGTTTATTTTTTTTCCGCTGTGCTTTCTGAAAACAAAAGCGGGGGGTAGGAGGGGGGTAGGAGGCCGTCCCTTACTGTCCAAATATTGTTTAAATATTTCATCTGGGAGATGCCGGCTGTGGAGGAGCAGTCAGACAATTGGCTGGCCCGGCACAAGATTTATGAGAGAAAGTTGGCACCAATAGATTTGTAAGGAAGGAAAATATGTTTGTAGAGATTATAGCAGATTTACGGTGATTAATAATGGATTGGACATGGCAGACATCAAAGCGGGTTGGCTCTCCTTGTAGTTTCCATAGCTGATTGAGGAGGGAAGGAAGATTAACTTCAGTGTTTTAAAAATGCCTTTTATATTAAAAAAAGAGTTTTTCTTCTAAACAAAGGCAAAGAAAACAACATCTCTCAACAGCTGCGTGCCAAGCTGTTCAGGGTGCATTGTAAGAAGGAAAAAAAATCACTGATGGTATGCTATTGAAACCGGGACTCAAAGAAGAAAATGCGCAAGGTCTTTCTTGAGAAAATTTGGGATAATGCAAAATTTTTTATGATTTATGTGTGCTCAAGTTCCCCCATGGAAGGGGTTGGACATTGAGCAGGTTTTCACTTAAATGTCGCAGGTGCAGAGCAAAGCAGCCGGTGCCACTTCTTGTCCTGTAAGAGCTACTAGACAATGAAATAGGAGATGGTGGACTCTCCTCATTTGGAAGTTTCTAAACAGAGATTGGATGGGTGCCTTTCCAGGAGTGCTTCAGTTGTGTATTCCTAAGTGGCAGTGGGACGTCTCTTACAACTGCAATGTTCTACGATTGTGCATTGATGCACCTATGCATTGCATGGGATTGTCCATTGGTGCACATGGACACGGTGCATTAATACACGTTGTGAAATGGGTTATTCAATGCTTGTTGCTGTGTGCCTTCGAGTCACTTCTAAGACCCTAAGGTAAACCTCTCACTGTGTTTTCTTGGCGAGATTTGTTCAGAGGAGCATTGCCATTGCCTTCGTATAAGGCCGGGAGAGCATGACATCCCCATGATCACTCAACTGCTTTCTGATGGCCAAGTAGGCATTTGACCACCCGTCTCCAAAGCCAAGGCCCAGTGCTCAAAGCACTACACAACATTGGCTCTCCAACCATTCAATTCATTAAAGAGGAGGCATTGCACAACAACCAGTTGACTCCAGGAAGGTAAAGTTATGCTCCATATCCTCAAGGCAGAATCTCGGCCAATATTGAGTTGGATTGGTGTGCATTGGAGAGGCAGAGTACTTGGGGAAGTCTAGAAAACAACACAATTTACAGAACAGAACACAAATATTTCAGAAAAGAAAAGACTTAAGTTATCAGCAAGAGACAAAAAGATTGCATGGGAGCATGAACAGATTGGAAGAAACAGTGGCACCAAATAGAAAAGAATGTTGGAATAGTGGTGGTGAACATCTCCACAATCGGGCACTTTTCAGGAAATATTTTGACCCCCATCAGAAACAACAACTGCAAAATCCCAAACTGAAAAGTAATATATTGGGGCAGACTTGAATGCCACCTCGATGAACAGGAATACAATTTTCTTACAAGAGATCTAAAATATGCATTTGGCATTTAGTTCTAAAATGAGATATGAGGATAGGTGGAGGGAAGTGAGTTCAGAAGTCCCCCTTTCAGTCTCTAACTAGAAAACTCTTCTCTCCACAGCAGGGGAGCCTGGCTTCACTGCAGTTTTGTGTTTTTTCGGTTTTCTTTTTTAAATGGAGTTGGTAATGCCTTTAAGACGGCCTCTCCAAAGTGCTTTTCAATTTATTCTGTACTCCAAATGTGCCCAAACAATTTCCTCTTGAAAATGTGCCCTGAGCTCTCCACAAGTCCCTCACAGCAGCCTGTGTGCGGCATCAGTGGTGCTGAAACAGCGGCATAGGAATCCGTGGTGAGGCACAGAGTTGACCTGCATGAGCTGCAGGGTGTTCGTAGCTATTACGAATCGGCCCGAATTGCATCCGTTAGTCCAAACTGGAGTAGACTTATCGAATCAGTGGGACGTAGTGGGTCTGTTCTAGAACCAGAGAGGTGGAAGGGACCTCAGAGGCCCCCAAGTCCAGCTCCGCTGGTGTTAGTTGAGCAGGACTGAACAACTGGGAACACTGGTTGGGTGTCAGTGGCTACAAGACTGTCTTTATGGCCACCCATGGCCCAGGGCCGCCTTTTGTTCACCCCATCTCCACCCTATTGTTCACCACTCTGGGAGTAAAAGCCACTGGACTGAGGATGACTCACATCTGAGTCAACATGTGTAGGATTGTCCTCAAAGTCTGGATCCATCTCTACATCTCTCCCCCCAACCCTGGTATACCATTTCCTCCTTCCAACTGTCCCAGTTTGGCATAGACAGTCCTGTTTTATTCTCTGGCACCCCACTTTTTCATCTGCTTGAAAAATGTCCCGGTTTCTCTCTCCTCCTCCCACATTCCTTCTTTCTCCTTGGCTCATTTCAATCGCTGCAAACTGCAAAAGTCATTCGTACTCCATTAACTCAGCAGGTAGGAGAGGAACGGATGGGGCAATATCTTGCCTTTCCCAGTAGCCTCTGGCAGAATCAAACTCCTGCAGCCTCTCCTGGTTTCTCTGTCCTTCCTTGTTAATAACTTTGGCCATCTTGACCACCCCTGGATAGTCACACATAGCCTGATTTTCATTTGAGAAATGTTGGAAGGCATGGAAATGAGATTTTGGTTATTTCATGGACAGTTTTAGGACTCGTTCTCCTCCTCCGTCTGGTACATGGGGAAAAAAAGAGGTCAAAATGATCTTTTCTTCTCAGTTGAGTAAACTGTTCTTCTACATAAGTGCTGATTTCCCTGGATGAAAATCCTTCTGAATTGGTGCCTGTCTCAATGGAAGGAGGGGAGGCTATCTCCCTCCCTGCCCCATCCTCATTTAGGCATCATCAAGCCGTAAATTTGCCCTTCTTTGCAAAATTAAACACTCGCTCAGCAAACTGTAAAGAGAAAGGACTGCAGAGCTGAGAGAGTGAAAAAGAAAATGCATTAAGTTCTCACCTAGGAGATTGTTAAGCTTTGCTCCAGAGAGAAAAAACAAAGAGGTATTTGATGCTCCTACATTATGACAGACCAACTTTTGCTCTTCATTTGATGAAGACGAATGGCTGGGACTATTGAACAGGAGAGTAAAGCCTCCGCAATATATCTCTGCTAAAGTGAGCTGCCCGACACAGTTCCACACCAGTTGCTCATAAACAACTTTCCACTTGACCTTATCTATGCTTTGAGATAAGGGTGGATCCCAGACCTGGAGCTTTGAGGCTGATTTCATGCGACCCCCTGTGTGAGCTCAAGCCCCCCTTCATATTATTGTTTCCAGCACCTACAAGCTGGTGGGTGCCTGGTAGCTTCCACGTCCATGGGGAAGTAGATTCATTCTGGCTTTTAGTCTGAACTTTAAAATAAAATGCCTATCTTGCTTCCAAATTGATTGAGCACCTGGTGCATCTCCCTTAAGATTTGGATGAAACTTCAGAGTGAAATTTCTACCCTGTTGACATGGGAGCTGGTATTCCCCGTTGCTCCAAGAGTTACCGGTGTCTTCCGCAATGGCCTTTGAGATGGCAAGGGACCAGGATGAGGATAAAAATGGCAGTAGGGTGTGATGGAACCCCTCCCCACTGTTTCAGCCCTTGGACTCCGTGCCCTTTCACTCTTGAGCTCCTTTGGGGAATCGGGCCCCTGGACAGATCTTAAAACTCAAGCAGGCGCATATGGGAAGATACGGTCCCTCAAACAGACTGGAAGGGAAAGAGCCCAAGGTAATATGGGGTGAGATGGAAACAGGAGCAAAACTAAGCCAAACTAATCTAAAGCACCATGCCGGCTGGAGCTCCCTGGAAAGGTGTGTGTGTGTGTGTGTGTCTGGTATAGGGTAGCAAGTTCAGGACTGCCCTGGCCTCTGAGTTTTTGGATCCAAAACCTAGGAGCAGGCCCTGATTATGTCACCAGGTCTCACTGCCATGTACAGGATAACTCCAGTCCCAGAGATTCAGCTCCAGAAGTTTGCAAAAGCTTTATTCAGGAACTTCAGAGCAACAGCGGCACATTCTAGCAATTGCCAAGACTAAAAGCCCTATTGGATTTACAGTATCTTTTATCAGTTTCCATAGTCATGGTCCCTATTTGGCAAGTAATTAAAACAACTCCTTTGCCAAGCTTATTTCCTGCCCACCAGCGTCACGACCGTGTCTCCGCCTTTTTTCCTCCCCCTCATCTAAGTTTGTTAGAATAAAATACCTTTGTTCCCAAAACATCATTTCCTCATTCATTTTTCGCCATTCTCCTCCTGCATTTGTTCCAAGTGTTACACGGCATCAAACAGCACCACATGGCCAATAACATGATACGAGTTTGCATGGCAAATTACACGGTATTATATGATATCAGACATCACAATACTACCTGGCATTGGAATGGCATTAGCATGGCACGGCAGGGAAATGAAGCCAACCTGACTTCCTGAGACGCTACACGGAAAATCAACCAGTCATTCACTTTCATAAATCTCCTTTCCTCCAAGACCAAGACTCAAGGGGGCTGGAGGGGGCTGGAACCCAAACCACTAGGCATCCTTGCAGCGTGCAAACCTCCCACTTGCCCTAACATCTCCTTGTTTTCATCCAGGATTAATGCTAGCCAAGCTTTTCCCTAGGCTCTCCCCTTGTTTTCCTTGTTTTGTGTCTCCCCTTGCAGCCTCCCCATTTGTCAGCATTTGTTAGAGAACCTATGAAATGGATAAACTACCTAATTACTAACTGGGAGATGACAGCTACAGAAATGCGCCTCATCAGTGACAGATTGCTCGATATTAATCAAACATTATTATATGTTATGGCTGGGAGGCATTCTGCCGCTAATGAAGACGTGCGCGTGCGTGTGTGCTTGTGTCCCCCCCTTCCTCCACCACCGTATCTCGATGCTCAAAAGGCGCCAGCGTGAGCCCTCATTCCACTTCCAAGCGCAGGCTTATGGGAATTCCCAGAAGCCCTGGTTGCCAAGGAGATCTTTTAATACATCAGTGTGAATTCCTCCCTGGGGTCCCCCCCCCCGTTCTCATGCAGGCTGGACGTGGAGGAGCTGTAATCTTCACACTGATTGAGCAGAGGTGGTGTAAGAAACACCATCCTGGTGCCCCCTGCACAGTGTGTGGTGGAAGGAAACAAGACCATCCGAGCAAAAGGGAGATGGAGGTTTTCCTCCAAGAAGCATCTGTGCAGGAGTTCATCTCCCCAACGGAGCAGGGAAGGAACACGAGAGTTGTGTTGCACCGTGGGCTTGTTCCCTCAAGGGAGTCACAGGAACATCAATGTTCAAGCACACACTTTTGCTCGAGATAGACTTGTAGGTGGGTTAACCATGCCAAAGCTGTCCCTCTGCCAGAAGCATTTTCCCCACGGCACGGTAGGGATGTACAAGCTCACTAGACCTGACAGGAAGAGCAAAATCCCATCTGGAAAGCAGATGTCTTCTGTGCTGCCATATCAGAAAGGGGTGGGCACACGGCAGGGGTGGGCCAAGTGTGGCCCACAGGTGGCCTTTGCCTGCTGGACCCCAATTTTTGGACAGCTGAAACTACCCAAAGTGCCCAACCCACAAATATTTTTTTAAATGGTACAATTTTCAGGCAACTGTTGTTCCCAAACCCATGCAGAAATCTCCCCCAAATGTGTGAAAAGAGACAAAAATCCTTGTTTCTCATAGTCTGTGTTTTCTCCTGACTTCCTGCTGGCCTCCCATCATTTCCACCTGAGCTTCACCCCACCATTTCTTCGGTATCAGAGGTGATGACTTACCTTCATTGGGACATCTGGGCTGAGGACATCTTCATTGGGCAGCCCAGATTGTATCAAAGATGAGGAAGTTATTTTTCTTGAACTGCAGCTCCCCAAAGTCATTTTTTCCAAGTTACTGACTGTAACATGGAGCTGTGCCACTAAATAACTTTTCCAAGCTCTAGTGAGCTGGTGCTGAAGCTCCAGGTGGAAGTAATTTTACAATTTCTGGACTTGGTGTTGCAGCCCAAGAAACCACTTTTCCAACCTCTAAACGGTAACTTGAAACCCAGGAAATAACTTTTTATAAACCATGAATAGCAACTTGGTGTTGAAACCCAAGAATTACCTTTTCTATACTCTGGACTATAACCCGGAGTTGCAGCCCAAGGAGTAACTTTTCCAAGTTCCGGGCTGTAAGCTGAGCCTGAGAAGCAACATTTCCAAGCTTTCAAAGATAGCTTAGTGTTGAACCCAAAGGAATAACTTTTCCAAGCTCTGGAGTTTCATCCCAAGAATGAACTTTTCCTGGCAATGGGCTATATTACTGACTCTAAGCAGGACACAGCCACCCACACCAGGTTGTTTATTTTGGGATCAACCAACATCTTCTCACTGGTGCCCTCAAACCTCCTTGAGAAGCCAACCTTCCCTCATTAGACTCCCAGAGTTATGGCAGTTTGGATATCAGCTGTGCAATCTCATCTCCAGTCTAGTCATGTCTTCAAATTATAGAGGCTTCTATAAATAAAGTGAGCATCCTCCTGTAATGTCGTTCTCCCCAAATTAACATGCATCCAGTGCAAATTAAACGGGATAAAATTAAACATATATTTACCTTCTCGGCGACGCGTTGCATGGCGCTGGCTGATCGGCAGAGAGAGAGAAAGGAGATGGCGGAGCAGTGTTGACATTTGCGCAACAGTCTTTTAGGCTGATAAGAAAGCATGAATGATTCATAAAAATAAAAAGAACAAAGACGTTCTAATTAACCATCCCAGGAAATGTGTAATTTCTCTATGCAAATTATAATATGAGTTTATCACAAGGTTTTGGAGTCACCTCCCTTCCCCATTCCTTTACCAGATTCATCTTATGATGAGCCCTCTGTTTCACGAAGCTAGAGGAACATGGGTTTGCCAACTAACCAGAGATTTTGGGGGCCAGATAAAATGTAATGCATACACAATGGGCTCTAATAGGTTTCCTTCCTGTGAAGGATGGAGACACAAATATGGCTGAATTCCTTTGTATAACTGATGGAGGTCCATATATCAATGCTCATAAAAGCCCAGCTGAATTTGATATTCTAGTGGACGTATTTTAACCTTCATTGAATGACCATCTTTCTTGGAAGCCTTCTTGGACTCTACAGCTGATAAAAATTCTGCCCATAAAAACAGTAAATCAGCAATTCCGGGGAGGGGGGAATCTTGACTAAGCAACTACATTGTTTAAATTATTGTTTGTTTTTTTAATTGCTTCCATCAGCATATTAGCCATTGTCGTAAGATCCTCCATAATGCAACTCTTGGACAAAGCAAGATATCTGATAAGCTAAGAATCACCCCAAAGGCCTGGCTATTTTTATGTTACCTACCTGAGATTTTCAGAGCACATTTGCCTAGATGCAAATCAGATATGAGAACTGCATAGCCCTCCAGATGTTGCTTGGACTGCAGCTTCCAGCAACCACTTGCCAGCAAAACCAGTGATGGGGATGCTGGGGGTCAGTCCCAGAACATCTGGAGGGCCATCTGATTGCCATTTCTTGCCTAATTCTAAATGTTTACTGAAATCACTTTTACTTTTTCAAGAAAAGGCTCATAGATTCAGAGAATCCTAGAGTTGGAAGAGACCCCAAGAGCCACCCAACCCAACCCCATTCTGCCATGCAGGAACACACAGTCAAAGCCCTCCTGACAGATGGCCACCCAGCCTCTGCTTAAAAACCTCCAAGGAAGGAGACTCCACTACACTCTGAAGAAGGTATTCTATTGCTGAATTGCTCCAACACTCATGGAACACTTCCGATGCATCTCAGATACTTCTGATGTGCATCAGGTGCTCCTGTTGCACTCTGGGACCTCCTGTCTGGTATCCAGATGTGCCCCAGATGGTCCCCAGATGTGTACCGCTGCCCTTTGTGCCCTGGGCCATGATGCACCAGTCACTCCACCATCACACAATCGATGCGTTTACACGGTAACATCACAGCAACCCCAGGTGAATAAAGATGACATGAAAGGACTCTGTACAATTTTGTGGAGATGTTAGGCCACTTATGAAGATCTAAATTCCCTGCAGAATGTCAGCCACGGTATTTTGGGAAGCAACTTTTCTTCTGCAGCTTTGACCGGAATGCAGACATGCCATCATGGATCAAAATGTCCAGCCACTTCCAGAGGGAAACTTGCACATGTGTGCAAGACACCAGCAGGGTTCCAGCCAATCCGTGCAGAAACATTTTTCCAGAGGCCCCAGCAGTTCCCATGTACTCGTTCCTTCTCCCTTTCTCTCACAAAGCCATTCTAATCCAATTTTCCTTCACATCCTCACCCTCTTGCCTGGCAAATTTCTTTCCCAGCCTAAGAAACGCCTGTTAATGGTGCAACGGATTTATTCTGCCACTACAGCCCTGAATAATGTATTCCAAAGATAAAGTATGACTAAGTAACACCGAGCCAATTGCCTGTTTTATACGTCTTCAATTTCTCAGCTTGTCGAGCTGAGAACAGCAACAGGGCTTGTCAACTCATCCTGAAACAGAATTTTCAACACACATAAATATGGGTTTTGTTCTTTCTGGCTCCAAGGAGCTGCCTTGCAGCAGGATAGATTGTTGCTCCATCCCTCCTTCGGCTGCTTGGTTTGACTCCTGTTTCCGGGGGTCCCAAGTATGGACTGTGCACAGCCTTGCTATCTCTTATGATTCCCAGGCCCTTCGATATAAATGCACAGAATGAAAATTGGCATAAAATACAGTCTTTGAGTCAGAAGAATCTGTCGTCTGTTGGTACTGAAATCTCAGCACGTCCACCCTTGAGCTCTGCCAACAAAGAATGTCTGCGAATGACCCGCTTCCAGGACAAGAGTGTTTGGAAAGGAAGTTCTACCTGGGCCATGTACTGAAGAAAAAACTGATGGGAGAACGGGGCCAAGCAGAAGATGGTGTGGGTGGAAAACTTAACTGATTTCAGAACTGATATTGTCTCCTTGAAAAATTCAGTTCCCAGGTTTCCTTATTGGCTTTCTTTTTGACTTCCTTGAAGAAAATGACCTTGCAAAAACTGGCAGGAGTCCCAACAGAACTTGTGTGCACAAGGGCATGTTCTCCGTTCCATTCAAAAAGATCCTAAATTGCCACACCAGACTCTTCTCTCCTCCTGCACCTCTACAACTATGTCTGAAGGCAAAGGAGCAAAGATATTTTATATATATATGTAAGGAGTGAGGGAGAGAAGGAGGAAACCTGAAAGAAAGAAGAAGCAGTCTTTGGCATCTATTGAACAGGGAGGTGAAAGGTGATTCTCCAAAAAGCCATTAAGTGATGGTAAGGGAAGGATAACTTCGTGCAGGCATGTGGATATGGACAGATGCGTGTCCAAAAGAGAAAGAAAGAGAGCAATCTCCAATCTTGTTTGCACTTAATTCCAATTAACATTCCTCTCAGGGCCAGAAGTTTTATCTTTACCCACAAAGATCTTTTAAATATAGATGAGGAAGGATAGGAGCAAGGGGAGAGGGGGAGTTTATTAAGGGTTCGTGAGATCCCAGAACTTGAATAATATGAGTTATCTGATCATTGGCACCGTTCTGCAAATGGGGACAAAACAGCAGGGGGACATGCTCCCCTTGGAGGAAAGGTCTGAGCCTGAATATCATTTTTTTTTCCTATAATGTGCATTCCGTAAGTAATTTTTTCACTTAACACATGCTTACAACCTGTGCTGATCCATGGCTTCATGGATAGAATTCTTCTCCAATTCCCTTCTTAAAGGAAGCAATAAGTAATTTTAGCAATTCTGTTCTTGCCGTATTTGCACGCTTATTCTGCACAAAATCCAGATTTGATTGTTCTGTGCAGAAAGCCACATTTTCTGTGTAGGAAGCTGTGCAGAAACATACTGTTTTCTGCACTAAACAATCAGGTGTGGGGGGTTTTTCTGTCAGAGAAGCCTTGAACTGTGAAGATTCTCATCAGTCTAGGATCTGAGAAACACTTTTCTAAATGCATTAGAATATTCTTTCCATAACTGCTTCCGTGACACATGTGTTCTGTGTTTTTGCCTGAACTTTAAAGGCATTTCCCGGATGCTTCTTCCCATAATGAGTTCAATGCTTCGACAGTGCCTTTAAAATCTAAACTTTGACCACTAAACCTACAACCAGTAAAGGGAAATATAATGGGCAATATGATGGCCAAATAAATGATAAACAAAGGAAACAACCTGATGAGATCGTTGGGGCTTCTGGATCGAAAATGTCAAAGGAGAAAAGCAGTACAAAAAACAGAGGGAAACTATTGATAAAATATTCCACATTTCGGGTAACAGTCCCTAAAATATCTTTTTAAGCCATAGGTGGAGACTGAGGAGGGGGGTTGTTAAAATGGTAGAAAAATATTGGAACATGTTATGATATTGTGAGTTGAATGGTGCTACAGAATATAAAATCAATAAATAAAGGGGGGGGGAAACTAAGTTTGGAACAGATTTCTGGCACCTCTAGCCTGGAAGCAACCACTACCAAGTGTATGTAATGTTTACTAGGTATTTGTATTATTTGTTCTTTTAAATAGATATCATGCATTTTAACTGTCATTTTTAAGTGATGTTCTTTTTATAATTGATATATATGTATTGGGTGTCAATCTGTTGTTATTCCCTGCCTAGATCCACAGGGACAGGCAGGTAAGAAGTAAATATTAGCAGTAGGAGTAGTAAATGCATCTACAGGAAGCTCTGTAATGCATTCAGCGTCTTGGATAGCTGCTCTAGAGTTTGGAATAAAATCCAGAACGGACTCGCTGCTCCTTTGGCAGGGAAGTCGCTAACCGCCCTGGACAGTGGTTATGACCTCTGAGTTCCCACGCCAATGAAGGGCAGAGAGGAGGAAAGATTTTATTTGCTCTGCTTTTCAAAGGCAAACTTGGCTGATTCAGACTTCCGGGGATAATATCTGGATCCTCATACAGTTATGCACCAGTCTTGACACTTCTCCAAATTATGCAACATAATCCTTGATTGAGGGAAAGTTGTGCCATGTGTTCAATTGGGGAAAATGTGCTTAAAATGCATTCAAGATTGCATATTGTGGAGGGGAAGGATACGTTCAAGAATTATGCAAATTCTCCTTCATTCAGCCAACAAGACTGTCCAGATTTTTGCTGCAGGAAAGGGGTGGGATGTGCTGATGAATGTGACATTGCCCAGTGAAACTGATGGGGTCCAGAAATAGACTCTCCATCCCTTGCCAAGGACTGCTGAGTGAGCCCTCTTTTCCAAAGCTCTGGCTTGCTGTGTGCAACAAACAGCTCTGTTTGCAACAAATGTGGGCATCGCTGAGTGGTGAAGGACCTGCTTTGCGTGCAGAAAATCCCAGGTTCAGACCCTGACATCTCCCGATAGGGCTGGGAGAGAATCCTGCCTGAAGCCCTGGACAGCCATGGCTGCCAGTCCGAGTTATCCATACTGGTCTATATGGACCGATATTCTGACACTATAAGGCAGCTTGCTACATACCCATGAAGAAGGCCTTAGCTTCAGTTCCCCACATTTCCATATAGGTATCAGGTATCCCTCCTGAACCCCTGGAAAGCCATGGCTGCCAGTCAGAGTTGACGACAGAGGGCTGGATGGGTTAATGGTCTAAAGGCAGTTTTCATTCTTTCTACGCAGAAGGTCTCGGGTTCACTCTTAGGCATCATCTTCAAGTAGGGCTAGGAAAGAATCCAGTTGTTGAGCTGCTGCTGCCAGTCAGAATTGGAAATACTGGGCTAGATGGAACATCAACAGTCTGACTCAACATCAGGGAGGCCCCTATGTTACAATGCAGAAAATCTCAGGTTCAGTACCCAACATCTCCTGGTCACTGTCCTTGTGAGCTGCCATCAAGGCAGCTCAGACTTTTGGTGACCTTCTGAATGAGAGATCTCTAAGTCACCCTGTGACCAACAGCCCTGCTCAGGTCTTGCAAACTCAAAGCAGCTGTGGTTGCATCTATCCACTGGTAATGCAATCTTCCTGTTTTCCTACTAATTTCTTCCTGGGCAAGCATCACTGTCTTTTCTAATGAGTCATGTCTTCTCAAGATATGTCCAAAGTAGGTTAAGAAAGGGACATGATTTCTGCTGCTCCAGAGACCAGGACAAGGAGCAATGGATTCAAGCTTCAGGAAAGGAGATTCCACCTGAACCTCAGGAAGAACTTCCTGGCGGTCAGGGCTGTCCGGCAGTGGAATCTGCTGCCTCAGTGGAGTGTGGTGGAGTCTCCTCCTTCCTTGGAGATTTTTAAGCAGAGTCTGGATGGCCATCTGTCAAAGGCAAGGCTTTGATGGGTGTTCCTGCATGGCAGAAGGGGGTTGGACTGGATGGCCCCTGGGGTCTCTTCCAACTCTATGATTCTATGTAGGAGAGCAAAAGCTTTATCAATGGTCACAAAGCATCCCTTCTACATTCACTCTGCTTGACACACAACCCCCAAATCTCTGTGCCTCTCTGTAAACTCCAGCTGATTGAAAGCAGAAAGTTGTGAGCATGCCATCTCTCCCCTTTCACCTTGAGAGTGCCAGGAACTTTGCAAATAGATTTTTTATATCCCCCTCCCCACGGCACACAGACACCGTCCTTCCCACGTGCCCTTGCTGTTTCCTCGCTTCTCAAAGACAGGAGATGTTGGAAGAAATAAACTTGAGCCTTGAGTAAAGATTGAGGGCTAAACCAAGGGCGTTCTCCTCCATCTTGTACAATTGATGAAACCTTGGTATTGCTTCTGATTTAGCAGGTTGGCAATGCAATCACCCATAAAAAGCAAAGCAACTATGTCAGCTGAAAAGGTTGTATGTGTGTGTTTTGTCAGTTAATGGAGGCCAGGATTGTACATCAGGGTTGCATCATACACATTAATTGCGCCATGCCACTCTTGTGTTGAAAGCCAACACTGCACAATGGAACCACAATGCTAAATGTGTACGATCAAATGCCATGTGCAATGCACGTCATAGAATCATAGATTGAGAGTTGGAAGGGACCACAAAGGCCATCTAGCCCATCCCCTTGCCATGCCAGAATGCTCCTGAAAAATCTCATCCAACCTCTGTTTCCCACTTGGCCATTGAAAGCACACTCTCTCAGCCTCAGAGAAAGGCAAGGGCAAACCTCTTCCAAACAAATCTTGCCAAGAAACTCTTGTGATAGGCTCACCTTGGA
This sequence comes from Ctenosaura bakeri, assembly GCA_948474755.1. Lineage (NCBI taxonomy): Eukaryota > Metazoa > Chordata > Lepidosauria > Squamata > Iguanidae > Ctenosaura > Ctenosaura bakeri. The sequence continues at coordinate 275,037 of CAOLHI010000366.1, read as the reverse complement.
CATTGCCATAAGTTGGACATGACTTGAAGGTACACAAGAACAACAACACTTTTATTTATTCAATGTGCACCCTGGCTATATCTTGACAAGGACCCAAAGTGACTTGCAAAAATTTAAAATAATATCCAGCTAAAATCATATTTTACTGAAGATTTTTTTAGAAAAAAAACTGTGAGGACAAGGACTTGCTTCTTACCTGTCCTGAATTTTCCACCATTCAGCTTCAGTAGATGATCTTGTTGGGTTCTAATACTATAAGAGAATAAGTGGAACAACTCAGTATCTGCAATCTCCACGGCATCCATACTTTTGTACTCATTCTATCATGTCTCCATTTCTACTTGCCTTTTCCATCTAAACTACCCGAAGCAGACAAACGATCAAAATTACCAACCACACAGCTCAGTATCATGTGTGATTTGAACCTTTCTGTTTGAGTATAATCTTTGAGTACCAACCTGGAAAAACCAGAGCCAAGACTGAATTTCTTTTTGGCAAATATTTTCATCAGCCCTCCCCCTTGTTGGCAGGGTTTTATGCTTCCTTGCAAATAGGCAGTTCTATAGATATCTGATCTCTCTAACTTTGCATTGCCTTCAGTGGTCAGATACGCATCACGAGGGCATGCAATGTAGTGTCTGATCCCTGATTGGTTGGGATCATAATCTCTGATTGGTTGGGATCATAATCCCCGATTGGCTTTATAATCTCTCATTGGTTGAAATTAATGACACACTTTAGTTCAAACTTTTAAAGAGCTACCAAAAGCACTATTTGGATGACAGGTATCCAAAGTGGTGAACCTATTGGGATGATAGGTTGGGAGAGAGGGAAAGAGAAAATGGAGCAGATTCATCACCCTACAGATAAGACCAACCTTTACCTAGTCATTTTTGGAGAAATAGCTAAGAGAGCTATTGAAAACAAGAATATAGCCTGAGCAGGAGCAGCGTGTCAGGGTGGAGTTGCCCTGACATTAGGTTTGTAACAGGTATACGAACAATATAGTTACCCACACTGGGAAGCTGGCTTAGCATAAACTGTTTAGCTTTGCTGGATGTACAAAGTATACGGTGAATCTCAGGGGTTTTCTATAATAGCTGCTCTTATCTAATTCCCAGTGCATTTGGAAGCTTTTATGCGGAGTTTCATTCTCAGCTTGGATGGAAGCAGAGAGAGGCTTATTAAGGAGAAACACGGTCATTTAAGTAATGAGCCTAACATCCTTTCTTGCAAAGTGTGGTCAAACTAATACAGGCATGACCCAAAACTGCATTTTCAAAAGATTGAGTCTCGGGGCATACATGCCCTATGAATGCCTTTTGTGATGTGCAGAAAATTGGAATCAGACCAGGTAGAGATGGACTTAAGTGCCTTTACGGATGACCCAGTAACAGTTGGTGGACAAGATCCTATACAATTTTATTGCAGCCTAAATACATGCTGGGATAGATACACTGAATCCTACAGTTGTGTTCCTTATTGTTCAGTGGGCACCAAGGCCTGGAACTCATTCATTGCTCAACCAACAATCTGCTCCCCATCTCTTTACACAAAACTGTGAGACAGGTCTGTGTGTGTGTGTGTGTGTTTGAAGATGGATGGCACCAGGGACCACTCTCACGCTGCCTCTGAGAAGGTATGGTGGTTTGCATGAACATTTTTACAATGGCACTGCACCACAACTGAATTCTGAGCACAATCCCATCCTAATTTGCTTTATACTATCAAGTATGGGCAGACATACCTCTGCTACCCCTTTTCTCATGAAGCAAACTAATGCACGATCAATAAGAAGATTCCAGCCAACATTTCTAAGATCATATTAAAGTGGGCCCTCAGTATCCACCAGGTACCATGGAAGTCACCACCAAACTTTCTTTGGAGTTTTTTAAGGAGAGGCTGGATGGCCATCTGCTGGGAGTGCTTTGATGTGGGTTCCTGCATGGCAGAAGGGGGTTGGACTGGATGGCCCCTGGGGTCTCTTCCAACTCTATGATTCTATATTTGCTAAAGCCTCCTCCTTGTGTTTTGATTGGAAGCTGAATGGAGCTCCTTTGTCCAATTCAGTGGCTGCTCTTAGGTGAGCTGGAGATGGGTTGAACCAGGATCCATTAGTCAATTACACAGATATACCTAAGTAGCCAATGGAACACTGCTCTAATCCCAGGCGGTATGAGAGAGAGAAGAAGACTCATTCGGGAGAAGATGCTTCAGATGGCAGGCACCAGCAGGAGTGGACAGATGAAGGTCATCAGCAGAGATAGATTGGAACAAAAGGCTTGAGCTCCTGGAGCAAGGAAATGAAACCAAGTTTGAAATTACGGATGAGGCATTGGTGCTATCTTGGTGATGCAACTTGTACAGCCTCCTTTGAGGGAGGACAGGATAATGCAAATGTTACTTTAAAGTAAGAGGAATAAAATAGATGAATCTGGAAATAAATTATGTCATTGTGAAAAAGCCGCAGAAAACCAGCTTAAGCAGGAGGGATGCAAGGAGCTCCATTCAATTTGCTACTTTGGCTTGGAAATCTTGTTCGAGAGCCATGCGTCCTTATTAAAAGCATATTCCCATTAAGTGGAGGATAAATCAAGCAGCGTTTCGGGGGGGAAATGGCCGAGGCTTACAGAAGGAAAGCCGAACAATGGGGTGTGTAGTAAGAGATTAATAAAAATATATGGAAGATGAGATACTGCAAGGGCGGTGGTGATGATGAGGGTGATTATCGTAATGAAGGTGATGATAATGGGATGGTGAGGTTGGCAGTGGAGATGAATAAACCAGTTTCTACTGGTACCCAGAACTCTTTGTCATTGGTAAAATGTATTACCCACAAAGTCTGCTTGCTCTGTGTGCTATCCAGTTTTGCCTACTATTGTAAAAATGCTCCTATGTCTCCTCCCACAAGACATCTAGCATCCTGTGAGGTATTTATTCATCATGAAACGATTTAACATCTGGGACATTGTGCAACACTTGCATTTTTAGCCGGGCAGCAGAGATCTAGATACAGCCCTGGAAACATTGTGCCAACAGAACCAAGAACATGCCATGGGTCCCCACCGCATGGTGGGCTTCAGAAGACCATGTGTCCGTGGTGCACCAAGATGCTATGGGACTTGTTGCCCAGTGGAAACTCCCATTGGACAATGGGACTCCTCGATACCCCTTCTGCTAATTCTCTAGAAGAGTCATGTGTCCTTTCAGAGATATAGCCATGACACTGTAAAGTTATAAACTGTAGCCTCTGAGGTGGGATCTTGGTATTAATGTGCACTAGTGGCTCAAGTGCAAGCAGGGCATGAGCCCACACTGGGTATTAAGAGATCTATCCAAGATGCAGAGGCTATTGAGGAAATTGGGGTCATCCTCTTTGACAGCAGCCTATTTGAAAGCGCTATCCAACTGGATCAGGTTGGTAGCTGCAAGGCCAGGTTGCTGCATTGACCAGGATTGTCTTTGCTCAGCTTCAGCTGATGCATCAGTCGCACCCTTTCCTGAGGGAAGGAACAGTGGCTCAGGGCTTGGGTACCTCCCAAATAGATTACAGCAATGTGTTCGACATAAGGCCACCCTTGAGAAGTGTTCAGAAGTTGCAGCTCGTGTAAAATGCATCAGCCGGAGCATACCTGGCTATAGAGACTATACAACACTAGTCTTACCAGAACTGCACTGGCTTCCTATTTGCTTCTGAGCTCAATTGAGGGGGCTGCTTTTGACCCACAAAGCCTCAAATGGCTTGGGGACAGGATATCTGAAAGACCACCTCCTCCAGCATGAACTCGCCAGAAATTTGAGACCGTGAAGCCAACACCTCATGAAATTAGGTTGGAGGGTACACATAACAGGGCCCTCTCTGAAGCAGCACCCCAACTGTGGAATTCCCCACCCAAGGAAATGAGGCTAGCTCCATCTCTTCTGAGCTTCCAGTGGGCAGCTAAAACAGAGCTGTTCCAGATGGCTTTTAATGCACCACGAAGTTGGGACTGAAAGCAGGACAGTTGGAGAACATGGGCATTAATGCTGTCCCTGTTGAGCATGGCAGAAATATTAGCCCACTCTTGTTTCCCAGGTAGAATCACAGAGCTGAAATTGGGCCCTAAATCAGGTTGGGAAGGAGTCCGTCTCTCTCTTTCTCACACACGCACCTCTATTCCTTTTGGTCAAGAGGGAACATCTTCTCAGCCCCTGCTGTCAGCTTGGCTGCAAGAGCAGTCTGATCAGATAGACAAAGCTTTCTTGAAACATCAGGATTTTGTTAGTGCTTCCAAAGAGAGAACGGCTTAGCATGAATTGCAAGACAGAGAATAGAACATTCTAACACAGGCACCATCCTTTCTGCAAACAAATGCACATAAACACATGTTCTCAGTCAGTTATCTTAACTGCGACGTTTGACTCCGTTCTTGCAAAAAGACAGAACGGCTTGTTGAGAATTGCTTAGGCATTCAGAAACAAAACACTAAATGCTCAGAAACCTTATTAACCCCACAAAATGGCATTTGCTTAATTTTTCACACATACACAACACACACACACCTGGGATCCTTACAGGCATAACTTGGCTCCCCCCAAAAAAAACCCCAAAGCAAAACTAGAGGTGAATAACACTGTGCCTGGATTGCAAGAGACGGAGGAAGAGTGGATTCTCTGCTGAGAAGAAACCCACCTTCCTTGAATGTCATCCTTGAGGTATCTGCAGTTTGTTAATGAAGCAAAAGCTATTTGGGGGAAGGTGCGAAAGTGCTTTAAAAATGGAGACCTCACTCCGAGGTAAAGCACCATTATCTCAATCTTGTGCGCCTCGTGGCTGCCTTCCCAAAAGTCCATTAGAACATTTCGGCAGCGAACACCTCAGATAAGAACAGCCAACAAGTTGTTTTTTCAGTTTTAACAAATGGGATTGTGCTTTTTCTTTTTTGCAAAGGGGGTGGATGGGGGGGCAGCTCTAAGGGTGGAGAGATTTATGGAAATCTTGGGTTTACATGGAAGAAGCCACCTGCTATCTTAAGAAGATGAATGCACTGAAGAAAAAGGAGAGGGGACAAGAAGACACCGCCAATTTAAATCTTGCTTGTTCCATTCTCACATGCAAGAACAAAAAATTTCTAGTGTTTTCTCCCCACAGATTAGAAGGGTCCCCCTGACCCAATTTTTCTGATGGTCTTTTTCCCCCCACATTATTAGACTTTACAACAAAAATTGCGGTTTTTTAACAAATTAAACTGTATGCATATGGGGGGTTTTGAGCAGAAAATAACAGCAAATAGTCCTTTCAGTGCAGTATTTTTTTTAATCCTGTCCTTTCCTGTCCAAAATGCTATTATCTGTGCAGAAGAAATCTATGCATTTTTAAAGGATCAGAATAGTGTACAGTTTTTGAAAACTACGCAGCTTTTGACAACTTTCTTGCAGCGAGAAGAAAAAATAATAATTCATTCTTACCCCTAAGAGTGAAAACTGCAAAGATTTATTTCCCTGCAGATGGGTTCCAAATGTCAGGCTAGGAAGTTCAAATTCTGTCCATTTCATTTTCACCCTGTTTCTCAGAATTCCAGCAGAATTCTCATCCAAATTTTGGAGGAGGTTGCTAGATTTCCCCATCTGTGCCCAGCTCCCTCCCTTTCCAAAGCATGCATTTTACAGTACATCACTTTCCCATTCAATTATTATTATTAATTATCATCATCATCATCATCATCATCATCATCATCATCATCATCATCCGCCTCTCCCAGTGGATCGAAATTCATGTGCATTTTTTTTTTTTGCTGTATAATTTAAGGAAAGAAGAAAAAAGTCAATCTGATGCTTTCTTGTGGTTTCCACCTGGTGACAGCAAGCTAAAATGCATGCATTTTTTTTTCTTAATGTTACTACAGTCCATGAATTAGATTAACTCAGCAGAACCCCTGGGTGATGCATTTTTTCCCCCTCCATATTCCTGCACCTAACAGATTTCCCCCACTGGGAATTCGTACTTTCCAAGAAGAAAAGGTCCCAAAGCACAGAGTGACTTACTTTGGGGTAAACAGACCTGGGTTCGAGCTGGAAAGGGCAGAGAGCAGAACGGATTTCGCCGTGAGCCGTATCTCTGGAAGCGAAAGAGCAAGGAGACTTCATTAACCTGTAGTAATTAAGTAAGTGCTCACTTCTCCCTCTGCTGTGATTAAAATGTTAACACTTACTAAAATTAGACAGCCCAGGGGTTGACACTCCTAACTTCCAACACCACGATGCTGATAGCGAAGGACAGTTATTATCAGAGGACATCGTGTGCGCCTCCCCAAACCGGGGCAGAAGGGAGGAGGGCTGGGGAATTGGGAAACTAACAATGCCCAATTTAAATAGTCCCATATTTTTTCTGTTTCCTGACCCCCATCAAGCTATCCCCTGACACCTTTCTGGAAGGGATGAGAAAACGGAGGGCAGGGCAGGTGTGTCCCCGAAGGCTCTCCATTTAATCAGTTTGTCGGCCCCAGGCAGGCGAGCGTGAGCGGCCGTCAGGTCTTGCCGGTGCCTCCTTGATTAATAAGGAAGGCAATGAAGACCGACAGTTGGCTTTGACCGCCATAATAGAGTCAGCAATTTCTCTCCATCGAGCATTCGGACTTGATGGTGTCCCTGTGAAAGGCCGGACGAGGCGGTGTCTTGGCAGGAGAATTATAACTCTGACCATGGAAGGGCCGCTGCCATGAACCTGGAAGTGCTCATGTTTATTTAAATGGAATTGCAGGCAGAGTTCTGATTATTTCAGACAGGAGAGGCTGGCCGGCTTGGTCCTGCAATGAAGGAGCCAAGACTGGTGAATGGAGAGGGAGGTCCATTACGTTTCTCTTAACTCTCCCTTCATTCTCCACACGTGACTCTTACATTTTATTTTCATTTTTCTGGTTGTGCAACTTTGGCTGGAATCATGTTGACGCTCTGCAGAATCACACATAAATTCCCCTACAGACATGCTTGGATGTCACTATCCGATGCGCAATTTCCAGATAGTGGAAGCAGAGTTGTGTACGTGGTGTCACTGTGCAAGCCCTTCATTTTGATACACTTGCGGAGCCAGAAAAGGCAACCAAATGAAGAGCGTTTTAGGAAGAATGAAGAAGATTTTTACCCAGATCATTTTTCAGTGCAAATCTAGACAACTCATATGTCCTAGAATATTAAAAAAAATACAAACAGTACCAAAATCGGATTTCAAAAGACACTGTTGTTGTTGTGGGCCTTCAGGTCATTTAATGTATGCATGGTTTAAAGGGACAAAATCTGACGGTACCAGATCTTTTCTGATCTCAGAAGCTCAGCCAAAGAATACCAGGAACTGTAGCCTATATTTAGAAGAAGACAGTCCTCTGAGCAACCTCTCACAGCCATCTTTCCTGGTGCACGACCCGTGTGTTCCCCTCACCCACTGCAGGATTTATGGACTTGTTCTACACGGAAGACACCAGAACCCTTCTGATCTTGGAAGTTAAGTAGGGTTAGCCATGGTTCATACCTGGACAGAGGACCACTGAGGAATACCAGGGGCCGTAGGCTGCATTTCGGAGAAAGGAACTGGCTAAACCATCTCTGAGTCTTCCTTGCCCAAGAAAATCCTATGGAATTCAAAGGGGACATATGAAGTGAACTATCAGCTTGAAGTCAAACGTGCACACAGACGCATACACACATTGTTTTTACTATTGTACTTATTTCTGTACATATTTTTGCATTGAGTAAAACTTGCTTATACTCAAACTGTATATGGGCCTCTTCCTTGAATACGGAATGCTGTTGGTGTCTTAGCTCCTCTATGGAAGTGGGTTGACCTTTTCATCTGATGCAGAACAGCCATATTCGTGGAAGTGGAGTTCTGCATGCAGGGCCACTCGCCATGGCTGGGCATTGAATACGGAAGCCACTGATGTTACACAAGGTTGTGCATTGTCATACCACACACTGATACGCTTCCATACTGTGCCTCGGATTTGCAGATGCATCCATAACAGGTAACTCAGTGAACACAAGTTTCACTCCAACTTCTTGGTGCAGAGATTCCACCTAAACATTAGGAAGCTCTTCCTGACAGTAAGAGCAGCTTGGCATTGCCTCAACAGGAGTGTGGTGGAGTCTCCTTCTTTGGAGGTTTAGAAGCAGAGGTTGGACGGCCATCTGTCCAAGGGAGGGTTTTGATTATGCATTGGCACAATGGCAGAATGGGACTGGATGGCCCGTGGGATCTCTTCCAGCTCTACGATTCTGAGATTCTATCTCAGCCTCCTGTTTATCCATTTCCTTGGTCGTCTCTGATATCATCTGTAGGATGGCATCACCATTGGAGAAAACTTAGAAGGACTGCCAAACACCTATCAGTGCAGGAGATTAAAAACTAGGCCACCCTTTCCAAAAAGGTGTTCGTCCTTTGTTTGAAGACCACTGATAAGGAAGAAGCCATCGCCCCAGGCCAGGTGACTGGTTCCATTCTCAAAACATTCTTAATGTTAAGAAAGTTCTTCTAACAGTTAAAATCTACCATCCCTGTATCTTAAATCCCTCTGGGTCAGAATTCTGTTGGATATTCTTAATTACAGCAGGCCCATTGACTCAGCTGCCGAATGGTAGAACAACATGAAAGTAAACACTGTGAATTCAGTAAGTCTACTTACATGGAGATTAGCAGTAAGATTCAGGTCAACATTTTCACCTTTTGTCTCTATTTTATTCAGCACAACAGCCCCTCTGTTGTTTTAAGGGTGCGGCAATCCCTCCCCCCCAGTCAATATTTGGGGGTACCCGGGCTATGTTCTCACTTTAAGTTTGGGCTGTTCCATAACCTCTTTGCTCTGCAGAGACTGGGAAAATGGAAACTTGGTCCTCAGACTCCAACACGGCAGAGCCTGACTCTGTCCCACAGGGACCGAACGGAGCATGGCTCCCACCACACTCTGCAGAGCGCATAATTGGATTAGAGACTTTCCCATAGACTCACTAAACCTCTCCCATCCACGTGTAGCCTCTTTCCAGCCTATGTCTTTACTTACGATTCAGTGACTGCCCAGCTAATGAACTGAAATTACATGGCAGGAGCTCCCAGCCATATCCTAAAAAGATGGAGCAGGTTTACTGCTTTATGAAAAGAGGAAAAGGGGGAAGAGAGAATGAGAAAGGCCTCCAGAAATTGACTAGTGGGAGCACATTCCCCCCTCCTTTGCTCCTGAGCCAATGCCTCCCCTATTCTATCTTGTTGTTGTGTTTTTGTTGCTTGCCTTCAAGTCATTTCTGAATTATAGCAAACCTATTACAGGGTTTTCTGGGACTGAGTGTATGTGATGCCCCAAAGATCATTAGCTTTACCTAACTCCCTCTTAAGAAGTGGCTACCCAACTGAAGACTCAAGGAAATACCTCAACTTTTGGAGTCTAAAGCAAGGTGCAATTTCACACAAATTGTTCCACACATCCATACTTGGTTGTGGTACCCTTCCTCAAAAAACAGCAGCCCTGTCTCATCTGTCCTCATCTAGGCAGACAGGAGAAAAAAAGGGTGAGCATCTGAGCTCTCATAATGGACACTGGGTGATGGATGCAACTTGCGTACTGGCTTTTTTCTAAAAAAAAAAAAGGATTTCACAACTGACATAGTACGGCAGCATCTCTGAAAACACAGTTTGAGAATCCTGATCTGAAGATTTTGGAGGCAAACAGAGGTTTCTCCAAACACACCTCCACCTCTTGGAAAGAGTCCTTGCTTTTCTCTTACCTCCCCACAAAAATAAAGCCAGTTTGCAATATCCGTATTGTTAACTACACCTGTTGTGACAGTATGTCACTCTCTGCTGTCTGTTTTTCAATAAAAGGAGAATGCAGGAGGAGAGAATGGGGAAGGGGAATAAAAAAGGAAGAGAATAACAAGGTGGGGGGAGAGGCAGAGCTACAAAGGTTGAGCCCACCTTTAACAAGCTACACAGACATTTCTCCACCCCTAAGAAATGATCCTTTCAGTTTGGCTGACCAAAATTAGGTGGTTGGCTGGAGGATTTATGGAGACCATTTGATGGAGATGGAAATAATTTTTGTAATTATTTGCTCCCAAGTTGGAAAAAAAAAAAGGAGTGGTTCTCAACCTTTGGGAAGAATGATGAGAAATTTTTTTTTCTTGGTATGGAATGCTAGAGAGCCGGCACGGTGTATTCCCTGGTTGGCTATGGAAACCAACTGGGTGACCTTGGACATGTCACACTCTCTCAGCCTCAGAGGAAGGCAAAGGCAAGGGCAAGCCCTCACTGAACAATTCTTGCCCAAGAAAAATAGGTTTGCCTTAAGTTGGAAAGACCCTGAAGGCACCCATCAACAAATCCAAATGTCCACAGGATTATCCTGTGGAGGAGAAACATGTGCGTTTTGGGCAAAAACCTTGTCTTCTATGGTGAAAATTAGTTTCTTTTGCAGAAAACAGTGTAGACCTGAAACCTCTTTTCTCTGTAGAAAATGGTTCATTTCTTGGTTGGTTTGTTGCAGAAAATCACTAATTTTTCCTTGCAGAATAATGGCTCCACAGCAGAGGAACAGACTGCCTCAGGAAGTATTGCCTTACATTCCTGGGGAAGTATTTCAGCAGAGACTGGGTGGCCATTTGAGAAGGATGCTGCAGCAATATCTTCCACTGAACTGGAGGTTGGACTCAATCATCTCCCAGCTCCCTTCTCACTCTATTCAAGACCTGGGGAAGATTTGGCCCATCCTTTGGGGCTTAAATATGGCACTGCCCACGTGGGCACATGGGTTTTCAGACACTTGATTCATCACAGAAAGAGGAAGTGCAGTGAAAGGCTAATAACAAAAGTGTCTGCACCAGGACAAGCCAGCAAAACTCAGTTTGATTTCCCGTCACAAATATTGAACGACAAGGATCACAGAGGATGAAATATATATTTGAAAAGCAGATTAATCTTCAATAAGGTGTGGAAGAAAGAGTCTGGAATATAAATGCTCTCGTGTGTAGACTGCTGTTCTGCAGAGAATTTCCCAGGAATGGGAGGTAGTCAGTTGCAAAGCCAGCCAGCAAACAAAAAAACAGCCAATGGATCCCAGAAGCTTAGGTAAACATGGGAAAGAATATTTTTAGTTGGCAGAGTCATGTGAATTTACCTAACTCTGTACTTTCTAGCCAAGGAGTCAGACTTCAGTTGCCTCCTGAAATTTGTGTTCCTCTGAATTTTGCAACGGAGTTCTCCAGCAAAGAGATGGGGAGGGGGAGCCGCCAATGAGTTTGAGATTGGGATCCAGAGAGCACCACGGAGTCCCCAGGAGCAGCAAAAATGTCCACTGTTCTTCTGATCCTGCCAAGTCTCATGAAGCATCAAAGTCAAGCGTGGGGAACCTCTTGCAAGGTGAGAGCCATCTTGGAGAAGTTCTCAGAGGGCTCGGTTCCATGGGAGATGGGGGGAAAGGGAAAGGGGGCAGAGCCAAATCCAGCATATTTTAGCCCAAAACTCTTCCTTCTAGGAACTAAGTCTTCAGAGAAGCATCTCAGCACACAACAAATATCCACACGGAAGCAAGGAAAGTACCAATGGGGATGCTATGGGGAGGGGAACATGGCTTTCCACAGAAGCGCAGATGGCCAAATTGGAGTCCTAGGAAGACCAGATACGGCCTCAGAGCTTGAGTTTTTCCTTTCTGCATTACCCTGTTATAGTGCTATTATTCCACTTTCAACCTCCTATGGAATCCTGGGGTTTGCAGTTTAGGGAAGGGCATTTATGATTCTCCGCCAGAGCTCTTTGGCCTCAGGAAACTACAAACCCCAGAATTCCACAGGAAGTTGAAAGTGGAATAATAGCACTACAACATTGCAGTGCAGAAATGGCCCCATCTCTCCTTTCCACTGAGGGAAAGTAAAAGCTGAATATAAGCAAGCAAATGTAAAAAAAAAAAAAAAAAAGTGATTGCAAATAAGAAAGGTAACCGAAGAAGCAAACATTTTTGAGGGTGTTCTGAAACGCTAACAAAAAAGGAGTAGCAGAACAGCACTGGTGGAAAGCAGAGTAATTTTAACTCCACTCCATTTACAGTGTGTGCTATTTCCTTTTACCCGCTATTGTTTTACAGTGGCCTTTAAGAACCATTTGCTGATCGAGTTTGTATTAAAAATGGTTCTTACCTATCCAAAGCTCTTGGGACACAGCAGTCTCTAAATCTTCCTAAAACAAACAGGCAGAGGGGCGGGGGGTGGAGAAGAAACAAGAATAATTTCTGGAAGACTTTCCCGTGTTCTCTGTTTTTCAAAATAATAGTGGAGGCATGCACTCAGAACCTTCCCTTTCATTATATTTATGGCGGGTCTAACCTCATCTTAAACCATCAGGTAGGCAGCAAATCCATAGATGCTGACACCAGATGATCAGCCAGAGAGGCGTTTCTCAAATTGCGCTAAAGCAAGCGAGGGTGTCTAAAAGCATCTGAGAAAATCTCACTCATAAATATCCCAAATGGCTGGAACGGGGAGGAATCCGCTTATGGCTGCAGCGCCATCGCCGGAACAACGACAACATCAGAATTTTTGTCGGAACAACGACAACATCAGAATCAATTGGCTGGAGTGCGGGGAGGGTTGCAGAACTGTGTAGCGGTCTGAGTGTTGGAGATACGGGTTCAAATCCCTGCTCAGCCCCTTGGAAATTCAGTGGCTGACCTTGGGAAAAATCCCACACAGATCCCTTTGGTAAGGATGTGAGAGGCAGGGTCTCTTTGAGTGCTCCCAAGCTGTAGAACTCCTTCTCATAGGGGGCTGGGTTGACCCCCTCTCTGGCCTTTTTCCACCAGCAGGCAAAAACCTTTCATTTGGTCAGGTTCTGCAACAGAGGAGCATTTTAACAGGATGTAGTGGTCTAAGTTTTGTACGAGGACCCTGGCTTTGGGTCCCTACTCAGTCATGGAAACTCTCTGGGCGAGCTTGTGCAAGTCATGCTTTCAGCCTCAGAGGAAAGCAATGGTAAGCCCCCTAATGAGAAAACCCCATGATGGAGCTGGCTCAGGGACCACATAAGTCAGAATGGACTTGAAGGTGCAGAACAGCCCCCGACAGACTTTGCTTTTATCCTCAAGAGTGAAAGTTTGAACAGAACTATCTTTAAAACTTGTATATTGAATAGGTTCCAGGTGCACTTGGTTTGAATTTGTTGCAAGCCACCTTTGGTTTCATGCTAGGCAAAAGGAAACAAATATGAAATTCTCTCCCATCCTCATGGTCCACGCTCTTTCTCCAAAGTGACAAAGTTCTGGAGCACGGCACATCTATGCCACAGCAGGAGCATGGAAACGCTGATGTGGAGTCGGAAACCAAAGTCGAGGCTAAGCTCCCAAGGGCTCCGCTTAAAGCTTTCCATTTCAGCTTCCTGCTCTAAAGGACTGTTGTCAGCTTAGATTCCCACCACCCAGACCCTGAAGGGCCGTGTTAACACATGGAGAGCTCGTGAGGGAAATTGACTAGAAAGAGAACAGTCAGCTCTTGTTTGGGCGGCAGCCTTGACGCTGTTGCCTCTGCTGAGCGCAAAGACGAGTCAGCATGAGACGGAAAGAACGGAGGTTGACATATTTCCAGAGGCTGGAAGGTAGCTTTCACGAGACGAAACGTGCAATGCTCCATCTGTCTCCTGTGGGCACAGATTGCTGTGTTGCAAGAAAAAAAGTCTTTGGGGAAGCCAAGCTGCACTTGAGGCTGCCCATTGTGTTCTGCATGATTCTTTGCAACGGACTTCTCTCTTCCTAAATTGCTTACCCCGAGGATGGGTTACTCTTCCATGCCTTTCCATCAACAATCCTCTGACTGTCCCATCCGATCCAGCAGAGTATGATGCTGTGACTCTGTGTGAGTCTCTGCTCCAGTTTCTTTCTTCCCAGCCATCCTCTCTACAGGGTTGGGTCATTCTGTGACCTTTGTATCCACTGAGACCGGATCATTCAGGAAGGTAGTGAAGAACCCTGGGAGAGAGAATGACTTCTGTGACCCAGCATGAGACACGGTTCTGAGCTTAACTCCATACCCTCTGAGGCCAAATCGAGCAGTAACATGTATATGAGAGAGGAATTTTATCACACCTCCAGAAGAAGTCATATTCCCATGGGATAAAACTTCTCCATCCTTATTTTGGTCATAAATCAGGGAAGGAAAACCAATTCTACACAGAGTTCAGAATCATCATTGTCATGTTCCTCATCATTAGTTCCATAATCTATCAGGTGTTGCCAACACGAGTTTTGGAACATCAATGATTCAATTTCTATCCAAAAATCTAGGACTCAGTGAGGTGTCATCAGATAACCTAGGCTGTTCCAAGCATTCTTGCTGCCAATATTTGTGCTGTTATGGTACTATCCATGGCAATTTCATTCAGATGTGTTGTCAAGTCCATTTGGAATTGCTCCCAGGGCAGCTAGATAGACATATGCATCCTTTGTACTACAACTCCTGGAAGTTTGGGAGTTGTAGTCTAGTGTTCCAAAGCTCTCTTTAAAAGTTAGAAACCTGAGGTCCATCCACTGAAGCGTGGTGAAAAATAGTACGGTAAGACTAACGATCAGTGCCCAGGAACTAGGATCCTCTTTTGTAGAATCATAGTTGGAAGAGACTACAATGACCATCAAGTCCAACCCTATTCTGCCATGCAGGAATGCACATTCAAAGCACCCCCAGCAAATGGCCATCCAGCCTCTTTTGAAAAACCTCCAAAGAAGGGGACTCCACCACACTCCGTTGAGGCAGCATTTTTCAGTGCTGCAATGCCCCTTTCTGTGTTTTAGTCCAAATTTTAATGGAACGACCCAGGGTGTTGAACCCTATCCCCAAAAGTTCAATACCTGGAGTAAACCCCTAAAGAAACTTCAGATGAGCTGATCAAAATATTGGACACTAGTCCTCAAAGTAAGTTCTCCACTTTGGACAGCTCAGGTCCAGGAACTTTTACAGGACAGCTCATTCACAGGCCTATCCAAGGTGCCAAACCCATCCTCGAGTATGCCCAAAACTCTGGGCAGCCCTTTCAACATTCAGGCTGAGGTCTGCTGCAGATCCACGGCCACCACCGGCACAGAAACCACCAATGACCACTGGCTTTTTCAGGGCATTAATGTCTATCCTGGCCCTCTCTGGTGTCAGCCTCTTCAAGCCACAGCTCAGCACTCACCAGCTCACTTGCCTCTTCCCAGGACTGGCTTCTGCCTGTCGCTTAATGCACCGGCCGACATCATAATTAGGGTCGTTTTTGTTTGCTCGCTTGCTTTTTTAAAAGTCCCCACTTGTTCTGCGGAGGGAAATTGATCAGCTTTAATCTGAAGCTATGAAATTGTATTTCCTGCTTAATAGGCTACAAATGTTCTAGATGAACAGTTTCAATTGCACAGAGCACTGGAGGAAGGAGAGGAACACCGGAGCCTTGAGCTGCTTCTGACATTCTCAGCCAAATTTCAGAACTCCAAATTACCTGGTCTTTTTTTGCCCCCTACTGAAGTAGAACGGATGATGCTTTAGGGAAGAATCCTCCATTTGTTCCTGTCCTGTGCATCCAAGACTTTGCTAGATTTTTTCCCCCAGTCCTGACCTTCATTTGTGCCTTCTGCCAGTGCCAACCAATGCTTCCCATGTCAAAGGGGTGGTGAGCTGCCCTGAGGTTTTCTGATATAGATCAGGATATAAACAGTTCGATAGATAACATATATAAAAAGGGTAACCTTCCCCCACACTCTGGAAAAAAAGCACATTAGCATCTTGTAATCCAAGATCTGGCCTCCTCTACATTAGGAAAGCGCAAAGGGAATGCAACCTGATGGGGAGAGGGAAGACCGTTTGCATGCCAAGAGGCTCACTTGTCAAGAGAAAGACTCAGGGGCACAAACCCTATTATCTTTTTTGGCAAGGGTCTCTATTTTGTTATGCATTTGTTTGCATTCATATGCTTTAAATGTTTTGCTTTGCCAGTGATGGGCGGCCGCTGTCTTTTGACATTTATGGCTGGCAAACTGAAATCCCCATATTCAAAAGTAAATAAGATAACTGACTGATAATCTGCATTTGTTCACAGAAAGGATGACGGCTATGTTAAAATGATCTGTTCTCTGTTCCCCTGTCTTATTTATATTAAGCAACTCTGTGTAAATTTTCTTTCTCTTTGGAAGCCCTATAAAAATCCTGATGTTTCAATAAAGCTCTGTCCATCGGATTGTACCACTGTTGCAGCCAAGCTGACAGCAGGAGCTGAGAAGATGTTCCCTCTTGGCCAAGAGAGAGAGAGAGAGGGAGAGAGAGAGAGTCATTCCCAACCTGATTCAGGGCCCAATTTCAGTTCCGTGATTCTACCTGGGAAATAAGGGTGGGCTGGTCTTTCAATCAAGCTCAACACTTTGGCATTTGTTCCCTTTTCTGCATCTCTTACTGGAATATTGCAAAGCATCAACACTGGAATGAACTTTTGCAAGTGGCAATGACTGAACTGCAGAGCAACTCCTGGCAGGCAGCAAAAACTTGAGATGACAAATATAGATGCACTTGTCTTTTTGATGCTGGAGTTGCCGAGAATCAAAAGAGGAGACAGATCATAAAGAAAAGAAATAGAGACAGAACGAGAATGGCAGGAAGACAGAAGAGACGTAAAAGAAAGGGAGGGTATGGGGGAAACAAGACTCTAAACATAATCCGTCATTATGGAAGGAGAGCCCATGAAGCTAATAAAGCAAAGAAAAGTAATTACCTCTGACACACCCTGAGCTATTAGACCATCTTGCAATATTTCCTGGAGGGGTGCCACTCTTTCTATTGTGTTTCTTGTGCACTTTTTCTCTCGCTTTCAAATAACCGCCTTCCTACTTCTACTGCTGCTGTCTTAGATAGTTGTGGAGCTCTTTATAAGAGCTATTTTTCTTCCATTGTCCATTTGTTTCTGAATCTGCTGCTGCAATTTTTCACACTGTCTCTTGCTCTCTTCATCATCATCCTTTCCCCAACTCTGGGGAAAATTGCATTCGGAGACGCATTTTGGAGACTGAAAGAGACCAGAAATTTTGGAACTTGGAAAATATGGGGGATAAGGGCAAGAGCCAGGGGTGATGGGACAGTTGTCAAGGCAAAATCTGAAGCAGAACTCAAAACGAGCAGAAAAGTTAATGTAATATATTGATGGTAAACAATATTAGAAGATGTAGTGTTTCTTTTCAGGGTGGAATCATTAGGCATATTTTTTAGATCAGCAGTTCTTAACCTTATCTTTACCCTAGATCCCCTTTAAGTACCTTCTGTTGCCACAGATGACCAAAACTTAAGATTTAAAACCCTAAAGTGCACCAAATAGTTTTAAAAACTTCTGAACAGTTTGAGAAATTGTCATAAAACTTTGTGCAAATGTTGCCTATCAACGGCAAAAATGCCCCTCTCTCTGAGATCAGTGTACAACCATCCATCAGTCTCTCCATCTTTCTTTCTTTATTTTAAAGGCCCCATAACAGTTCTCCAAGCCTTCACAGACCCCCTGTGAGGACATCATGGACCCCCCCAGAGGTCCACAGGTTAAGAACCACGGTTCTAGATTAAATCCTAGATGACAGCTTGCTCCGAGGCTTAGAGAGGGAAAGGCTTCCCCTCAGTCCTCCGAACATCATAGGAAATATTTTGGTGTGCACAAGGGAGACAGGGCCTTCTCAGTGGCTGCTCCCAAGTTGCAAAATGTATCATGAGGTTGCATGAGACTCATTGGGAGAAGGTGATGAAGTGGAAAGGAAAAGACAAAGGCCAAATTATGGATGGATTGATTGAATCAAGGAAATCCTGGATGGCCTGAATTTGCAAGACTTAAGAGGAACTGTAGATTACTGGGGTTCTTAAAGGTCTCACATCCATATGTTCACCATAAGTCAAAGGTCACTTGAAAACAAACAAGACGAAGAAGACGAAGGAGGAGCGGGCAGTAGGAGAAGAGGAAGACGGCATTACAGATGGATAGACTCTAACAGGGAAGCCATGGGGACCTTTAATTTATACGACCTGATTAGGCGTCTCATCCCCCATAAGTCAAAGCCAACTTGATGGAACATCACAGCAGCAACAACAACATGTGGGGTCCATGAGAAAACCATCACAAATGGCTACCAGAGTACTTCAACATTTGCAGCATGGACAGGTAGGAGAAATTTGTTCATGCCTGGAGTCAGAACATATTTCAGCACAACAGGTGTTGTGGGGTGTCTTTGGGGTGGCATGAACCTCCAGGCTGTTTCCATGGCTCCTTCCCGTCCCCCCGACACAAACACACACCAGCGGGGGGATAGAATTGTTGTTGCTGGAACCATGAACCATTTTCTTTGAAAGCATTTAGGAATTTCTTCCAGAAAAGGCATGCATGTTTGGGCGTGTGCTTTCCAAAACTGGAAGAGCTAAAACTCCTTTCAGCTGATGCTGCTTTTTTCTCTCTCACACACACACGGTGTCCCGTACATGCACCTGCCCAATCCGTTTTTGCTTCACATCAGGAAGCAAAGCAAATGATCCTTTGCATGCCATTTTTCGAGAACAGCTCCCCTCCTGGGTATTCCCGCTCTCTCCCCCAGCCACCCGCCTCGCCAATCATCAGGCTCCCGTCTGCAGGAGCATCAGCCAAAGGAAACCTCCATGGAATTTGTTGGTTGTTTATACAAAGAAAGTTTATTTCCCCAGCTACCCAAATCTGATGTAGCAAGAAATGTTCTGAAGCAGAAATCAGCAGTTTTCGACTACACAAGACCCAGATGAGACAACTTGGTAACCAGATGAGTTTCTTTTTTGTTTTGTTTTTTCCTCCAAAACACACACACAAGATTTCAAGAGTGGATTATGAGAATGCTGGGCTAATCTTGTCATGGTATTTCCGCAGCCACCTTGCCTCAGGGGATGAAGGCTCCCAAAGTCCACTTTCTAAGCTAAAGCTAGCTCAGAAAACCTGGTTCTCTGAGACCCCGGGTGGAATAGGTGGTCCAAGGGTAGAACAGGGGTCTGGAAGACCTAGAATCAAATCCCTGCTTAGCCACGGAAGCCCACTTGACCCCTCTCCATCTTAACCTGACAAGAAGGCAGCGGCAAACTGTGGATGGACAAATTTGGCCAAGAACAATCCCAAGAGAAGTTTGCCTTAGGGTCACCATAAGTAGGAGACAGAATAAAACAATGACAAATACAAGGATAAAATGGCTTTCTCCTGCAGAAGGACTTGGACATTTCTGAGACATTTGGCCCAAGGTCATGGACTGGTGCCCAAGGTCATGGACTGGGGCCTAGCCAGATGTTTCTGTGATTTCCCCCTCCAACTCTCCATTAGGGGCTGGAGGCATTCAGTGGTTGCACAGTAAGTCCAGGGTGTGATAAATGCCTCAGCATAATGTAGTTCTGTTCGTGGTCATTTTACACTATTGTAAAGCCAGTCACAGCTCCCAGTTCTTAAACATAGCCTATAGGAGCAGCCCTAAGTCAAGGCTTACAGAAACTTATCAATAAGTGGTTGCAGAAGCAGCAGGAGCTTGGTAGTCAGCATCCCAAGGAGCAAGCAAAACACAGATAAACTGAAAGAGAGAAGGTCTTCGAGAAGATCAGAAAAGGAGGTTCACACCAGCCACCCCTTGATCTCTCTTTACCTCACTGACACACCTAGATCTACTTCTGAGTCTCTCCTGGCTTCTTTTCTGGTATCTCCTCCCACCACTGGAAGCCCAGAAAGGCACTCTCTCAACCTCAAAGTGTGACTTGCCCAAGGTCACCCAGTGGGTTCCCATGCCTCAGTGGAGAATCAAACCCTGGGCTTCAGAATTGTAGTCCAACACTCAGATAGAGCCTGCAGTAGCCCCCCAGTCAAGGTTTACAGAAACTTATCAGTGACTTACTATTCTTGTCTCAGCAGTCCAGGTCAGCCATAAATTCAGAGCATCAGTTCAAGGGAAGATCCAACAGTGTAGTCAGCATACAAAGCAAGGGTCAAGGTCTTTCAGGCATACAAGCTGAGGCTCAAAAGAAGAGCATGTTGCTTCTACCTAGAATGGCAGCAAAAGACTTCACCTGGCCCTGCCTCTGGTCTTTATTGGCCAGCAGCCTCCCCAGCTGTTTGCCTGATTAATGAGGCTTCCCTATATAAGGGCTCTGAGCCTCATGAGTTGTCTTTTTCTTGTTTCTGCTGGGCTGCAGGAAGTATTGTCCTTTTCCTACCTCTGTGTTGTGATTGTTGGGGAGGATCCTATCTGTGTTTGCACCCTGGGACTGGGGCACGACAACTATGCTGAACTACACAGCATTTTGGCCGGGGAATATATAACTCCTTTGCTAAAAGAGCTTAATTGGCTTCAGGCCAGTTTTCCAGTTCAAATATGAAGCCTTACGCATCTTGAGCATAAACAGCGTAAAGGACTTTATATCCCTATACAGGCCTGCTTCTTTAGATGTCTTTAAACAGAGATATTTCAAGAGTGCTTCAGCTGTTTATTCCCATCTGCCAGGGAGTTGGACTCGATGGCCCAAGCGTTCCCTTCTAGTTCTAAGATTTTGTTAATCTACAAGGCTCTCGAGCTTCAGTCGGACGCCCAGTCTCTGCAGGAAGGCTTTGGCGCTACGGAAGAGGGGGCGAGGCCCTGCTGTCTAATCTAATAGATGATTCATATTCCATCCAGGAAAATCACCCTGCCTGGATGAGGCTGAAGGAGCAGCGCTGTGAGATGAGAACTCAGCAAACGTTCTCAGAAAGATATTTCGTCTGGTCTGCAATTGAGCAAATGGTCACTCTTTGAACCCAGCGAAGACTCGCCTGCTTCAACCAGAGCGTGAAGTTGTGTTGGAGGAGATGCAGGTAAGTGGAGAGCTTTGAGAGGACAACCCCAGTCGTGTCCTCTAAGTCGGGGGGGCTCGGTTGTGCTTCCCATAGCCAAAAACGCAGTGGAGGTGTTTGTCAACACACGAACACACCAGATCAGAAATAATTGTTTTCAGATGACACCATTAGGGGAAACGTTAAGGTCAACTATCTGTGCCTTAGACTTCTGTTTTCCCCGCCACCCATCAGCAATAATTTACAGTACTTTTTGAAGAAAGAAAGAAAGAAAGAAAGAAAGAAAGAAAGAAAGAAAGAAAGAGGCTTGAAATATAACTTTAATAGCCTCGTAATTTTGGGCTTAATCATTAAAATTGATGATAGCCTTAATGTTCTATCTGTGCTGAGTGTTGGGATCAGTCGCTTTGGCTCCCACCCTCTATATCATTACTAATAGAACATTTTAATGGCTCTGGTTTCCATCACTCAGAGATGGAGTCCTAAATATAGGCAAAAAACATATTCCATCAAAGCGAATCACCACTAGTCCCCTAAATTATTCAGTCCCCAAGATTAAGTAAGATACCTGGCATTAGAAGGGATCCCAAAATGAGCAGAGTCAGACAGTGGCTTCCGTCTTAAGTGGGGCATTGAATACACACTGGGTTTTAGTCAGAACTGTAAAGAGAGCTAGCCGGGGCAAGGAGAGAGGGTTCAACTTGGGGAGCTCTTTCAAAATTTGGATGAGGAGGTGCAGATCTAAATCCTATTAGTTAGTTCCTGCTAAAATGAAGGGTACTGGGGTGGTTTGAGTGTTGAACCACAAATCTGGGGCACCAGGGTTTGAAACCCACTGGGTGCCCATGGCCAAGACCCACTCTCTCAGCCTCCAAAGACGACAACAGCCGCAAACTTCCTCTCCTTAAAACTAACAAAATGGTCCCTGGTTGGCCATGGGGGGGCACCAGGATATTTCTCACCACACCAGCTTCCCACCATCCTTGACCTCTTGTATTAATGAAAAGGAAGAACATCACATCTGATGTCCACCAGACAGGACCTTAGCTGGTGTCTGCTCCCTTGAACTGTTCGTTGGCAAAGAAGGGAAAGCTGAAATATTTTGTAAACCAGTGTGAGAGGACATTTAACTGGTGGTTTACCTATGAGAAACAACCATTTTCAATCCAAGCTGTTGAACAAAGGTGGCATTGCCCTATCGGTAGCAGAAGATGGTAGATCCAATGGCAAGAAGGGAGCAGTGAATCTATGGCAGGTTTTCCTCTAAACTTTAAAGCAGTTATTTATGGTGTTGGATCTTCTCCTCCCAGGAGAGGTTCAGCACCTGGAGTAGTTCCTTGAGGGCTCAGACAAAGAGCCTTTCCACCCTACACTGTGATAATGCTATTATTCCACTTTCAAGAACATCCTATGGAATCCTGGGGTTTGCAGTTTAAGGAGGAGCATTGAGAATCCTCAGCCAGAGAGTTCTTTGGTCTCAGGAAACTACAAACCCCAGAATTCCACAGGAGGTTGAAAACGGAGCAATAGCACCATAACAGTGTAGTGTGGAAAGGCGCTAAGATGCAGAGTGGATTTACTCTCTCGCTGACATGGCAGCTATTTGCCCAATGGCCTGCTAAGGTTCCAGGGTGTCCACATCAAGGCATAGACATCTAAACGTCCAATGCTTGTGTCAGATCTTTTTCACTGATGAAGTTGTGACCCAATATTGACTCACATATTCATTCCAGTGGTGGAGATACAGGGAACAGACAACTAGAACTTTGTCTCCCCATCCAATAACATATTTATTATCCATATTATTTCTTATCCATATTAAATCTCATAAATGTATCTTGCAATACAGTGCTTCATATAGAAGATGATTACACATCACTGTCATTTGTTTCTATCAAATGTGATTGCAATGTGTGTTCTTTTCTACATGAAGGATGGTGTTGCAAAGTACATCTGCGAGATTTAATAATGATAAGAAATAATCGGAGAGGTCTAAATATTCCTTTAAAACTGGTTTTGTCAATACCTTGTTGGAATCAAGGGATGAACACATCCACACCAATGGATTTGTCCCACGATTCTAACACATTTGCACCAAATCTTTCACCTTTACCATTGATACTTAATTGGAATTCTTTAATGGCTGGGAATTCTGAGATGTGGACAGCTCATTGTCTTGAGTAATAGAAATATTTACATAAAGTACATTTAAATTCATATAACATGGAGAACAGGGTATTAAAGTTGAATTTCAATCTCTTTTTTTTCCCAATATGCTTAATAAAAATGGTTTACAATATCATATATGGAGATCTTTCATGAGTTGGTGGTTATTAAAGAAGATAATTATGTATCAACCCTCTTCAGGCATTAATCCAAAGTATGTGGAGATAACATGTGAAGAGGGGTGACATGTCTTCCTAACATGTTGACTTAAATCCTATTAGTCTTGAGTAGACCCATTGAATCCACTGGATTCACTGACATGTTGGTTCACCATTTAGCAGTGGATTCAATGGCTTTACTGAGAGTAGTCAATGGAATACCAACTGATATTGCCACGTAGCCTCAGGCAGTACTTGAATAGGGTTATTCTAGGGGGGAAAAACCTTGATAACCTGACTGGTCCGGCCATTCAATGGCAAATGCTCTGGTCCCAGAGAGAAGACTATGTTATCCAGGAGCTGAGCTGGATAAAATAGCAGCAACAACTACTATTATTCTCGGCTGCATCAATAGGAGTATGGTGTCTAGATCAAGGGAGGTACTGGTACCACTCTACTCTGCTTTGGTTAGACCCCATCTTGAATACTGTGTCCAGTTCTGGGCACCCCAATTCAAGAAGGACATGGTCAAGCAGGAGCAAGTCCAAAGGAGGGCGACCAAAATGGTGAGAGGCCTGGAAGCCATGAAGCCCTATGAGGATAGACTGAGAGAGCTGGGTATGTTTAGTCTGCAGAAGAGAAGGCTAAGAGGGGACATGAGAGCCATGTTTAAACATTTGAAGGGATGCCATGTAGAGGAAGGAGAGGGCTTGTTTTCTGCTGCTCCAGAGACCAGGACAAGGAGCAATGGATTCAAGCTGCAGGAAAGGAGATTCCACCTGAACCTCAGGAGGAACTTCCTGACAGTCAGGGCTGTCTGGCAGTGGAATCTGCTTCCTCGGAGTGTAGTGGAGTCTCCTTCCTTGGAGGTTTTTAAGCAGAGGCTGGATGGCCATCTGTTGGGATTGATTTGAGGGTGTGCATGGCAGGGGGTTGGACTGGATGGCCTGTGTGGCCTCTTCCAACTCTGAATTTCTATGATTCTATGATTCTATTTTTTCTTGCAATTTGAAATATGTTCAGCATCTTGAATAGTTTATTTTTTTAAAAAAATTGAACTAAGTCCTGATGCAGACGAGCATCCCACTGCCACAGAAGCCACCGAGTACCACTGCTGGTGGTTTCGTATTTTCCAAACTTTAATGCAGAGCAAAGTCCATCCTTTGGTTTTTCTTCTACAGCTTCTCTTTTATACCTTGGCAGTTCTGATCCCCAGTGGAAAACACAACCAGCTCTCGTGCCCTGTGTTGCAAAATGTGCGAGTGTGTCGGGGAGGGGTGTGTGTGTGTGTGTGTGTTCCTGATTTTTGGAAGCCAGGGAGATGAGGCGTGGGAGCCCTTGCCAAGAAACTTTGGCACTTCCAGTCAAACATCTCTCCCCAAACTGCAGCCGACATCTGCCTGTTGTTAAACACCCACGGCTGGAGAATGCAAAGTCTTGCGGATAGAGATTTCTCCGTCTGCGAGACAGAGTGGCAGCAGGCCATGGGGAAGAAATATATCTGTGGAGGATGGATAATCCCCAGGAGAAGAGAGATGAAGCAGAAGAGTTTGAGGCCGTGGGATGCCCCAGTCCACCCGAGAACTGCCTGTCCGTGCAGGAAGAGGGCTGAGAAGGCAGTCGGAAAGAAATGGGATTTAGTGCTGTGGGCTCTTTTCCTCTAGGCTTTTATGGCAGAGAAAAGGGGTGGACTTGTGTCTTTCTTGGCAACTACACAGCCACTGTCAGGATAGGAAGCTATATAGCACCATCTGTGCACATGGCACTTTAGAAGTAAAAGAGCAGCAACAAAAAAGACCAGCCAGCCTTGCCAAAGGTGTACAAACTTATACACACAGAGACAAGAGACTTGAGCATTGATTTTGACTCTGGAGACCAGGGTTTGAATCCCTGCTCAGCCATGGAAACCCACTGGGTGACCCTGGGCAAGTCACACTCTCTCAGCCTCAGTAGAAAGCAAAAGGGCAACCTCTTCTGAGCAAACCTTGCCAAGCAAACCCCATGATAGGTTCCCCTTGGGGTTCCCATAAGTCAGAAGTGACAATGACGGTGCACAACAATTATGATACACAGAGTGGGGAAGGAAGGACTAATGTACATAAAAAAAACTATGCAATACAATTGTCAAACAAATAATCCAGATAGAAATACAAAATGCAGCGCAAACTGACAAATACGTATAACCAAGATATGCAAAATCATAAAACAATATTAAATTCTAGTCTGATTTAAAAGCAGTGGGAGAAGTAGAAGCCCACAGGTGTTCAGAGAATGCCGTGCAACAGCAGAAGTCAATTTTACACCACCATAACTCAGCTTATGATGGCATAACTTCCTAAGAAGATGCCAGCCACCATTTTTAACCCAGTGTCAGAAATGGCTACCAAAAAGCCACTTCCAGACCTGTGACTCCTTGCATAACATGTTTGGTATCCCCAAAGGAACTGAGGCTAACAAAAATGTCCCTAGCAATGCAGTCTGCCCTGTCATGATACAGAGCAGGGAGGCTGAGGTTTCGAACAACTAAAAATCTCAGTAGCACCGAGCGCATGTTTTCCATCCATTTTCCCTTCAGCACATCTTTCTTCTGGCAGGTACATTCCAATCAGGTTGCTGGAACACCTCCCTCTGAAAATCAATGACACGTTGTGCAAAGTTGTGCACGTGGTGCTCTCTGCATGGATGCAAATTTCATTGTGCAGAGATGGAAATGGGTGTGCATTTGCATTGTGCCTGTCTGCACATTGGACATGATGCGCCTTGCCTGTTGTGCATTTGGTTGTGCATTCGTTTGTGCAATATAACAATGCACTCAATGAGGCAGTGCTCTCCAACCCCCATGTAGTCCCATAAGATCAAAGTTCAAATTTTAGCCATAGGGTTTTTATGAGAGTATTCTTTTCAAGATGAGAATTTCCCTGTTTTTCCCACCTATACTTTGCTTTACAACAAACCAGTCTTGACCCCCAGAGACACACACACTCCCTGTTGTGTGTACTTTTTCATGAAATGGAAGAGATTATCTCTTTAAAGCCATTCACAACACAGAGAGAAAGTTGGGAATTTATTGATGTTGTATCCCTGTATTTCAATTATGCCGCTGAGATGACTTACCTCGCTTTCTAAATTATTTAAAATGTACTTTTCTATAAAACTGCCACTATTTATTTGGTGCTGGGATACTGAAGCTCATAGGGAACTATGCGGAGAAGCAAAAAGGGGGAAGAAAGGAAACTGAAAGGTGGAATAAACCAGTGTTAGAGAAAATTATTCCATCATAGGGAGGATAACTTTATACAGAGGCCTCCAAGCTTTAAAGCTTATAGGTTTTAAGCAATGTATAAAAATTGAAAATGTATTATGATGCTTCATGTCGATATTATGATATAATTATGTGTTTTTATTTTTAATCTGATGTTTCTATTTGTGTTTGTTTTCATGTGGTCCCTGAAGAAGGACCTTGGAAAATATATATAGGTCAAAACAAAATGGGCTTATTTCAAAATAAAATAAATAAAAAGCACCCACTGAACTCTTGGAGATGTATCCCCCCCCATGGATTCTGTTGGGTGGTCTTCACTTATTTGCTCTCATTTTAAGATTTTCTTCTCAGTGATTCCCTTCTCTTTTTTTCATATCTCCCAGTTAAAACGCAAAGCCAAGAAATGCCTCACCCATCTCTTACCATTAATTCTTGGAACGCCCATGCAAAACTCCGGGTAACTTGGACTCAGCTTTGATAAATGTGAAAAGTAGGTGGGATGATCAAGTCTAGCAGATATCCACAGCTACACCCATGCCGGGGACTTGTGTGTCCTTTAGTAAATTATTATTTCACAACTTGAGTCTTTTCACCTATAAAACAGAAATAGTAAAGATCAGAGCTGCGAGCTCCTTCCAGGGACGGAAGGTAGACATTGCAAAGCAAGACAAATTAAAAGTACTATATAGCTAGACAATAACACTTTTCTTTATTTTTCAGCGTCCGAGATAAGCTATTATCTCTTACATCCATTGCACTGTTTTTCTCATAAGGGATATTGTGTGCCCTCCGTTTGATGTTATATTTATAGCGTAAAGAGCTTTGCTTTCTGAGAAAGAAACCCCATGGCTCTTATCTCACTGGAAGATCGGTTTCCGTTTTTTCCCCTCCCGATAAAGGCTAAGGAACACACACAAAACACGCTGGTGTTGATCTAAGAGGGCCTCAGCCGAGGCAGGAGATCATTAGAACGATTTCTGGATTTCAGCCTCCTCGGCAGGTGGAGAAAGGTCACCGGGGTCATCCGGATGAGCTGCTTCTATTCACCTCCACAGACTGAAATCTTCCAAGGAGGTCAAAGCATGAATTGAATCAGCTGTTAGGTCAGGTTGCAGCTCAGAAAGAAAGAAGAGGAAACAGGCTTTCTGAAGAGAAGAAAGAGACCTGAAAGTCTTTCCATCCCTCGCTTGCAAGCTTTTGGACGCCTCTGCAAAAACCCGTGCAACTTTTCATTTGGCTAGTGAAAGCGAAAGAAAAGACAGCATGCTCCCAACAGATAAAAAGTTTGGGCTCCAGAAGTCTTGCCCATTGTCCCCAACTCATGTCTGATCTGGACATGAAATGTCCCAAGACCTAGTGATGACAGTCGATGAACCTTTTGTGCAGACTCTCAAAGAGTTTCAAGGGAAGTTTGTAGCACCGTCAGATGCATGGAAAAAAATAGTGTTATTCTTGAAAAAGAGGAGGTAGACAGGGGTCTTTGAGTTTAAAAGGCAGCATTATTTCATTATGTGTCCAGCAAACCAGTACCTAAGTAGGGGAATCTTTGGGGTCCCCCAATTCTTACTGTCCCTAGTTTGCCAAGGCTCAGCCACATTGCTAAGCGTGGCACAGTTCAGGCCCCCTGGCCATCAGTTGTCCAAATTCTGCTCCCCCAATTCATTTTGCTTTGTACTCACCATGGGAAGGGGCCAGCTTGCGTGGTCATAGTTTCACTCCCACTAAATTCAAATTTAATGCCAGAACAAACATCACCCAGGGGCTAAGTAGGTGCTCTCCCTTTGAAAAGCTTTGCTAATTCCCAAGAGTCCTGGATTACCCCACGATTCCTTCTGTCATGAGTTTCGACTGAGATCTTCACATTATTTTTTCACACAAAGCAGCATTTTCTGCACATATGCTGTTTTCTGTGCAGAAAACACTATCTTCTGTACAAAAAAAAATTGCAAATTTTGCACAGAATATGTCCTGAACTGCAACTGATCTTCAAAAACTGTACCATTTTCAAAGACTTTTAGCTGTTTCTCATCTGCCCTTCAGCATCAACCTGAACTCACGGGAGGAAGATTAGGAGGGTGGGAGTGAGGGAGGGAGAGATGCTGTTGTGATAAATATATTTCAAAACATTAATAAAGCACAGAGTGGATTTGTCAGGAGAAGCGCTTGATGTCAGCTGCTGATGGGAATCTCCAGGAATGCAAAGTCAGAGCATGTGATTAAATATATTTTGGCAGAGACATGAGGCCCGAAAGGCCTTGATCTCAGTGCTAATGAGTGAACATCGAAGGAGGGCTCATAGGGATAAGAAGAACAAGGTAAGAGAGTCCAGTGGCTGGAAGGAAATGTGGGGCCAGCCTGGACCGGGGTTCCACTCTTCAAGCCACTTGTTGACCTATGGCAACCCCATGCATTTCCTAGCATTTTCTTAGGCAAGAAGGTGGCTTGGTCAGTTCCTTCCTCTGATATAGAGCCTACAGAACCTGGTCTTCATTGGCAGTCTCCCATCCAAGCACTAACCAGAACTGACTCTGCATAGCTTCCAAGATCAGATGGGATCTGATGCCTTTAGGGTTGCCATAAGTCAGAAACACCTGAAGACACTCG
Organism: Ctenosaura bakeri; assembly: GCA_948474755.1. Taxonomy (NCBI): domain Eukaryota; kingdom Metazoa; phylum Chordata; class Lepidosauria; order Squamata; family Iguanidae; genus Ctenosaura; species Ctenosaura bakeri. The sequence goes on along the minus strand of CAOLHI010000366.1, from coordinate 246,032 downwards.
ACAACTAAGCATGATATATTGTCTCAGCCAGCATCAGAAATTCAAGATGGAACCTGCAAGCTTGAAAGATCAGGGTGGGGTCTTGTGGTTTTACCGCAGTCTTTGTGGAACTGACTGCATGTCTTTCATTCTCTAGACCTAGTTAGGCCACTGAAAATGCACGTGCCTTCTAGTTGCCTAACAATTTAATGGTGACCCCATGAAATTCCTAGGGTTTTCCTAGGCAAGGTGGTTTTTCCAGTTCCCCACTCTGAAATATAGCTTATGGCATCTGGCATTCATTGGCAGCCTCCCTTCCAAGTAGGAACCAGAGTCAATCCCACTTAGCTTCCAGGATCAGAAGGGATCTGGTGCCTTTAGCACATTTAGGCCAGTCACAGGTAGCAAAATGCACATGTGGCAAAAAGGTGAAAGATCGCAGTGGCTTTAAATGAAACAGTGGCCTTTAGGAGAAGCACAGCTGAAAACAAAATCAGTGGACACATTTTTCTTCATACTGTCTTAGCTTGGAAAAAGGCAAGCTTTCACATCCATCAACAGCAGAATTGTAGTACCTTGCCTCTGGTTGGATTAAAAAAAACAAAACAATAGATGCCCAGTCTGATTTCTCTGATAAAAGGCAACATTATGAAGAAAGAGCTCACCAGAGAGGAGGATTTGGGGAGGGCGGGAGGTTTGGAGCATCTGTTTTGTCTTGTTTCTGGCAGCTAGCGATAGACGCTGTAATAAATTAGTCGATAGTTACCAACATCAGTGGGTAAGATACTGCGGAAGAAAATTAACTTTGCTTTCTAAGGCTGGGGCTATCTCGTGGATCAGCCATGAGATTCCAACCGGGCAGGGAGAGAAGAAGCAAGTAAACAGAGATAATTGAAAAATAACATACATTTTATGGAACGGGCTGCTTGACCCCTCTCAACACACACACACACAGCTGGAATGCTCTTGGCAATGTTTTACACGTGTGTAAGCTCTCCTGAGTGAAGAAGGGTTGGGTGTTTCTGTCTGGTGCAGAACATCTGCATTCAAGGTCAAGGTTGCAGAAGAACAGATGTGCGTGGCAGGAGGGGATTGGACTGGACGGCCCTTGGGGACTCTTCCAGCTCTAGGATCCCACGTGGTGCTGTTGCACTTGTGGTATGCATTGGGTTGGGCCTGGAAGTGTGCTTTAAAAGAGAAAAGCCAGAAGGGGACCGTAAAGCCTAAATGAGGCAGAACCTCGTTTACAGAAAATGTTGCAAGTTCCTAGAGATTTCAAGTTAAATATGTGCTCTGAGCCATGTTCCCAAACATCTTGATCTGACAGAGAGAGCCAGTACCAGCAAACATTTGCATTTCCACATCAGCATCAATGCTGTCAAGGGAAGGGGGCTTCTCCTCCTTCTCTGAGGTCATGCTCACCCCCTCCCAGCATCCCCCTTTTCCTCCCTTAGGAATCCAGAGCGCCCACCTCTTCATGGTCCAAATGGCCTCCCTCCTCTTCCCACCAGTAAGAAGCAACAGCCAGTAATGGGCCCAACATCTGGCTTTTGGGGATGGAGAAAAAGTGGAGAGGGAGCCCTCTGTCCTGGCCAAAAAGGGACATACTTGTGCGTAAGCTGCACTTATGCACACACCTGCCATTAGCAGGAAGTTATCCAGTGTGCGTACAAAAAAGACCCTATCTGAACCTGCAAAATAACTCCTTTTCTCCTTAATTCCCCAGTCCCCCAAAGACTGCAATGCCCAGCTCTGAACAAAGAGAACCAGGGGAAGTGTGGGGGCTTCGGTGGGGGCAGGGCAGCTGACCCAGGTTTCAGTCCTGAACTATGGGGGATTTGTCCAAGGTGCCGAAATACGTCTGCCAGGGGAGAAGCTTCAGAACCAGCAATACGTAGTGGTTTGGGCATTGGACCCCAAGCCTGGAGACCAGGGCTCAATTCCCTGCTCGGCCGTGGAAACCCACTAGGTGACCTTGGGTGTGTCACAGACTCTCAGCCCCAGAAAACCCTGTTATAAGTTCCCTTTAGGGTTGCGAAGCAAGCAGAAGGCACACAACAACCACAAGTATTCAGAACCTCAGACAGGGCCTGTATAAACATCCAGTTGAAATGCAAAATGGATTCCCCACTCTGCAACCGCGGGAGCAGCCAGCGGCCACATTAGAGCCCTTGGAAGCTCTCCACATGGAAGACATTTTAGTCATCCTAATCAAAGTGTATCGCCTGCCCTCTGAGGGGGTCACCAGAGCACCCCTCAGGGAAGGCCTGCCCCTGAGAAATCCCCTCGCCTTCCCCTCGCCTGCCCTCCACCCCTCCTTCCCTTTCCCCGCTCCCCACCCTCCCAGAGGATCTCATTAGCAATCCACCAACGTCCTGCTTTATAGACATCCTGCCACCAGGCCTTGATCAGACACAATCTTTACAAGGCTATTACAGCTCTCCGTTCTCTTCCCTCTCCCTTGCCGGCTCACATGTGTGCCGGCAGAATGTATTCACCCAGAGCTGAGTTTAATCCCTTATGGAGATAACGCCGATCACAATCCGGTTCTGTTTAGAAGTGCATTAAATTCCCAGCCCTCTCCTCTGACCTAGTTTATGGCATTATCACTGGCCAGACAAGGTCTCCTGCACACCTGCTGGCCACCGGGCTTTGGACATCCAAATGCAAAAAAAAATGTGGCAAACGGCAAGTCGCTCTTATCCGCTGGGGTCGGCCCTCCTGTTAGGCAAAGAGGTCCCTGGCTCAGGAAGCACAAGCTGGAAGGGCAGCTTGAACCTGAAGCTATCATGTGCGCCATACCTACATTTCCCCACTGCCTTGAATTTGCAAGGCCTGAGTGGGATCTTGGATAACCATGGGTCTCTGTTTTACCCCCTCCCCAAAAACACACTGATTTTTCTACAGAAAGCACTCTTTTTCTGCAAAAACTCAAGGAGGGGAGTTGCAAGGTTCTTCTTGCACAAAACTCAAAATGCAACTATTCTGCCCAAATTATTATGCCTTTTTGATGAATAAAAATTGTCCTCAAATGTGAAAAATCTCACTGCAATGGGCTGTATTCTCAAAAGGACATCTAAGTTTGTCGAAAAATCCTCTCTCTTCAAGGATGAGAACATTTGCAAGCGCTCTTTCTAATAGCGTCTCTGTTCTCAAATCCAAGAAAGAGCCTGTGACCCCACCCACATGTTAGAACGAAAGGAGCACAAACTTCAAAGCGGACAGAAAAATATTGTGCCGTCCAACACATTTTGAATATTAAAATGCCTTCTCATTGGCAATTCTGACTCGGTGCTTTTAAACAGAGAGCAACCCTGAAGATTTTCCCCCGAAAGAGAATTCAAGTATTCAGATCTCGTTGGGTTATAAATTCTTTCCTCTGGCTCAAGAGTTTAAATATCGAACAAAGAGATTCCTGCATCATGTATCCATCAAGATGCATCAATGGTTGGTCCAGACAAGTACCCCATGACCCCCCGAAAGACCTTCTCGTGCCAGATAAGCCTGAAAGAGACCCTCCATCCCACCACCTTCAGAGCCCCGGCTGGTGAGGACACAGGAGAAGACCTTCCAGATGGCTGCTCCTGGACTCTGGAATTTTGTTCCTAAAGGATCCTAGGCTGGTCCTCTTTCTACAGAGCCTTTTCCAGCACACACAAAAGGAAAATAGAGGGGCTTTCTCTTCCTCCCACCACCCTCACTGAGCTGTCTGGTGAGGACACAGAAAACAGCTCCTTGGCTCATGAATTCCCTTCTAGGGATGGCTGTCCTCGCCTCCTCTCTTCACTCCTTCTACCAAGAAGGAAACACTTTTCTTTAAATGGGCATTTGGCTCTTAATTGGACTTTTAATTTGTACAACACCCTCCCACAGAAAATCTGGTTGCCCCCCTTCCTCCTATCTTCCCATGGGCGGATAAAGACCTTTTTACCCAGGCAAGGCTTTGGGGTCTAAATTACGGAGCAGCACTGTGCGTTAAGTGGAGCACCGCATTTTATTTTTAAAAAGATCTTTCATTAGCAATTATGTTTTCAATGCACTTTTAATTGCTTTAATCCCAGTTTTCAATAACATAATTACCTAATTCTTTTTTTTTTTTTGTAAATGTAAAATAATATTTGGCCAGCATCATGTTGTGGTTTGTGTATTAGACTACAACTCTGGAAAGCACTCAGGCATGGAAACCCCCTGGGCAACCTTGGGGCAAGTCACACTCTCTCAGCCTCAGAGAGAGGCAGCGGCAGACATTTTCAGAATCAATCTGGCCAGGAAAACCACGGACAGGTTCTCCTTAGGCTTGTTGTAAGTCAGAAATGACTTGGAGGCCCACAAAACAACATAAATTTTAAATATAATCTCATTTTAAGTTCTTGTAAGCTGCCTTGGATGCTATCCCGAGAGAAAAGCAGGATATAAATTCAACAAATAAATAAATAAGCATCTGGTCTCTTGTCTCTCCAGCATAAAAATGTCGATGGAAGTTGTGAGAAGATCATATGGAATAATAGACAGATCATTCCAATGAGATCATCCATCTCCGCTCAGGTTGTATGAATCAGGGCAAAATTTATTCTCCCCCCAAAACCGCCACTTCCCTCGCTTTCCTTTTCAAAAGTCCAGGACGCATGTGAATGTCAGCCTGAACTCCGTGCCCTTAGAAGCCTGGAAGCTCTGACAACTTGAAAGCAGGTATTTTTGCCAAGAATATCTGATCCGCTGTCACCGGTTGACCACGGCCAAGTGAATATGTTTAAAAGAAAATTTGACAAGCAGCAAAAAAAAAATCTGCTCCACACTCCTGTAAGTTAGAAGAGCATCGCAGGAGAAGGTCAGTTGGTATCAAAAAAAAGTTTTTGCAACAGGAGTTAGGCAAGGGGTGTCCATTTATAGGGCCAGAATCCTATTTGCATCTTATGGTGACTCTAAAGCAAATTTATCCTGGGGTTTTCCTGCCCAGACTTCTTTGGGGTTGCTTTGCCACCTCTCAGGCTGAGATAGTAGCCGTTGGGCTTTTACGAATTCACTGGGTTTGCCCTTTTACTGCCATGCAGTTCTCTTTTTAAGGGTAATACAGCCTTTCGTACATCATTTAATTGCTTTGGAAATCTTATATTTATACTTTTACGGACATTTTGTATTGTTTTTCACTTGCATTGTTTTAATGTTGCTAGCTGCCTTGAGTCCCATTAGCAAGAGAAAGGCAGGATATGAAATAAAATAATAAAATAAGAATAATAATGGCTTCCTCGAGTGAGTCAACCTATTTGTAAAGCGATCTTCCCCTTTTCCTATTGACTTCCACTTTTCCAAAGATTATAATCTTTCCCAATGAGGCACGCCATCTCATAATGTGTCCAAAGTATGACAGGTGTATTAATGTCCCTTGGACTAAGATAGAAGGAAGTCAAATAGCTACTCAGATTTCCATCTTACTACTGATGGGGGACAGATTCTTATCACAATTTAATCCAAAAATATAAATGGATTGAAAATAATTATTCTTTTCTAAAATTCTGCAGTGCAATTGTCCGGCCAAGAGCTTACACCCCCATCTAGCTTAGAGAAGAGAAAAATGAAGAACCATATAATAGCTGTCTTTAAATTCCTGAAAGTATGTCATGCAGAAGATGGAGCAAGCTCATTTTCGAATGCTTCAGAGACTAGGACACAGTGCAATGGATTCAAATTAGAGGAAAAAGCATTCCACCTAAACATTAGGAAGAACTTTAATTTTGTTAAGCAATTTCAACAGTGGAATAGAGTGATGGACTCTCCCTTTTTAGAGATCTTTAAAGCAAGACTGGGTGGGCATCCTTCAGGAGTGCTTTGGTTGTATATCCCTGCATGGCAGAATAGATTTAGATAAAATGGCCCTTCCAGCTCTAAGATTCTGATTCTACGATTCCATCTGTATCATGGGAAGCACATTTAAATCCCACATGTGTATTTCCATTTTTAAAAATGCAAAAGATTTGAGGGAATAAAAGGCCTAAATGTGAAACATCTAAATTTTCTCGAGGTTCCTACTACGGGCAAGAAGATTTGCAGAAGAACCCTTTATGTACCCAGCCTTGCTTTTTCTCCCTGGGCAGAAGCAGTACAACCCTTTCTGCCGTGATCCAGCCTAGCGATGGTGATTAATGATGTCCTCAACTTATGCAAATAAAGCACTCATTTCCTTTCCAATCTCACCACCGTGTCAGTTAAATTGAGTCGGAGACGGTGACAGCCCCGGTTTGGTGGGCGAACGGCCAGGTCTGCAAGATCGGCTTGGAGCACTGCTCGGCCTGCTAAATAGTACGAGTCCGTGGATCATGGGTATGGTATATTTGCCACACATAATGTGACATAATCATTGCAAAACGCATTAGTAAAGGATTAATCGCCGGTCACGGAGACGCTTTGGTGCCTGACTGTTTTGGCAGCAGATTCCTGTGTTAAACAGAACGCTCCATCATAGCAATGGGGCAGAAAGGCATAATTGGAATGGAAATATACTGTGTTCACACCTTCTGAGTCAATGCAGGAACAGAAACGTAGTTATGTGCTTGTCTACATTTTTCAATGCAGCTCTCCATTAAAAAAAAAAAGTATCCAACATGGGAGAGTACAAAAATGCATGCATTAGCGATGGAAAGTTTATTCTCTGTTGTACGTTTCCTGGTCCAAAAATTGTTCCTCCAACAATCAGGAAAACCCACAGAGCAGTGAGACTTCTGCGAGGTTTTCTTCCTATATTTGTGAGCCTCAAAAGAGGAACTTTTCTCTGCAGAAAATGGCAATGCACCCCTCTGAAGCTGAGACAGTGTGAGTTGCCCAAGGTCACTCAATGGGTTTCCAGGGCAGTGTGGGGATTTCAACCCTCATCTTCCAAAGTCCTTGTTCGCTGCTCAAACCTCTGCACCTCTTCTCTTTGACTTTGACTTATTGCAACCCCATCCTAGCATTTTCCTGGCAAGATTTCTTTTTGAGGGTTTGGCCCTTGCCTTCCTCCAAGGCTGAGAGAATGTGACCCAGTGGTTTTCCACAGGTGAGCAGGGATTCAAATCCTAGACTCCCATAGTTGAATCTAAGGCTCAAACCAGAACACCACCCTGGCTGTTCAAACAAATAGTCACACAAATATAAAATTAAGCAACTACTAGATTTATGCTGGAGCTCAGACTTATGCCAATCCCATCCTAGCATTTTCATTGTAAGATTTCTTCCTGTGAGAGTTGGAGAACATGACCTGCCCGAGGTCACCCAGAGAATGTCTGCAGTTGAGAGGGGATTCGAACCCAGGACTCCCAGAGTTCAAATAAACACACCACCTTGGCTGTTCAAACAAAGAGTCCCACAAATATAAACCAAAGCAAAGGGGTCTCTCTCACAGTTAACACTTGCATTCATCTCTTTCCTTCGACTCCACTGGAAACAGGGGGCAAATTAGAAAAAAAGTTTGGGTTTTTATATCTGCCATGTCCTCTTTTTTATCCCCCCGCCCCTGTATCTGTAAATGAGATCTTAAAAAGAAGAACTCAGTCTGTTCTTATTGAATCTGTGGTTCCCTGCTGGGATGAAAGGAAAAGGATGACACAACACATCATCTCTCTCGCTCGCCTTGCTTATGTGTACCAGAATTTGGTATCAGCAACTGAAACCCAAGCCCAGGAAATCTTCTCTGGAAATAGGAAGACAGACAACATACGTGCAAGCCATTAGACAGTCTAGGCAAAGGACAATGTGATGGTCTCCCCAGGACTAGCTCTCTCGGGTGGAAGGAAAACCATGCATAATCCAAAAAATCCATAAAACCAAATCCAGAATGCACGTTCCGGTGACACTGTTCTTAGGCCAGCCAAAGGTTCAAAATGCATCACGCTAGAGAACTGGCCGGGTGCATTGTTTTGAGTGTTGGACTAGAACTGTGGAGACCAGGGCTGTGGGACCCCCTGCTTAGCTGTGGGCCAGTTTCACTCTCTCAGCCTCAGAGGAGGCAGAAGGCAAACCTCCTCTGAACAAATTGTGCCTACAAAACCCCATGATAGGTTTTGCCTTTGGGTCATCATACGTTGGAAAGGACAACAATAGGAGAGATTTCAGGAGCTGGGTACGTTCAGTCTGGAGAAGGGAAGCTTAAGAGATGACATGACGGCTATGTTTAAATATTTGAAGGGGTGTCACATGAAAGATGGAGCAAGCCTGTTTTCTGCTTCTCTAGAGACTAGGATGTGGAGCAATGGTTTCAAACTACGGAAAAGGAGACTGCAGCTAAACATTAGGAAGAACTTCCTGATGGTAAGAGAAATTTGACAGTGGAACATGCTGCTGCTTCAGTGGAGTGTGGTGAAGTCTCCTTCTTTGGAGGTTTTTAAACAGAGGCTGGATGGTCACCTGTTGGGAATGCTTTGACGGTATCTTCCTGCATGGCAGAAGGGGGCTGGACTCGGGGTCTCTTCCCTGATTCTATTCTGTGATACCACCAAGGCCAGCTAAGAACCCATCACAGGGTTTTCTTGGGAAGATCTGTTCAAAGGGGCAGGGGGGTGCCTTTGCCTTCCTTAGAGTGGGACCTGCCCAAGGCCAACCAGTGGGTTTCCATGGCTGAGCAAGGATTCGAACCCTGATCCCCAGAGTTGTAGTCCAATGCTCAGACCGCGACATCAAGCTGGCTGTAGTCCTGGTTGCTTTACACCAAAAGGACAATGCCAGCTCTCTCTCTCAGAAAGGGGAACATTAAACCAGTCGTCTCAGATGATATATTGATCTCAAAAGAGCATTAACAGCCATGATATTTTCCTATGTCTTCTTTTCATCCTCAGAGGGTCAGGGCGGAGTTCAGCTGCAAGCGTAGATTTTTTTTTTAACAAAATTGTTTGTTCAGGGCCTCTTTACTGTGAGCACCAGGAAGAAAAAAATATAAGAAATTGCTTTCATTTTGTACTCAAGGCAGCCTCCCCTCCCCTGCAAAAGGGGAATAAAATAAATCCCTTATTGGATTTCCTAGAACATTTGTCCAAATTCTCCGTGGAACAGGAGAGAGAAAATATCCAGAAGGTATGGAAATAGAAGATGAATGTTTATTGTTTGGCTCTGTTTATGTATAAACGAATTTGCTTTGCGTTGGCGTTTCACAGATCTTGTTCGGAGATTTTGTTCAGCTTACATTCTCCTAGAATAATCTTCCTCCCTGATTTTTCTTTTTTTTAATAAAAAAAAATCCTAATTGGAAAGAGGCAGAGAAAAACATTTGCTTTTTCATCTCTGGGTAAAGGACCTCTTCCTTTGCACTCCAAAAATCGGGCTATCCTGGACAGTTATCAATACAGAGCTTTATTTCTCAGAATCCTGCTAAACTGGAACAGGTCTCTCCCTAACGAAGAAAGCAAATTAGGCTCTTCTAATGAGCTGCAGCCAGACTCAAAGACTGGATCAGAGGCCATGGACTGAGCCTAGCGGCAACCTCTTAAGAAATGTCACTGCGCACATCAAAACTCTTTGGCCGAGATCATACACGGAGGAGATGGGATAACTTTATGCTCCCCGAGCAAAAGTTGCACCTCAATGGGTGAAATGCCATGTTTGCACCCAAATTTCCACGCACATTTGCACTGGCCATGCATATCTGCTGATGCAAATGTGTACCATGTGTTGCACAACTTCTTGCACAGTTAGCAATGCGCCGGCACAATGATACTCCATGAGCAACTCTGCTGCCAAAAGCTGGCACTAAATAAAGACGTTCCATGTTGGGCAAATACGTCCAACGGCATCTTGTCGGGGAACCTGCAAGTGCAGAAGGCTCCAAAAGGATTCCAGCCCTTCTTTTTGGCATCTTTAACCTTCTTGAGGTCCTCCACAATTTCACCTCAGCCACTGACAAGCAGAAACCTCCAAGGCTCTTGCTAGTCACAGAATTTTCAATGAAAATTCCCCATTTTACCAGTTCTGACACTTGTTGCAAGACAAAGTGCATTGGCAAGGGTTATGGTGAATATACAGCTTTAAAACAAATGTGGGCCTAAAACCCAGAAGCACCTCCATTTGTAAGAAGCGTAACAAAATTTGATACAAATGGAATAAATATTTCTATGAGATGGTGAATCCAAGAGCCCAACGGAAGAATTCTGAAAGTATCAAAGTTGACCACAAGGGCTACAGCATCTAATGATGTCTAAAGAACTTCCACAACTGCCCAACTGATGAAAAGCAAACAGAAAAAACACGTCCTTCATTGAACTTAAGCTCTCTTCATTTTCCATAGTAGCCAATTTCCAAGGTGAGTGCTGTAATATTAGAGAGGAAGTTCCCATGCAAAGGAAAGTCTGCCTTGAGATACTGTAAATGATGCTCTTTTTTTCTTCATTTTAATATAAGTTGTACTATAAGAAATAAAGCTGTCAGGCATAACCAGTGTCCATATAAGTTGAGTATCGTGGTATCAGGAATAGTCTATTTGAATTTGTTACGGTCAAGGCCAGTATGGCACACTGAACTCAATGGTGAAACTGTGCAAATAGCATAGATGTGAATTCTTGCATTACAGGGGGTTGGACTACATGGCCTTTGCAGCCCCTTTGCTCTAAGATCCTACGATTCTACCTCTAGCTTGAGCAAATGAATGCTTTTGGGTCTGGATTCAGGACCTAGGCAAGCAAATTGGATGAATTCTGCACAAAAACCAAGCGAAAGAAACCTCTTCCCTCATTCCTAGACTTGAGGTCTTTTAATTCAACCTCGTCCAACACTCACAGGGTGGAGGTGGGAGTTCTCACTAAAGCAGAAATGTACTGTTTTCTGTATTTTTCAAAGAAGGAGTGGCGTTAAGTCTCTACAGCCCAAAAAGGAGGAAGGGAGGAAGGAAAAAGAAAGGAATGTGGCAGAGCTGTTAAGACTCACTACTTTTTTATTTATTTATTTTGTTATTTTTTATGTAATTATTTATTTGTATCCCGCCTCTCCATATGGATTGAGGCGGCGAACAACTTCCAAATAGCATGTATTTCGAAACATTTCTATACATTTCTATACTTTTTACTTTAGCATGAGCAGTGGTGGATATAAACCCAATTCTGCAGATGCAATACAGAGTGAGATTAAAGCCTCAGGTTAGAAAGCATATTTACACAGTTGCAGGAGTTGGACTGAATGTAATAAGATCCAGAAAGATGCAAATTGCATCCCTTGCCCTAAATTTTCAGTGGGCTGGGTGAGGAGATACAGATCTTTACAGTGGTTGTGTGCAAGTGTTGGAAGGCAATAAATCCACTTGCCAAAAGTCAGCTTCCTGGGGTGCAAAACTCTGAGAAGATTCACTTTGTTATTTGGGCCGTGGGGAGGACGCTTGTATTAATACTCGCCATGAACCCATGGTCTCTGTTCATCCCTCTGCTAACGGATTGGAATTTGTAGATAAAATTCAGTCCAGCTGTCTCTCCTTCCAGTTTTCCTTTGTAATTCCCTCACTTTTTTTCCCCTATAGGACTCTCAATCAACCTTTTCTACTTAGGCTTTCATCTGGAGAGCAATGCATATTCATCATTCTGAGGACAACCTGTGCCTGTTTGCAGCATGGGAGAAATTACTTTAATGCCAGATTTCTCCTTTCTGTCTCTTTCTGAGCCACTTATATTAAGTGGAACGTTCTAAGGAAGGAGGAATTATAATAAGGAGTGATCCAGGACAATATTCAATCTCTCTCAAACAGATGAGACAACCAGATCACCCTATTCTTATATGTTGCTCTTTGCAGCAAAACAGCGTCAGCGTAAGAGACTCCTTTACCGTTTAAGAAGAGGATGCTTGAGTGGAGAGTGTATTTTTGTGGGGGGTTATTTTATATAGATTTCTAAGTTTATGCTTGACCTTTGTTTCTTTAGTAAAATGTTTCCATAGCTCCCTACATGTAAAAGATCTCAACACAGCATAAAAAACAGCCTGAACATTATAGGTCCTAAACAACATTTTGAATGGTGCCTGGAAATGAACCAGTAGCCAGTGAAGCTGATTCAACAGGAGAGTTGCAAGAATTATAGAGCTGGAAGGACCACAAAGACCATCCAGTCCAGCCCCCTTCTGCCACGTAGGAAGACACACCCCACAGATGGCCATCCAGTCTTTGCTTAAAAACCTCCAAAGGAGGAGACTCCTCCGCTGCCAAACAGTTCCTACTTTCTAGAAATTCTTCCTAACGCTTAGATGGAATCTCTTTTCCTGAAGCTCAAAGCCATTGCTCTGTGTCCTAGACTCTGGAGCAGCAGAAAACAAGCTTGCCCCATCTTCCACATGACTTCCTATGTTGGTTTCTCCAGGCTAAACATCCCCAGCTCTCTAAGCTGCTCCTCAGAGTGCTTCATGGTTGCCAGGCCTTGTTAAAGTAACTTTAACCAGCTGAGTTCTGCTTCTGTCCAATGCTGTTGCTCTAAAGCAACTATACCATTTTGAAGTTGCTCCATCTTCCATATGACATACTTTCAAATGCTTAAACATGGCTAAGCTTCCCTTCTCCAGGCTAAACACCCCCAGCTCCCTGAGCCGCTCCTCCGAGGGCTTTGTGGTTTCCAGACCTTCCACCATTTCGGTTGCCCTCCTCTGGACACCTTCCAGCTTGTCCATATCCTTTTGGAGGATTCCTGCAACCAGCCCCAGGTCACCAGCCTGGACACAGCATTTTGGACGCGTTGCAGTTTCCAAAGGCAGCCCCGTGTAGAGAGCTGAAGTTATCCAAGTGGGATTTCAGCAAGGCACGTGTCACCGTAGCCAGATCTGACATCTCTAGGAACATCTGGAATTGTCCCAATGCACTGCCTCCAAGGGAGTATAGTCTGCAGCATTGAGGTTTTCCCACCATGACTCGGTTACGCCACTAACATCTGCCTTAAACACTTTTTAATGTAATAAAGGGACTGTTTATAAACTCAGCCGAGTGGCATGCATCTTGTCTTCCCATTAAACAAGTCAGCTCTTCGCCTTTCAACTCCCCGGTTATTTCTACTTTGAATGCATTAGAGAAAGAGGGGAAAATAGGCTGGGATGCCCAGAGAGGGAAGGGGTCCTCTGCTTTGCTTGGAATGGCAGAAGCTTTTTCAATTTACTTTGATGAGAAGATGTACGTTTTCCATTACAATTTTCAGGCCCATTAGTCGAGTGGCAACGACACGCATGCCAATTTTCCAAGCCTCCTTCTAATTACATGTCAGGCCCAATTATGTTCTTGGGAAAAGGGGGGGGGGAAACAGTTTTGCACACAATCCTCTGAAGAGATTTCTAGGTCAAGAAAGTCAAGGAAGAAAACAGGGTTATAGTTAAATATTAAATAGTTGAATATAGTTGAATATTAAGGCAGGGTTATAGCTGAATATTAAGAAGAGAAAAAATAATAGTGGTCAAGGATGATTTACCCAACTTTAAAGCAGACTGCAAAGATATTGAATACCATGCCTCAGTCATTAATGAGAATGGGAACTGCATTCAAGAAATGAGAAGAACATTAGGACTTGGAAGGGCAGCTATGGAGGAACAAGACCAGATCCTGAGATACGAAGACATATCATTGAATACTAAAGTCAGAATTGTACCTCCAGTCTCTATGCATGATTGTGAAAGTCAGACAGTAAAGAAGATAGGAAGAGAATCACCTCCCAGTGAAATTTTCCTCCCTTCTCCAAATGTCTTGCAGTTGAGCATTTAGAAATCCAATTAAAGCACCCAACGGACATGGTAGAAACATTCAAAGACATAGCAAGGCTGGTCTGTCTCATCATAAAAAAAGATATCAAGGGACTCGCTAACACCTTTGAGTCTAACGAAGAAAAAGGAATTTCTAATGTCAGCCTTCATAACCTCCTGTCCAGAAACTAGAAATTTCTAGCGAGAAATTGTTTTTTATCAGTCTCAAAAGTGCTAGAGGATTCCTCTATAATTTTTTTATGGAAGTATTTTACATGTGCAAAGAAGCCTTTTCATGCATGTAGACTTTGGCCATTTCTGCACTAGACTGTTATGGTGTGATTATTCCACTTTCAACATCCTATGGAATCCTGGGGTTTGCCGTTTCGGGAGCAGCCAGCTGCAAACCCCAGGATTCCATAGGATGTTGAAAGTAGAATCATAGCGCTATAACAATCTAGTGCAGAAATGGCCTTTGTCAACTGCAGGACTCACCTTCAATGCATCTGGAGATCTTCCGCAGCACCAACACAGGTTCCTCAGCTTCTGCCGATACCGCACAAGTTTCTCAGTGCTTCACACAGAAAAGCAAATTTGGTAATCTTGGCTTTCTTGAAGTAACGTATGTGAAGGAATTCCAAGCAGACAATTTCTTTGCAAATCTGTAAAGCAATGAGATTAGGCTTTCATCAAGAGTTCAGATCATTAGAGCAGAATGACAATAAGCATTTACTTCTTCGCCCCTGTTTAGTTTACCCAACTGTTTTGCATGTGGAAGTAATTGATTTGCTTTTATTTTGGAGGGTTAACAACATACTTTCTAAAATGCATTAGCCAGGGGTTATTTTTTATCATTACCCAAGGAAACTCTTTTTATGCACAGAAACCTTTTCGATCATGACTGATGCCCAAACTCTTCTTCTTCTTCCTCCCACTCATATCTGTCTCTGCTTTTCCCTGGTTAGAATTGTCTCACTACAACCCTCATTGGAAAAGACAATAAGGCTTGGTAAGGTGGAATGCAGCTGGAAAAGAGGAGGAAAAGAAGGTCCCTCATCTATAGGGTCGCCGTAAATCAAAGTCAACATGATGGCCAATAACAATAATAGGACAACCCGATGGGTGGGCCAAGCAAATGAAGCCATGGAGAGCCCGGCATGAGGAGGCACAGGAAATCTCCCTCTACAAGAGGCCATCCCTGACTCTCTCCGCTGGAGGACTGTAGCCAATATTTCCACTTCAAGAGGGCAGGCAGTGGAATCAGCTTCTGTGCCTCATCTCGAAACAGAAAAAGAAAATAAAGCAAAGCCCTCTCAAGTGAGGTTTGAGAGCTTCAAGGATGAATTTCCCAGCTTGCGGAAGGAAATTGGAACAAGAAGACTATGGATGTTGGATGAATACATTCTTTCTCTCTGCCATGCAATCAGCAACTGGCAAATTGCTACACTGAGAGGTACATGATGAGAGGCTTAGCTGTTTCCGCTTATCACCCACTCTGATTCACTTTGCAGAGGAAGAAAGGGCTCGTAGAAGAGAAGATCTGGCCAGGGGAGGGACTAAACGGGGAGCAGTTGTGCCTCTGTTGGTCACAGGGATGCTCTCGCCACTCACAACAGAAAAGACCACTCCGGTTTGTGACCTACACAGCCACAGCTGGATCTTCCCAGCTGGAATGGGCTGCCATTCTGGGCCTCCCCAAGAATTATCTTCATACCAAATGCTGATCCACACCATTGTTAGACTGCATTGTTAGTAAAGGAAGCAGGTGGTGTTCTGAGAAGTAAGTGCCATGAATCTCATCGCCTCCACAGAAAAGTTTTTGCCAAATCCGCCGCTTTCAGGGCCTTCCAGCCAGAGCCACTGATGTAGGGAAAAGGGCCTTCACTGCAAGTTTAGATGAATCCCCAGACAGACAATTGGATCCTGCCCCGGGGAAAGTAACTGCTGTGGTGCACAGGAAAGTGGTCTCAGGATAAGGACCTTGGAAGGACATCAGTAGTTAGTTGCAGGATGAGGAGCCCAGGAAGAGCCAGACCCAAGGAGCAAGCAAAACACAGATAAAATAAGAGAGAGAAGACCTCTGAGAAGATCAGAAAGGGAACTTCCCATCAGACACCCCTAAATCTCTCTTCACCTCACTGATGCACCTAGATTTCTCTTTTTTGGGAAGGGGCTCCTCTCTACCTCTGAGTCTCTCCCTGCTTACAGTTCTTTTGGGTTTCTTCTCCCATCTCTGGAAGCCCAGAAAGACACTCTTTCAGCCTCAGATTGTGACCCAATGGGTCCCCATGCCTGCGTAGAGAATCAAACCCTGGTCTTCAGAATTGTAGCCCAACACTCAAATACAGTCTGTACTAGCAGCCCCAGTCAAGGTTTACAGAAGCTTACCCATCACTTACTGTTCTTGTCTTAGCAGCCCAGGTCAGCCACAAATTCAGAGCATCAGTTCAAGGGAGGATCCAGCAGCATAGTCAGCACACAAAACAAGGGTCATGGTTTTCCAAGGACACAAACTGAGGCTCAAAAGAAGAGCATGTTGCTTCCACCCAGAATAGCAGCAAAAGACTGCACCTGGCCCTGCCTCTGGTCTTTATTGGCCAGCAGCCTCCCCAGCTGTTTGCCTGATTAATGAGGCTTCCCTATATAAGGGCTCTGAGGCCACTGAGTTGTTTTTTTCTTGTCTCAACTGGGCTGCAGGAAGTGTTGTCCTGTTCATGGCTTTGTCTATTGGGAGAGATCCTGCCTGTGTTTGCACTTGGGTCCTGGGCTGGGGCACAATTAAACCAAGACAAAACACTGGTTTCCCCCACTCTGCTATGCCCATTTTTCCCCTTAAACCTCACTCTCAAAAAGGCAACTTCTGGCTGCTATTTTGGAAAAGAATCCTAAGAAAGAATAGGGGTCTGGGGGTGTTTTCACACACTGAGGGGCTGTCGGTGCAGTTTTTTGGGGCAAAACAACACCTGCCATTTGAGCTACATATATATATATATATATATAGGATTGGGGGATAGGAAGAAAGGTAGAGGGCTTTGTGAGATTGGCAGAGGCTTCAGAGGTCTGGCCTGGGGGCTGCATGAGGCCACAATTCCCTTCCCTGCTCTACACCAGATGTAGGACACAGGGTCCTTCATGAGGAATGCAAGCACAATTTGTCACCGTGGAGCAGACAACACGGTAGCTATTTTCCTGCTTTGGTTGGATGTTATCTGAGTCAGCTCAGGGCTTTTAAAACATTCCCCTGCATTTGATCTGCCGCTTAATGGCAGTGGCACAAGCCCTCCAAATGAGTCAGTTTATTCATTAGCTAATTTATTTACATGTGAATCTGTCTGTCAGGGAAAGCAAAAGGCAGAAATTTGCAGAGCGTCAGGAGTGTGTTTGGATTCTGGCTGCAAAATATTCATCTGTTTGAGAAGCAAGCGATTAATGGGTGCTAATTGGAGTCTTCCAGCAAGGTCACTGTGTTGCTAGGAGAGGTGTTTGGCTCTGTGCCGAAGTGCCACCCTGCTTAAGGCAAAGCTGCCGGTGGTGCAAACGTGGCATCTTCTGAAAGCCACTGGCCCAGCGTTGCCACTCATCAGCCCCTCTGGCAGAGACGGAGGTGCAGCCCCCAAAGGCAAATACATGCATTTAGATGCTGGAGAAGAGGTTCTCCCTTTATCTCTTTTATCAGAATTTAAGTGACATTTACCCACCTGCAACAGGGTCAGTATCATTAAGGCTGTCAGGGACAGGTGGGTGAGATCTTGTTGGAGGCTGTTGTAAAACAGCTTTTCTGTCTTGGGAGATAGCTTTTATTTCACTTCCAGCATCTGTCTGTCCAACCAGAGATGAATCTAAGTGGTTCCTATTAATTGCCAACAAAGTTTTTCCTATCCAATGAAATGTTACCGGCTGGCTAGACAAAGATGCTGAGCAACCAATCACCTACGAGTGTCACTAGCCACCGTTACTGGCCACTGTTATTCTGGCTACCTGCCATCAGATGGTTGTAGGGTGTACGGTTCATCAGGATTAAGCGCAATTGTATCAAGTCAGAACACCTTTGGCTTTCCCATTGTTTTGACTCATGTCTAGACTCTCCTTGCTTTATATGATATCTGCATTTTTTTCCTTATTTTTTGAGATAATGGTTTGGTTTTTGGTTTGGGTTTATTTTATTTATTGGGTGTCTGCTTGCCAGCTTCTTTCTCTCATTATTAATCGAGACGTGGGGCAAAGAACTCAGCAGACTAAATTCTCAAGCACGCACAACCATCCTCTGTCTGCGGCGGAGACGTGTGACATCCCTCCATTACGCAAGCGGTCCCCCAGCTCCCCTTACAGAGTTGGTCTGTTTGTTGTACCGTAATGAGAAGTGAAGGTTTAACTCTGCCTTTGAAATGTCACCTGTTATTTGCTCTTGCCGGGACACCAGCAGATGGGCTAAAAAGACAGCTTGAGACCTGCGTCTTGGTGAATAAATTGGCATTTGGAGAGGTGTTGTCACTCTATAAACTGTGACTGTTTGTGTTCCAAAAGAGCAAGTCCTCTTGAAGGACCCTGGTAAAGATATCTGTTCTCCACATTCTTCTTGAGTATCCTTTTCAATTCAAAGACTAGGATACAATGAATTTTCCATGTTTCATACATAGAATCAGTTGCAACTGCCCTGCGTGTGCCAGAAATTTTTTCCAGGACAATATACTCTGATGCTATTGGATTCCATTTAGCATCTTCATGGTGCTCTCTCTGGCCAGAATCTTATGCCTTATGCCTTCTTCTTCTTGGAAAAGACAACCTGAAAGATTTCTTTTCCCCCTTGAAACATGAAGAGTTTCACTGCAGCTGGCGGAGTGTCTTGGATTGGCTGACTAATCTCCGATCTTCAAGCATCGGCAGGAAAGGAACACGGCTGAACCCAGATGGTTGAGCAGTCAGCTCTAAGTTTGGTTGGGAAACTTTCCAGAAGTGGTTTGCTTTGGAAGAAGAAGCAGAAAAAGGGGGAAGTTCTCTGAGCAGAGAAGAAGAACCAGAGGGGTATTTTTTCTTTAAATCCCTCTGGGCTTGTCAACACTTTGCATTTGAAGAGTGCCTCGATTTCCACAGCTGTTCCAGAGACAATGAGGAGCACGAGATGCCTGTTCAATTTCCACACAGACAATGGCTCATTACCTAGGTGGAGCTCATTTGGAGACGATGATTCATTATAGCCATCCAGTTGGTATCCTGCCTTTGAGGAATCATTTCCCTTTGCATAAACTTATTGTCTTCCCGCACGTTGCAAACGAAGACCGGCTCCCTTGTTGCAAGAGAAACAAACTCGTCTCTTTATTGCTCTGTTACTTACCCATTCCCTGATCGTCTGGGAACCGCGATATCTGACGGATTGGCTTTTGCTCTGAACCATCTCAGTCCTACAGTCCTTGATTGCATTAACCATGTTTGCAATCGGAGAGTATAATAACATCCAAGGAGTAGAGGAGGAGTGGAAATCTCATGGCCGTCCAGATGGTATCACTGCAATTTTCAGTGGGTCCCTATCCAGCATAGTCAAGGGTGGGAATGGTGGTCCCACATATGGAAAGCTGCACAGTTCTCCTCGCATAGCAAGAAGACAGGAGCCACACACATCTAGAGTCTTAAGGAAATGAGGATGCATTTGAGATTTTCTTGCAAAGCTATAGTGTTGATGCCACTTTAATTGCCATGGCACCATCCTATGGAATCCTGGGATGTGTAGTTTGCTGGACTTTTCTGCTATGGATTGCCAGAGCTGTATTCCAGGGGAGTGGACTAGTGTTCTCTAGCAAAGAACGTGCCAGAATTTGCCAATGTCATCTTATTCAGGATGGAAAGAATTTGATATCTGATTGGTAGTCCCAAATAAAGCAGACCCATGGAATCAGTGAAATCCAGTGTGGTGTTGTGGTTTGAGCATTGGACTATGACTCTGGAGACCAGGGTTCGAATCCTGCCTTGGCCATGGAAATCTACTGGGTTACTTTGGGCAAGTCATGCTTTCCCAGCCTCTGAGGAAAGCAAAATCCCTCTGAACAAATCTTGCCAAGAAAACCCTGTGATAGGGTCACCGTGAGTTGGAAACAACTTGAAGGCACAACAATTGAATAAGTGGGACTTATGTGCTCACTGCAGCCACTGATTCAGTAGATCTAGTATAGCTGGGGCTGGCAATGGGATTGAGGCCTTTAAAGCTGCATATCTGGAAGCAAGCTCTCTGCCTGGTGCATTCTTCTACAGCAAAGGATTTGATGTCTTCTGTCATGTTTCAACTCCCTCCATCTCTCTCTCTCTTTTTATCTCTCTGTGTGTTTACATTTCAGAGATTCATTACAACGGCACTGGGATTCGTTATACAACCCAATTAAAAAGAATGGAAAAAAGAAAGAAAATAACAATGCATGCTATATCCTAGGCACTAAGTTCTACATAAACTCAAGATGGAGAACATCCTCCCTTAAGAGCACAATGCTCATTTTAGGTCAAGATAAAGAGCTGCTAATGATTCATGTTTGGGGTTTGTTGCTTTGTTTTAATTGCTATCTCCAGAAATTTGGGGGTTAAGAGGCAAGGTGCATAAGAAACATGACTGTCACTTTGTTGTTGCATGCCTTTAAGTTGATTCCAACTTCTGTCGACTCTTTCTTTGGGTTTCCTTGGCCAGACGTCTCCCAAGGAGGCTGAGAGAGTGGGGCTTGCCCAAGGTCACTTGGTGGATTTCCATGGCCGAGCAGTAATTTAAACCCTGGTCTCCTGGATTGCACAACACAGCCGCTCTTGTTATGAGCTTTCCAATTGAGTACTTAATCCTTTCCTAGGATTTTCCAGGCAATAGAAGGTTTGCCTTCCTCTGGCGCTGAGAGAGAGTGTGAGATGCCCTCGATCAGCCAATTTCCGTGGCTGAGCAGGGATTTGAACCCTGGACCTCCCAGAGTCCTAATTCAACATTCAAACCACTACACCACACTGTCATTTTGACAATGACTATATGGACTTTGCGTTTGGAGAGGGTCATTTCAGGTCACACATTCTAGCCTTGTGTAATTGACAATTTTCACTACCAACAAGAATCCTTTATCCTTTTTTAGCATTTTTATATCGTTATTAAATAATTCTCATTTGGCTTTAAATAAAATAAAATACTGCATTTTTTTAAGTATAACTACAAAGCAAAGAAACAGAAAGGAAAGAGAGAATGTAGAAGAAAAGGGAAAGAGGAGGTACATTGGATAGGAATGTGGGCCAGGCATTCAGATTAATATCAGCTGGCTATATTTGCAAAAGCATTTTCTTTTGAACCTGTCATCTACAAAATATATATTCATGTGGAGGTCATACAGTGAGATCTTCTGACTACTGACTGTTAGATGACTGATTTTTTAAATCTTTCCATCCATGGAGACTTTTGGGTAGGCAGGGTCAAATAAAGCTGACCATTAGTTAAGTTGTACATTGCATGGATATAATTGAGAAGAACCTGCCACGTGCAAAAGATTTCTTCCAACACAAAATATTGTCCCCCTAAAAGGGGTAGACATTACATGCATGCACCCCATCTGTGACACATGGAAGCATTATCTCTATTATCGATGTTTCGTTGATGCAGACAGTGCCTTTCGTACTCTCTGGCCCTTGATCTCCGGCTTTTGCAGATTCCCAAGGAAGTGATGAATCAGAAGCAGTTTACTAACAAGGAAGCAAAAATCTTTATTTGAGAAAACATAGCAGCACATACAGGGATTTCCCACAGTAAAGATGGATCAGGGAGACAGATGTCTTGCCCAGAACAACACCGCTGATGGGATGCGGAGTACAATTTGTAACATACGGGCTTATGGGCACCGAAGAAGACTTAGCCAAAATGACTAACTGCAGGTGTCAAATGTGAAAGGATGCATCTAAGCATCCTCAGCAGAGAGCAGAATACTGTATTGTCACTTTCTCAGCAGAGAATAAAGTGCTATATCTTAACTTCCCCGGCACTACAAGTCCCATACTTTCTTTTATTGCGTCGATTGATTTGGTAATTTGTTGTCTTTCATGAGCAACCCAGCCTAGGAGAAAGGCAAAGTATAAACAAAGCGATGGATGGATTTTGGAATTTCGCTTTGATAATTGGGAAGGGCAGTCCATACTAGAAAAGCAGATGCCATGAACAATGAAACAATGAGCCAAGGTACTCAGTCGATGATAATATCCGATGTTCAATGATCCCTTTAAAGATTTGCCATCCTATGGACATGGGAGGAAGTCATCAGGTGTCTCTCCTTTGACTAGATGGAAAAAGTTACCCAGTCCAATAAAGGATGCTTAACTAAATTATACAAATGGATGGTAGAGGAAACCTCTGGTAGAGGTCTTAATGATAGGGCTGGTTGGGAAATAGAACTGCAAAGGGAGAATCTGAAAGAATGAGAAGATGGAGCTTACCTTTCTTTAAATCAAGATCTGTTTTTATAAAAGAAAGCTTATTAAAAGAGTGCAAAAATGGCACTCTTGGCCATTTAATTAGCAAGGACTTGCAAAGAAAACCTCACCTCAGTGCTGGAGAGGTTGCAATAGTTGTTGTGTGCCTTCAAGTTGTTTCTGACTTTTGGTGGCCCTATCCTGGGGTTTTCTGGGGCTGAGAATGTGTGATGCGCCCAATGGGTTTCCATGGCCAAGCGGGAACCAGACCCCAGTCTACAGGGTCGTAGTCCATGGCTCAGACTACAAAACCACACTGGCTCTCTTGTAACAGTACAGGGACCTATTTACACATGTGGTTGAAGTGCCCAAAGGTGAATTGTTATTTGTTTATGATAATTGACATAATATCCAAAATTACAAAAGATAAAATTCTGTCCTAGGCTTTTTTCTCGTTCCTTATTCTAAGCTGAAAACAAACAGTGGGACCATGGGGAAACAGTGGGACCATGGGGAAACAGTGGGACCATGGGGAAACAGAATGGAAATTGCCAAGAATTGGGAAACGGGGGAGCTCACATTAAAAAATTGGTGATGAAAAATATGGGACGTGTGGTTCAAGGAAAGGCTTGCAGATAATATGGGAAAAATCAAAGGGGCAAGTAGGTCATTTATGAGAAATGGCTCCCCGTCCCTGAATATGTCAGTGATCATTCAGAACACTTGAAACCCCCCTCACAACATGCAGGTTTGTGGAATGACATATTATGCGAAGATCCAGCTGTGACTCAATTAAAATAATGCACACTTGTAATTTGAATGCCTTTCTTTTCTTCTTAATTGCATCCATGAATTGTTGTCTAGCAATTTGGCTGGTGAATGTTGAGGTTGATTGCTACCGGATAAGCTTACGACTGCGTCAAAACGTTGGTTATTTGCATCCACGTTTAACATTTGGATTAAATAAATTTAAAAAGTTAATTTGTGGGGAAAGATGGAAACCAGGGCTCTTCCTGCTTTCCCCTCCCCGGCATCACTATTTTTCAAATTAAAAATCAATTTTCACAAAAATTCAATGCAGTGCTAGCAGCTTGGGTGCTATGCTTGGCTTTAATACATCGTAACAGCAAAATCAATTGTATTTTCACTACCAATACATTTGAGGTTTCATTCCAAGCATGCTGCCAGAGTTGTTTGAACATTTGAAGACTAAATCAGAGAGCAGAAAAACCACCAGAAACCATTTAAGTTTCAAAGGAAGGCTCAACTTTCTTGGGCTCTTTAGAGCAGCAGGCATTGTTCGTGCTGGCTGAGGGTGCGAAAGGAGGGGGTGGTTGTTGCATCTAATTAACGCACGATAGGAGATGGATACATCTTTTAAAATGTTCAAAAATGGTCCACAATGTGGGATTTTTTCCAAAGTGTCTGGAAATCCTGACAAGGATTAGCTAATGACAGAAATGGACTCAAGCCCAAAGGACGTTCAGCTGTCGACATGCTCAGAGGTGAAAGGAAAGTCTGAAGCTGCACAACCCATATTATAGAATCATGGAATATAAGTATGAATCAGGGGGAGGTAGATGCAGTAAAACAAGAAGTAGACTACACAAACCTTGCAACTCCTAGGGTGGAGCACGCTAAAATGAACAGGAATGGGGCATTGTGAGTCAGATAACTGGTCAATTGGCAAGGGGGTGGGCAGGTAAGTCTGCATTTTATCACCCCATCAGGTTAACTTGTGTGCTGAACATACATGTCAAGCAGGATAAGAATTGGAGGAAGAAACTGGAGGAAGGAACATCAGCAATTTAAGATATGCACCACAATGCTAGCAGAAAGTAGCAAAGACCTGGAACGACTACTGAAGAAAGTCAAGAAAGCAACAAGGCAGGTTTACAGAGGAACATTAGGACAACAAAAATAATGACTGCAAATTTTTGATGGAGATGATCAAGGCATTGAAAGATTTTCCATCCCTTGGCTCAGTCTTTAACCAGAAGGGAGACTGCAGTCAAGAAATCAGAAGAAGGCTAGGGCTTGGAAGGGCAGCTATGGAGGAACGAGAGAAGATCCTGGAGATACAATTGAATACCCAAGTTAGGATTGTCCATTCCATTGCATTTCCAATTTATATGTACGGCTCTGAAAGCTGAAGAGTGAAAAGGCTGAAAGGAAGAAAATCAACTCAAAATCAACAGTGAGTGCCATTGCTTTGTCTTCACAATCCCTACGTAGGGAACATGTAAGAAATGTGTGGGAAAATTAGTGATAAATTTCTCAAGCAAGAGGGGAAACAGACCCCCCCCATTAACAGAGGAGGCAACTGACTGGGAAACAGGGACTGGGGGGAGATCAGGCTGGGACTCACTTCAGAGCTAGGAAAATATCGTACTTACATAGCAACACACTGCGTATAGAATTGCAGCCAAATTTTCCACCAAATATCACATCCAATATCTCCCTGGTTTTGTTTGTTTGTTTGAAGAAGGCAGTTTGATTCTTATTCTTTGTGACCGAGCAAACAGCTAATTACAAGAAAGACCAACAGCCTTAATCCGAGGGGGAGAAAAGTGTTTGCTATTAGCAAATCCCGCAAAAGACATTCGTCGTCAAATGAGATGCAATTACCGCCACCACCACCCCAAAAAATCCAAAAAGCTGCATACAGAGATGTGTTCAGCTTTAGGGGATTGGACTCAATCTTCTGTTATTTTCTCGCCCGATAAAACAAACAACGAAACATTCCAAATGGCAGGCAAGAGTTTCACAATCAAAAGAAACAAAGGGGGGGAAATGCCAGCAGAGAATTCATTTTATGTCTATTTCTCTTTTTGCTTTGTTTTTTGGAGGAGGAAAATGTATGTTCTAACAGAAAGTTTGATCGATTGCAGTTAAGTTGTACAAGATATCCTAGAAGGGGGCTCAGCCTATGAGAGACAAAAGCACCGTTTTCTGCTACCACCTACTCATTGTTTTTATTTACCTTCTTTCTAGACACACATCCTATCCTTTTGTAACATGCAATTCCAGAGAGCTTCATGCACCCCTGGGAGCAGGGTTGTGATTAGTGTCAACTCGCATCTCTCCTCCAATGCACAATGCATTTATTGCTATGCATTTTGTTATCTTTCCTGTCTTCTCTTGAGATAATGCTTCTGGTTTTCCTTCCCCCTCCCCGTTTTACCTAGACGGCAATCCTGTGAGGTAGGTCGACATGAAAAGGGGGTCCAAGGCCAACCGGTGAGGGTTTATGCCGTCATGCATGAGATGAACACTCTCAAATGACTTCTGTTGCTTCTTCCAAACGGGGGTCCTGTTGCTGTTAATTGCTGGCAGATAGACTTTGGCTTATGGGGTCTTTCACTTATGAAATTCATGGGGTTGCCATAAAATGGCACCTGTTATCAACAGCCCTGCTTGGGTTTTCCACATTCAAGGCAGCCGTGGCTTTTTTGAAGAAGTCTACCGACCTGTTAAGAGTCCTTCTCCTTTCCTACTGTCTTCTTCTATATCAAGCATTATCATCTTTCTAACGAGTCCTGAGTCTTCTCATTAAATGTCCAAAATATGGCAACCTCAATTTAGCCATCTCAACTTCTAGGGAGCATTAGGCATGATTTGCTTTGTTGCTGCTGCGTTCCTTCAAGTCATTTCTGACTTATGGCGATCCCAAGGTGAACTTATCACTGGATTTTCTTTTTTTACAAGATTTGTTCAGACAGAGTTTGCCTTTGCCTTCCTCTGGGGCTGAGAGAATGTGGCTTGCACCCATTGGGTTCCTATGGCAGAGGTTCAAACCCTGGTATCCAGAGTCCTAGACCCAGCTTCTATTTTAAAAAGCTCCAAAGAAGGAGACTCCACCAAGGCAGCGTATTTCACTGTTGAACTGGTCTTACCCTCAGGAAGTTCTTCCTAATGTTTAGATGAAATCTGTTTTCCTGTAGGTTGAATCCATTGCTCCATGTTCTAGTCCCTGGAGCAACAGAAAACAAGCTTGCTCCATCTTCCACAGAAACTGCAATGGATCCCCCCAAAGTCCATTGTCTCTGACATTTGTGGGATGTGATGTTGGGATTAGGACCAGGTTAGTTCATGCTGGAATTCAGAAAGATCTCCAACATCTCTCTCTAGAGCCTTCAGATTGCCCTGCAGGAATGACTCCCTAATTGAAATGATTTCCCAACCCACGTCTTGAGAGGAAAGAGCTGTACAAAATAGAGTATCATTTCCAAGATGTGCAGCTGTTTTTCTCCAACATTCCTAAATAAAGCTTTGAAACCTCTAAGCCTAATTACTTGATCCTGGAGCTACCCTCTCCATCCTGAGTTTCTCCCGTGGGTATTTATAGGGAGACCCAGTTCTTCTGGTATCAAAGCCCATGCTGTTTAGGGCTACAGATGATGCCAGGTTGATGCAGATTACATCCTCTGGTACTTCAGCAATTCTAGATCCATCTAGCCATCTCCTAAATCACAGCTGTGTTGTGAAACAGAAATGCATCTTCAAATGAAGATGCTGCATTAGTTGTCTCTCGGATGGTGCTTGCTGACCCAATCCATTTGTCACTCAGAAATTGTGAGCGCGGACTGCCATGCGACATCAACACACAGACACCAGAACCGTATAATGGGGCTGGAAAATTAACACACCCCTGCAAAGTTTGGATATATTCCTCAAAGCCTTGTTGATCCAGAGCTCTGTGCCTTGTCATTTTGCTCTCCTGAGGTGTTCCCCAGCTGTCATAAATCAAGGCTTAAAAGTGCTTAAAAGTCTGATGGGCTTCCAAAAGAAAAGGTATTGATTAAAGAATGTTTAAGAGAAAGAGAAGTGAGATTAGTATTAAACCAGGAGGCAAACGAGGCTTTCAAAACAGAAGTTCGTGTGAGATCTGTATTTGAACTGTCCTGATGGCTGCTCTAACCACTAGATGGCCTCCTCAAACCTCTTCCTCTCCAGGTGTGTAGGACTACAGCTCCCATTATCCCCAGTTGGCATGGCCAGTGCATTTCTTTGAGATGCAGTGTGCTCTTTGCTATGCCACACCTCTATGTCACAACAGACTGGATACCTGAAAGGTCTTGGATGGGACCTGAATGGTTCCCATTCATTTGGATGGAGAAAGCAAAGAGGCTGTAGATCACCGAGGAGGGAGGAGGACCAACCCTGATCCATCCAACTGACTGGGCATCTCAGAGTCCTCTGACCATACACCTTGCCTTTCCCATATAAGTGAATGGCTTCCATTCATGTCCACAAAGAAATATACAGTGGCAGTGGAGATGGCCAAGTTCCAAAGCCCCTTCAAAGGAGGGGAGGAACGCCGATGGAGACACCTTCTGTCCTCTTCTCAGAGGAACGCAACGTCAGCATGTGGAGTCCACGTTATTGAGCTGCTGAATCTGCTTTGGGTTCCAGTCTGAATATTAACTGGGCTCTGCTGGGTTCTATGGTCAAAGTAAGTGGAGCATCTTGCACAGATCCTTTTTAAAGCTTGGACTTCTACTCAGAACTCATGGTGAGGCTTCCAGAAATAGCAGTTTTTCTATCTAACCACTAAAAAATGAGGCAAAGGGGACCAGGGTGCAAAAGCCCCCCAGTGGCCACATGTGGCCTGTGAGTCGCATGATTCCAACACTGTTCTACAAGGAAGGGTGAAATTTCCTTTTTTAAATTCTAAGTCAGGATTGATCTTGGAAACTAAGCAGGGTCAGGCCTGCTTAGTACTTGGATGGGAGGTCACCAAGGAATACCAGCTGTTGCAGTCTCTGTTTCAGAGGAAGGAACTGGCTAAACTACCCCTGAGGATTCTTTGCCAAAGAAAACCTTATAGAATTCATAGCATCGCCATAAGTTGACGGGGCAAAATGTCCTCTGAGAAACTTTGGTTTGTGCCATAATTCAGCCCCCAGCAGGGTCCCCGCAGTGTGTAAATCTCTTCCCCCACCTCTGCCAAGACCCCTTCCCCGTCCTAATGACAGGCTATTTCAAACCCATAGTTCAGCTCTCCCGAGTCCCTGCTCTCCTCTCCGTCTGCTCTGCTTCTTGCCACATGCTTAATATGCGGCCGGCATACCGCGCACCGCAAGCATGGCTGACCCACTTAAATAAGTGTCACTTTCAAACACAGCTCAGTCTTAAAAAGGCGCGGGGAGGGAGAGAAGGAGAGCAGCGTGCCAGGTTGCCTCGGGAAAGAGCAGCCTTCACCTTCCAGGTAGGATTCTGCCAAACCTTGCCTTAGAAGTGGGAGGGGGCTTCCCCCCCCCCTCATCAAGAGATTTCTAATTTGGTCAGTTTTAATCACAGGAAGATGCGACCCAGCAAATCCAGCCTTGACAAGCTGTGGATCTCTGAAAACAACCTGCATTCCTGAAATCTCTTAGGGCCGACTGTTTGCTCAAGCTGCGGGGATGGAGGAAGAGCTCCAAAAAGAGAAACAAGCAGAATTTTGGAAATAGGAATGTGATGCATCAATCATCTTCTGGTAGGAGAATGCTTGCGGGGAATGAACTCTATTAATCCTGCAGGTAGGACAGGCAAGCATAAAGAAATGCCCCCGTATGTCTCGATTCACACAAGAATGAGCTCTTTGGGACCGGATCAGGGCCATTTCAAGGGTTCTGACCAGGAGGAAAGGAGCCAAGTTCTCCTTTGGAGAATGTAGGAACAGGAGATGTTGATTCACCTCCCCACCGAGGGATCTAACTCACTGGGTGACCTGGGGGGAAGATGTTTCTCCCAGCCTGACACCGTGAGCTACCTCGCAGGGTTGATGTTAGGATAAAGTGAGGAGGAAAACCTTGAGCATCTTGTATGAAAAGTGGTAGTATACATGTCACTAACAAAAATTAGAAAGCCAGCATGATGTAGTGCTTTGAGTGTTGGACTATGCCTCTGGAAGACAGGGGTTCGAATCCCTCCTCAGCCGTGGAAACCCACTGGGAGACCTCAGGCAAGTCACAGACGAAGGCAACGGCAAACTTCTCCTTGAGATATCTGGCCAGGAACACCCAGTGTCACATTTACCTTTAGCTCATCATAAGTTGGAAATTACTTGAAAGCATACCACCACCACCACCTCCATAACCAGTGATAATGAAATCTGAAGTTTTGATGTCCATGTTCCTCCAAAAAGGTAGAAAGGAGGAGATCCTGTGACCACATCAAAAATAATGAAACAAGACAGATATCACTGGGTCAGCAAGGTCCATGGATATGTTTAGCAGGTTCTGCAACGATCATGAGACATGACTGAATCCTGCCAATTCTGGAGCTGTCTAGTGGTTATCTCTGCCTTCACACAGGGCAAGCCATAGCCAACCATGAGTTGGAAGCAGGGTGAAAAGACCCCACACACATGCACAGACCACATCTTTGTGTGTGTCTAGGAAGTCTTCCTTGTGTGTGTCCAGGAAGTCTTCCTTTGAGTCCACCACCACCCAGAAGCCCTGAACATCTAGCCAGGTGAGTCATTTCATCTCTAAAGAGGTTCTGTACTCGGTTTATATCTGTCCCAGATCTCAAAGTGATGGGTCTCAAGAATTCATCCACAGATTAATTTTGGCTAGGAGTATTCACTGATGTTCTTCACTTTCTTTGCACTCTCTTGGTCCTTGGGACCATCCAACCTACTCAACAGGTGCAAATAAACTTTCAACACTAATTCACACTGTCCACTAGGTATGATGGCCCTGCTGGAAAGTTCCTTTGCTGAAGATGGATATGATTCCACTGCAACTGAGGGTGGCACCATAATCCCTGGATCTCCAGATGGAATCCTCCTTGATCTTCACAGCAATCTATTTAATCTTACAGCATAAAAGCAAAGAGGACTGGTATCATCCAGTAGATGTGATATGGAAAAGAGCAAAAAAATCTCAGGATGCTGAGAACAAAGGTGACTTTATTATTGAGTATAGCCCAATGCATTTCATCCTGGAAATATTTTTTATGACCTTCCTCAGAGGATTACGGCTTTAAAATTAGCCTGCAGGGATTCCAAAAGGAGTGTCTCCAAAGCTTATGGACACCGCAGGTTGGTTTTAAAGTTGCAATCCCCTGAGGAAGGCTATAAAAATATTGCCAGGATGAAACGCATTGTACTATTTTGAGTAATAAAATTGTCCTTCTTTTTAACATCCTGACACTTGGACTCTTTTGCACATCAAATCTTGCAGTACAATCTTCAGGCGAGGTGGCAGGATGTTAAGGAAACAACAAAGCTGGCAGAAGTTACTCTGGAAAAGTAATTCTTTACCTTTTAAAATGGAGTCACTGCACCTATTACTGTTTGAAATGGATTTCCATCTCCTTGAAAATTGCAGTTATTCTTTTTTCTTTTTTAAAAAAATAACCTTTACTTGCTGTTTTCTCAGAAGTAACTAAAGCAAAACCTTATTGCAAGACATGGAATTCATTACAATTCATTTCAAGCAGTTATTCATTGACTGTGTGTGTCAATAGCTGCCTTTCCTTTCGCAGAAAAACCCAACACCGTGCAAGCTGGAAAGAGCCAGAGAAGATGTAGAGATTCCATTACTCTCGCCCTGGTGGTTGGCGTAAATGGTGGGCGCCTAAAATATTTATACGGCCAAGCGATGGCACAGGCTGCAAACGGATTACAGGACTCGGGTCTGCCTTATCGAGTCAATAATTGGATGGAATAAACTCCCTTATCTGAGCGGAGCTATGGGTTTGCCTCCCCCTTCCCTTAGCCGTCCCCGCCTCAGGCAAAGATGAGAGATCACACATGGCCACGGGTGGGGGGGGGCTGCATTTAAATTTCCTTCAAAGGGCCGCCAAGCTTTGTCACTGATGCAGATAAGCATCCGGTTGACTTTCAGCCACAGCTTAACAATATTGGAATACGAAGAGGAGGAGATACCCTGTTCTAGAGTAGAGCATGAAAACCCCCACCTGGAGCGAGCAGAAATGCCTTTTTTCTTTTAACACATCACCAGAGCAGCTGTTAGTGTCCAAATTCCACCCTCTCACACTGGGTGGGCAGCATCGACTTCCATCATTATTGCAGTTCTCAAATTCTATCCCTCTACCATGGAAGTGAACAGCCTCTGGTTCTGGTCCCTCCAAATCCCATCCCTCTCATATAGGAGGAAGCAGCCTCTGCTGAATTTCTCGGACCACAAACGGCCCACAACCTGATCTCACACCGCTTTGGGTAAAAAGTCTGCAAGTTCAGATCCTGGTTGGGGCAGAGAGGGAATGAGAGGGTTAAACTCCATGGAATCCTGGAAGAACATTGAGAATTCCTAGCCAGAAAGCTCTGATGCCTCACCAAACTTTGGCAGATAAAGTGGAGTCATGGTGCTAAAATTGTGCAATGCAAGGGTGTGTGTTTGTAGACAGCTAGGCAATTGTGGAAAGACACATTAGCTTCCCAAGAGATCTTGGAAGGTTGCCCCTCCACACTCTATACCTTCTTCCATTATACATACATACATAAGTACATATTTCCTCCCTCTAAAAGACATAGGAGGCATTCTCATCAGATTTTGGGGCTTTCCTAGGTCATTTCAGACTCAGGAGAGGCCCTTTTTTATCAACAAGAAGTGAGTAGACATCAAGTTTGTTAACTTCCTGTTTCAAACAAGGCTTCTTCTGGACATTAATTGGCCCATTTAAAAAAAAAAAAGGAATTCTGGGTTCACAGGGAGTCTCCAAATGTAGTGGAAGCACCTTCCACATCTACAGAGGTCCTTTGGGTGCATGTGGCCAAAAAATGGTGCCTGGAGGACTCCAGGGGCCACAGAAACACCCATGGGCCACACTTTGCCCACTGTGATTTACTGTGCAGTGTATGTGAAAAGTCCCATGGTGGAAAATATACAGGCCTCTTTCGCCGTCCGCTATGTTGTGCATAACCCGGGACTGAGCTCTTTCTCTCGCCCAAGAGCGCTCGTCATTTCTCCGTGTCCTTGTCCTCCAGAGCATCTGGTGTTTCTCCACCCATCAAGTCTATTGATATTCTAGAGGCTTCCTCAGTTCTCGGAGACCAGGCGCACCTGCTGTGTTGACAATCGCTTCCTTGTTGTCCCTCCTTGCTTTTGATCCAAACAAACACTGGGACGAGAAAAATACATATGTATGCTGAAAGCACCAGGCAGCTTTGAACAGAGGGAGAACAGCAGAGCACAAAAGCCATCCCAAATGAAAAGAGATTTGGGTTGCACCGTCAATGGCGTCCTTTGGTAGGCTGGAGCTCTGCATCCTTTGTTCCTTGGTGGAGAAGTACATTTCTGAGCATATTTGGGAAAAAGAAATCTCCTTTGGTGGAGATGATGGGCTCCATCCCAGAGCAACTGGCGAAAATTGGAGGCCCACATGGTCTGACAGAAAAGCCGAGGGGAGCGAAGGACAACTGGCAGCATGAAAGACGTCATAAATGAGGGTGACTCCTCTGAAGCTAGCTTCGCAGGGGCATCTAAACTTGGATGTTAGGCTGAGCAGAGCCTGCTTTCCAAGACTGAGTTG
This sequence comes from Ctenosaura bakeri, assembly GCA_948474755.1. Lineage (NCBI taxonomy): Eukaryota > Metazoa > Chordata > Lepidosauria > Squamata > Iguanidae > Ctenosaura > Ctenosaura bakeri. Next base: position 213,506 of record CAOLHI010000366.1, on the reverse strand, counting down.
TGCTAGAAAAGTTTTATGAGCTGGATCAGTCATCGAATTACCTTTGGCTGGGAGTGTAAGCCTTTGCTAGTCTCTTTCTCAAAGGAAGAAATGAATGATTTGAGTCATTTTCTCACTGCTGCAAAATAAAGTCTTCAGAGACTGCACAAAGTCTATCCCTAGTGCAGGCTGATACTGAGCATCTGTGTGTGCTACTGAACCCCCCCCAAAACATGTGAAAACACACAAAAGCACCCATGGCCACCACAAGGACCCCAGAGCCCAAAACTACCCCCAAGCACCTCTCCTTTTCTTGCAGTTCCTCTCAAAATGGTGACAGGACGTGATGTTGCGCCATTTCCACTCACCATTTTGAGAGGCACTGCAGAAGTAAATTGAGGTATATGGGCTTGCTAAGGAGAAGTGTAGTCCATGGGAGGTCTTGGGGCAATGGACCCCCAGCTGCCATGCAGTAAGCACCAAAGCCCTCTCCTGGCTTTCACTGGTCAGCCCTGGGACCCAGATGCGAACACAGACGGGACCCTCCCTAACAGCCACAACACAGAGACATGAACAGGACAATGCTTCTTGCAGCTGAGCGTAGATGAAAAAGGGAAAGCCCATGAGACTGGGTGTTTATATAAAAACATGCCTTAATTAGGCAAATGTCATACAGCAGCCAAGAAAGCCAATGTGATTCTTGGTTGCATCAATATGGAAGATGCTCTGGAAGATGCTGCTGCCTCCATGGAGTGTGGTGGAGTCTCCTCCTCCTTTGGAGGTTTTTAAGCAGAGGCTGGATGGCCATCTGTCCAAGGGAGGGCTTTGAGGTGGGTTCCTGCATGGCAGAAGGGGGTTGGACTGGGTGGCCCCTGGGATCTCCTTCAACTCTATGATTCTAGGGGAGGCTGTCAGCCCATAAATGCAGGGGATGTGATGGGGAGAAAACTGTTGCAGAAAACTGGTATCTCTGGCAGAAGCAACACATCCTTTGTTTGGCTCCCCGACTCGTGTTCCTGGAAACCTTGACCCTCACCTTGTGTGCCAACTACACTGCTGGATACACCTTTGGGCTGACACTCAGAGCTTATTGCAGACTCAGACTGCTGAAACAACAAATGGTAACTGGCTGACAAACTGTTGTGAAGCTTGTCTGTGGCTGCTGTTAAAGACTCTCTTGAAGAGCTGTGAGCCTTGGCTGGTTGCCGTCACAGGACACCTGGTGGCCTCGGCACATTGGGAATCGTTCCCTAGAGTGCTGATTGTTCACATCCACATGTTCTCATCTTGTCTTGCGTTCCTCTCTTTCTCCCACCTCCCACCCACTGACCTATAAATGTACTCCAGGAACAAGACTGCACACGAACGACTTTCCCACAACTTACAGCTGTGTCGACTCTTTCAAAGAACAGGTAAAGGCAGTTCTAAATATAGCTCCTCATGTGGCTGGGTACTGAGCTGAGAGGTTAAAAGAAATATTTTCCACCGCTGCCGCCACCCATTTGGAGATTAAGGAAGGGCACCCACAATTAAAGGACAGGCAGCAGCCTCTGCCATCCAGTGGCGTTTGCTGCATGCCAACTTTTCCCGTTCTGAATTGTCCAAGGACTTTGCTTCTTTCCATAACAAGGTCCACGGGTCCCCCTTTGCAGCAATTAAAAGCTTTAGCCCAGTCTCCATTCCGTGCGTGCTGGAAAGCACCTCATTTGCATTAAAGAAGATGACATTGTGAGCAATTACCAAGGGTGGTCAGTGTGTACGGTGATGTTCGTGCACCCAGGGATGGATGACGTGAATCACGTTATCAGTGGACACAATCTTACATTGGAATTCCTGCTTTTTAAAACTACTGACTTTATATTCCATCTCAGTATTAGCTTGATCCACTTCTAGGCATATTTACACCTGAAGAAAAAAGGAAATCTTGCCCTGTGTCCTTAGGCAATGTTTAAGAACAACCTTTACCTAGAGACATTTAAGAAATCATCCCTCTGTCTCTTTCTCTCTCTCCCTCTTTTGCATTCTTGTACAAACTGTAACCTAACCCAGACTTTGCAAACGAATGTGCAAATTACATGCTGCTTGTCACTCTCTTTCACACTTTCCAAATGTGCAAGAAAGTATCGACACAGATTGAGATTCTACATCATGGCCTAGCTTGTGTAACTTTACAAATCCTTAGCTATGTTGCAGAGGTGCAACAAAGCCTTGCTAGTGAATTGTACACACACAATTGTACACACTTCTGGTGCCCACTGGCTTTGGGGTATCAGCCACTCCATATGTAGGAATCTCACAGCAACTCCGGGGCAAATGCAAACTTTGCAAAACTGCTCACAAAGATGTTGGTACTGAATTCCAGCCACACTTTTTTAAAAAAATGCCTATTTAGAGAAATGTCAAGTAGGAGTCAGTCATTTGAGGAGAGAAGTATCTCCTTTAAAATGTGTTCCTTCAGTCTGTATTTTTCTATGCAAAATTAGGGGCAGAATTGCAAACTGGCATACAAATGGGACAAAACAGAATTATGAATAAGCTCCACATGTGAGAGTGGTGTATACTGGTTTCATGCAACTTTCCATTCTGCCTTTAGTAGGGATGTTTTTCATGTTCCCTTCATAACCAGGTACTACTAACTCCTTCCTCACAAATGTGGAAATCACGGCCTCCAGGTATCCTGATTTGGCAGGGACAATCCCGATTAATTGTCTGTCCACCCCATTTTTCCAGATATTCTACAAATGTCCCATTTCCCCCCACCCCTTCCCATTTCCACCCTTTGTCCTCAGCTGGCTTCACTTGCTGCAAACTGAATTCAAAGTAGTTTGGACTCAACTTAGCAGCGCGGAGAGGAGAAAAGGAGGGGGAATCTCGCCCTTCCCAGGAGGCGCAGGCAAAAGCAAACTTCCACAGTCTCTCCTACCTTGCCTGTTCTTCCTCATTCATCACTTCTGCCATCTTGATCACACTCCCAGTTTTTAGCTGTGAAATGTTGGAAGATACAGGAACATGGGGTGTTTCCCTGCCTGAAAAGAAAGAAAACCCAGTTGTACAACCTTTTCACGTTGGTCACACATACAACAGCACCTGGACAAGAGAGGAGAAGGAGGATGGACAAGAGAGCGGTAGGAACATTTTGCTATCTCTTCCATCTTTTAGTGTTTGACTTTTCCCATAGATGGCAAAAATTCACCTCCGTAGAATGACAAGGAGAGGTACACTTTTGTGCAAACTGTCCCCACTCTCTGGTTATCACATCCTGTATGACCACCCTAATTTCTACTTTTTGATCATGCAGGAGTGGGATGTTGAAGATGGGTGGCAGTGAGATCATTTTCTGGATATCAATAGTGAAATAGATCCCCCTCCTACACACACACACTTTGTGGGCCTTTGGTTTTCATTTGAGAGTCCAAGAGGAATATGCGCTCTGATCTCTCAAGCAAGGAGATTAATCTCTTTCCCACATTATTGAATTGCTCGGTCCTGGAACTCTTGCTTGGCGTTGGAACAACGCACAAGCAGAAGAAACCTCATGCTGCTGGTTTCAATATCCCTTCGTTCAGGGCAACTGGTTATATGGGCTTTTTATGCCCAAACCTTGGCAACTTCTGCCGCTTAGGCAGGTCCCGGGCACTTCATGTTCTGTTCCTAGGACACAGACTTTTGACCAACCTAATGGCCACGCTAATTTGCTGGCAAGGAACCCAAATGCAGATTCTCCAAAACTTGATGCTTCTATCCAATGATATTCAAAAACTTTTATACATGTGTGTACGCCTTTTGACTTATGGGAACCTCATGAACATCTTAGACTAAGTATACCAAGAGGTGGTTTGGCCAGTTCCTTGCTCTGAAATACACCCTACAGCACCTGGTATTTGTTGGCAGTCTCCCATCCAAGGACTAACCAGGCCTGATCCTACTTAGCTTCTAAGCTAGTGGATTGGGTGCTTTTGGGCGATTTAGGCCTCCAACGGCCAGTGGTTTGTTTTCATTTGTGACATACGTCTCAAAAAATTTCCCCTCTTAAAACCACACAGAAAGTAGCCATTATCCTGGGGCTATTGCTATGGATATTTTACATTTTTTTCCCCTGAATTCTGGAATGCAAAAAATTGCCCTACTCTTATGCTAGAAGTAGAACAAGGGTGTCAGAACCTATCATCACCATCATCACCATCATCGCTTTCACTTATATGTTTTGACAGAGTATTGTTTTAGGTTTTTATGATTTTATATGGTTTTAATTGTTTTTAAATGTCTTGCTATTTTGTTGATGGACGCCGCCTTGGGTCCCATGCCAGGAGAAAGGCAGCATACAAATATAATGAATGAATAAGAAGGGAGTTTTAAAGTCTTGGGGCAGGCACCCAAAAGGCCTTCCCCCGTGTTCCCACCAAGCATATCTGGAACGTGGTGGGACACAGAAGTTCCTGTCCTGCCCATCTCAGGGTCTCAAGCAGAGATACAGATAGCCTGGCCTTAAGGCATCAATGTTTATCTTTCGTTGGCTGGTGTCTTCTATCTCCATGGGGTAGTAAACCCACTTGGGCATGTGGTAGAGACTGTAAATTTGCTATCCAAGTGGCTGAACGCCATTGAAGGGGCAGCTCCTTTCCTGGTAATTCCAGGAGAAGTTAGAAGATCGAGCTGACGAACCAAGGATCCAGCTTTCTTGAAAGAAATGCATTTATGTCCCATGCTGTAATGGACCAGAATCTGAACAGAAAGGGAGCCCTGAGTTCTAATGTAGACGGCGCTGGGTCACCTTACAGTGTGCATGAACTGGGGTAACTTTCCACATAAATTGCATTCCTGACCAGGTCTTTGCATTATTCTCCTTCCAGTCTCCTTGCTATCAGAAGTCCTTTAACCTTTATTTGTCAGGAAGGAAGCGACGTTGGGACTAATTACAGCCATGTCAGCTTATTTTTTTTCTGGAGGAAATGTTCCTGAAACCAAGGCACACAATTAAAAAAAAAAATTGAAACCTTTTCATAAGTTAGGCCAAGTGAAGCCACCTTAGTGCAACCTTCCCTTTCTTTCTTTCCCAGGAAAGTCCAGCACCTTGGATAACTCTTTTAAACTTCAGTTAAAATCCTGGAGTGGATTCATCGCCCTCCTGACATGGAAGACCGCAGCTGCCAAGGCATTTATCTCTTTAAATTCTTCATGGCCCATGATATTGTGAAATGTTGCAACTAAAAAAATTATCAAAAGTGAAACATGCCTACACCCAGCTATGCAGAGACTGCTCCATCTGTCTCCAAAGCCCTCTTTGATCCTCTCATTCTTCTGAACACATTTCTGTCTAACAGCTATCGTAAGCAAAACTCTCAGGCCGTCACCTTTTTTAAACTCTGAGCCCCTCGGATACAGCATTAGAATGTAATCTACAAATTGCCGGTAAGCCTGTTAACACCTCCGCCCTCCTTTTCCACCCTCTCCATCAGCACGTTGTCTTTGAAGAAACAGAAACTTGACATGAGAGGTTTCCCCTTATTAGCAGGAGAGAGGCAGCTTCCCTAGCAGGAGTGAGAGCGATCAGAATCATAATGAGTGTCACCATATGCCGGTTCCCTCCTGCAGTCCAAGTGGGAATCCACTCCATGGTCCATACCCGACTCCAAAACTGGTTCAGTACGCTGGATAACTCCTTTAAATCCAAAAGAAAACTCGGAGCAGGTTGTACTGCCCCGCTCACAGAGGCACGGTTTCCTGCCACGGTTTCCATCTTATTCAGATGGTTTGCTAATTTTGCAAATTTTGCAAAGGCCTGAGAAAGGTTTCACAGCTGTCCTTCGGGCTCCCCATGCCAAATCAACTCCCACCCATTCATAATTCTTTTGTAGAAAGGAAATGGTTGCACGTTTAAATCCACAAAAGCTCATGCTAAAATAAAAACCAGTTAGTCTTAAAGCTGCTGCCACATTCCTTCCTTCCCTTCTTCTTCCTTCCTCTTTTCTATTCTGCAAGAGACTAATGTGGCTACTTCTTTGAGCTCTGTAGCCAAAACAGTAGCCATTCCAAATTCTGATCAGGACCATCATATCCTGCGATAGGATTGCAATCCAATGCCCGCAATCCTGAGCACAAGCCCTATGGATGCAATTATACAACCGCCGTGCAAGCGAACAAGTGTAGGTTTACACTGTGGCATTTCAGCCATTGTGGTTTTATTTCTTCCTGCTCTTTAATCCTGTAATGCCTTCTAGGAGGAAGGCCGGATAGGAGTCAAATAAGTGAACGGCTAGATAAACAATCAGGCGATGTGTCTTCACACTCTCCTTAGAACTCTGTGTGCATCTGACAAGGAAGCACAAGGAAAGATGCTCCGTCTCCTGCCACAGCCTATCCGAATCAAAGTTTTTGCTTCAAGATGATGTTATTTTGTCTTTTTCCAAAGCACACCACAGCCTGCTCCGCCACGTAGACGGATTGGAAGGCAATCAGCATCAGAGCTGTCTTTGGGAATCTAATAGGTGCCGCGGTGCCTCCTGCCAGGAGAACTGACAGTATTTCTCCTTTCCCTGGTTCTTATCTATTATGCTCTTTGGCTTCCTTTCCCCCCACTAGAACCATGTCGCTTTCCACCTGTCACCTTAGACTAACAAGGATTTCTAGGTCGTACCGTTTTATTTGCATTTCCATCGCTCAGGTTCTCTGTTGGATTCTTTCCAGGGGAAAGGATATTTCTTGTCAAGGCACACAGCCTGTGTGGTTCTCCAGAAGGAAACTGTCCACAGCAGGGACTGGTTTACTTCCAAGAGAAGCGGAAACAGAAATGGAGTGTTTCGCCCTGTATGTAAAATGGTGGCAACGTGTGCATGGATGCATTGAAATATCCATGCACACATTGCTCCCATTTAATAACACGGGACATGATTGTTCAGGGGAGTGGTCCCGGAGCTGAACCCCCACACACCCAGAGGGACCTCTGTAAACAAGTGGATTTGTTCGGGTTGGGAGGAGGCTGAGACTGCGTGACGCTGACCATTCGTTCCTTTCCTTTCACCCATCACCATCTTACCTGTGCACAATCATTTCCCTGGATTTTCATTTCAAGAGGGATCTTGGTCTTCAACCGCTTTTACTCGGAGTCCCGTACGCGGAGGAGCCTTTGAAAACAGAATGCAAGGGGCAGGGAGGGAGAGTGGAAAACCAGCGATTATAAATCATACAGAGTGTGCAGATGAAAGAAAGAAATGGGGTCATTTTTATTTTTATTTTTCCTGATTTTTTTTTTTTTACAAGTTCACAAATCCAAAAAGTCATGAAATGGAGCCTGGGGACAAACTGCTTCAAAGAGCAATTTTAATTGAAATGCTAATGACACAAAAGTTGGTTGCTTGAACAGAAGTGTTCATTTGCAACACCTTTTGGCCACAAGAATGGTTGTTGTTATTGTTGTTATTATTATTATTTGGGGCTGATCCCAACTCAATCAGACTTTATATATTTTTGAAATGCATACGCCACCCAGCTGACAAAACCCACTGGGACAATAAATAAAACTGCAGGCAATAAATTAACAACCAAAACTATGATCTCCCCATTTTTGATAACAAAATGTTACAAGGTTGAGATATTTAAGAGCCAGTGGGAGAGCTTGCAGTCTTGAAAAGCATAATTGCATGTCTACTGGAAAGGAATAATAATACCATGGGACTCGAAGGTGCCCCAAGGTCATCCATCCCAACCCCATTCTGCCAATGCAGGAATCCAGAGTTGAACTCCTCCTAAGAGATGGCTTCCCAACCTCCAAAGAAGGAGAATCCACCAACCTCTGAGGGGGTCTCTTACACTTTCAGACAGCTATTATAATTTTAAAAATCCTTCCTAAAGTCTAGGCAGAGTCTCTTTTTGCTATTTCAACCCATTGGCTCAAAACTCAGCAGGCAGAATGCTGACTGGGGCCAGGTCCCGGAAGCGCGTCACTCCCTTGTTAAAACAGCTCCGCCGGCTACCTGTTCATTTCTGGGTCCAATTCCAAGCGCTGGTCATGACCTATAAAGCCCTCTACGGCTGAGGCTTTTGGAAAGACCATGTTGCAGGTGCCGGACTTTTGGAAGTCTGGACTTTTGGAAAGACCGTGTCTCAGGTGCCGGCTGTCCGTGCCAGGCAATGGAGCGTGGGGTCGGCAGGAGGCCTTTCCCGGTCAAACAGAGACACTCGATCCAGCTCACCTGTTTGGGGTGGGAAGAGACGTCATCCAGAAACAGTCCAAAGATTCAGGAATCCGACGGGCAACGTGGCCAAACGGTCCAGTGTCTGAAAAGCCAGGCAGGCAATAAGCAGGGAGCCCAGGGAACGCGAGGGCCAGCAACACACAAGTTCTCTCTGGCGTGAAGCAACTGCCTTCTGTTTCCCTCAAGAAAGCCAGAGCCAGCTGGATCTCGTCCCAGCCTGATGAGCACCTGGCGTGCTCACCTGGGAAAGCCGAGCCCTGGCCCAGGACAGACTGTCTCTCCCTCAGGGCCATCGGGGAAGGCTTTCTCACGGTCCCCCAACCATCCCAGGCTACCATCCCCTGGTGAGGACACAGGGAGACCCTTCTCTCAGGGCCTGCTCCCACCCTCTGGAATGTTTTTCCATGGGAGGCTAGACTGGCCCCCTTCCTCCGTTCCTTTCATGGGCAGGCAAAGAGATGTCTGTTCAAACAGGCTTTCAATGGGTGTGCTGGGGAGCTTTTATTTATTTATTAAGCTGCTGTGTTTTTTGTTTTTAAATAAAAAATTAAGTTTTTACAGCTTTATATGTCTTTAATGTCCTAAGTGTTTAAAATGTTTTTTTATCTTTTCTGGAAGCCCCCTTGAGTCCCACTGTTGGACAAAAGACAGCATATAAATACAACAAATGAATAAATAAATTAATAAACAACAAAATAAATATTCTAGTCTCTGGAGCAGAAGAAAAGAAACTCATTCCATCTCCTACATGACATCCTTCCAGGTGTTTAACTATTTGTTTGTTTGTTTTTATTTATATTTTTATGCCACCTCTTCTCTTCTCCAAATTAAGCATCCACCAGCCGCTCCTCCTAGGGCTTCGTAGTGTCCAGGCCTATCGGCCATTTTGGTCACCCTCCTCTGGACATGTTCCACCATGTCCATGGAACGCTTCTTGAATTGTGGTGCCCAGAACTGGACACAGGATTCCAAGTGATGTCTGGCCAACACAGAACAGAGTAGGGCTATTACTTCCCTCCATGTGGACACTATACCCTTTTTAATGTAGTCTAGAAATAGTCTGGTGTCTAAATGAGGATACCCAACTTGCTAAATTGACGTTTTTTGGATGCCAGTTCCTAAAATCTCCCACCCGGAAGGTCATCCCCGAAGGGTAATTTTGTCAAGTCCTGTGATGAAGCCAGGCAAATCTGCATGAAGTTGGAACAGTCCCTCAAAAATCATTGAGTCCAAACCGCTGCCCAAGCAGGAATCCATTCCGTAGCTAAAGCAAGCCTGTCCTCCAATAAAGATTTTTCAGCCAGGTGTGAATCATCCTGCAGGTTTGAAATACAAGTTTGTTTTTTTTAAAAATAAACTAGTTTACCAAAGTTTAACAAATTAGTAGAGTGTGGGATCTGAGTCTGATTCACTTGAACCTTTTCCTCTGCGTAGGCGTTGCATTTTCTGCAAGTCTTTGCGTTTTACCACCTGATGGATGGCATTACCAATTTTAGTCCCAAGCTGGACTGGGATCCTCTCACATGAGTCATCTCACACAGATCTCCAAATGAAAAACCATTTGCATAACATTTGCGAAAACAGAGGCAAAGAAAACAAAATTATTCCAACCTGACATCAGTATCGCATGCATTTCTTAGCAAAGACAGGAAAGCATTCGCACACCCACAGACAACATACCCACGATCTACTTTCCATTCTGATTGGCTGCTCCAGATGGACAATTTGCAGCATGGACAAAGAAATAGCCATGAGACCCATAAGTAAAAGATAAAAATCAGAGTTGGGTGGTACCCTTTATAAGACCAAGCAAACGGTCACAAAAGTTTGCAAGTAATCTAGAACTAGATGGTACCGAAAATGCAATGAGGGAAGGAGCAAGATGTCTGGAAATCCGGTGAGCTATTTTAACCATTTGATGTGAAGTTAGGCTAACTTCCAATAACAGGACTGAAAGCAGAGAGAGTCAAACCAAATTATACAATTAGCACATACTCAAAATGGGTGCTCATTTCAATGGTGAAAGATGTCTGTCTGCTATAGTACACGCTTTTCCTCACTCATGCATTTTGCATTTAACATACTTTGCTTTTTGTTAGATCATTGGAAGGTAAACACGGGTTAAATGCAAGTGTGATTGTTGAAGCATAGAAAATTGTATTGGAAGAGGGGGGAAAGTCAGTCCCAGAGAATGCATATTCCCTTCGACATCCAGTTTGACCCAAAGTGAGTATATATCCTTCTTCAAGTGTGGCATCCGGAACTGGACACAAGATTTCTCCAGGTGAGAAGGCAGAATCTGACCAAAGCAGAATCTCAGCACTAGGATCCTGACAACGTAGCCCAGGATTGCACTGGGGATTTTGACCACGGCTTCATGCTGTTGATTCATGCTTAGCTTGTGGTCTGCTAAGACCCCCACTAAGACCACTGCATGGGGATGTGCATGCAATGCACATATATATCCACATTTGGTGTGCAGCTCAGAGTATAAATGGCACCGCATATGCAACTCTCCCTCTGAAACCTTGAATTGAAAACTCCCAGCTGGCTCCATAGAGAAACTGACACACGTGTAAGACACTAATGGTATTCTGGCCACGATGTCCTCTTGTTCTTTAGCAAGACAGAATCCTTTCCCCGCCCCAAAGCAATAGTAATAATAATATAAAAATAGGAATAATATCTTCTCTGGATAATGGGAGAAAGCCTACCAGCTTCAATTTCTTGAACATTAATCTTGCCTCCCTCCTGAGAAATTGCACCACAATAAATCTTTATTAAAGCTGGCAACCCATCATGAGAAATAAAGATTTCATCCAAAGATCAGTGTCTTGAGCCAGTGGGCCAGGGTGCTGAGCCTGTGAGCTGCAGATTAAAACGAAGGGCCTATTTCTGGGTTTGCAAGAGCATGCACACGCACGGTGCCCATTGGAGACAGTTAGGCCTGCTTGAGTTATCTGTTTCAACTGGAGAGGCACATCTCTGGGCCCAGCCTCTAGAACTACAAAAATGATTTCTGATGCATAATTTTTCTCATTGGAATCTTGCTACTTGTTGCTACCGGTAGCCAGGGGCGGGGGAGAAGAAAGCTGAATGTGTTTGCAAAGGTGCCTGATGGATATACAAAGCTATCTTGCTTTGAAATTGGTCAGAGTCTTCCCTCCAAGGACTGGAGACTCCGGGCCAGGCCCTGAGATGTGGGAGCCTGGTATAGATGGGGTCCCCATCTCAGGGACCGTTCCCACCCTCTGCCCTTAAAAGCCAGCAGTATTTCCTAACCATTCTCCATCTCCACTGCAGAAAGACAGGTAATGAGCCATGCGATGGAAATGTGGTTTGCAAAGGTTCTTTAAATTCTAATTATTCCCCACTCCATAGCAACTGTGAGCAGAGCCAAAGTCAACAAACGAGCGCGGCAGATTAATTGACAAAATAATAAACAAAAATAAACAATCAAACGCAACCGGGCAAGGTAACCTTCATTGTTTTCCTCTTTCACTCCAGCTTCTGACATCACTTTATGGATGGGATTGAGAAAAGCCATCCTCTGATGTTGTCTGCTTGATCCTGAAATCTCACACACATACCACGTCTTCTCTGAAAATCCACTTTCTAATTAACACCCGGCCCCGAGTTAAACCCAGGAGGACCGGACAGCGGCGACAGACTGCCAATGCTCAGGGGCCTTCTGAAGACGTCCACCAGCCTCATTAATTATATTTTCCAATTAGACCTTAATGGTAGAATCAGCAACAAGTCCTCATTCCTTCACTCATCCCCGCCTGACATTTGTGAGCAAGATCCAGAAGTATGAGCTCTCTTGTGCTGCAGAAATGGGCTCGTTAGGCCTGCATCGTTTCCAATCAGGCCTGGCTGATGATTACAGATCTGGTTGGACCCTCAGAATGGCTTATCATGCCGTACGAGGTGCAGGAGAGACAAGCTCTCCCCTTTCAGTGGTTCCAGACAATTCTGCAAGCAACAACCGAGAGACAGATGCCAGAAAACAGTGTGTGAGCATTGCTCATTGCTGACCAGCCGTGGGAATAATGAAACCAAACATAAGGAGGGGGTGGAAAACAGGCCACTTTATTTGAACGATACGCCTATTTATTCTTTAACTCATGAGAGCTGCAAAAGGGGAGAGCAACCTAGCATGGAAGGAGCTGAGACAAGAGGTCTTCCCCTCCCCACTTACCTTGGGTGATACACCTGAGCCCCAAGGAGAACCCAAAAACGGGGTTGCTCCCCAGTTGGCCTGGACTGGGATGCCAACCCCAAAGTGCATGACTTAAAGTGAGGGCTCAGCCCTCAAGCCCAACCCAAGCCTCTTTTAAGACCTTTTTGGTTGCTGATGTCAGTGAAGCAGAAGTCTCTAGGCAGGTAGGTGGGACTCTGCTATGGCCTGTGAATGCACAAGAGTTAAAAGTGTTTGACACACCCGAGGAAATGTGCGGAAATAACCAGGAATGGAGGCAGAAACTTTTTTTGGAGTTTCTCCCAGGGAAAACTCTTTGAGTCTGCCTCAAATTGTGCGTGTGAGTTAAAATACAGTGGGAAATTGGGGCTATATCTGTAGGTATGAATGCAATCTCACCAAAGCAGATGGTCCTTAAGGTGAAAATAAGTGTGTGTGTGTGTGTGTGTGTGCATTAAAAAAAAACTTGAAAAAAGCACAGACATATGACATGCATTTATCAGTGCTGTGCTGAAATCTGTACTCCAGGTCTCTGAAAAATGCATGAAAGAAGTTTCTTTGTTTCCCGTCTCTTTCTCAAGATGCTTTAGAATTTCTATAGATTTGAAGGTTTGTTTCTGAGCATACCTTATCACTGAGAAATGGCCAAGGATGCTCCACATGAATGATGGTTTTCATTCTGTCACACCTCTCTTTGCTGTCACATAGGGACACAATTATTCACTAGACTCCTTTCTGCAGGAAGCAAGGAGTAACTTTAACCATTTTCTTCCCACCGCGAGAAAAGTTTTTGAAGCCGTCCAGTTTCCAAAGCCTATTCGCAATCCGGGATTTAGTCTGCATAAAACTCACGTGTTTTGCAAGAAAACAACATTTTCTGCATAGGAAACACCATCTTTAAGGAGTGCAGCATTTCCGCATGGCAGATGGTGGGACTAGACAGCCCTCGTGGTCCATTCTAACTCTACATTTCTATGTTTTTATGAGTCTCTGAATCATAATATATGAATAATAAGACTATTAATTGGGGCAGGGTGTATGCTATGCCCCTGCTGAAACAGTTCCACTGGCTGCCAGTTTGTTTCCAGGCTTAATTAAAAGTTCTGGTTATGATCTATAAAGTCCTTTTGGGTCAGGTCAAGGCAATCTGGCAGACCGTGTCTCCCCCCTCATGAGCCTGCCTGGACCCTGAGATGTACAGGAGAGGCCCTCCTCTCAACCCACCCACCACCACCCCAAGCCCTTTTGGTAGGGACACAAGAGGGGGCCCTCCCCAAACCCCTGGACTGGCTCCATGCCAAAGCCACTCAAAAAGCCGTAACAAAGGAAAAGCCTCTTGCAACTAGGACCAAGGATGGAAGCCCTGAACACTCTCCTAGTGGCCCAGGTAAGCAGATCCACCTGAAAAATCTCCCCCACCCCAGCCAACCAAGCATTTGCCTGATCAGCTCCCTTGCCAACACTGCATGTCCATGAAAGTCCCATAGATCCCAAGGAGGAAATAGCAGGGGCATCCCTAAGAAGACAGCCGCTGTTTAACTCCCTTCTCCAGAATGCAAACAAGGGCCCTTGCTTTTTTTGTAATATTTATCTCACAGAAGAGACCTAGAAGTTCTGAAAGCTTCTGCTGATGTTTCTGCCTTTTTTCAGCCGGCCCAATAAGAGGGATTACTGCAGCACGGCTTGTGGAATTATGTGCACATGGGGAGGAAGAGAAGGGCCTAGTCTGATTAGAATAGTCTCACTGAATCTGTGGGCTTTACCTCTGTGTTGACTCACTATCCAACAGTCGAATCAGTTCTGACTGAGATTAACTTATAGCCGGGAAGCACTATTTATTTAAGTACACCTAACTAATTTGGAATCACAGCGCATAGCTGATCCAGAACCACTGGTTCTGGAATTGAGCCTATATAACTCCTTTGTTGTGCTGCTCACTTGGACCAACCGAACCAGCTGCCAACTGAAAGTGTAGAAACAGCTGCCTGGCTTAGACAAACACCCGAAAGCAAATGCCAGGCACAGAGATTTCCAACTTCTCTGTTTCAACACACAATCCTCTTTAGCTCGACTTTTGTGGGTTCACTTCTTTTTGAAATACAAACTTTGCCTTAATCCTTCTCCCCTCCTGCCTACCGGAGAGGACAGAGAATTCTTTGTCCCCCGGACAGAGAATAGCACACCCTTCATTATTTTCTAGTCTCCCTCCCTCTTGCTATAAATCATATTCATTTATACATAAACCTGTCTGGTTCCTTCCTTCCTGCAAGTCCATCTGGGAGGACTTCCTCGTAAGTAGTGCTAACCTTTCCTCATTCTCTTCATAATAAATCTCCAGGCTTGACCTCTGCCGATTTGAGACTGTCCGTTTGAATGGGACGAGGAACTAAAATCACTTAGGACAGAAGAAGGTAGGAAGAGTTTTTAAAAACTGGAAGATTGATTTTCCATCATGTTTTTTGGTGGTAGGGTCAATTCTCTTCTAGTCAAAGCAAGGGATTCATAGAAAGGCTATACCATGGAAAAGAGGACATCTTGGCTGGAATCTTGCCCATGTCTTCTTATGGCTGTTGCATGCTTTCAAGTTAGCTATGACCTATGGTGACTTGTGGAGGAAGCCTCCCAGGTTCCCTCCACAAGATCTATTCAGAGGTGCTTTGCCACCATTGCTTTCCTCTGAGACTGAGAGAGTACAATTTAACCAAGGTCATCCAGTATGTTCCTGGGACTGAAAGTGGATTCAAACCCAGAGTCCATGCCCAATACTCAGACCACTAGACCACAATGGCAATCTTCTCCTAGGCTTTCTTGGCAAGATTTATTATTTCAAGGAGGTTGCTCTTGCCTTCCTCAGAGGCTGAAAGAGTTTGATCTACCCAAGGTTATTCTGTTGCTGGAGAATCTGAGATGGAAGGTTCAGTTTCCCCCCTGTTCTGGAGCAAGTAGTTGGCCACCGTACGTGAACAGAATGTTGGACTAGCAAGTTCTTTGGAACAATATGCCACGGTTCTTCTTACATTCTTTAATTTGATTCCAGACATCATTTTCCCCCACAGCTGTGGGTCCAGGGAACAGCAAGTGGATATTCAACACAAGACCACAGATACAATGCCACAGTGATTGCATTTTTTTGCTTGTGTGCTTGCTTTTTGCTGAGCACAGTGATGGATCATTGTCTGGTTCCACAGAAAGTCAAGAGAAAGTCATGCACCGCGGCCGGTTTGTGGAAAACAATGCCAGGAGATGAGGCAGAATGGACCCACGACTTAAACGCTGAAATTGCACGCAAGATTGAAAGGACTGTGAGGAATTGGGAATGAAGAGCTCTGACAAGCTGGGACAACAAAAGAAGTGAAACGGCAAAGTGTTTTTGAAGGGCAGCCCTGGTGTCAGATACAGAATTGCTGTTCTTGTCATCTGCTTTAAAACTGACTCTGGCTTATGGCATCGTTCTCTAAGGTTTTCTTGCACAGCTCTATTGTGAGGAGGCATTTTTTTGCTTTCCTTTGAGTTTGAGAGAGTGCAATTTATCCAAGGTCACCTGGTGCATTTTTGGGTGAAGTAGTTATTCAAACTTACATCTCCTGGAGGTGTAGTCCAACATTCAAATTACTACACCATGCTGGTCCACCGATGTCTTAAAGCTGACGCTGAATTCTGGGCAACCCTCTTTAAGGATTTTCTTGGCAAGCTTAACTCCAAGGAGATGGCCACAAGGCCACCCAATGGGTTTCTGTGGCTGAGCAAGGATTTGAACCTTGGTCTTCCTGTCCTGTTTAGGAAGCCAGCCAAGGTTCCCAGTCCTCAAGTGGAGTCTATAGCAGCAGCCACATTTGAGACTTACAGAAGCTTACCAGTCACTTCCCATTCTTGTCTCAGCAGTCCAGGCCAGCCATAAATTCAGAGCACCAGTTCAAGGGAGGATCCACCAGCATAGTCAGCACAGAAAGCAAAGGTCAAGGTTTTTCAGGAACACAAGTCAAGGGTCAAAAGGGGAATGTGTTGCTTCCACCAGAAATGGCAGTTATCTGGACTTCTCCCCATCCCGTGTCTGGTCTTTATTGGCCAGCAGCCTCCCCCAGCTGTTTGCTCCATTAATGCCTCTTCCTTCTATAAGTGCTCTGAGCCTCACAGGCTTTCACTTTCTTCTCTGTGCTGGGCTCCAGGACATATTGTCTTGTTCATGTCTGTGTGTTGTGGCTGTTGAGGGGGATCGGGGGATCCCGTCCGTGTTTACACCTGGGTCCTGGGACAGGGCATCGCACTTCCAAAGTTCTAGTCCAGTACTCGAACCACTATGCAACATTGGCTCTGCATACAGAAGAGTTTTGTGCATTTCCATGTGTGTGTAGGTATGTATGTGTGTGTGTGCGTGTGTGTGTGTGTACATATATATATATATATATATATAGATCAACCATGATCAGTCTTGTTTCCAGTTTCTCTTGCTGTAACATCCATCTAGGAATGGGTAAGTAATTCACTGAAAGCCCAACCAAATGCCCCCATGCGTAGGCACGCACACGGTCAACCACATGAACATCTGCCTGCCCCAAGGGCATCATTATGAGCAATGGCACCCTATGCAAAACTCCATCTCCCCAACTTCGAACAGAGTTCCACGTCAGACAAAAATGTCCCTCCACCTCCGTAGGAGAACTTACACATACGTAAGCCACCAACGGGATTTCAGCCATGACGCTGCCATCCCAGCCTTCGTCTTGAAGAGTTTAATCCATGTCAGATCCATTGCGTTAAGAAAGCCCGGCCGTGTACATTGCACACTCTGCCTTGTCCTTCCATGTGGGCGAGAGGGTGGGGAGCCTGACAATTAAGTGAGAAATTAATACATTCATAAGCCGTCTGTCACTGGCTTGGCAGCTTCCCGAGAAAAGCTTTTCTGGCCAAAATCTAACAGTTCTTCCTCATTAGGAAGGGAAGAGCAAATAACCACCAAACAACATCTACCAGCATGGTCATTTCATTCCTGTTCCATTGCCCTATGGGGGAAGGGGAGAGCATTAAGGTTTAAAATGACTAGCACATTTGAACACACCATGTAAATATTTGTTGGCAGAGAAGGGCTGGAGCTTAACATTTCCACTTGATAACTGTGTCAGTTTTCACTGGGGATGCACTTTCTCATCCCCTCAAGCAGGGACAAATAAGTTGCTCCCGATTCTCACACTGCGCAAGGATACAGAGATTTTTACACAGCCTTCAAGCACGATTCATGTTTCGAGGACACAGAAACAGACATTTGGGGGTATTTTCTGTACCAAAAGAAAAATGTATTTCTCAGTGCATTTTCTGTGCTGAATAAATTTTCGGCACACAAAAACTGTGGTTTCTGTATGGAAAACAGCCATCTCTGTTCCCAGACCCTCTTCCCTGCTTGGGAAAGCTTGGAAAGTTTCATTTAAATGCAATTTGTTGTAGCCACGGGCCCTTGGGCAGTTTCAAGGACCAAGAAAATACACAGAGAGGTTTGAACCCAATTATGAGCATCTAAAGGAGCAAAGCCATGGAAATAATGGCATTTATAAACGTGTTGGCTCATCTTTCAGTAATTGGTTCAATAGGTACAGGCTTTGGAAGCTAGTAATTGAACTGATGTCCATCTCAGGTCTGCATCATTGTGTGCTTTGGGGCACGTGGCAGAACAGAGTCCTTTGGATGGATAATGAGGGAGCCTGTTGCCCTTCGGTAAGTTTTCTGGCACACCTTAAATTGTGGAATGTGGCTGAGATCCCCAACATGCTCTTATAACTGGATTCCACCAAGTCAATGTATATTTCAATAACCTCTCGGGAGACTTTTGCACAAGGAAGTTGTCTCAGTCAAAACACAATACAGTGAAATAAATATTTCATCCCGCTGCTGAGGCTGACAAGGCAGTTTATTGATCTGGCAAGAAGTGGATGAACTGTCTCTCTATCCATCACTCACGGACTGGGCAAAAATCTCCAGTAAATGTAAAACAAAAAACCAACAAAAAAAACCCAGCATGTAACTCTCCACTAATAATCTGCTGGGGCCATTATTGCAAATTTAGTATGATGGGGTTATATTGGAAGTGGAATAAGGAAGAGTGATTATTCCTTTATCGGTCATCTGGAACTTTGAATTTAATCTTATTCAGAGTGTCCAATGTGTGAGGTCTGGAGAGGGGGCTTTGAAAATCTAGCACGCTGGTTTCCAAGGTATCTCTCAGAATCATAGAATCACAGAATCAGGAAGTCCTGGGGCCGGAAAGGACCAGAAGAGATGTCTAGCACAACCATCTCTGCTGGGCAGGAAGTCTAACCTCTGTTTAAGGACCTCAAAAGAAGGTGGTCCCTTTGATGTGGTCCATTCCACCGTTGAGCAGCTCTTACTGCCGTGATGTTCTTCCTAATTTTAGGTGGTATCTCTCTTGTCTTGTAATTTCAATCAATTGGTTCATGTTCTACTCTCTGGAGCAGAAGAAAACAAGCTCAGTCCATCTTCTGCATGACTTCCCTTCAGATATTTAAAGATTGCTCTATCACGTCACCTCTCAGTCTTCTCTTCTCCCATCAAAACATACCCAACTCCCAGGGCCATTCCTCACAGGAGGAACCTTTGACCAGCTAGGTCATCCTCCCCTTGACTTGTTCCAGCTTCTTTTTGCGTATGGGCCTTCCAGACATTGCTAACTTAATGTGGGGTTTCTTGGCAAAACTGATTATTCAGAGGAGTTATGCCATTGCCTTCCTCTGAAGGTCAGAAGGTGTGACTTGCCCAAGGTAACCCAGTGGGTTTCTGTAGCCAAGTTAAGGATTCATACCTTGGTCTCCCCACTACACCGTGCTGCCCCCTTTAACATTCCAGAAATGATAGGAGAATCTCCTCAGTGTCTTTCAATTCTGGCTGAGGTGCAGGCCCAACTGAAGTTCCTCATCAGCTCCATCAGCTACTAACTGGTTAGATTTAGATCATGGGGGAGCCATCGTCTGACTTCCTATGTCTGAATCCTTTGATTTGGCTTCCTCAGACTCTACAGGATGAGCTGGGTCACCACCCTTTGAAAAGGTGCTGCTGAGCGCTGGCTGGACCTTTGGTCAAGTGAGCCTTGTACTCCTTATGGGGTTTTCATCAAGATTCTTGTTGCATGGTGTTTTACCCATGTCATCATGAATTTCTCTCATTAAAACACCCCACCAAAATAATTCAGATGCAATTATTGCATGCAGACACATGAAGATGGCTTCTTTCTTCTCAATCCTTTGTACTTCCCAGTGGAGGCCAGTGGATCCCATGCCAGTGGGGCAATGAAGCTGCTCCAAGCATTAGTCCAAACTTAAAATGAGTTGTCCAAGGTGTTGAACCCATTCAAGTTCTTTGTATGAGATCTGGTCTGAGGCACGGCATGCATTCACTGCTATGCCGACATTAAAGCCACCACCTTCCGTGGCCATTTCTGACCCCCACCCCTGCATGGCTCTATTATCAAAGTATGGTTGAGAGAAAAGGACCCCACATGAATGAAATGACTGACAACTGCAGCAAATGGCAAATACATCAGTTCCAGACGCCGTTCCTGGTTAAACTCAAGGCAATTAGCACTCAACCCAGCCTGACAGAATCCAAGGAAGAATCAAGGAAATTCATAAAATTGTAGAATTGGAAGAGCCCTCAGGGTGATCTAGTTTAGCCTCCCTGGCATGCAGGAACACCACTATGGAACCGCCTTCCAGGGGAGTCTGGCATCAGGAAGTTCTTCCTAATCTGGACTCCTTTCTTGCAATTTTATCCCACTAATTTGGACCATACCTTCCGGATCAAAAGAAAAGAAGCTCACTTCATCTTTTTGTACAGGACGGCCCTCCAGATACTTGGAGATGGCTGTCATGTTACCTTTCAGTCTTCTCTTCTTCATACCCAGATCCCTCAACCGTTCCTTGAACAGCTTCATGTCCAGACCTTTCACCCTTCTCACATCTTCACAGAGAACTTACAGACTGTGGTTGCCACCACCTTGGTTATTATACACCCAGAGAATCCAAGATGGTGGTACCAACAATGCAGATACTCTAGGAAGCAGATTGATCACAGCACCTTGCATAGTATGATTAAATTTCTTGGGATTCCAAAATGGGAGGAAAAACGATACCAGAAACAAGAAATGTCTTTCAATCAAGATTAAAAGAAGACGTTGAGAAATTCAATCATTTAATCTCAGTGCTTTGTTAACGCTGCATGAGGGGTGCTAATCCTTTCCTTGCTTCCTAGGAAATTTTTTCAGCTTAAAAAGAGCCAATACCTCTGAACTGAACTTTGGCAAGGCATCTCAGCAGCCATCCCCTGGCATGAATCTAATGTAACATTTTGCTAATGCCGCATAAAGCTTCCCTGGGATATTGGCTCTAATATCGATGTGCCGCATTAATGCGACAAGCACAGCAGCAGAGGAGTGTGGAGAAAGCCGCTTGTTGCCCTGCTAATCCCAGTCAGCAGCTCCCCTGCACACGTGCGGAGTGCCGTGCAGAATTACAGGGTCACTGAGTAACCAGAGGATCCGCCAGACCCAGGCTGGGTCCAGGGGCATTCATACCAAAACACTTGAATGCCTTTTCCATTTCAGGGTCGCTCTCAGGCCAAAGGCTACAGCTCTGTCCCGCAGGCAAATGGAGAGAAAAGGAAGAACAGGTCCCTAGGATTCATGCCCACTTGGACCATCCAAAAACCTCATCCTGTCTTACCAATCATTTTGGCCAAAGCCCCTGTTGACTTCCGCTTCGTGGTCACAGGCACCCATAGGCAAGGTAGGGATGTAGATCGTCAACTATTAGGTCCTTTCATATCAGGATGAAGATCTTCCATAGTTTTTTTTCTCCTCACTCTAGGAGAAAATGAATATTTCTCCAAAGTTTTCTCTCATGGGGTCTGGCTTCTCCAATGGAAACATTTTTGTTTGATGTGGAGCACCCATATTCAGTCAAAGGTTGTGAAAAGTAGAGGTGCAAGTGGGGTGCCATCGGGCATGGTTGTACATTGGACACGGAGGGCAGGCAATGCAATATGCTGTCCCTTGTTGTCATGTCCTGGCAATTACTCAGGAATCTTTGAGAACTGGTTGTAAAAGCATTCCTGGCTAAATTAACTCAGAAGTAACCATTTTAATAGAAGTGTGTATGAAAACGGCAGAGGACAAGGGCCATCCTGCCCTTGCAGCTTTCCCTAATTTGTGCAATTTTGCACAGACCACACACTTCACTGCAACATGGAGGGGAAGGTTCGACCTGCAAGATAAACTGTGTTCCAATCAGATCTGCTTGCTTAGAAGTGCACACCCAACAAAATTCTCCACCATCCCTTAAAAAAGGCAGTTGGTTTGTACAGCAGAGAACACCACACCATAAACTCATGTGTTGTTCTCTGCTGCCCCCTTTGCTGCACATCGGTGTGCTTTTCTTCCAGGAGTGACGACTGGGGAAGGTGTTAGAATGCAAATCCCACCCTTTTTTGCCCTCATGTTTTGGAATTATGGGCTGTGCAGTCCAGCATAATCTGGAAGCGGGATGCATTCTCCACTTCTGATGCCCATATTTGATCCTCTTGGCTCGTCATAGCCTCCATTCACTCCCACAAAAGAGTTAAAATTGCCTTTACAGGTTTCATCCCCGCTTTGGACTCTGAGGATGTAAACAGATCACAACAGCCTTTTGGAAGCAGGCTCGTAAATCTCCCCCGGCTTCTCACCCCCTCCAATAATAATTAGCAAATTAAAATGGAAATGTCACCGCCGACCCATAAATGTTCCTAAGCGTAGGATGGAGTGGCCTCAGCAGGCTGGGGGAAATGGATTTCGGAGCGAGGTAGCACTCCAGAGGATGGCCCAGTCCGAAGGCATCCTTCACAGCCAGCCCAGCGTGCAGACAGCCCGTGCTGGAGGCATGATTCATCCGGCCGACAGAAGCCGGTCCCTGCTGGCAAGACAAATGCAACGCCGCCTGCTTTATGCCCCACGCCAGCACACGGTTTCGCCGGAGGCTCTCTGAGGACAGAGAGCATAGCGATGTGAAAACAATAGGGAGGGTGTGTGCCTCGTGCTACAAAATGTTGCACCTGGTGATTTCTCTGCCTTAAGCCTCCTTTTAATGTACAAGTGCACATCGGTCTTACTCTTTCCCTGGACAGTTGACAACCCTGGGAGAAAGGTAGGGGATTTGGAGAAGCGGCAGGGGCAGGGTAGCCCAGGGACCTCATGTGCCCCCAACCTCTTCTTGCAGACCCAGATGAACACAAAGGATGGAAAATGGTCTATCGCTGATTGGGCAGATGTCCAAGCATGGCAGGTTCTTTCTTTTCCACGTATCCAGCTTCAGGAAGGCATTGCTGTGCGTGGTGCTTGACAAGCAAAAGAACAACAACAAAACAGTTCCCTTCCCTCAGGCTTATGGTCTCATTAAGACAGGACACAAAAGGAAACAAGGATAGAAGTGTGGGAGGGGATTAAGTCCAACAGACACTGCCTCTTCTTCTCCCCCTCCAAAGCCACAACCAGAATACTATCTAGGAGCTTCCTTATCAGAGTTTCAAAACACTGAAGAAATCTGCTTCTTTGCCATTTTCAAATATTTCCATTTTTTATCATCCCTTGTACACCGGCCTGGCCTGGAACCTAGAATCCTGCCTGGCAGGCCTTGACCCAGTCTTGGTCCAAGCCCTGGTAGAAACCAAGCAGTGATGTATGTATTCATGCACCCACTCCAAAATGCGGGATACCATTCCCACTGTCTTTGTCCCCATGGCTCATTCTGGACCTTGGCCCCTAGGCCAATGGCCCCATTGCTAGCACACACCCCAGTTCTAGTCTTACTTTTAGAAGTTTTCCATTAATCCAGATCCTCTGTGTCCTGATATTTCCACCAACAGTTGTGAAAAAGTAGGATGATGAAGACCACCATTTGGGCAAAGTAAGCCAACTCATCTGAATTGTGGTGCTGGAGAAGATCTCTACCTCTACCACGGACCCCTAAAAAGACAAACAAGTGGCTCTCAGCAAAACAAGCCTGAACTTGCAATAGAAGGTGCAACGTATAAACAAATGGGGCTACCGTGTTTTTGACGTACCGTGAGAGAAGATGATGATGCTCGGTGAAGTGGAAGACAGTAGGAAAGGAGGAAGACCACGTTGCAGATGGGCTGACCGACTCGAGGAAGCCACAGTTGCTTTGAGTTTACAAGACATGAACAGGGGGTTTGTTGAAGACGGGGTGACTTTGGGGTCTCCCGTTCATGGTGTCACCGTAAGTCAAAGCCTACTTGATGGCCCATCACAGCAATTGAGCAGGAGAAGTAATAAAAAGATGAAATAGGGGAGTTCATTCACTCATCTCTCTTGCAGATTGAAGTGACAGGGAGCAAAAGACAGGAGGCATGTTTCGGTTGTCACCAAAAGTTTCTGAAGTACCGGCTTGGTGTTGAAACTTCCTCCCGCCTGGCTAAATGGAAGCAAAGTGGTCTCGTCAGCTGCGGGCCTCCTCGTTGTCACGAAGAATCATCAAGGCACTTGAAAGATCCGAGCCCCTTCTGCCGGGGCCACAGTCTCCACCAACAGCCCTCTCTGCGCTCCCGTTAACTGCGTCGTCGCTCCAAATTAGATTCTTGAATGTGAGCGAAGAGAGACACAGAGAGAGAATCGCGCCCGACATGTGACACTTAATGTCAGCAACAACAAGCCTGCAGAATAAAAGAGGGATAATTAAAAGGGCGTTTTCCTTGATCGGTAAATGAATCTGCTGAAAAGGTAGCTGAGTGTTAACAGCACCCATCTCGCAGAAAGGGAAGAGGGTTGATTGCATGTGCAGGTCTCCGTTGCGCTCGGGAATTTCTTTCCTTTTATTTAAAAAAAATTGGTCTGAAGGGTAGGATTTAAAGGAAATCAGCAGGCGCCATTTATTTGAGGGAGGGTTGTGTGTGTGTGTGTAATATATATAAATTTATGCTATTTTAGTCATATTTTCATTTCGTATTATTTTATTGGGAGTATTTATACCACTTCCATCAACCACGAGAGCCCCAAGGGTGGCATACAAAACGTTCCTCCAACCGCATTGCCCTCTAGTTTGCAATCCAAATATCACACAACACACAACACACAACGAAAAGGGGATTCTGTGCTAAGAATTAAGTTCAGCCATTACTGGCCGCTCTTCTCGTCCTCTGAGGCCTCGACAGTGGCAGCTGGAATGGACGGAGGGGCTCTCTCCAGCCACCCTGGCTGCTCTTCCCTCCCTCATTTTTTGGTATGTTTTCAACCATATGTGGTTTTACTTGGCCAGTATTTCTTTCCTCCCTGCTTCCCACACCCTTTGTAGGCTGGGCTTCCCATGGACCTGCCCTCCCTTCCTTCCTTCCTTCCTTCCTTCCTTCCTTCCTTCCTTCCTTCCTTCCTTCCTTCCTTCCTTCCTTCTTCCCCAACCTGGTGCCCTTTGGATGTGTTAGACTTCAGCTCCCATCAATATCCATGCTGGGTGGGGACGGTGGGGTGCCAGCTTGTGGAAATCTGCCACTGGAACCTAACATAGATTTCCAGAGAGGGCTGACATGCAGCCGACCCTCTACCACTCCAGCTGCTAAACGGCACCCACGGCGTCTTAAATCCCATCATCAGAATGGCTGTTAGCATTTAAAAGGCGGTGTTGTCCTACAGAAACACAGGCAATTAGAGGGACAGAAGGGATGCCTTTTACAGGGTCTGGAATGAGGCTGTAGGCAGTAAAAATGGTACAAAGTCAGATAAAATCTGAAGTGTGTGAAGGCTACGAGCCCTGGGTGGGAAGCAGGGAGATTTGCAGGCTAGGAAGGCAGCTAAATGTTCCCATCTTAAGGACAGGGTGCCGCAGAAAGAGCTCTCTGGCTTTGAAGAGCGTACCGAAACTTCAGCCGGTCTGAAGAGCTGCAGCTTAGCACAGCTGTTCCACTGGTGACCCACCCATTTCTGGACAGAAGTTCTGGTGATCACCTATAAAGCCCCACACATTTCAGGTCCAGGTATTCTCCTCTATGATCCTGCCTGCATTTTGTGATCTTCTAGGTAATCCCTGCTTCCAGTCCCATCACTCCCATGAATACATCTGGTGGGAGCAGGGGAGATGGGGTCTTCTCAGGGGCTGTCCTGGGCTCTGGAACTCCCTTCCAAGAGAGGTTAGGCTCTCCTTTCTATCTCTCTGCAGAAAGATTAAGGCTTGTTACTGTTATTGTAGGGCTTTGAAGACTGGCTGCTTAATAGGACTGGGCCCTGCAGAATCCACTCTGGGTTTTAGTCAGACCTTTAAAGGAGCTATCCAAAGCACTAAACTTATTTTGAGCCACACTGATGCCACCAATGGCCTTCTACTGCCTTCACCTAGCTTCGTTCCAAACCTCAGCATTGCTGGTAGTCTGTGCTGCCCCCATCCAATAATTTGAGGCTGGGGTCTGATCAAACCAAAAGACGGAGCTGGATTTCTAAGGCCACACAAGACAGTCTCACCTCTTTTAGCTTTGCCGCTAAGTGACCTGGCTGTCCTCAGGTGAGTTGCAAGAAAATTCTGTCCCATTGCCACTTTTCTGTGAAAATTCAGCTGCCTTTCCATGGGAAATTGGGGAGCTGCCTTGTTGTCCTTCATCTCAGGCAGCAAATAGTCTTGGGAAGGTTTTCCCCAAGGGCACTGGCACATGCCAGCCCCGTGACTATATGTGTTGTTCAATGACAACTCTGCTGCCAAGCCCACATTGGTTTCCTTACTGCCAGGGTTGTTTTTTTTCCTGGAACACAGTTAATGAAGCAAAAAGCTCAAGAAGCGTTCAATATGGAATATAATTTCTCTGGCCTAATTTAAATATCTCAAATCAAAATGCTGGAATTGACAATTATGTCCTTCAGAGATGGCTGCTTTGAATTAAAATCTGCACGTGATCGAACGTGTACAGGGCGGAGGAGAGACAGAGAGGGAGAGGAAAACAATCCACCATAATGTTTTCAACAGCTCTGTTTGGCGACGTGGCTTCTTATGGTCAGATCACGGAAGCGAGCGGAGGCAAATGACAAGCCACTTGCAATCAACTGCTCTTTCCAGTTGCCCAGGCAAAAGTGAGTTAACATATGGGATACACCCTTGATCTTTCTGTGGTGTAACTGGAAGGGCAGCTGGTAGCATCCGTGTCACTTCGGCAGTGAATCCATTCTGGGTTTTCCCTAGCTTTAAAGGAGCTCCCCAAGGTCTCACTACTTAGGTGTGTTTTGCACTTGTCCTTTCTTCCAAAAATAACTAAAAGTATCCATTTTAATAATGTTTGAAAAGCTCTCTGTTGTAGAGTTCTAGTCCCTTTCCCTGAAAAACAGTTCCCAAAATACACTGAATGCCTGTCTCCACTATAGTCCAATTTATACCCCAATTAATCTGTATAAGTGTATCCCTTGTCACCTTCTAAGTACCTCAGCAAACTACTTCCCACACTCCCTTGGGATGAAGCCATGTCAGTTAAAGTGGTATGAAAGTGATATAGTTGAGTAGTGCAGGCACACGTCTAGAATAAGAAAGGTGTTATATTCACTAACAGTCTGTCTCCACTAAACATTTTGTCGGTTTCATATCTGTTAAAGGGTCATGGTTCCACTGATAAGAAACGCTGGGATTTGTAGTTTGGAGTGATGCTTAGAATTCTGCATGGGAGAGCTCTAGTGCTATAGCTCAGAGAACTAGAGCTTGAGTGGGCAACTGTAGAAGGCGAGGGGTCCACATCAGGTCGCTTGGAGAACTTGGGGACTGAACCCTCCCCTGCACTCATTCCCACAAGAATAATCAAACTTTTGACCTCAAATGCTCTCTGGGGGCGCAAGGGATCCTCATCATGTTCCAGGGTCCTCCTTGGCCCCTGGAAGGCAGTTTGAGGCAAACAAATCTTTTTGCAAAAATGTTGCCAAAATCTGCTTTGACCCCAGCAGCCTCTAAACTTTCTGGAAATTCTCTCCATGCACCCCTAGAGGGCATTTTGGGGCAAAAGTTGGGGGGAAAAGTGGTCTATGGGCTGCACTTAGCACTTTGTCCTAGCAGAGAATCCAAAGTCCCTTCCCAAACTACAAATCCCATCATTCCCTAAGCCGGGGCCTTGGCAGTTAAAGAGGCACGCTAACTGCTATAGCTGCCTGGTGCAGAGGTAGAACCTTCCACGGAAACACATCCAGTTCCTTTCTTTCTTCTGGTTCTGCGTAAAGCGCCTTTTTCATTGAGGATATTGTCAGCTCTACAACTACTCCTACTCAACAACAACCACAGCAAAAGCGACAACTTTGCGTAGGGCTTGTTGCAATGCCTTCCCCATCCCGTCTCCACATCCAGGGAGGAGGCGCTGCCGGAGCACGAACGGAGCACCGTTCCGCCAGACAACTCATTTTACGTGCCGCAGCCTCTGTCACGCCCGAAGTCCCTGCCTTGCCTTCATTTGAGCATTCACATTTCATTACCTTCCTTTTCCCTTTTTGTTCCCCCGGTAGGTCTGATTTAAAACACGCTGTGACAACAATAAAGGCGCCCAAAAGGACACGGAGGTAATTGGAAACTTGTTTCGAGTTTTCCATTTGCTCTCTCGACAAGCCACCGAGGAAGGGAAAAGCCAACATCGCCACGTCCCGGGGACATATTATTTCACCAGCCTTGCTATTTATAAGGTTAGAACCTTTCCTGTAACATCTCCCGCCTGAGAACTACCTGACAGAGCCAGGAAACTCTCCGTTAGCTCGAGAGGCATAAACACCACTTACCAAAAAGACACGGAAGGAGAAGAACCGTGTTGCCTGGCTGGTTAAGCTCTTGAAGTGGTGTGCTTGGAAAAAAGCAGATGCCCCCTGCAAAAAAAGGATCAATAATTTATCCTCATCATCATCATCAATCATTTCATATTATTACCAATTATATTACCAAGGTATTATTATCAACCATACCTTGTGTATTTGTTTATTCATTTATCGAATTATATATGCCACCCAGCTGACAAAAGCACAAAATGCACAAGATTCCAGCCATGCGGTTGCATGCTAGTGGATCAAGCACGACTATTTGTCATTGCTGTCAATGTGCCGCTTGATTCCATGGGGTTGCAGACACCGCCACTGTGCCTTCCCCACTGAACAAGGAGATGGTAAGGGGGTTGTAGGCTTTGCCATTCCCTCCTCTGAAATGTAGCTGACAGCACATGGTATTTGTTGGCAGACTCCCACCCAAATACTAGCCAGGGCTACCCTGCTCAGCTTCCAAGATCAGATGGGATCTGGTGCCTGTAGGATATTTAGGGTTGCCATAAATCAGAAGCAAGCTGAAGTGTGGGGTCTTAGAAGTGTCAGAGATTCAAGATGGAATCTGCACTGCAGTCGTTGTGGACGAAGACGGCGTCTCTCTCATCCTCCAGACCAGGGGAGAGTAAGTAATCTTGGCTAACCTGGTGGCAATTTTCTGCCCTGAACCTTCTGGGAGCCACACAGGCTGCAAAAAATGTCCCTGTAGAGACGACTCGATTCCACTTTTGTTTTTTAAAAATAAAAACAGTCACACACTGTTGGGTGGCCCTGAGACCTATTTCAAAAGTGAATTGCTTCTCCTAGAGAAGATTTTTTTTAAAAGGGTACCCTAGGGAATCTAAAGAGGCAAGGGCCACAAACCCCTGCCCCATGGGACCCCAAGGCAACACTTCCCTTGGTCCGGAGTCCATGCTAGCCCCACCATTTCTATCCTCCTGAACCCAGAAGAATATTTTTGGGGTCACTGAGCCCCAAACGACCACCAGGTACCCGTGTCTGCCTGCAGCCAACTCAGGCGTAAGCGGCTGCTCCTCTCCGAACCCATCGCTGTCCGCGTCCCCGTGCTGATGATGCTAAGAACACAAACTGCTTCCGCATGAGTTTGTATCGGCTGACCTTATGTGTTATTTCATCCCAGGGAAACGGAATTGCCGGGTAATTGCTGCATCTGAGTTTTAATTGAAATGAAACTGTTGGGTTCAAATAGAGAAAGGTAGCTGGGTCTTTCTCTCTCTTTGGTTCGTTCCCCCGCCCCTTCTTCCTTTCCTTTTAAATTAACTTTTCAAAGGGAAAATGGGCAGGCACAATTAATTAAGTACAAAAGCACAGCTTAGCAAGAAGTATTGACGCTTTGCAGGGTTGTTCAGCAGTCTTTGAAATGAAAAAGACATAAAATACCCTGGGTGAACAGGGCAGTGTGTGTCTGGAAACTGGATGTTGTTGTTTCTGTTGTTGTTAGATTCTTTCTTTCTTTCTTTCTTTCTTTCTTTCTTTCTTTCTTTCCTTCCTTCCTTCCTTCCTTCCTTCCTTCCTTCCTTCCTTCCTTCCTCTTTTTCCCTGACAAAAAGAAGGTTAAGAAGTGACATGACAGCCATATTTAAATATTTGAAGGGATGCATGCTGAAGACGGAGCAAGCTTGTTTTCTGCTGCTCCAGATACTAGGATATGGAGCAATGGCTTCAAATTACAGGAAAACAGATTCCACCTAAACATTCAGAAGAACTTCCCAATGGTAAGAACCATTCAACAATGGAATCTCTGGCTTGGAGTGTGGTGGAGTCTCCTTCTTCAGAGGTTTTTAAACAGAGGCTGGATGGCCATTTGCTGGGGGTGATTTGAGTGTGAGCTTGGAATCGATGGCCGTTGTGGTCTTTTCCAACTCTAGAATTCTGTGATTCTTCCTCTTCTTCATCTCAGTCTTTACACATAGCCCATTTTTCCAGGACTCCAGGAATGGAAGAAGGTGGGGAGTACCTGAACGGAAAATTTTTGGAAGAGCTAAAGCTCAGAACAAGGTCAGGCTTGCTAGAAAGGGCGGGGTATTTTGGCTATGTTTACTGTATTTTATTATTGTATTTATATCTTGCCTTTCTCCTTATGCAGGGTCTAAGCTAAACAGAGTTGTAAAAAAAATGTGGTGAGACAGCCAAGCCACTGCCATTTTCATCAACAGAAGGATAGGCCATTTCCGCACTAGCCTGTTATAGCACGATGATTCCACTTTCAACATCCTCTGGAATCCTGGGGTTTGCAGTTTCGGGAGGGGCCAGCCGGCCCCTCCCGAAACTGCA
Source organism: Ctenosaura bakeri (assembly GCA_948474755.1). Lineage (NCBI taxonomy): Eukaryota > Metazoa > Chordata > Lepidosauria > Squamata > Iguanidae > Ctenosaura > Ctenosaura bakeri. The sequence goes on along the minus strand of CAOLHI010000366.1, from coordinate 183,037 downwards.
AACCCCAGGATTCCAGAGGATGTTGAAAGTGGAATCATCGCGCTATAACAGGCTAGTGCGGAAATGGCCACTGTGTCCAGACCAAAGGAAGGAATCATTTCAGTTTATTCTGCTTTGGCCAACTCTCACCCGTAATGTTGTGTCTAGTTCTGGGCGCCCCAGTTCAAGAAGGATATTCACTGACATGTAATCAGACTCTTAAGAACATTAGACACAGCTGAAAACATGCTATTAACAATGGTGATAAGTATTTGGGGGAAAAACAAACATATAATTAAGAAGTGAGTTCAGAGTTAGAGACTGAAGGTTTGGTCTCATTCTCACTTGCAAAGAAATTGCCCAAGTTAAAGGACTCTGTGTAGATGTGCCACAGACAAAAATGGACTAATTCGGGTATGTATGGATTGTGCAAATAAATGCACCAAGGGAGGGAAAACGCCTTCAAAAATGCTGTGAGTTTCAGCGTGGGCAGAAGGCACAAAGACTTGGTACAATTAAAAGGGTGGGGAAAAATGGAGGAAGCGCTTGGAGAAAATGGGACCCAAAGATTTTCACGTCTCAAAGGTAGATGTTATGTATAAACCAGAATTGGGTATCCTGTGGTCGGACTCCAACTCCCAGCACTCCTCCTCTCCCTGGAGTTTCAATCCAGCAACATCTAGAGGTCTATGCAACGCCCAGCCCAGGTATGGATAGACAGGCAGGCACACTTGGACCTAACAAGGGCCAAGCAGAACCAGCTGTTCAGGAGACACAGTTATGCAATGCTAAGTTTCATTCCTGAAAATATTCCCTTTCCTTCTCCAAATAATTGGGACTAGTTTTGCATTGTCACCTAAACTGGGATACTGTTAAGCAAAAACGCAGCAACGCGTTGCCCCTGCCTCGTGCTGATGATTAACCGCATATTGTTCTTAAATGAGTAAACGTTATCTTGTTCGGGATGACGTCCCAGCCTCCGTTGCTGCCCCGTTCTGCACAGTTCATCATAGCTAATTACCGTAATACCAATAATCATGAAAAGCTCGTTTGGCCTTAATGTGGGCATGTAATTCTGCTCCAAATGCATAGCAATTAATAACACTCGACGGTTGCTACCTAGGCATGCATGCATTGCATTAACAGCAGGTGGATCTGAGCTGGAGATACGGATGGGTGAGCAAGAGGTTGGCAAGATCCAAAGGATCTTGAGGTTGGATCTTGCTCCACTATCCAGTATGCACAGGATGTGGCCTTCCTTCCCCTTCCCGTCCTGCCAAAATCTTCCTCATGCGCTCCTGGTGTGCTCCATGGTGCAAGAGTCTTCCCTGTGATCTAAAGAATTCCTCGACGTGACGGAAATCAACACCAACCTTCTGTCCAGTTTTGGCTTCTTATCCTGCAAGATGCATCAAATATGATATTTAGCAATGGAGGACCTCGAGGCGGGGAGGCAACGTCATTTTTCTTGGGCTATTGCGTTTTGATGGTATTAGGTTTTTAACTGGTTTTAATTTATTTTGATAGCTTAATCACTTTTTGACTTTTGCATTTTGTGAACTTTTAACTATGCTTCCGTGATCCGTTGAAAGTCACCTCCAGTTCTGAAAAAGGGTAAGATATACATATGATGATGAAGAAGGTGATGGTAATGATGATTTTTTTTTCTCCCCTTCGGGAATTTCAAGCTCAAGAGAGGCTTTTTTTGCAACAGGAAATGATCTGTAACTTTTAGGTCACTTCCCGTCAAGAGAAATACAGATAAAATATGACTGCTTGGAGTTTAAAATGTCATGTTTTAGCTAATGTACTGAAGCTACATAAGCTTAAAACAGTCAAACACAGTGCCCTATTTTACTTTGGTTGTGATCTTTTTGTTAGCCGTTCCATCAATAGAATCTGAAAGAGGCGATACCTGTAAACAACCACACAGGGAATCATGGACAAAGCAATGCCAATAAATATGCAAACACATTTCATTATATCCTCTTCCAGCCAATAAATTTTTCAGAGTAGCTGTGAATTCCTCCCCTCTTCCTCCCTTGAATGGCATTCGAAGAATGTACATATTAGCATCTTCTTGCTAGAAATCCAGGAGGGCTGCAAGATTCTTCTTTTTTTCTGCTTTCCCCCTTTTCCAGCGGTGGAAATCATTAAAATCACTACAGAGAGAGGAGAGGTTTTCTTCTGCAGAGAGGAGGAAACTGGTTTAAGACTCTGGGCACAGCCTGAGGCCCAGAATTTTAAGAGCCTGTTTGCCATTTTGCATCCTTAAATGCATAGCGGTTTGATGCCAGCTCACTGGGTTTAACGTTAATGTCAATTCAACATATACCTGTCTCTTCAAAGAATCTCGTTTCCATTTCTTTTTTTCTCGTGACCTTGGCTTACCAGGTACATTCAGAAGATTCCATGAGTGCGCTGGTAGAAATGTCACTCTTGCACAGGCAATTTGCATTAGCCCTCTCGTGCTTTGGGAGCAACTTGTGAAAATGTTTGCACATCCTTTTGCTCTTTCCATCTCTTAATTTAAAAAAAAAAAGGGGGATTTACAGAAAATGGCATGTTTTGGTGTCACTGTTGCCCCCAAGTGGCAGATGTTGTTATTGTCTCGTTCAAAAGTATCCCCTTTGTACTTTTTTCATTTCCTTGCCCAGCCTGTCACTTTCCAGATGAATTGGTCTACAAATATTGGCTGGCATTCTGCTTGGACTTGTGTCTTCATAAGTGGCCGTCTGTGCCCACAAAACAGAATTGAGTGGTTTCTCAGGGTTAATCACTACAAGAGTCCTTGGGGGCTGGGACGCAACACAGAAATACATAAAATAAAATGAAAAATAAATATAGGATCTGGGCATTGTAATTTGGGTGATGTCTTGAGATGAGGAGAATGAGTATATCCGGCTATTTCCAGGTGAAGCTGGTTTATCCTGAAGTCTCAGTGGGATGCTTCAGGTTTTGCAGATGTGGGGTCCGGGGGCCCCATGCCCATAGCCAGACAAACTCAGATCTGGACACATCTAGAACACAAATGCCCTGTGAGATTCTGACAGTATTGGTTTGAAGCAAAGACTCCTCTGCTCTCTGTTGCTACGTTTGCAGCTCAAATCCAGACAGTTACGTCTCATGGACTGTGATGAGCCAAACTTTCCCAAGCATCCTTGGCGAGGGACACCCCACCAGTTCCCACCTGCTCACTGACAACGGGGCTTAGTCATCCGCGTATCTTGGAGACCATGCCCGCAGGCACAATCCTGCTGGGAACATCATTAAATCTGTGGTGCTCATCTACTCACATCCTCACATCACCTTCTGGCCAAGCTCCCCCACCTCTCTGCCGCAGCTGAGCCGGGGAAAGCGACCAATCTGGTTTCGGGTGAGGTCGTTTGGGCTGCCGCCATGAATGTCTGAACGCTCGGTGGCTTCCCAAACTGAATTGTCGGTCCTGAATAATGGATAGAGACAGATGTGTCACCTCATATCTAATGTATAACATGACTCTGCAAAGTCTGAGCCAACCACCGGCACAGAGCTGTCGGGGTCCAATGCCTGTGACAGATGTGCACCCCCACCTTGTCCCTTCCTCCCTGTCACCAGACGCTTCTATCAAAGCACCGCCATCATCCAAAATGGTTCTTTTGACTTCTGCTTGGCTAACTGTAGACAAGGGCTTTCTGGCTTGCAAGAGCAAAGGAGAAATACCAGTCTATCCTGCTTTGGTCAGACCTCACAGAGGGTCAGCTGTGTCCAGTTCTGGGCACCACCATTGGAGAAGGAGATGGACAAGCTGGAACACATCCAGAAGAAGGTGACCAAGATGGCAAAAGTTTTGGAAGCCAAGCCCTATGAGGAACAATTGAAGGATCTGGAGATGTTTAGCAGAGGGAAGAGAAAGTGGAGAAAATGGATGCCTTCTTTAAAATAACTCGTAAAGGCTGTCAAGTGGAAGATGGAGCAAGGCTGTTTTCTGCTTCTCCAGAGACTAGGACATGGAGCAATGGCTTCAAACTACAGGAAAAGAGATTCTACCTAAACATTAGGAAGAACTTCCTGATGATAGGATCAGTTCAACATGCTGCTTCCTCAGTGGTTTGTAGTGGAGTCTCCTTCTTTGGAGGTTTTTAAAGAGAGGCTGGACCATCTGTCAGGAATGCTTTGTGTCCTCCTGCATGGCAGAAGGCAGTTGGACTCGATGGCTGTTATCGTCTCTTCCAGCTCCATGATTCTATGAACTTGAAACCTTCCTTCCTTGTGTTGCTTCTGCCACTGTATCCCAAGAATTGCTTACCTGCCTGTCTTATCATGTCTTATCAGTGACTCAACAAGTCTGCCCTCTTCAGTCTTGGGACTGAGTTTTAGCACGGATCTCAAAATTGAGTTGAATTATTTAGACTTTCATGCTTCCATTTCCCACGGGCAGGTAATGGCTTCCAAGTCATGGGTGTGGTGAATCCATGCCTAATTTTAGCACAGATTTTAATGGATCAACCTCAAGTGCCCACCCTACCCCTCAAAATAGATTCAGCATCTCAGATAGTTCCTTTAAACTTCACACTAAAATCCAGATTCATCGCCCAATGGGAAAGAAGCCACCAGCTATGTCTACTTTCCTCCCTGGCCCATCCACCTTTTTTCCACCTAACTTGACAAGATGTTCTGGGGAACTAAACAGCATGCCTATTTTTGCAGAATTGCAGTAGATCATTACCAAGATATCTTCTCATTGTGGATTTTGGTCTTTGTTTTTCTTTTCTAGAACAAGAAGGGTACCTTTTTCAAGACAGACAGAATTTGGGAACCTTTGGGCTGTGATGGTAAGTTTCAACTATTTCCTTTCTAAAAGCCACTTGCCAGGATGTGAATGCACTGAACAGAGGCTCTGTGTAAAATCCTCCCGTTCGTGCACCCAGACCGAACCTCACGGAAGGGACTGTGTTTGTCACAATAAGTCCGACATCCAGCTCCGTGGGATGCAAAACCACCACGTCCACGGACGGGAAGCAGAAAGCGGCATGTTAACATTCAGGAGACAACGCCTGCGAAGGCACACATTCAAGCATGCCACCGGCCTGGCTGATGCGGATGGCCTCAGCTGAAGCAATTACAGTTCCAAAACCATTTCAAATCCCAAAAATGTATTGTCTGAGCCGATTTCACTTCCATTAGAGCCGGCTTGACAGCCAATGCCCTTGGCAGCTTGTGATATTGCTTCATTATTTTGGGGGGGGGGGTTAGGGAGGTGGGGGTGTAGTCAACAAGGCCAAACTTCATCCTGCTTTCCTGCGGATAAAGCAACAAATCTGTCTAAACCCCGCTCCCGCCATTCGGGGAAAGCACAACTAAATGCCCACCCAACCTCTGTTTCAAGGCATCCGAAAAAGGAGAATCCACACCCTCCGAGGCAGTTCATTCCACTGTTGAATGACTCTTAACCTTCCTAAGTTCTTCCTAATGTTTGTGTAGAATCTCTTTTGAAACCTCTGGGTTGTGTTCTAGCCTCAGGAGGGGAAGAAAACAAGCTAGCTCCATCTTCTATATGACATCCCTTTAGATATTTAAAGATGGCTATCATGAGAACCTTTGTTCTCCAGGCTAAACGTACTCAGCTCTGTAAGTTATTCTTCATAAGGCTTGGATTAAAGACCTATGAGAGATACAAGTCCTTAGGAATTTTTGCAAAAAAAAAACATGTTGGTGCCAAAAGACTTTGGAATCCTATTATTAGTCCTAGCTAGGAAGTGCAATTCTAGGCTGCATTAATAGGAGTATAGTGTCAAGATCAAGGGCAGTAATAATACCACTCTGTTCTGCTTTGGTCAGACCCCACCTGGAATAATCCTGTGTCCAGTTCTGGGCACTAGAGTTCAAGAAGGATATGGACAAACTGGAATGTGTCCGGAGGAGGGCAGCCAAAATGGTAATGGCTTGGAAACCATGAAACCCCGCGAGAAGCGGCTTTAAGGAGCTTGGTATTTTTAGCCTGGAGAAGAGAAGATTGAGAAGCAACATGAAAGCTATGTTTAAATATTTAAAGAGCTGTCATATCAGAGAATGGATCGAGCTGCTCCAGAGACTAGGACACAATGAAGCAATGACTTCAAACTTCAGGAAAGGAGATTCCACCTGGACATTGAGAAGAACTTCTGGATGGTAAGAGCCATTCGACAGTGGAATCTGCTGCCTGGGAGTGTGGTGGAGTCTCCTCCTTCTTTGGAGGTTTTTAAGCAGAGGCTGGATGGCCACCTGTCAAGAATGCTTTGATGAATACTTACATTCTTGCATGGCAGAAGGGGGTTGGACTGGATGGCCCCTGGGATTTCTATGATTCAATGATTCTACTCAGGATGAATCTGGGAGGAGTAGACCAAAAAAAGGGATATTTTTCAAGGCTCTGGTTATGACTGAAGACTGGAGATATGAGAATCTGCCTTCAGGTCAGAGCCTTGTATCGCCAGATCGGCCCATGACAGGAGCGCTCTGCCTGACCTGCAAAATTGGAAGAGTGTAGTCAAGATTGCATTGACCCCGAAGGTAGCATAACATGAAATGAGCTTTTCCTTTCTCTACGGGAATAAACTGATTTCTCCTTTGAACAGACTCAACTGTCAAGTCAAAGTTACTACTACAAGAATTATGAGTCCTCCGTGGGGTACCTCTTCCAGGACTCACCTGGAGTCCTCTTAGAAATGAAATGTCAGTTTCCAAAAGAGGGTTGTTAATTAATTAGTTTGCTGCTAAGTCAGGAGGAGTCCACAGTCCATCTGTAACAGACACCAGAAGAAAAATGTTTATATGAAATCGTACATTATGTCTCCTTCCCCTCTTTGGTCCTGATTGTAAAAAACAAAAAACAAAAACAGAACCAAATTGAATATTTACTCATCTAGAGAAAAGGGGGCTGACCCAGAACTGTCTTCAGATGTTCATGGGAGGTTTTAAAGAGTTTCTTGCCATGATTTTGAAAATGTATTCAAAAAACCTACAATATTTATAGTCTAACAATGACATCGCACAGACTTTTGTTTTATTTATCTATTTATCTTGTTAAAATGTCCTGTCTGAACATCAGCGAGGCAACATGTTAACTAAATTAATGCCTCGGCAGTGATGAGTTCACAACGTGATCAAATGGGAGGCTGGAGAAATGGGGAGAGCAAGATAATTGAATTAATATACACACACACACACACACACACACACACATACATATGCTTGTTCGAACAAAGCATTGTTGATGTCGTGCACAGATGTTTAAAAAAGAGAGAGAGAGAAGGAAATCACTTGTATCGTCTGCTTCACAGTTCCTGGGATGGATCTCTCAGAATGGTGGAGATGAAAGACTGTGCCAAGGAATCCAGTTGCTGTCTTATGCATGTGCATAAGTTCTCCTATGGAATTGGTGGGACATTTTTGTTTTATGCAGGATATTTACATTCAGTTCCTGGTGTCAGAAGCAGAGTTGCACATGGATGTACATTGTGCAAAGATATGCACCCCGATTGTGCATGGTAGTCAGTTACCACCATCCGTAGACAAAATTTTTCTGCACCCTGCAATTTGGCTTCCAGGTCTTGCATGTCTGTGTATTTGCACTGATGTTTATTGGCCTTGTGAGGCTGGATCCCATTAATGATGAAGACATGATTCCATTCATTGGGAAAAAAGTACTGCATCTTCAAGGGTCAAAGATTCCAACATTGGGATCAAAGCAGCTGGCGTAGAGAACGGCATCCTCTCTTTGGTGGAAACAAGCAATTTTTTCCTCCAGATCCTTGTGCGTATATTTTGTTCCACAGATGAAGTGGACAGAACTGAGGCCGACACCACACTTCTTCAGGGCATCCTGTCCAGAACGGATCACTTCAGGATGACTGGAGAGTCCTGGGTAGTGGTTGGCACAGAAATTCAGAATATTTCCTCAGCTGCCTTCAACGTGAATACACAGCCCTTATTTGGAGGTGATGACCCTCTCACTCTTCCAGGTCCCAGACCCTCGGATGCCGTCCAGCTCCCCCTCCAGCACATGCTTCAGCTGGGCCAAGGCTGACTTTGCCCACACGATGTGGCTGTGCTGGCCAAAGGGCCAGGCAGCCTTGAAGGAGAAGAACTGGTCACCCCACATCCCAGCAATGAAACCTCTTTGCTCCTGATAGCCAAACACACGGTAGTCTTTATCCACGGCTGTGCTAGTTCTTTGCACCTGGTACACACAGATGTATGTACACATTGGGTTGCACAATGTCATAATTCACTAACAAGGCAGAGTTGTGAAACTACCGCACAAGTCTTTGCCTGTAAAGCTAAACTCCCAAAGTCCTTTTCCACACTCAATTGCGTTACACCACACTGCAGTCCACTCCCAACTAGAGTAGACCCAGGTTTTTTTATCTGTATGGCAGAGGGCTGAACTACATTGCTTTTTGGTCCCTTCCAACTCTATTGTTCTAATCCATGGGAATTTGGTAAATCAGCACTGATGGAAATACAGATTAAACATGAGGAGGAACTTCTTGACTGTAAGAGCTGTTTGACACTGGAATAGTCTGCCTCAGAGAGTGGTGGGCTTCCCAACTTCTGATGGTCTCTTCTCAGGAGTGCTTTAGCTGCATTGCTGGGGATTGGACCACATGGTCCTTCCAGCCTCTTCTCGTTCTAAGGTTCTATGACTCCGTGACTTTTTTTTTCCATGGGCAGTGAAGACCTCTCTGTTTAAACAGGTCTTGAGTCTTAATAGGCCATGGTAAAGGCACATGTATTAGAGTTTTGGGGAGGGACCCAATCACACTAAACTAAGGGCTGGCATCCTCTTGGTGTCTTACACATGTGTAAGTGCATCTACAGAACCAACAAAACATTTTTGCCTGGATGTGGCACATCTGGATTTTGTTTGTTTGGAGAAGTGGAGTTGTACATGTGGAACAATTCAGTTGTGCATTTCGTTAGGGTGCATATTTCATTGCATACTGTTGTTATCTGAGAAAAGCATTGCATGACCAATAAGTAACTGCAACATGCACAAATTTACACAGTGCAAATTGTGCCTCCCTCTTTTGAAAGCCAGAGTATAGGGCTGTTCGGGGAAGGGCTTGACACACCTGAAGCTCAGTTGGTGCTCTCTCAGCCATTCCTACTGAACATTCCTACCTTATCTAAAGGCAGCCAGCAAAAACCTGTCTGCTGCTGGAAGCAATGCCTGTCTCCCACTTGGTGGAAAAGACACCCAAGTGAGCTTGGAGATGGTGCTCTGCTTTCTAGACTGATGAAACTAAACCTCATCTATAGTTTTGTGTGCTCTTCTACCTGTCTTGGCTACTGACCAGTTCCTTAGCTTCTCGGCTGCTAAACACTGGTATGGCTTCTCTCCTCTCCCAGTAAATTATGACTGGATCTCCTCTCTTAGTAAATTACAACAGGGTCTTCTCCAGTAGTTATTTCTTTTTCTCAAAGACTATTACGTATGTCCTGTTAAGCATGCCCTGTTAACATACAAGCACTTTAATTAGCACCAACAAAAAAAAAATCCAGTTTGGAGGTTTCACCAGCTGCAGCCCTTAATGAGATGTGGAAGATGGGAGCACATGCCGAGGTGTAAGGGAAAGATGGGATTTCCCACTAATCCTTCTTAGCTTAGAAAACAACCTCTCAGCTTTATCTAATTTTCTTAAATTGATCTCAATTGAATTGAATTAAGCTTTAAAATGAAATAAACATTGGCTTGAAATTAATGATTAAAATGCTCAGAGAGGTCCATCCGTCCAAGCGAACAGCACACTTACCAGTTTCCCGATGTGGCTGGTTAACTGCTTGCAGAAAACGAAAAGATTAAATGAAATGCAAATAAATAAGCAGAAATCAAGAAAAAAATAGAAGGTGGGCACGGGCCTCGATGCATCATGGAACTTGAAGAAAGTCTTCTAAATTGTACTCCAGGTGATATTGCTGACCTGTGATGTCCTGGAAAGAAGAGAAGAAAGAATATCAAGGTTGGACGGGCCTAGATTTAATTGTCAGGTCTTCTCAGAGTACAACCAATTCAGTCAATGTGATTTATAAAAGAATTGACTTGTCCAGTATTCATTGGACATGGGATGCGTTACTGGTGGACGGAGGCTGCATCAGACTGGAAGGCATGGAATCTAGCTTTCTTCAGTTATATTTACATGATGTTACACCATGTTAGAAATTGGAACTTTATCTTCAGTGAGGAAATCTGGAGAGGAGAATGACAATTTGGTCATGATTCCATGAAAATTTAGAGTTCCAACTGATGGTTCAGTGGATGACGTGGCCTTGAACTCATTCAGCACCATCCAAGCCAAAGGTGAAGGCCACTCCATACGTGTGCTTGCAAAACAAGTGGTTGTACCAGTGACCACACACACACAACATCTAAGAAAGTGCAGTTGCTCATGAAGTTATTTTCAGCCTAGGATGGTGATCCAATAGGATTCCAGTCCTTGCTGAATCTTCTCAGTGTGCTTAAAATTGTCCAACACAGTGGTTGGAAAGCTACTGGTCAAGCCCTACTAGAGTAGATCGACTGAATCAGTGAGCCAGCCCATAGGCAACTCTCTTTGACTAACCAACCAGCCTTAGGTCAGTCTCTGTGGCCTAAATCTGATTATTTATTCCAGCTAGAGAAGATTTATTGAATCAAAAGGAACTTAGTAAGATCAATGATTGTGTAACTTCATTGCTTCTCCACCAGTTGGAAGCACACCAATTGGAACTAAAAAATGGATTTAGACCACGCTGTATTCTTTATTCGATTGTTATAGTTTTAATTAGCGTTAGCCACTATTCTGACAATGAGTGGCTTTATTTTTTTAGTCAAACAAACACATACATGGGTATGTTTAGTGATCAGTTACCGTACCAATTAAGCATGCAAGAGCAGCTTTGGAAGATGCGGCTTGTTACCAGCTGGGTGCCATACTTCTCTTAGGGACTGTATTTTTAAAAAATTGAGCTTCTAATTATTCTAAATTGGACTTCTAATGTAATTGTCTTTTGGTAGTTGATCTTGCTTCTTGTGTCAATTGCATTCCGTTTCATAGTACTGTGAACCTGCCTTGAGCCCCGCACTTGGAAGCAAGGTCAGACAGAAATCAGACAAATTAAAAAGAACAGCCAAGATCCAGTGCCACAACCCACATTTTATAACTCTATGAATCCACAGCTATGCGGGAGAAATGCAATGAAACTCAGTGAATTGCAGACTTGCACATCTCAGCATTGGGAAGAGTGTCCTCACGCACGTTGGGTGCTTCTGATGAACATGAAGTACTTCTGATGTGTATCGGGTGCTTCTGAGACACATTGGGTGCTCCCATTGCTCTCTGGCACTTCCTAGACAGTGTTCAGGTGTGCACTGGAAGGTGCTCCAATCCACATCGGTGCCCCTCGTGCATTGGCCCTGGAGTTACAGGGAAAGGAAATTCCCCTCTACCAGCGCCTTTAAAGTTTGGTTGTAAACCTAGAAGAGGCTGAACGCTTCAATCAGACGGGAATCACCGCCACCCCTGACAAAACCCGAATCGTCTCAGTTATAACAGTCCAGATCTCGCAAGCTATTTGCCTGCAGACAGAGGCAAATGGACCGTCACATTTTGGAGAGATGAGCCTCAAGTTGGTACTGGGTTGTTGCATGAAAGCAAACACATCTAACAACTGTGCTGGAGACCTTAGTATCATTTCATGATCAATATCACTGCCAACGGCAATGTCAATAACTTCTACTGTTGACAAACGACTGACATAAACCGTACCAATTGTCTCCTGAAAGAAATGTTAATTAAAGAGGTTTTACCATTTCAGAGCTTGTTTGTTGTGGGGGGGGGGTGTTTAAAAAGGAGGGGAGATTTAACTTAGAAGCAAAGATAGTGTCACCTTTTGAGAGCTCCAGAAAGCTTGTCTGGCCTTACTTGGAGGTGATATAAAACAGTTTGGTTTTCTATGTTATATCTCACTTTTTCCCAGCATGAGATTCAAGGCGGTTTACAACCATCGAAAAACACAGCACTTCACAACCTTGTTTTAATTGATATCTTTATCTCTTTTCTTCAACAGACAAGACCCTTATTTGTTGCAGTAAGACAGGACAAATAATTTTCAATAAAATAGGACAAATACAATTCTGGGGTGTGTAGTTTCCTGAGGCCAACGAGCTCTCTGGCTGAGAATTCTAAATGCCCCTACCTGAACTCCAAATCCCGGAATTCCATAGGAGGTTGAAAGTGGAATAAGAGCACCATAACAGTGTAGGGCGGAAATGGCCGTAGTTGCGCTCAGCAATTGGCAATTGGTACTTGGTAGCACTCTAGCAATGTCTAAGCTAGCAAATCTATTCTAACAGCTATTCTAATACACATCCGTCAAACCTTTGTGACAGGGGCTGTGCATCTGGACAGCAATGTTCAATGTCTCAGCCTCTGCCATGCTAGACATTTGGGGACACACTTCTTATTAAGAAGCAGCACCCTCATTCGGCCATAGCTACGCCCCTGTGTGTCACAGCGGAGCTGGCTCTGAGATTGAAGTGGGCACCTTTGGAGCCCTGCCTGACCCTGGAACCTGGACTTCTTCAGCCTCGGTGCCATAAACTCACCCTCTCCATATGTATCACTTACAAGGCCTTTTGTGTCTGTGCAAATCGGCCTCCATTTCATGCTGCATCCAAGCGGAAGCTTTTCAAGTCCGCATTTAAGCAGAGAGAAAAAGAAAACTGTCCTCCCTGGGCTGCTGAGCCCCCAAACCTCCTTGATCTGGAGCCAAGGCTTCAAGTGCTGCCAGAAGAGCCTCCGAACGTGGAGGGGCCTTTCATGCAAAAGCCTCCTGCAACCATGAGATAGTCAGAACACTTTGCTGGGACGGCGTTGACTTGCCAGTTCTGTAGGAACGAGCCTCAGAAAAGGGTTGTTGCATTTGCATGGAGAAATACGTGCAGCTGCAGAGTCAGGTAGGGAAGGTAATCCTTGACTACTTCATTGCCATATACAGGGGTGAATGGAATCATAGAATCTGATGGATAATTACACGGCTTCCAAGAAAATGCAGCCATATCACTGGAATCTTGTTGGTTAGTCCCAACTGGGAATCGAACTCTGGCCTCCATACTAAAGCAGGATGGGGGGGGGGTCAGGCCAGGAGATGTTACTTTATGAACTACAATAAGATGTCATATTAATTATACTTAACTAAGTAGCTCATCTAGAATCAGGGCTGATGTCTCTCAGTTAGTCTTGGCCCAAGTGGTATCGGACTTTAGGGGTCATAAGCAGCATTCTGCATTCTGCCTAGAAACAGACCAGAAGGTGAATTGCATCCCTTGAAGATACCGGTAGTTTTCTCCCTCTCACCTCCTCCAAATTGTGATCCAGCATCAGTGATTCACCAGTACCGACCAGGGAAAAGGAGAGGGAGACAGAGAGAAAGACAATCAGCTTGGAAGAACTTCTTTTTCTGCTTGGTTGAGAACAGAAGAGCAAGATTTTAAGCTCGGCGGCTCTCATCTAAATAGCTAAGTGTCCTTCAGTCTAAAGAGGCTCCGTCCCATCATCCTTCTTCTTTAGGCATGGAGAACCACTGGCATTTATTAAGCTCCATCCACCCTGCCCAGCAAAAGGAGCATTTTAGTCCTTCCGCCGGTGCAGCGTACGGCATGGCAAAACTCCCGGCTCCCCAAAGCCTCAGTGATTCAAAGGAAGGGCTGAGGGTCTTCATTTTATTTTTATTTGTGTTCCCCCTGCATGCCAGGAGGCCTCCCCAGCTCTCCTGACATCTCAAGGAAGAAGGAGGGAAGATGGGGAGGAAAAAGAGACGGAGAGAAAGGAGCCCTGCCTGTTTCTATGGCAACAGCTTAGCAGAGGAGGCAGGCCAAGAACAGAAGTTTGAAGACACACACACACACACACACCAAATGGTTGGCTTATTTCGGATGCTTCCCCCAAAAAAAAATTTTAAAGAGCTCCCTGAGAAGTCCAGAGCTCGCTCTTTAAGAAGCTGGGGGCCCAACCTGGGAAGCGGAATGGGCAGATGAGACGAAAGAAGAGCGGTGCCATTCAGAATTACGGATGCAATTGTTTCCCCTTAAGTTCTAGAAGGAAGAAACACATAATTTTAAGAGTTGTCTTCCTGCTGCAAGAACCCGCACAGTTTTCAAAGCCTGTTTGCAATTTGAGCCATTTCTGCACTAGACGGTTACAGTGCTATTATTCCACTTTCAACTTCCTATAGAAGTTGAGACTTCCCTCCCTAACCTGCAAGCCCCAGGATTCCATAGGCTGTTGGAAGTAGAACAATAGCACTATAACAGTCTAGTGCGGAAATGGCCTTACTCCGTGCATAATTCACACGCGGTTGTTAAACACAGACTACAGCCTTCTTTGCAAGGGAAACAGCATTTGTGCACTGAAAATAATATTTCTGTGTAGAAGCAATATTTCTGTATAGAAAATGCTGTTTTCTGTGCAAGACAACCACATGGGACTTTTGCACAGAATAAGCCCCAAACTGCAAAGGTTTTCGTCAGCTTGGATCCTTCTCATCAGGGCTTCTCAAGACGCAAACTCAGTGGCTTTCTGTGGCCAAATGCAGGTTCAAACTCTGGTCTAGCTGTCCTGATCCAGGATTCAGGGCACTACATCACACTGCCTCTGTACACAATAGCAGGATATATGAAACTGTCCAAAGTGCGTTTCTGGAAAATAAGCACAACGTTCCATCTTCTTTCATTGCTGTCTCCAGTCAGTGCTGTGAGATCCAAGGACATTTCAAGGTGTTCTGACTTAAAGCACCCAGAACAGAACTGAGGTGCAGTTTCCTACCCATGCTTTTAAGGTCTTTCCATGTACAATGTAGATTCCTAACTGGGGTGAGATTTGAACTACGGGTCCTGGCAGGTACTGTCCGGATTCAGCTCCAGTCCCAGGTTCCTTGTGTACCATTAACAATGACAACAAAGCAGCCCGCTTATTCTTTTTTTCCTTCCCTGTGCCATCTGCTATGCCCCTGTGTTGTATGCAGAGACCAAATTTTCATGTTCAAAGCCACTGGCAGGGAAGTGCTTTGACTTCAAATGACTTACATTAGCTTAATTCAAAGCCAGGCTTGGCCTGGATTCTTTATTGTTGCAATAAACAAAAGGCCTCTTGTAGAGCATTGTGGCTTTGCACGAAACACTTGGCAGAGGCAATTATTTGGCAATGTACCAAGGGGGAGAGAGGAGGGGAGAAAGAGAGAGGAGGAGAGGAACAGGGGCACTGGCTGACACCCCAGATTCCACTTATTCATCCTGTAGATCATCACACAGCTCTAAAAGACGTGGAGAGAGAACATGAGGCATGAAGACGAGGAAGCAAAGACAGGGCAAGGGTTGCAACCCTAATGAGGCATGCAACAACAAAGACCATCGAGCAATGAGACATTTTTTTGTTCAGCCCTATTTGGCTTGTGCTGACTGGTTATCTGCCTTTATTGAAAAGAGAGGAGCTTCTACTAGGAAGAACTTCCTTCCGGTTACAGCTGCTCAACAGGGGAATGGACTTTCCTCCATCTGTTGGATGACCACTACCTATGGGATGGTTTACCTGGAGGATCTAAAGATGTCAGTGCTGGTAACCTCACAGCTAGACTTCCGCGAGGGCTACCTCTCTACCAGGTTTGGAAATATGGCCGCTGGCTCCATTACAGACCATCTAGGAGTTATCATATTATGTCAATATTAAAGTCACGCCACTGGCTGACAATTAATTTTTGGGCTAGGTACAAAGTGTTAGTTGTTACCTTTAAAACCCTAGCAGGTTTGGGTCCTTGTTACCTGTGGGATCACCTTCTCCTGTATAGTCCTCCCCATGCACTCTTGTCCATCCACTTCGGTCAGCCAAACTAGCCTCACAACTGCTCCCCAAAGGACATTTTTTTTCAGCCACCTCTAGACTGGAATGAGTTTAAAACAGCACTAAAGACTTCTGCCAGACCTAAACTTCAAGTTGTTGCCAACCTCTGGCGACCCTAAGGGGGTTTTCTGGGGCTGAGAGTATGTGATGGTCCCAATGTCATCCACTGGCTTTCCACAGCTAAGCAGGGAATTGAATCCTGGTCTCCAGGATCATAGTCCAGTGCTCGGAGTACCATACCACACTGGCTCTCATATTAAGTTGTTGGCTTGAATAAAGAGAAATGCAATGCAAAAATGTCAAACTGAGACTGCTGTTGTATTTTTTTTCCTCCAATTTTTCCCAATCACTCTAAATAGAGCTAGAAAACTGTTCTTCCCAGTCTCACCAGTCCATTTCAGCTGTCACGCACGTGGAGGAAGACAGCTCAGACTCCCCAAAGAGCACCTTTGAAGAAGCCAGCAGCAAAAAAAACAGTTACTTGCAGGCAGTGGTGTAAAATCACCTTATTATATGTTAGTTCCTCTGTCAGTCCCATGGTTGCCAATGTGAGCATCCTCTGTTAACATAACGACAACTTAGCTGCCACAAATTGACACAACGACTGTGGAGCATAAATCTCAGCCTGTGGAGTTATACATTAAAGGCAGTGTGCAACCCTTGTGTTGAATGGCAACGCTGCACAACTGAACTCAGACATTCGGTGTTCAGCCCAACGTGGATGTGGCTGAAGTTCAGGCTATTTAGAGGACCCCATCTCCCTATGGGCAGAGAGAGCATGGTCCAGTGGTTTGAGCCTCGGAGTGTGATGGAGTCTCCTTCTTCGGAGGTTTTTAAGCAGAGGCTGGATGGCCATCTGTCATAGGGAGTGTTTTGAGGTGGGTTCCTGCACAGCAGAAGGGGGTTGGACTGGATGGCCTCTGGGGTCTCTTCCAACTCTGTGATTCTATGATTCTATGATTCTATGAGCTTTGGACCATGACCTTAGAGACCAGGGCTTGATTCCTCACTTGGCCAAAGAAACCCCTGGGGTGACCTTGGGTGCATCACACATTCTCAGCCCCAGAAAAAAAACATGAGCCTTGGGTTCTTCTGGTCCTGAGAGATGTAGGTTGAGACCGCTGTCCTTAACTGAGCTTGAAAATCCATGGGAAGCAGGTGAAGTTGGTAAAATGTGCTCTGTGTAGAGATATAATTCTTTACCAAGTTTCTTCACAAAGGAAGCAACAGGTAATTTTGACTATTTCCTTCCCGCGGCAAGAAAGTGTTTGAAAATTGCACATTTTTCAAAGCCTATTGGCAATTCAGTATTTATTCTGCACGAAATTTGCGCAGGGTGGTTTTGCACAGAAAGCATCGTTTTCTGCGCAGGAAACAGCATTTTTGGCATAAGATTTCTATGTAGAAATATTTTCTTACATAGCAGTCTTTCTCTTCCTCCACCTTAGTGCTCATTCAGCCGCCCCCTTCTGCCCTTTCTCCCAGCCCAGAAGCAAGATAACTGGGACTCCTCTCTCATTTCTCTCAAGAGCACGGAAGGGGGGCCCTGCAAAGAAAACCGACACTGGAGCTGCCTTGAGGCCCCCTGGAGAAATGAATACACCAAGCCTCACCGGAAGGTTTGAAAAGCCCGCCACCTAGTGCTGTGATCTAAATTAGCTAAAATCAATTAATCCACCTTAAAAACTAAATAAGGTAAACATCCTAAGGGTCCCCTTAGTACCCATGTTAAGTTTCAGCTGTCTCAGTTTTGTGTTTTTACAGTTACTCTAGATGAAGATGATGATGGCAATGGTGAAGATGGTGATGCAAAGAAAGTCGCAAGCAGCTGTCTTTCTCCGAGGGTCCTGCACGCAGGGCAAATCCCTGTTTGTTCCTGTGCAATGTGTGAAGCAGATTGTGTGTGTTCAGCCCGTCTCCTGAAACCGCCAGAGATTGCGGTTGTCATAGCATCCGCAGGCTGCGGACTCCACAGATGGCAGCGGGAGAGAAAATTCTGCGAGTTCTTCATCTTCCCCTGGTTGCCTATCAATCCCCACCCTGAGGGCATTTCCCTTTCTTTGTTTTGTTTTTAATTTCCACAGAGAATGACTTCCTCCCCCTCCCCTCCCTCGTTCTATCTCTGTCATGGGTGTGATGAGCTTTCTTTGTTTTTTCAAAATCCTCTTTCACGCACTCCCTCGGTGGTCTTTCCTCCAAACCAGTCATTTTGCCAGACACAGATGACAGAAGTAGGGACACAGATTTCATTTTTTTTCTGCCCAAGTGGAGCACCTTGCATCTCGCCCTGTTGAAATTAATTTTGTTAGTTTTGGCCCAGCTCTCTGATCTGTCAAGGACATTTTGAATTCTGATCCTGAGGTCTGGGGTCTTAGCAAACATTCCTCCCTTGGTGTCATCTGCAAATTTGATGAGCATGCCCTCTATTCCTTCATCCAAGTCATTGGTGAAGATGTTGACTAGCAGTGGACCCAGGACAGAACCCTGTGGCACCCCAAAAGTCACTTCTCTCCAGGATGAAAAGCAGCCGTTGGTGAGGACCAGCCTTTGGCTTTGGTCATGTGCTAGCCTGTCAATATTTCATGAACTCTGGCACCCAGGACTGGATGAAATATTCTAGGGGAGATCAGACCAAGGCAGAACAGAGTGAGACTATGACCTCCCTTGTTCTGTATGCTGTATTTCTCTTGACGCCACCCAGAATTGCACTGGCTTTTTTGGATGCTGCACCCCGCTGCTGACTCAACCCTTGATCCTGAGACCCCTAGATCCTTTCCACCCATACAGCTTTCAAGCCAGATGTTACCCATCCTATATTTGTGCACTTCATTTTTCCTACCTAAATATAGTGTGTGAACATGCGGCTTCAGGTTGACTGTTGAGTTATGGCAACCCATGAATTTCATAGAGTTTTCTTTGGCAAGAAATACTCAGCGGTTGTTCCACCAGTTCCTTCCTCTGAAACAGATCCTACAGCACTTGGTATTCATCCAAATACCAACCAGAGCTGACCCCGCTTAGCTTCCAAGATCAGATGGGATCTGGTGCTTTTAGGGTATTGTGGTCTAAATGTAGTACCTTGCATTTATCCCTATTGAAGTCAATTTTGTTAGTTTTTGCTTGTGTCTCTCCAGACTTTGAAGAGTTAAGCACTCAAGACTACTTGGATGAATCTGTCCATCTGGAGTTTTGACACATCTGATTTAAAAAACAAATAAACCATCAAGTGCTTGCAATCCCTAATATGAAGAAATTTCTGCATTTTTGAAAAATTCCTATCAGAAATGACCTGGAACAAATCCATCACCTGCCACCCCGAGATCCTCCTCCGAGACATTTCAGACACTTCATTCCCCAACCCTAGTGAAGCGAGCAGAGCGCCATGATTTATTTGAAGCATGGCCTTATGTAATGGCATTAAGATACTTGATCTCTCTTTCCTCCTTCCCCCTCAGTCTCTCTGTGCTTCATTACCCTTGCAAAGTCTCTAATTCCTGACATGTGTGCCATGGAAATAAAGAGGATTGCGAGCCCCTGCAATCAATCCAAGCTATCACAATATAAATCCCGTGAGGTTTGCAAAAGTAGAACCAGTCCACCAGTCGGGATCCTTGGAGAACAACATCTGGAGAGAATGCAATTGGACAGATGAGTCCATCTTCCTCAGCTGTCTCCACCGACCTCTGACATCTTTGAACATGTAGGATAAAGCCCTGGGGAGGCGGCGGGGGGCGGGAGACACTAAAGCAAGGAGAGGTGATGGCAAGGGGAAAGAAGAACGGGGCGGTATAGAGGAATTTATCACGAAGGCCTAATGCTCCATAATCTGACTGGCCCAGCGTGCTTGCATCGAGCTGCTTACAAACCTCGCTCTTCATGCTACAAACTCTTTCACGTCTCATGAAAGATTCAGGAGTGACAGCAAGTTCTTAAAAGTCTTGAGCAAAAGCATGTCTTAAAAGTATTTTCATTTTAAAAAAAAAAAAATGGGAAGGAGGAAAAGAACACCCAAATTTACAAACCCACTTTTGAAAATCCTAAATTATGTAGCACTTTACAAGGTTTAAAATGGTTACCAGAGACTGAAAGGGCAGACACAAACACACACACAGACACAACTCTGCTCCAGTTGGGCACCTGTTTAGAGAAAAGTCGCCAGGCACTAAAGCTGCCTCCGAAACAGAAACACCGTATTTTGGGGCTACAGTTCCCCAGATCCCCAACCCCATCAACTGGGGGACACTGGGAGTTCCAGTCCAAAATAATAATGTTTCCAAGCACTGTATTAGTAAAGGAATGAGAATGTCATGTAGGTCAAAAAAGGTGGGGGGAAAGCCATGTGGAGCAGATGTAAAAGAAAAAAAGAAAATAGTACACAAATAGTGGCAATGGAATACTTCCTAAACGCTAGAAGTGAATCTTCTCTGGGGAATCTCATTCATAGGGCTGGAGGAGATTCCAAGGGCCATGCAGTCTGAATCTATTCTGCTATGTAGGAATACACAATCAAAGCACTCCTGACAGATTGACACCCAGCCTATGTTTAAAACCTCCAAAGAAGGAGACTCCACCACACCCTGAGGCAACAGAAGATTCCACAGTCAAGCTGTTCTTACCATTAGGAATTTATTCCTAAAGAAATCTCTTGTCCTGTGGTTTGAAG
This sequence comes from Ctenosaura bakeri, assembly GCA_948474755.1. Taxonomy (NCBI): domain Eukaryota; kingdom Metazoa; phylum Chordata; class Lepidosauria; order Squamata; family Iguanidae; genus Ctenosaura; species Ctenosaura bakeri. The sequence continues at coordinate 162,499 of CAOLHI010000366.1, read as the reverse complement.
CCATTGCTCCATGTCCTAGACTTTGGAGCAGCACAAAACAAGCTTGTCCCATCCTCCCTTCAAATATTGAGACACGGCTATCATGTCACCTCTTAACCTTCTCTTCTCCAGGCTAAACCTAAAGGGCTGTTTACCTTTTCAGCCACCCTCCTCTGGACACATTCCAGCTTTTCAATATCCTTCTTGAATTGTGGTGCCCAGAACTGATCGGTGAAATGGTGGGTTTTCTCCTGGTTTGAATTTTAAAGGAAATAGCCCAAGTGTACCAAGTCCTGTCTTCGAAAGAGATTCAGCACCTTGGAGAGGGGCTTTAACCTATTCAGTTTCAGCCCCTTGGAGAGCTTCTAATCCATGGCATATTAATCGAGACTGCTGAGACCTTTAAGAATAACATGACAGCATCAGCTGTCTTCATTGTCACTCTTGAGCCTTTTTGCGATGCCCACTTCAACCGAGAGATAAGTAGAAACTGGGAACAGTGGGAGGGGAAGCTTGGAAGGTTCCCTGCTGCCAGGAAAAGCTGTTCGTTAAACTCTTTGCCACCCTGGGCTCTCTCTGTTCTTGGATGAGTTTCAACTGTGCTCCTTGCCAGCCAGCCCGGCCTTTTCTAATAAGTAATTAGAACATAATTAACACTTGTAACTTACAATGGGACTCATCTGGCCCCAGTGACTTGTTAAGAACCTCACATTTGGAAGAAACAGGGTTCTCAGGGAGGGAACGTAGTTGGAGCACATGCATGCACACGCAATTTTTGACACCCTTCCAGAAGGAGAAATTTCTGTGCCGGAGTTCTGGCTGTGCAAGATGGGACACTCAAAACCATGCTGCCTCTTTAGCCAAATGGTTAAGTTCACCTACAGAACTAGTTGTGCATTTTTGCCTGGTGTGGTAGTGGAAGCCTGTGGTAGTTTTGCTCATGTAGTGCATATTACATCGCATATGTTTGCACTCAGTCATAAGATTGTAGGACCGGTATTTTAATATATCAGGTCCTGCCAGTTGCTATCCTCGAATTTGGGATTGTTCATTATTGGAGTGCTTTCTCCTTCAGACGTTTTGGACAAAGGGGAATTTTTTCCCCAAATCTGTAGACCCTAACACTGCATGGCCTGAGCTTACAGGACAATACTATCATCCACTAAAGGATGATGGAAACAGGCCGTCCTAAATGGCCACTTTGGATGCAACTCAGTTTCATCTTTACCAACAGAGGATGGTAGGAAATGAAATGTTTTGCATAGATTTTTCATTCCTATTTGGGAATTGTTTCCAAATGCATGTATGTGAACATAGTTTAGAACTTAGGACTTAACCATTGCCCTCATTTTAGCAGCCGTTTCCTAAAATTTTTACTGTTTTTAGTGTGACCATAGGATCATAATATCCAAGAAGGAAATTCACATAAAAATTGACCGGAGGCCCCTGGTGAGACAGCAACAAAGGAGCAACTAGCTCTTCCCATAATTTTTGGTACAAAATAAGAAGACATGGGCAACAATTTCAAGGTTTCCATCTCCACATACACCAACCTTATTCTGGAATGGGTTTTTTCTGTAACTCCCAGTGTAAAGTCCCAAGAGACATTGCTTTGGGTGCCACGCAAGAGGACGGCAGTCTCCAGGTGTGATGGAGAGGGTTTTGGCCCAGGCCCCTTCCAGAACAACCTGCAACATGAGACAATCAAGGTGGGTGAGTCATACCTCACAAAGGACAGTGCAACCAAGCTTCTTAGTAATGGCTCTCTGCTGTGAAGATCATTTCTTGCTGACATCCTGTGGCAGGAACTAAATGGGCTGGAACACTTTCTGTCATTCTGTTTGGATTGAACCGGTTGCAGAAAAACAAGCAGCCAGAGAGCAAGAACTTAGCAATGAGAAGAATGCACTAATGCACTCTGATTTAACCCCATCCCTGAGACATTCCACTTTGGAGACAATGTCCCATCTCAAGGAATCCAAGGAATTCTCCTTCCAGCCCCCATACCCAGCACCAAAGGATGCCTTTTGAAAGCCTCTCAGAGGCACTGTTTCCAAATGGACAAACACTTTAGCCCCCTTCATGAGTCAAGCAATGTTGCCTCAGAGCTTCTGAATACCCACCATTATGGGTCTGTTGTTCTGGGTAGTCAGGAAAGAACCAGAACCATCTGAGTGCTAAAATTGCTGTTCTATCAATTACATTCTATTTTTAATGGTCTTCTACCATTTTCTTAAGAGAAGTAATTTTATCCTCCTCCTGAGTCATATCGCCACATATTTCTCCATCTCGCTTCTCTCTTTCTTCCCTATTAGGCCTGTGAAGTCTGACTCTTGACTCTGGGTCAAGTTGTCTGATGCTAGACAATTATTCTTTCAAAGTGATTCCTGTATAAATTATTAAAAGGCCACACTGACATCCCTGTTGCTGACTCCTGAAGGTCTCATGTAACCTTATTAAACTCTCCTGTTTACACAAAAGGTTACCCGGATCCAATCCTGCAGCCGTCTTGGCCTTCTTGCTCTCTGGGACGGAATGGCTTGAACTGCTACGTGAGGAACCAAAGCAACGCAAAATGTCCCCCTCTGTTTCAATATACTTAATAAGAGCAATCCTATCAAGAAAAGCCACAGCAGTCCCTATTTCCAGTTGCTCAAAGTCCTCTGACCAGCAGAGAATCCAGAAAGAACGCATCTTCTACTATTTTCAAAACCTTTGGGTGGAATGCTGTTGGTGGCTATCTGTGGCTAAGTTCCCACACAGAAGGTGCTGTTCATTTTGGTCCGATTGAAAACATCTGCATTCAGTTCACGATTGTGGAGCTGTGCATGCAGTGTCAGTGTACATGGTTGCACATTGCACATGAATGCACATGTGTCTTGAACCATAGAATCTTGGAGTTGGAAGGACCCCACCTTGGACAGTGAGTTCAACCCACCCTCTCAAGGCATAAATTCCAGCCAGAGCTTTCTGAGGAGGAAGGTGTCTCGCCTGACTCTTAGAAAGAGGTTCCCACCACCTCTCTCGGCAGCTGGTGTAGTGGCTTGAGTCTTGATCTAGGGGTGGCAAAGCAGGGTTCACATCTCTGCTCTACCTTGGAAACCTACTTGGTAAGCCACAATACCTCTGTTCCAGAGGAAGGCAATGGCAGCTGAACCCTCCTACAAAATAAGCTTTCCAAGAAAAGTTTATGAAATCCATGGGGTTATCCTACGACAACAGACATCTTGAAGGTGCATGCAGTACATATTTACCCTGCCATTTTCCCAATAACAGGACTCAAAATGGTTTGTTCTTGTTGTTGTTGTGTGGCTTCGTCATTTCAGGCTTATGGCAAGCCTATCATGGGGTTTCCTGGGGCTGAGAGTGTGTGACACACCCAAGGTCGCCCAGTGGCCGAGCGGAGAATCTCACCCTGGTCTCCAGCGTTGCGGTCCAACACTTAAACCACTACAATATGCTAGGTCTTAAAAAATTGACTTACAAAAGCTGAAACAAATGCAGATTAAAGCATTTACCTAGACTCAAGGGAAAACACTATGAATATATAGTTAAACAACTCATGCCATTAAATACTTTTAAAACGGATCCATTAAAAGAACAAAAGATAAAAATCAGCAAAAAAAAACCCACACCAATGGAAAAGCACACTATTAAAACCCCCTGCTAGTCAAGTTTGCTATTCTGCTCAGACTCTGACATATTAACAGTTATATTTAGCAATTTAAATAGCATTACTGAATGTTACAGTTAAGAAATAGTATTAAATAATTGCAATTTAATAATTATAGTTATTATTATTTCATAATAAGATCACTGTTAATATAATAATTATACAAATATAAGCATGATAGGATAAAAAATATAATATATTCTTAATATATTGTAATGATGGTGACAGGGGTGGAGGCTGTAAGAAATGTTATTATTTTATTAATTTATTCGACCACTATCCCAGCTTTTTCAAAGACGCAAGGTTGCTCACATGGAAAGTTTTTTTTTAAAAAGCAAGCACAATAGAAATACTATAGCATTTAAAATACAATTAAATGTCATTAAAATTTTAAAATGCAATTTTAAAATGTCACAATTAAAATGATACTGATTAAAGATTAAAAATTAAAGCGCACAGGATGTTCGTTTAAAGCTGAGTTCTTGTTCACTGGCAGTCAGGTGTCTGCCCAAATGATGAAAAATATTTTTTGCTGCTGGTGGAAGGAAGAAGAGGGAAGAAACCCACAATCTGGGAAAGAAGGCCTTCTCTTATTCCCTCCCCAAACATTCCTCTGGAAGTGGCGTCCCACCCACGAAATGCCCCGGCCTTTTATAACAGGAAGCAAGGATGACCGATGTTTTCCATTTCGGTTGTTTGCAAAAGACAATGCAACAAAATGTGTGCAATAGTCGTCATCTTAGCAGGTTCAGCTTACAAAAATTCTCTGCCTAATTTTAAAAGAAAACCAAGTAAAAAGTGGATGGATTACACGGGTAAGGAAATGCACCCACCAGCGAGCGATTCGCACATTCCACTTTCCGAGCCCATGAACTTGCCAGGAACGGCTGGCATTCTGTATTGCAGTTACAGATTTGTAAGCTAGAGTTATGGATCTGTAACTGTGCCCTGTTCAATAAGGCTACACAGTCATGGATTGTGGCACAGCATTGCCATGATTGTAAATTGTCATGTACCAGCTAACTCCAGATCCAGAAGTTAGGCTTAGAAGTTTTCAAAAACTTAGCAGAGTAACCGCAGCACATTCTGGCCACTGCCAAGACTAAAGAACTATTGAATTTGCAGTCCCTTATATGTGGTCACGTTGCAGATTTGTGCAAGCAAGCAAGCATCCTTTCCAGGCTTACGTCCCACCTGTCGATGGCACAACCTTGCATCTGCATTCCTTCTCTCCGGCCAATTTTGCACTAGACTGTTATAGCGCTATCATTCCACTTGCAACATCCTATGGAATCCTGGGGTTTGCCTGGCCAGCCCCTCCTGAAACTGCAAACCCCAGGGTTCCATAGGATGTTGCAAGGGGAAAAATAGCACTATAACAGTCTCGTGTGGAAATGGCCTCTCTTAACAGCGTTCATTAAAATGACATTCCTTGGTTCCCAACACACTGTTTCCTCATTGACTTCCATCATGCGCCCTTTGTCTGAGAAGCCGTCCATACAGGGAGAGCTTTGTTTCAAGGGACCTGAAAGGTGTGCGGCTCAAAGGCAGTCAGGCTCAGCCGGCCCTGGTAATCCAAGGAGGTTCAGAAACCCAATATCCACCCTCTGATTCCTCCGCAGGAGTGAGTTTGTTTAATCTGACTTTCTTAATGTATCTTTCCCTGTGTCTTTTTAACAGCCTCGCAGCCGAAAATACCCTTACATTTCAAACCGGCAGTTTCCAGCAGTCAAAGTAATTTGCTTCAATAATTTATTGATGCATAAACCTGGGAGAGATTTCAGGAAAGCAGCAAGGCCTCCCTTCCCGGGGCCACCATTTAATCCACGCCCCAGGGAACGCAAAAGCACTTAGTTGCACTCTCTCGCTGCCTGGCTGGTTGGCTGGCTTTCCCCCAAGGAGAAGGTTTGTTTCCAAAGAGCCGAGGTCCCAGCCTCGCCTCGCTCCTCCGGAGATTTCATTATGAATGTATTTAATATGGAAAATTAATGGTGATGAGCTTATATCGGGGTTTCTTACGTAAGGGATGTGCTTTTAAAGGCATCGAGAGATGTATTCTGCATCTGAACTCGCCACACGAATGAGACCTTCTTGGCTTCAAGAAAGCTATTTTTTAAAAAAAGAAAAAAGCTTTGCAAAGTTTTTGCAGACTCTTTGAATGAAACGAAGAAGAGGAAGGATGGGGAGGCACAGGCAAACAAGACGATTGTAGGGCCTGGGGACAAAAGCAGCCCTTCCAAACTCAGCTGTCCTTCTCCATGATACCCCCATTTGATGGTATATTGGGGTATGGCCTCCTGTCACCAGGAAGATGGGTTCTTGAGCCCTTGTCAACCTTATGTCCAAACACTGGTAGCTGCCGAGGGACATAAGAAGGGTCACTGTCAGGTCAGATTTCCTTTCCCTGCCATGCAACCAAAGGCCATGTAGTTTTTGATGTTTGATGCCATGTAAAGCCATGTTATTTGCTCTGCAAGGTAATGTATTTGCCATGTAGTGCTCTGCTGTTTGATGCCATGCAATGCTCAGAACAAAGGGGTTGGAAGGGGATGATGGGAAATGAAGGAGAAAACAGTGTTTTGGGGATGAAGCAATGTTCTTCTAATGAACCCTGATAAGACAAAGAGAACAAACACAGATACAAGGTCAGGACGCTGGGAGTGGGAAGTGCCTGCTTCCCTTATCTGTTTGGGGTTTGGTGGGCCCTCGGACCTCAGACTGTGTCTTGCTGCTGGGTAATTCCGCACTAAGTTTCTTCTCAAAGGAAGCAAAGAGAAGCACTAACAATTTTCCTCCTGCTGCAAAGCAGAGAAACAAAAACAGTCTCTGAAAACCACACTGTTTTTGACACTTCATCACAATTTGGGGCTTATTCTGTGCAAAATTAGCACATGTCTGTTTTGAACAGAAAGTTGCGTTATTTTTCTCTCGGATAGAAAATGCTGGGGTTTTTTTGCAAATCACCCGTGTGTGAGTTTTGTGCAGAAGAAGACCCAAATTGCAAAGATTCTCGTCAGTCCAGGCTTCTCCTCATCAGGGTTTCTCAACTTCAAAGATCACACTTTCCAACTATTTGTTTTGGAAATATTTTTGAATATTCTTTTCATCCCTAGGCCCACCCATTCTGTAACAGGGCAAAGGGAGGGAGAAATTCCTCAGTTCTGTCTTGAGATGCAGTTTTAAGGATATCAGCAGTGGCATCATTTCGTTTCCTTTTCCCAAAGTTTGTCTTCTTTTCATGGTCCTTCTTCTGCAAGTAGCAATCAAAATGTTGTGTTTCTAGTAGTTTGAACACTGTTTTGCATAACGGATAGGAAATAGGAACTGTTACCAAAACCCAAACTGGTATAGTGTTTTCAGAAGGGAGTTGCAAAAATGAAAAATCTCAGAAATTTTAATTTGCGGGGGGGGGAGACTTATGAGAAATTTAATCTTGCTACTAATAATTTATTTCTTGCCCTGGAGACCATGAAGAAAGTACAAAACAGAGGCTCTCCCAAGCAATTATAATTCTCTGGAACCGACGACGGAGAATCTGTTTAGGCTTTTCTATAAATACCAGGGAAGGTAAATGCATTAACCTTATCTTGATCCTAAATTGTAATTACATGAAGCCTGCCTCCCAAGTAAATTAGTACATTAATAACAATTTTGTTCCTATAATTACTATCATTTCTTAGATCTTCAAGCTATTTGCTAATTTACCCGCTTGGCCCAAGATAATATCCTCTGTCAGAAAAGTGACAATCTCTTCTGACTTTCCTAGGACACAAAGCATTGATCAAGCTATTTAGCTGACTGCAAAAACTGTTATTTATTTTAAATGGCAGTGATTGCCCTGAGTTGCTGTTCTTTTAAAATGTGCGTGAATGAGCCTGATTAATGTTAAATGACAGGACGGAAGCGGCCTCCACTTCTATAAACTTTCACTATTGATTGTGGAGTCAATGGCAAGCAACTGTTAGTCCAAGGAGGGCCAGAATAAATTGCAGGGTGCCAGGAAATCAGAGCTGTCTCTGGCAGGCTGTACAAGTAGCTTAAACAGTGTGTTCACTGGATTTATTGTTTTTCTCCATCTCTCCATCCCAGGTCAGCAGTGGTACAGGGGGTTCCCACCTCTAGCCATACTCCACCCGCCCCCTTAGAGTAGTGTCAGATGGTAGCTCCAATCCAGGGTCATTGTGGGGTGGCGAATCCACACCAGGTCTTAAAGGGGACTCTCCAAAATGCTTTACCCCACCCTATCCCCAATTGAGAGCCAGCGTGTATAGTGGTTGGAGCTTGGGACTATGTCAGGTCAGCCTCCCTTTCCCTGCCATTTTTTTGGGCAATAGTTTTTTTTTTTAAAAAAAACTGATGTTTCACTAGTAGATGGGGGGTAAGGTCTATGGTCGAGCTGCAAACCCCAGGATGTTACGGTATAGGTTAGCAATAAGAACAGCCAGGCACAAATGTAAGGACATTCTGTTGGCAGGCTGCGTGAGAAACTGGGAGATGATGGCAAAGCCCAGGAAAGGAGCTGTTTTGATCTGATAGCAAATGGAATCACAGTGCATGCTGAGCTAGTTAGTATTGCAAACCCAATACTTCTTTAGTCTTGGCAATGACTAAGATGTGCTGTTGTTTTCTTCAATGTATCTGAATAAAGCTTTTGAAACCTCTAAGGCTAATTCCTTGGACTTGGAGCTAGCCAGGACATGACAGACCACGACCCTCGAGACCTGGGCTCGATCTCCCTCTCCGCTGTGGAAACCCAGTGGGAGACCTTGGGTGCATCGTGCACCCTCGGCCCACAGAAAACCCCATGATAGGTTCACCTTAGAGTTGCCATAAGTCAGAAAGAACTGGAAGGCACTCAATACCAGCAACAACAATCCCCAAAAGACATGTTCGTGTGTCTATGAAGTGTGCCTATACCCCATCTTTCTCCCAGCACAGGATAATCAAGGTGGATTGCAACCATGTAGAAACACAGTACAACTTACAAAAAAAAAAGACATTGGCCAATATTCTCTACCAATTACAACCATGATTAAGTGCTTCAAGAGTAGCAGTCATGACTGCAGAAGAATTACAGATAAGCATCCATATGCTTTCTGCTTCAGCTCAAACCAGACAAGACAAGACATCATAGTTTTCACTTGCATATTGAAGGTAATTTTTATATACCCTTGCACTTTATCATTTATCTTCTCTTGCTCACTGCCTTGAGCATTATGATTCTTTTCTCCCAATGGGGCATGTATGTTTTTGATAAACAGGTAAGGTACTAAAATTAAAACAAGCATTTTTTTTCTAGCCAAAAATCTATATTCCAAGTACCTTGAGGCCTATTGGTGAGGTTGCCGTCTTGCCAAATGCTAAGCTGCTCTTCCTGTGGTATGCAGGTGGAAGAAAAGTCGAAGGAAATCTTGAACTTGCTGCTCCTGACAGTGCAATGCTTCATTGCGATGCTCAGGGTTGTGGTACTTGGGGAGGCAAAGTCCAACCTTATGCTCACAGAGTTATGCAGCCATCGGACGTGCAACACCACCTCCGGAGTGAATTGTGATCTTGGTCAATTAAACATGCATTCCACATCCTGCATGTGCTCATTTATTCACTTTCTGTCGGAAAGTCACAACCATACTCACATCCATGCTCAACTGTGTACGATGTTGCATGCATGTATGCACATCAGTGTGCTTGTGCAACCCTCCACAACAGCACCACATGGAGAACTCTCCTTCCACAACCTTGAACTGTATGCAGGCATTTTGCATCAAGGGGAAAAAAAGTATCTGGCCAATTCCATTGGGGAACTCACCCGTGCATAAAACACCCACAGGGTCTTGGTCCACTTTTGCAGCGATGTAATCTGCACGCGGCCCTCGGTCCACCAACATGGGCCCAGAGCTGTAAGCGAGATCAGGAGGGAATAAAAGGAAGAACTTATCCCAAGACAGGCACCAGCAGAGCAAAACCTCCCCAAACAAATCACAAGGAATAAAACAAGAGAAACATTATCAATAACATGGATCGTTTCTGGGAAGGGATCCAAGCAAGGCCAAGTGGGAAATATTCCATTTCTCGAGATGATGAGAGCATTTCATAGTTTTCATGAGCGTCAAGCTCAGCTGCTGAGAGAAAGCTTCTCATCCCTCTGTCCCAGGCATAGAAGAAAACGAGGCACATTTTGCTGTTGATACTGCACTTTTAAAAACTGAAAATCAGGACTGAAAGTTTTTAAAACTCACCCTGCCCTTGTGGAATTCCAGGGTCTCACACTGTCCCGAACTAAAAGCATTCAGGTCCTGAAGTTTGGGAATTCCATTCAGACCACATATATAAGTACAGTAAATGGATTTGTGCTTCCTGAACTAACAAGTCTGTTGCAATTTAGTTTTTCCTCTTAGTTTTCACTCTCTTGCAAGCTTTGCAATGTAGTTCCTTTCCCATCATTGGCCAGGTCAATGTCCCATGTCTGGGTTTCAGTCAGAACTCTAAAGCAATCATTCACTCTATCTTCAAAATAGCTTTAGCCCCTTCAGTAGCCTTTTGAAAGTTCAGACTAAAACCAGGAGCAGATTGACCACCCCACTGATATGGGAGCTGTCATATTCCCCTTGAGGCGATTCTAACCCTGGGTGGAACTCGTGCAGCCCTAAAATACCTTTGTACTGCAACTCCTAGCCAGAATAGCCAATGATGAAGAATGCTGGGTGTTGCAGTCCAAAACCAACTGGAAGTCCTCACGATTCCCACCCTGAGATACATCATCAACTCTAATCAGGATGGGATTATGGAATTTATTTATTTAATTCAGATCCTGCTTTTTCCCAATATGGGACTCAAAGCAGCTTACACTATGCATTGAAGCAAAATAGCAAAAGTGTAAAAAGAGAGAGAATTCAACAACAATGCACTCAAAAATGTCAATCTGAAAGAGTTAACAGATCAAAACCTATCACATAGTAAGAATCAAGACATTAATTGCACTGCCCCAACCCATTAAAACCTGAAGGCCTATAAGAAGATCTGTCAGCAAAATGAGAGCCACGAGGGGGCCAGCCGAGCCTCCCTTGGTAAAGGGTTGCATAGCTTGGAAGCAGCCACTGAGAAGGCCCTGAATCCCAAGTTCTCGCCAAATGTTCTTGTGGTGGGGCGGGGGGGGGGACAAGAGAAGGCCCTGCCCTGAAGATCTTAAAACTCATGCAGGTTTGCATAGGGAGGTGCGACCTTTCGGACAGCCTGGACCTAACAGCCGTATAGGTCCCCAGCATTACTTTGAATTCTGACCGGAAACAGACAGGTGAGCCTGTTTCTAGCAAGGCAAAGTTTCTATGCTCCATCAATCCAACTGGTGCCAGATCTACCCCAGTCTCCTGGGTTCACGTCTTCTCCCTGGTTTCTTCCACCATCGGTTCACCCTCCACGTTCCTTTCTGCCCCTCCGCCCTGCTTTGACTGATTCCATTTTGCAGCTCTCGTTTCTTTGAAATTGTCAATTTCCCGCTTCAGTTCAAGCCCCTTGATGCTGCCAGGGCATGCATCTCATTGTCCCAGCCATAAAAGATCTCGCTTGCTGCTGCCTCGTCAGGAAAAGTTTCTGCTATATTAATGAAAAGGTGTTAATTTAAGCGAGGATTACTTCCTCGAGTTGGAGGGGATTTATTTGTTCTTGTGCCGAGCTCCATCAACGTGTAATTCCAAGAGACCTGGACAGCTTTTATTTTATTATTTTTCTTTTAAATTTGCCTACAAACCTCTCCCCACTGAGCCTTTTCCTCCACCTCCCTGGCCAACTCCCAGGGGAAATTCTTATCACCGAGACTTGATTATTTGGATTAAAGGTATAATATCCAGGGTAGCAGCAAAAAAGAAATAAAGGGCTAATTAAAATTCTACTGGAGTGAGCAAACTGCCTACAAATGAGATCGTTTGTGAAAAGAGCTAGGCATCGGTGCCAAAAACATCATCTCCCTCCGAGCTCCCCCTTTCCCTCCGGGTCTGAAGATTTCGGTGGTACCGTCTTTGGGTTAAAAAACCACCCTGGTCTTTCCAAGAGGAGAACATGCAAAATGTGATCCCAGTGGCCAAGGAGACCTCCTCTAGCAGTGGTCAGTGTGGAGGCTACCTGGAGAAGGCCTTCTCAGAAGAGGAAAGGGCCCAGATATCTCCCTCTGCTCAGAGCCAGAGGAGGCCGGCAGCCATGATGCTAGAGAAGGGATGGTGAAATGGGAAGAATATCTCAAAATATTCACAAAATGGTCAAAACAATATTTTTCAAGTGCTGAGAATCCCTGGTTTCATGGCACACTACATAGATTATAACACTAGTTAATACCCTGACCTCCCGAGAGCTTTCTTGCCCTTTCTAATCACATCTCCTTTTGGGTTTCCAGCAAGCATCGTACTATACTCCAAAAACTCCCTCTTCCATTTAGATGGCGACCCACTCATCTTGGCTTTAGGCAACATCTTTGCTCAGACCTTCTTTCCCCAATGGCCATCACCATACCTCTCATCACCATACCCACAAGTTTTGCATTTCTGTGGCTGTTTGCACAGACAACCTGCTCATTCATGGCTATAAAGATCTGCCCCAAGGCACTTCACTCCATGCCTTTGGTGAAGTAGACGCAGTCTGTAAAACTTATGCTACTAACTTCTTTCTCTCAGTTAGTCACAAAAGTTCAACAAGAGCCTTCTTCATACTTCATTACAGTTGGAAATATTTGAGGCTTGAATATTGTAGTCCATCATTGCATATGAACAGGTAAAAGTTTGCACTAAAATAAATGAGTCTTAAAAGTACCAAATATTTCCTCCCTCCCTCCCTCCCTCCCTCCTTCCTTCCTTTCTTGCTTTTCTAATACTAAAACAGATTAACATGTCTATCTCTTGGAGGAAAAAACAAATAATTTTTTATTCCCTTCCTTTTTCAATACTAAAACAGACTGCCTCTTTGGGGGAAAGATATTTGCCTTAGCTTGATGCTATTTTACGCCAAAAACCATAGCCAGGCCACCAAACTCATAGGATGTCAAATACGCAGTGAATAATTTCAAAATCTCCAAGTTATGCCAAGAAGGTTGCGTGCCAAAGGAGAACCAGGGTGAGAAAACTTTTAACTCTGAAGTCATGCTTGCAGCTGGCTTCCTTCCTTCTGGATCTGTCTGAGCAGCTAAGCACTTGCAAAACACAAACTGTCAAAGAACTGGGGGAAGCTTGGGGACCTACTGGGACAAACTGGCCACCTCCTGTCTCTACCCAGCATTGGAAGGGAGCTCAGCACCAATGCTGTTCTTTCATCAAGTGAGCGGTGCAGCCCCCCTGCCTGCTTTTTCTCCATTCCCCCCAGCAACGATGGGAAATGGCCTCAGAAATTAGCGCTGTTCCACCACAAGGCTGGTGCAGAGAAGCAAAACGGGCATTACATCAAATAGCAGAGGGAAGTTTACCACCATGGAATCTCCATAGCAACCCGGCAGCAGAAAGAGAAGGCTTTAATTCCGAACGGCTTATTTCGGTGCCGACCTGGGGAATAATCAGGAGGAGCATTAAGAAGCAGCAGGGGGGCCGGTGGCTTTAATAAGATGGCCAAGATGAGAGATGGGACTCGGAAGGTGTCAGGCCCAAAGGTACCCAGGAGCATGAAGCTGAGCAGCGTCTGTGCTGAGCTAGAAACGTCTGCAGTTCCTGGCCATCTCTTCGCTTGAGGGCGACAACAGATCCGGATCATAGCTATACAATAGGCGATAATGGCAGGAGGGGCTCTCCAGCAAAGCATGATGTTTCCTTTGCAAGCTGATTCCAGCATGCCTTCATGTCAAGTGGTAAAACTGTGCCCCTTCTATCCAGATTATCAAATTGCTCCTGCGGCTGGCTAAGAAGTCCCCTGGAATGGGAGCCAGGGCCCCGAGGGTTATATTGGGCAGAATCAAACAAAGGAAACTGAACTGTGCAGGTGTGCCCCATCTCTCCTTCTAACAGCCATGTGAATGGTCTAAGGAAGTCGCTAACAGGAAGGTTTCCTGCCCTGGTCTATTCCCAGGCACTTCTCTGTCCTTCAGCTGCCAGGCTAAAGATTCAGCCACCTAGCAAGGTCTCAAGCACCTTCTAATGCCACTAGAAAGCTGTCCATGTTTGGCCAAGAGGCCGAGAAGGATCCTAAAACCTGTCTGCCCAGAATTAGGGGCCATACCCACCACAGCATTCTCACTACAGCCTGGTCCCATCCTTTGGAGCTCTGTGGCTGAGGCCACTAAACACCCTCCCCAAGCTGCCAATCCCAGGATTCTATAGGATGGCACCACGGTGATTAAGGTGGAATCCTAGTGTTATAGTTCTGTGGTGTGCATGGGCCCCCCATCCACGGCAATGGCAGCTGCGGGGCCGCTGAGCTGTTCCGGTGGCCAGTGAGAAGAGGGACGTGTCTCTCATTGCTAAAGGTTTTTCAAACTGAGCCCTGAGCTCATCCCAGCAGCTAACATAATTCCTTTGTGAGCTGGGCTGTTATGTCTCCTGAGAGATTTTCCTTCTTGGTTGACTTGCAGCTGGTAAGCCTTTTGGATGCAGAGAGAAAGAAGAAGAGGGAGGGAGGGAGGGAGACACGGGCATTTGCTCACTGGTAGCTGTTTTATTTGGAAGCAGGGAGGGGCAGAGGCCTGGTCTGATCGGAGGAGCACAGGTTCCCAGATGACAGTGAGCAAGGAGCACAGATAACAGCCCAAAGGCCTGACCCAGAATGTCAGCTGTGCAAAGATTTGAACCCTGTTCTTCCAAAGTGCTTGTCCAACACTCAAATGCTATTATTCCTACTGGTGTTTCCAATGGGCCAGTGGATCCCCAGGTCGACAGACAACTTCAGAACAAGATCTGAGCTAATTCCCTGTGACACATTTTCTCTTTAGAAGGATACACTTTCTGAAGAGTGTATTAAGAGATGGGTCGAGCAAAATATGGGATGTGACAAAAACGCCCTCGCTAACGGAATTCTTCAGACTCACAGAAAGGAGCAAACACTTTTGGAATAAAGATGGGGGCCTCACTTATTAAGGAGAGCTGGAGTTGAGAGAGAGAGATGGACACGGGATTTTTGGAAGGGATTCTGGAGAGGGAAAATTAGGAATGGGCAGAAGAGAGCAGACGGAGCCCCGATCAGGAACAGCCAGACTAAAATGTTTTATCAGAAGTCCAACATCATAGCTCAGAAGAAATGGATTTCTTTTAAAAATAGGGATCTCCATACTACAATACCATTGTAGAAGATGGTGAGACTCAGTTGGGCTCATATGGGAAGGTTTGTGCTTTCAGATACGGACTCTAAAGCCCATCTCTCTAGAGCCTGGGCCCCCGTCCTCTGCCATCAGCCACCACAGGACTCCTGCTGAAGTATCCAGATCGCCGGCCCTGCTGGTTTAGCTTGGATGGCAGTTATTAGCACTGTCAAATTGCACTGTATAAGATTCATTTGGTAGCTGAGAAAGATAATCTACAAGGAGATGCCTCCAGTGATTTGTCTTGTTTTCTGTTTTTTTAAAAAATCTGACAACTGTTTATCCCTTAGCAACAGATGCAAATTTTTCTCCTTCAACTCAGTGGGAGCCCAGCACGGCCATAAAAGATGGAGAACTCTGTTGTTGTTGTTTTAATGTTCAATTTTTATTTTACAGCCTTCCTCCCGTAAAAGAGAAGAGGAACAACGGAGCAAGGCTGTTGCTGAAACCCTGAGATGACATTGCGAGCTCTGTAAAAGCAAGGTAGTTCACCGGCCCAGTTAAAGGCATTTTGAATCATTAAAGGGGAGCCCATAAAAACACACACGTACATAGGCAGGGGCGTAAAGCAGACGGGCGTAGCTTAGTTACAAAGCTGCTTATCAACAAGTCAAAACTCAGCACAGAGGCATAAAAAATATGCGCTCTCATCCTGCCAGGTTGCCTTCGCTTTCCCTGCCATGACATCCTAAGGACACGGGGTGTTTTTAAGTTTGCTTTCACATTACGCCTTGTAACTCACCAGGCGCTCTCGTACCAGGTTATTTGCTGTTTTGCTGCCAGGCAATACATGTAGTGCTTTGCTGCTTGATGCCACATGATTGAGGCATTTTCCTTTGTTAACAAATAGGATCACAGCATGCGCTCATTTGTATTGTAGTGGCTTATGTAGTACTGCAAATCTATGGTGCCTGTTAGTCTTGGCAACATGCAAAATATGCTGCTATTACGCTGTTGCTCCTGAATAAAGCTTTTGGAAACTTCTAAGCGTTGTGCCTGGGATTGGAGTTATCCTGTGCTCCTGCCAGCTCTTTTTAACACCTTCATGGTTGCGGTACCTCTGGCCTTTTCTCTCCACTCACCTACACTGGTGTAACGAAGCTGATGTGGTGCACCAAGGGGATTTCAATCTTAACTTTACCAGTGCCTACTTGCTTGCCGGTTCCTAGTACAGTACAGCTTTATCGCCTCTGAAGAAGAGAAGATTGAGATGTGCTATGGAAGCTACCTTTAAGTACCTGAAGGGCTGCCAGTTAGAAGATGGATCAAGCTCGTTTTCTGTTGCACCAGGTAGGAACCTGACATGATGGAATCAAACGGAACAAAAGACGTTCCGATTAAACATTAGGAATACCTCCAGTGCCATGCACTTTGTTGGAAGCTGGTGAATTCTCTTCCATTGGAGACTTTAAAGAAAAGACTGGATGGCCGTATCTCAGGGGTTCCATGGCTGCAGATTCCTGCATAGCAGAGGGTAGAAGTGGATGTCCTTTACCAGCAATGCAATTCACAGAATCATAAAATCATAGAATTGGAAAGGACCCCAAGGGCCATTTAGTCCAACCTCTGCCATTCAGGAATACAGACTTTAATGTACTCCTCAGACAGGGCCATCCAAACTCTGTTTCAAGAGAAAGAAATCCATGATTCTCCAAGGCAGCCCATTCTATGATTCTACTAACAGTAAAGCTCTACCTTCCATCTCCAGAAAGAAATGAGCAAATGCATATATTTGATTAGAAGGCTTCCTATCAACATAGGTTGACAGGCTGTGTCCTTTTCCAGGAAAATGGGAACATCTTATTCTACCCTGTTCAGTCTCACTGTTGCTTTTTTTCCTCCTTCCTAGAATGACCCTATAAAAGCATCTTAGACAATCAGGGAACCTGGTAAAATGCATCACAGCCCTAGGTAGCCAATCAGTTTTTCCTAGCAGACAAAAACCAAGGACAAGATTAATAAACAGACTCCTATTTTTCCACCAGAAGTGCGGAAGAAATATTCAAAACTGGAAAAAAAGGTTTTGAAATATTCCAAATTATTATGAGGAGGGGGAAACTCTGAGAACTTTTGGCTCAGCCCAAGCCCAGCCACCAAAGCGAAGGGTTTATGGAAATTTCCAAGAATTAGTCAGCAAGGCAGTGTTCTCTGTCAACTTAGCAAGCGGGTCTTTGCAGTGGAGCATTAGATGTGCTTTGCATCTATTTGCATACTGAGCAAGCCTTGAGCTCAAACTGTCACTCAGGAGGAAGGATGGGCACAGGAAAGGTGTCAGATGCAATCCAGTTGAAGGGACACAGTTTTACTGACCAGAAAGGAACAGCTGGAAACTCTCCTGCACAACAGTGGGGGGAATTGTGGGTATTCTCACAATTCCCAAGGAGGAAAGAGCCGGTAAAGTTTGGTCCTGGAGTCATATGCAGTTTCCAAGACCGCTATTGTATCCCTGATCCACCCACGCCCAAACTTCCCTTAATTACCCTAACAAAAAACGGGGGAAAGAGGCCGCAACAAGGCCACAAAGTGTTTTTAATAAGATGCAAGGGCCAGAATCCAGTTGGTATCTGAATTCCCTTACAGAAGTGATTGGACATTTGTATCTGAGCATCTCCATTCCGTTCAATTTGCGGAAGCTGAGTTGCGCATGCTGCGGCATTGATTGTAGGAATACACATGTGTACAGATGTGAATACACCATTGCACATTTAGTCTCGTGGTTCAGTTACACAATATTGCCATTCAACATAAAGACTGAATAAAGGGACAAGCAGAGAGCCAGGGTGGTGGAGGGGTCTGCACATTGAACGATGAACCTGGAGACCCGGGTTCGATTCCCCACTCGGCTGTGGAAACCCACGGGGTGACCTTGGGCACGTCACACACTCTCAGTCCCAGAGTCATCTTAGGGTTGCCTTAAGTCAGAAACGACTTGAAGGTGAACAACAAGAACAACTTTTGTCCCATATTTTGGCTTTCAGGTTACACAGCAAAAGCAAACAGAGTGCCATGGCTGTTTGGAGTCATACGAATTACAGCCAAGGGAGCATGCTTTCGTGTGTGTGTGTTTTATGCTTCTTCCTCTCCCATGTTGGTTTAACTTAATGCCCAGGCAGAAAGCACTGCAAATATTTATAGGAAAAAAAAGATAAATAACCTTTAAATTAAGGCTTACTTAACATCATTACATATTTATAAGGCTTCCCGATGAAGAAGAAATGGGTGTTTGCACATTACAATGATTTAATCACCCAGGAATAATCCTCGGAGGGTCTATAACTTGCTTTTCATTTGCTTCCCAAGATACTGGCTCTCATGGTCAACGCTGGTGGCAATTTCTTTTCCAGGAGACATAGCCACAGAGCTAGAAAGCTAGGCTCAAATCTCGCACAGTTTCTCTCTAGAGTAAACACTCTTGTTAAAAAAATATTGAGCTTAGGTTTGTCTCTGTTATATATCTTGCTCTCTCCACCCCATTTTCCCCCGCATGACAGAAATGAGGAAGGAGTTTGTCTCTCTTTCTTGCAAACATTTGGAATATCCAAGGCTGCCTCCCATGTGTCCATCAAGAGGTGTAGATCTCAACGTCTTGGTGGGCTACCAAAATAATTTCTCCACAGCCTCTGAAGGAGAAGTCTGTCCACCCCGTTGCTTGCAGGGTGAAACATAGGTTCCAGGATTCATTGTGCTTCTGTAGTGCAAATCCACAATCACGTAGTTACACGGTGCTTCTGCTATCCCAGCTTTCTACTGAATGTTGGCATTGTATAACCAATGTGTTGCCCCCTTGTGCGATGGAGAATGTGCTCTGGGTACTTCCACAATGCCATTGAATCAATTGGTAGATGGAAGATGCTGATGTGAATCCAAGGAAGCACAATAGTGTCGCTGGGGTCCCGCTGGTTAGTCCCAACTACAGTAGAATTGTTGAATCAATTGCTGAATGGTGAGGGCATTTCCACAGTGGTTGGAAGCCCCCGGGGTCAAAATAAAACTGCAAAATTTTTCAAAAAACATTTTCCCCAAATGCCCTCTACAGGGTGTGTGTGCGGGGGGGGGGGCATTTCCATCAAATTTGGACCTGGACCAATGTAGGCCCAAGAAAGATATTGAGCTTTTTTTTTTCTTGTTTTTTGGAAACAAGAAGTGACTTCAACTCACTTCCTCTTTTTTTAAACAGACATCTCCTGGACCTAAAGTGGCCCATTAAGGCCCTCAAACATAGTGAAAATGCCTCCGTGCTTCCTGGATGGCATCTTAGGAGATTTGGAGCCAATATATCCCAACCTTCCCACTGCACCAGTTCCCACATACAGACCCATATGGGTCTGTGTGTGGGAGTTGGTGCAGTGGGAAGGTTGAACCCATCATGGGGTGTTCTGGGGCTAAGAGTGTGCAATTTCCATGTGGGTTTCCATGGCTGAGTAGGGAATCAGACCCTGGTCAAACCACTATGCTACGCTGGCTCTCTGCTGGGGCAGCGGAAGGGTGCAGCCCTCCAAGTTCTCCTGCAGGGCTGATGAAGCCTCACAGCCTTCCATGGTTGCCCACCCCTGCCTAAGAGAATAACTTCCAAGTTTCAAGTGGCATCAAGCCTTGGCCACCGTTGTATACCATGATTTATGCCGCATAACTTTATGCATGCTTAGCTACATAGCAAAGGCGCTACAGAACCCTACTGGTGAACTGTGACGATGTATGTTAGAGCTGTGTCGCGAATATCCCTATGTGGACTGGGATGTACCAATGAACTTCTGCACTCCCTAGCTGCCATCCCAATGTCATCAGGAGTTCCCGATGCACATCAGCACCCGGTGCGCATCCGCCACTTTGCTGGCTCACCTCTGCAGTAACGTCGTGGCAACCCCTTGAAGAAGGCAGACGTTGCAGAACTGCTCAGTTCTATTTCCTGCAGACGCAAGTCCACTTGCGTAGAGGATAGCCCCATCCTGACCTCCAGCCCTTTTAATTCTACTGCAGCAACTGGCTGCTAAACAGCTAGATCTGATATTCTGCATATCACCATAAAATCAGCACTGGCCACAGAGAAGTGCCATATCATAGGAATACCTTTGTTAAGACAACCGAAAAGGTCACAGAACTGTAAGGAGGTTTTCAGGATCCTTGACAGGTTTGGCAAGACGTCGCAGCCCCCATTCCACATTCACACTCCTCACTCCAAGGTAGTGGCACGCAACCATTTTATGGAAATGAGATCAAAGAACGCCGATGAAGCCATATTTCAGCTTCAATTAAAACTTCACGATGGATTACTTTTAATTTTAGCCCTGTTGATTTTTGGTTATAAGATGAATTGTAACTGGAAATTGTTTTATACAATGGAGATTAATACGAGAAGATAATTAAAGGGAAGG
Organism: Ctenosaura bakeri; assembly: GCA_948474755.1. Classification (NCBI taxonomy): domain Eukaryota; kingdom Metazoa; phylum Chordata; class Lepidosauria; order Squamata; family Iguanidae; genus Ctenosaura; species Ctenosaura bakeri. The sequence continues at coordinate 142,215 of CAOLHI010000366.1, read as the reverse complement.
AATATAATTATGGGGAAGGAGGAATGGCATTGGAATCGGTCGCTGCCTTCAACTATCAATTGCCAAGTCTGGGAGCTCCAGGAAAGACAAACGATTCGCAGGAACGGGATGCAGAAAAATATATATCAAGGAGATGAGCAAGGGAACCGTTGCTAAGTCAGCAGGGAGAAGAAGAAAGAAATGCCAGCATCGGCTGGTAGGAACTCTCTTTCTCTCAAATGCTTCAGAAGATAACAAAGGAAAACAGCTACATCCAGCACCCAATTCTGGGTGTGAAGAGAGAGCAGCAAAGGAGTGACCGCTAATTGACTGTGAGCCTCTCTCACTTAATGCAAGTGACTGTCACGATCTGTTCATGACACACGGAACAAAATTCAAGGCAGTCAGCTTCCAGCTGACACTCCACAAGCAGGCTGTGATCAGCCTAGGCCAGGGGCAACCAGAGCCTGGAGTTTGGAGGGCACCTTGGACCCCCACAGGACTCCGCAAGGCTTCATGCACACAGTCGTCCCAGCCGCTGTGAGGGTGCACCTCCCACATTTTTGGAAGGTTAAATAAAAATTGCACCCAAATGACTGAATGCTATTTAGTTTGAGGAGAGTAGACCCACTGAATCAAATGTGGGCCAGAGAGCCAATATATCAGGAAATATTGTTGACTCAATGGATCTACAGTCGGCTCCCCATATCCACAGATTCTGTAATCATGGATTCAACGAACCACAGCTTGAAAGTGTCCCCACCCCCCAAAAAAAAAAAATCCAAAAAGCAAACTTTGATTTTGCCATAAGGGATATCATTTTACTAAAAGAATATGACACTTTTTAACCTAAAGCTCTTGCCACCAGTAACTGTACTTTAGGAGAGACATTCCAGCTTTTGAGAACGGTGGAACATCTTGAGGTGGCCAAATGAGAGTGTGTCATGGAGAACAGGGCATGGCCCATCTGGAGAAAGCCAGAGGGTTACACTGGGACCTCTGGAGAGCCTGATACAGTCCTAGCCTCTGAGGCTTCCAGCTCCTGATCCACATTTTTGGAAGAGAGGTCTTCTTCTGTTCTTGGCCAGAGACTAACAGTGACCGACTCCAGCAAAAGCCACAACAGGGGAGGTTAAATATTCATACTGCTAGCCATTGTTGCAGGAAGAGGGGGCATAGGGCGAGGAGGAATCGGGGGAATTTCTCGGTCTCTCTCCATTTCTTTCCCTCTTTTGCTCTCTTTTAAGAACCAGAGGAAGGTAAGGAGGAGATGAATCAGCTCCTAGAGAGATGAGAAATCCCCCCAGGGAACCGTACCAAGTTCCAAAAGACACACACTCTCTCGCAAATGTTGGGTTTGATGTTCCTTTACTGCTGAAAGCTATGATGACATTTCAAGACTGTTACTATCCCCGGGGGAACAACTAAGAGGATTGTGACTTCCTTTGAATGAATTTAAATCAACCAGTGAGTCTTTGGCAGCCTGAACTTCATTTCCCTTCAGGGCTGTCTCTTCTCATTGATGAAGTGCCTTCACCCTGCCACTCCTTCCTTCCTCCTCCTCCTTCCCTCCCTCGCTTTCCCCTCCTTCCCTTCAGGTGCTCCTTATTTCACCCAACACTTGATGCTTTCGAGCTGGAGGGAGAAAGCAGAAGCAGAACAAACTTATTTTCTACCAAAAACAAGAAGATCTGCAGCAGCTGGAATCTTCCTGTTGGTTCTTTCCAACCAGAGCAGACCCATGTAGACTCAATAGCTCTGCGCTGGTCAGGGCTATTCAATATGGGACCTCTCTCACTGGTTGGAAGGGGCTGGAAACCTGATCCTACTTGCATCCCAGTTGGCAGCTGAACACACCTCCTTTACCTGATGTGGCTGCTGGGTGTTATGGTGGGCCGGGGGGGACATTCATAAAGTGCCTTATGCTCCCTTCAGCAAGTCTGGTGGTCGGAGTGCAAGAGCTGTTGGGCATTTAATCCCATCCAGGTTAGTCACAGGTTACCCAGCAAGAGGAAGGGATAAATAAGAAGGTGGTCATCAGCCAGTCCAGAAGTCATTACAGCAAGGCAGCAGTCCAGATAAGCAAAGCCAGCAAAGAGTAAAACAGAGTTTTCAACAAACGCTGCAAGCAACAAAGACATCAAGAAGCTTCGGGGAGCTGTTTGAAGATACTGGGTGCTTAATGGGTCAGCAACTCCTATTTAACAGCTGCTGGGATTGGCGTAGTCTCTCCTTATCTCTTCCATGTGAGTTCTCCACATCTGCCACTTCCCGCTGCAAGGTAACCACCCCAGTGGCCTCATCCCCTGGATCCGTGGATCTAGAGAGGCCACAACTACCAGGAGCCATAAATTCCTGGAAATCTGACTCCTCTGTCTCTGATTCTTCTGACATGGAAGGATGAATAACAGTGCATAATCTTACAGTCGGACTACGTAGTCTTACTGAATATGGAGCCGTTTCAGACCCGTAACTCTGGGTTATGAATCTGTAACTCCAATGCAGGCTGCCAGGCAAGGTTAATAATAAAAATATAATAAAGTCCTAATCCTTGACAGTACAATGAAAGTATTGCAAATTTAGTGCTCCCAGTCCTGAAAAGCCTTGTCCTTATTTGTGGGGGAACATCTAGGCTGGGGAGATGAATCAGAAGAGCAGAAGGACCTCAGGATATGAGAGGCTGAACGTTCTAATAAAACAAGACCTGTGCTAATGCAAGCCTTTTCAAGCCAAGCAGGAAACCTGGTTTCTCTAGAAACTTTCAATTCTAGGAAAGGTGTCTGTGGTACACGCTGCCCATGAAGGTGAGTCTCAGGTCCTTGGAACCTGTCCAGAGGAGGGCAACCAAGATGGCCAAAGGCCTGGAAATCAAGCCTCATGAGGAACAACTGAGGAAGCTGGTGATGTTTAGATTGGAGAAGAAGGAGGTAACATGATAGATTTATTCAAATATCCAAAGAGATGTTACGTAGAAGACAGAGCTAGCTTGTTTTCTGCTGACCCAGAGACCAGAGCATGAGCCAGTGAATCTAAATTACCGGAAAAGAGATTCCACCTAAACATTAGGAAGAACCTCTTGGATGTAAGAACGCAGTGGAATGGACTCTACTTCTTTAGAGGTTTTTAAACAGAGGTTTAAAGACCTCTAAAGGTTGGGAGGGCATTTTGCATTCCAGCATGGCAGGGGCCTGGGCTGGATGGCCCTTGCAAGGTCACTTCCAACTCTACAAAGCCTTCCTATCTCTTTAAAACTAAGGCAGGTTCATTAAATCAGTTGCTAAGTGGTGAGCCAACACCTTTGCAAATCGCTTTCGCTCAATGGCTCTCGTCCGGTTGGGACTGCCAATAAGAGCTCGGTCTTCTGCCTTCAGAGTGAAGAATTATTTGCCTCTATCCCTGGGGTTACCAGAGAGATTCAAGTCCTGGCTTATCAAAGAAGTGGAAAGGCTTCTTTTGAGACCAGTTGCCTTTCAAGAGGCGCTTGACGTTTCTCTTTTCACCCTGACTGTTTATTAAGAGCTTTGCAGCAATAAGCTATTTAGAGAAGCAAAGGTTACCTTGGGCAGATGCTGAGGGCTGGATGGGGGGAGTTCACCTGCCAAAGCTGTGAGTCCTGCACGTGTCTATAAAGAAAGGAAGGTTACTCCAATGTGCTGAAGCGCATGTCTCATTGTTACATAGATTTTTTTTTTCCTCCCACAAACAACTGCACATGAAATGACCTCATTCTCCACTTATCTTCTATTCAGTAACTTGGTAACCTAGTCGTGGGCTGGTTTATTTGAGCTGACCTTGGCCCCCTTTTAATCTTAGCAGTTTTCTGTATTAAGGTGTGCTTAAAATAAGGCAACAATACAAAGGGAACGGCAAAAAGAGAGAGAGAGGAAATGCAACAAAGGATTGGCAATAAAAACGCCAGCCAAGACCCTAGATCATGGTCTACATTTTGTAACTCCAAGAATCCATAGCTACAATGCAGAAACACACAAAAAAAAGTCCTGTTAGTGAATTATGAAAATGTGCATTCATCGACCAACAAGAGTGCTGCAACACACACTAGGCAATTCTGGTGTGCACTGGGCACTGCTGATGCACACTGGACACTCCTGTTGTGCTGAGCACTGGGCACATGAGTCGCTTGACTGGCCACCGCTGCACAACAGACGCCGCAGGTTGTAATGTCACCTTCTTGGCCTCTGAGTGATACGGAGGTTGTGATATTTAATTTTGCACACTCAGTTCAGTTTTGTACACATGTGAGGCCATTTATGAAGCTGTACCCTTTCAAGCAGCATGTCAGCCACCCATTTCTTTCCCTAAGGGCAGTGCTGGTTTGTTTCTTTAGGTTAAGTCTTGCCTTTCTCCAAGATAGAAACAAGGTGGCTTACAGCAAAGCTAAAACAAAATGAAACCCAAAAGCTAGAATCATAGAGTTGGAAGAGACCCCAAGGGCCATCTGGTCCAACCCCATTCTGTCCTGAAGGAAGACACCATCAATGCACTACTAGCAGTTGGCCATCCAGCCTCTGTTTAAAAGTCTCCAAAGGAGGAGGAGACTCCAGCGGATTCCACTGTGGAACTGCTCTTACCATCAGAAAGTTCTTCCTCAGGTTTTGGTGGAATCTCTTTCCCTGTAGTCTGAAGCTGTTGCTCCATGTCCTAGTCTCTGCAGTTGCAGAAAACAGGCTTGCTCCATCCTCCATAGGACATTCCTTCAAATATTTAAACATAGCTATCACGTCACCTCTTAACCTTCTCTTCTCCAGGCTACACACACTCAACTCCCTAAGCTGGTCCTCCTAGCACTTCATGGTTTCCAGGCCTTCTACCATTTTGGTTGCCCTGCTCTGGACACTTTCCAGCTTGCCGATATCCTTCTTCAGCTCCACTACACCGTGCTGGCTCCCTGTTATGTGTCTTCCAGTCGACTGGTTTACAACCACCATATCACAGGGGTTTCTTAGCAAGATGTATTATCAGGAGGCTTCCCATGGGCTTCCTCGAAGACTGAGAGAGACTGACATGCCCAAGGTGACCCAGTGAGTTTTCACAGCTAGGCAGGGATTCCAGAAACACAGTCCAACACTCAGACCCTCTACACCATCTTGGATCTCCTGAATTTTAATTGTATTGCCTCTTAATTAGCAACTGCCTTTCTTTTATATTTCCACAAGTAAAAGAGCTGCAGGCTTTTAATTAAGTGCAAAGCTAAATATTCCAAGAAAGTAACTTGAACGCTCCCGAGTGGGGAGAGCTTTCGCGACTGCCCCTCTCCATGGCTACGCCCGCTACTTAGAAACCTTGATAAGGTGTCATGTATTTTGATATCCCTACAGGAATGAAATAATAAGACAAGTGTGCTGGATTTAGCAAGCCGAATGAGGAGACGAGGGCCAGCTCCCCACCACTTGGTATGCAAATTCATCCTCCAGGCATGGAGGCCAGAGTTCTTTAATCTGATAGATCCACAGCATCATTTCAAAGCTCATGGGTGAAAATGAGAAAGGAAGACTTTGAACATTTTCACACTTTGAAAACTGTCTTTGGCTTTGAATTTGGGCCAAGAGAATATCTCTTTGTGAGGGAATAACCTAGATTTGTCATGGACCATTTCTGACATATATTTGTGGTCTCTTCATCCGCCACTTCGGCTAACAATAGCTTCCACTCCTTTCCATTTTCAAAGTGGGGGGAGCCTTTACAACTCTTCTGGGGATGGGGAGAGGAGGAAGAAGAGGAGCCTCAGGGGGTGACACAGCCCCAAAAGCATCACACCTGGAATCACCGGTAAGACTGGCAAGGGATTTACCTGCCGGTTGACTCACCATTCAACAACTGATTGACAGCTCTGTTGTAGCTGTGTTGTGTACAGGATCAGTCCCTAGAAACAGGCTTTGAAATTTGCAAAGCTTCAAGAAACAGTGGAGTAACAGTTGCACATTCTGGCCACATCCCTGAATCTGCAAGACCTGAGCGGGATCGTTTATCCTCTTCCTCTGCTTGCATGGCCAGTGGTTTTCTGGGAAATCATGGTCCAACTGGATGGCTGAGTCTCCCACTCAAACCCTGGAAATGTTGCATTTTAACATTTCCAGGGTTTGAGTGGGAGACTCAGCCATCCAGTTGGATTATGAGCTTTAAAAGGTCAGAAAAGCCCCACTCAGAGGAAGGTCCAGGAGACAGAAAGTCTCTCTCCAAGGTCGGACCCAATAATGGGAAGTGAAAAGGGCAGGATAGTTTTTTTTGCTTTTCCCTGCAGCTGGGAATGTCACCTTTCTGGATGCATTTAGGACTTTGCGCTTGCAAGTCCTTCTGGTGCCTGTTTGACAAAATTAGCTCTCTCTGAGGTCCAAATCCTTCCATTTACCTCTTCAAGGCCAACAACTCTGACAATCTCATGATGTCCCACCCTTTTCAGCAGTCCCCAACCACCCCTCTGAATTAGATTTAAAGGCTTTTCCCCCAGCTGGAACTGAGTTTTCCAACCATCAACTATGCTGAGGAAACTTTCCATGCCTCAGGAACATAGGCTGGATTTTGCTGGGTGTATGCATCCCTCAATTACACTTACTTTAAGTGATAGCGGAAGGGGTTCACTGACTCTCATGGAATGCACCATGCTGGAAGAGAAGTTGGGTAGAAAAAGTTTCCAGTAACCTTGTTCCAACGAAAGAGTTGCCTTTTTTCCTAACCAAAGTGAACCTGCAAGCCAAAAGACAAGAATGAAGAAAAGGACTCAAAGGCATCTGAAAGTTACCTGGTTTCTATTGATTTCACATCGCTGGTGTTCTGCTTAGGACTTATGCCTTTATCAATGGCCTTGTGTGTGTGCAAAATTGAATGGAGTAGTTTCAAAATATCTGTATTCTTTCTAGAGAGTCTGCTGTGATGTTACAACGTAAGGGGCTTTTTTTGTACAATAGTAGCTTGCAATGTACAGCCTGTTACACAATGGGGCTAGGAGGTGCCAGAGCACAACAGGGGTGTCCCCTCCCTAAACTGCAAACCCCAGGATTCCATAGGGGGTTGAAAGTGGAATAATAGCACTATAACAGTCTGGTGCGGAAATGGCCTAGGAAGAAGTTGCAAGAAAGAGAAATGCACCTGAACTGAGGAGGGACTCTTCAATGGTGGAATGTACTTTACAGGCCTAGGTAGTGGAGCACCTGTCCAAGAAGACGCTCCGCTGGTCTGTTGCTTCATAGAAAGCTCTCTCAGGTCTACCATGTTCAATGCAGCCATGGCTGAACAGCCATTAAGAACTACAAAAAATAAACAAACCAACTGCAATTTCCCATGCAAAGACCTATTCTACACAACCCTGGTTTTGGATTCCAGTCAAAGCAGAGCAGCCTCCATGGCAAAGAGGCATTGGAGCAGCCCCCAAACAGAACAAAGGAAATCGTTCTGGAAAAAAGATATTTAGAGCGGCAGTGGCCAGGGCTGGGGAAATGGTAATGCGCTCACAATATGAAGCCCTCTTCTTTTCCTTTTTTCCCTTCCCCATACAGCTGGGGTGTCCTAATTTCAGCAGCTGTTGTGGTCCTGATTCTAATGAGAGGGAGAGAGGGAGAGAAGGGGAGGGCAGATACGTTAGCAGGGCTCAGATCCGGTTGAAAGAACAGAGCGTCTTGCAGGAATTGATAATAATGCCTCGGCCGTGTTGTTTACAGCTGCTCCTAATATGGGAGTGGAGGAGAACACCTGAGCCTCTGTTGACAGCTGAGCGTTCTGTGACTGGCCAACCACAAATATTATTAAACACGGGGAAGAGAGGAGAGGGACAAATCCCTCCGGATACCTCCACCTTCCCGTCTCGGCTTCTCGCTAACTTTGATTCCCCCACGGAGCTAATTCTAGGGCTGTGCTCAGAGTCGCCTTGCCCTACTTGAGCTTGGAAAAGTTGTGCTAGAGAAAAGTCAGGAAATTGCCAGGGCACCTTTCATAATCCCCTCCTCCTTCGTTTAGTCTGAACTTTAAAGGCATCCAATGCTATCTCCAAAATAGGTTGGTCTGAGTTTTTGGTTTTAATTCTGCTGTTAGTTTAAAGATGTTTCAGTCTCAGCTTTTGAGCTTAGTGTGTTTTTTGTTGTAATTTTCTGCCTTTTTGTAAGCCGCCTTGAGTCAGGAATAAAAAGCAGGATATAATTATAGGGACGGGGGATGGATACTCAAATAATGTTCAAACAAAGCAAAAAAGACAAAAGTAAGATTTTGGAAAAAAAATACCCAACAAATAAGCAAATAAATAAATAATGGAGTGCCAGCCACTGAGTTTAAATGTATGAGTCTCCCTGAGGTAGGAACTTGGTTCCTCTCCCTCTCTCCCTCATTCTTATTTAATGGAGCTTCTTCCCGGATCTCTCAGGGGGTAAGAAGAAAACCTGTCCGCCCTAGCCTGCCTGTGACTCTTCCCAGCTTTTCTGAGACCTTTTCTTGTCTCTGCTCAGAAGTCACAGTGACAGCTGGTCAGGAGGAAACCGGGCAGCGCTGGACGCTCAAAGATCCCCAGAACACATGTCTTTTCCCAGCGCCTTGAGAGACCTTTGCAAAATGCCACCTTGACAAAAGAGAACCAGCAGCGGACACGAAAAAGAAAGGAAAGGTCCTGCTGGCCTTCTTTTTTTTAAAAAAAGATAATTATTAAAGCACTTCTATGCCACACTTTATCACTGGCTCTCAGGGCAGGGTGCAATGCAAACAGCTTAAGACATTTCCAGGTTAAAAACATAGGCCATGATTCTACATTGCAGCCTAGCTTTTGTAACTTTGCAGTGCTGAAGAAATGCAAGGAAACCCTCTTGGTGAATCACAAAGACGCATGTCCAGGCAATGGGAGGAATGTCTGATGGACACTGGGCACTTCTGACGTGCAGTGGCACACTCATGTTGTGCTCTTGTGCTTCCTAGCCCATATCTGGATGTGCACTGGGAAGAGCCTCAATGCGCATTAGTGCCTATTAAACATCAGGCCATGGCGCATCAGTTGCTCCACCATGGGACAATGGATACCTATATGTACCCCTAAGTGAATGTGAGCATCATAGACAACTCTATTCAATTTGGTTTGCTGTCATGTCCTGGATAACTTGCTCAGAGTTTCAAACAGAAGTGTTTGTTTTAAGAAAGGCAAGGAGAGCATCTAAGTTGGCTGCAGGTTACTACAATGAACAACAATTCAAAGTGCCGAAGTCAGAAGGCATGGAAGCAGGAGGCATCTGGTGTCAAAACAGTCCGGGGTCAAGAAAGCCATAAATCAGAACTCAGGCCAGGGAGACCCAGTAGTAGAATTATTAAGGAGTCCAAGAGTCATAAGTCCAGTACTTACAAGATCCAGGTCATCAAGAACTGAAGTTGCACTTTGCAGTTTGGCTGGAAAAAGTTCCGTGATAAATAAAGGCAGCAAGTTCAATCCTGATTCCAGGCAGTATTTAGGGAGTGCATTTTTCAGACTTGTTCTCCCTGGTATCTTGCACACAGCCATACAATCGACGGCCTGAGCCAGACACCAGCGGCTCTGCCTTTCCTGGGGCTGGGGGCCTTTCCTCCAGCTCCTCTTCCTGCTCTGAAGCCTACTGGACCAAAGAAGGACTTAGCTAACTATCAGGCATCAACTCCGATGCTTCCACTGAAGGAAGATGGACCCTCAAGGGGTGGGAGGCACGACAGCCAGCATCACCAATGCTGAGGGTTTCTGGGAGTTGTTTTCCGTCAACAGCCAGAGGTCCATCCTCAGTATAAGGAATCAAAATGGGTAAGAATTGGGTTTCATTCATTAAAAAAAAAAAAAAGACTTACATCCAATTATTAGTTCCAACTGGAGCAGAAGAACTGAATCAATTGGCTCATCATCCCATAATTGATTCAATGGGTCTACTCTAGCTGAGGATTAACCAACTGGATTCTTGCCAAGAAGTTACTGGAATTTACAAAAGTGGTCATGCAAGGAAGAGAAAAACTAGATTTTCTTTTAAGTGAATGGGGGAGAAAGAAAAAGTAACAGTTTGACCCATCCAGGCGGAGAGCTTTGATTGCTTCACTCAGATCAATGCATTAATTACAACGATGGATTTTTAATTAAGTTTTTTTATCTCAGGAAATGCAGTTTGATCCAAACGCAACTGAGGCTAAGATGGTACAGAATGACCCCTTCCTCATTACAGTCTGTAGGGAGTTGGGCTCAGACGGGCTTTGGAGTCCAAATGGTCAAACGATAACAGTCATCCAGTGTTCTAGAAAGAGCTGATTTGCATCAGTGTCTTCGTTCAATACTTTTTGGCATTAACTTGCCAGTCTGAGGCAGGGAAAAGATAGAAAAGCTGAGTACAGACTGAGCGAGTGAGTTTTTCTCCATTCCTAAGCTGCTTGCACAGTTCTCATTGCTATCAGCAGGGAGATGGGTCACTCTGGTGCACTTTGATTTTCTTGATAGCTTCTGCACTATAGAACCCCTGGGAACCCATTTTCCATGGACCTTGGCCTGGGAGGGAGGGAGGGAACCCCAACTTGTGTCCATTGTTTGGGATTTGATTTGATTGCCGGATGAGGGATAAATCTAGGTAGTATTTGTTTGGGACCCTAGTTCCATCATTAGATGTGAGGGGATGCTGGAGAGTTTGATGGTGAAATGCGCTTCTGCCCAAATGGAGCGTGGTGGAGTCTCTTCCTTCTTTGAAGGCTCTTAAACACAGGGTGAATGGCCATCTATCAAAAGGAGTGCTCTGATTGGGTGTGGGGTGGGACTGGATGGCCCTTGGAGTATCTTCCAACTTTATGATTCTATACATATAGATGTGGTCAGAGCAGATATTTCCAGCAAAAGACACAGCTGGAGCACTAGCTTTAACCATGCAAAAGCACCCCTGACCACTGATGAAACCTAAGCATCTGCAAATTAGCAGAAGGAAGGCTGCTGAGAAATATCGAGGGGGTGGAGAATTTTCCCACGTCCCACCAAATTGCACACCAAGTGAAGATGAGAATGCAAAGTCAAAGCCTCACACCTGGGCAACCTGCCTGTATTTCCTGTCATCCTTTTTCTTTCAGGATGGTTTTTCACAACCAACAAGTTGTCAGCTATTGTTGTCTTAAAAGGGAGGGAGGAGAGAGAAAGAAAGAGAGACAGCAGAACTACTGTAAAGGGGAGAGGAGGGTGAGAGCTGGAGGAAAACGCAACCGGACACATGATGAACGTTCCCTTCAAACCACCATCACATCCAATTGAAAGTGTACTCTGTCTCACTTCAGTGTTGGTTTTCATCTGTACAAACCTCTTTTGGAGCAGCTGCGTATCGGAAGAACCTTCAGTGGAGTGAAAAATGGGCACCTGCTTTTTTTGAAAGGCATGTCCATGGGGCCCTGGAGTATCCCAGGGCAGAAAAAATGGCCCCCAAGCACACCAAAATTCTACTTTGCCAGGTACAGACAAAATATAAACCTCTTTTGTTTCAGCAAGACTGTAGCATTCTCACAATATAGCCCCTTACTGGTTGTTCTCAGATTGTGGAGGAGAGAAATCTGCAAAAATGATGAGTGGACTGAAAGATACAAGCTCTTTCCAAAAACCCAAACTAGAAAATGTTCAAAACAGCCTCATGCTATGTTATTCAATACCTTTCTTCTGTTTTTCTCTTCCTTTTTCAATGTCTTTCTGTTTTTCCTTTTCTTTCTTTTGCATTGCTAGGCTGTCCCATTGTCTGCTCACAAGGCCACAAGCATGCCAATGTCAGGTCTTTTTAAGTCCCATTGATTCTCTTGCAGAATTAAGCATGTCCTTAGTCCTCAGCTCAGTCAAAATCAATGCTCTTTGAAGTATTTAACCTTCTCCGGCTCACGCCTGGCGTTCAAAGAAACACCTGCTACCTGGATGAGCTGCTGTTTGAAGTTCTTTGTAAACCTGACACAGTTTCCAGGCCTTTGTGGTCTAAGTGGAGCTCAAAAAAGTTACTGTTTGGACTACAACTCCCAGGAACTCTGCCAGCAATTTTAAATAGGTTTTCAGCAGGTAGCCAGAAGGTGGGAAGAGGGGCTGCACAGTTCATACAAAAGTGTTCTCAGAACTACAGCCACTGGATAAATTCATTGTTATTAGAAAGAAAGAGGCAGAGAGAAATTGCAAAAAAAAAAACTTCTGTCTCTCCTTCAGAGTAAGGTGGAAAATGTGTTTCTTTGTGCCGCGATGGGAGAGCAAAAGCTGAGATTGCATGAGAAACCCCTAATTAAACAAAAGATTATCATCGTCTTTCTTGGGAGCTTGCCAGCTGTCTAATAAGACATAGCTGGGGATCTTTATTAGTTAAAATGAATATTTAGAGTTGGTGCCAAATTGAGAGACGACAGAGTTACTTAGGGACGGCATGGCAACATTAGGCAAATGTTTTTCCAATCTGCTAATGAGGTTCTGTAACTTTGAGTGGTTTTCTAAGTGTACCTTTAACAAACTGAAGCAAAAGCCATTATGGGCAGAGGCAGCGGAGGCGTCGAATTTGTTCCAGGTTTAGGAGATGCTCAGAGAGGGAGGAGAAGGAAGAATCACCAACAAGAGACAAAATAACATGAGGACCTTGGTTAGAGAATGGTGTGAAGGGGTGTGTTTCACACAGAGTGGTGAGAATGGGTATGATGGAGCCCTCCAGATGTTTGCAACTGCAAGTCTCTTTGTGTTTGGAGGATGGAACCCCTTTCTCAAATGGATGGTATAAACTGTGACCAGACTGTGAACCTCTTGCCCATTGCATCCTGCTACACATTCCCCATTCAGACCTCCTGTCCAGTCTCTGTCTAATACCAGCCAGCTGGACACGGATGTTGTGCATTGAACTATTAAAAATATTCCTCATGTGCAATGCTTCTCATGCTACTGATGCCATTAACCGGAAGTTGGCCGTGGTTTCAATGTAGCACTTATATCAATCGCAAGAAATATGTTCGTGTCCTTCCCCCGTCTCCCAGTAATATGTGGCAGGATGTCTCAGGCTGAAATTGATGCAATTAAATCTGTATTTAATTTGTAGCCATTTGTGGCTGGATGTTGTAGGCTTAAATGGAGCATTTAAGACGGACACCATTCCTGCTTCAGCTTCGTGCTGCCTTCAGTCGTAGGAAGCATCAATCAAACAATGTTTTATTTCTGAAGAATTGGCTAAAGCGCCCCGTCTTGGAGGAACGGAGATGGACAGGAAACTCCATGGAAGAAATGCACACCGACTGTTGTTGTTATGCACCTTCAGGTCGCCTCTGGGGATCATATTGTTTAGTTTTCTTGGGAGGACTTCTGCAGCTTGTTGCCTGTGTCTGAGGCTGAGAGAGAGTGCAACCTGCCCAAGGGCACCCAGTGAGTTTCCATGGCTGAGCGGAGACTTGAACCCTGTCTCTCTAGTGCGAGGTTCAGTCCCCTGGCTCTTTTTTTGTTAGCTCCTGTATGTTGCTGTTTGCCTTCATGTGGAGTCTAGCTTACGCTGAACCCTGTTCTCCCAGAGTCCTCCTCCAATACTCAAACCACAACATACACCAGCTCTCTTTTTTGTGTGCGACTGTATATTCTCAAGTGACTCTAAATCGTCTCTGTCTTACACCAACCATCTCCTAGCATGTTACTGGCCCAGTCTCTTCAGATGAGATTGCTTCTCTCTAAGGCTGAAAGTGTGCAGCCTGCCCAAGGTCATCCATTGTTTAACAACCTCCAGGGAAGGAGAAGACTCCACCATTCTCTCAGGCAGCAGGGTCTTCTACTCTCGAACTGCTCTTGCCATCAGGAAGTTCTTCCTAATATTTGGACGGAAGCTCTTCTCCTGAAGTTTGAAGCCATTGCTTCATAGTGTCAGTCTCTGGAACCACAGAAAACAAGCTTGCCCTATTTACCGTGTGACATCCTTTCAAATATTTAAACCTGGTATCATGTCCCCTCTTAACCACCTCTTCTCCAAGCTAAACATCCCCAGCTCCCTCACCCTCTCATCACGGGGCTTCGTGGTTTCCAGGCCTTCTACCATTTTGGTTCCCCTCCTCTGGACACATTTCAATTTGTCCATATTCTTCCTGAACTGTTGTGCCCAGAGCTGGACACAGTATTTCCAAGTGAGGTCTGACCTTCTATTTTGAGGAAGGTTCTTCTTTCACTTCCCATAAATGTTGAAAGGAACCTCCTCAGCTCCCAGACACAAGTTCTGTTCCACTGTCCCCAAGCTCTCTGGAAAATTCCTCCACTGTTTACACACCTCCTGGAGCAAAGGATAATTATTAGAGCTGCTGAAGGATGGAACTCATTTTATTCAACCTGAGAAGCATTTGCATCTGTTGTATATGGATGTGTCGGAGGCATGTTACCGTCTCTTTAATCCTACCAGGCTGGTTGGCAGATGATTACGGAGGCATAACCAAGAGGTTTTCCAATCTTCCTGCGTTCCTCTGGAGAATCTTTATAAAAAAGTTCCAAAACTAATAGTTTCAGGAAGTTTTAAGATGTTTTGAGTCTGGGGCTTAGCATTTCAGTCTCTCAAATGCTCAAGTTTCATCTGTTCTGCTTTGAAAGGGCAAGAGGTCATGTGGACAGGGGGGATAAGGTCCAACAGAAATTTGCCCCTCAGTTTAAGTGGCAGTGGGGGAGTGAACCCACATTTTACATGGGCTTCAAGACGCTATCTAGGGTGCTGAATCTAATTGGATGACAGGGTTCAGGATCCTGGAAAGCTCCTTTTGAATCACAACTAAAACCTGGCATGGATAAACTGCCCCACCGAGACAGGGTCCACTGGCCACCTCTGCTTGATAGCTGCACTTCAGACAACATCCTGAACATTTCTGTGCAAGCTTAGGATTTCTCAGCAAACTCCTTTTTTTCTTCCTTCCTGAAAATGGCCATAGTTGGTTCCATCTTGCACAGAACTTTGCCTTGTTTTAAATGTCTTATGATTGTTTCTTAATGGTATGTTTTACATTGTCTTAATGTTGTTAGCAGTTTCATTCTGTTCCAGTATGGATCTTCCATATGTTTCGAATTATATCGTATTTTAATTGAAAGGTGTCTTTAGTCCCGGTTTTGAGGGAAGAGAGAAGCAGGAGGAGGAGGAAAAGATGAGGCAGCCCTGAAAAGGCTCTGAAATATTCAGCCTACAAATTGAGATTCAGTAACATTAATAAAAGAGTACAGTTGTGGCTTAAGTGGTGAGAGGTGTTCTGGAAGCCATTCCAAACAGGTTGCCAAAAAATACAAATTAAATCACCCTAGAGATGTGTCAGGTTGGCTTTGTTCTTCCTGCCATGCAAGGAGATGTCAAGTAATGCCATGCAATGTCATGCTGTGCTTCACACTTTCTTCCTTGACTTTCTTCAACAGTCCTTCTAAGTCTTTGCTATTTTCTGCTATTGGTACGGTGCATTCTGCATATTTTAAACTGTTGACATTTCTTCCTTCAGTATTGGACTGTAATTCCCAGAAGTCCAAGATAGGGTGGTCAATGGTCCAAAATGATTGAGGTCAGAGTCCAGCAACATCTAGAGGATAAGAAATTCCCAAAAGCTGGATCTGGTCACATAATGGGGACACTGCCCTGGCAGACTTCCCCAATCAAAGGGGGGATTGGACTAGATGACCTTGAGGTCATTTATAGCTCCCCAATCCTGTAGCCATTATCTGATCCAAGACTGAAATTCTTTTTTTCCATGTTCCAGAAACCTGCTGCAGAAGCGAAATTACCAGTGAGATCTAGGGAAAAGAGTTACAAAAACTGCTGCTCTTTCCAAGGAATAGAGTTTGTTGCCATCTGAACGGCAGAACAAACATTCAAATATGTTGCAAATGCTTCTTTCCCTCCAGGAAAGTGTGCACAGATGTTCACATCCTCCTCCGTGGGGAAGAGGGAGCAGATGATCAGCCTCACGCAGGCAGAAACGGAGCCGAGTGGGCACCAGAGCACGTGCGTGCCGTGACTTTCCTGCTCAGAATTCAAAACTCAGATTCACTCCACTTGCAAAAACAGACACCCGGGTCAATCCAGAGGCAGCAACAAGGTCTCACCTCTGCCTCCAACCCTTCACTACAACTGGAATCCTGTGCATGACTTACTCTGGAATGAAAACCATAAAACAAATGGTTGAAATTTATAGGAAGGTGTGAAAGGGTGGAGAACTGCAGCTCGACAATGTCACTTTGACTGACATAGCAACATGCTATGGAATCTGGGATTTGTGGTCTGAAGGTTGCACTAAGACCCCAAGAGACCAGGGTTCAAAATCCCCACTCAGCCCTGGAAGGCCACTGGGTGACCTTGGGCAAGTCACACACTCTCAGCTTCATAGGGAGGCAAGAAAAAAACCCACTGTGAACAAATCTAGCTAAGAAAAATCCAATAACAGGGTGAAACCCAATTGTTAGCCTGGTAGATGCACTGATAAACGGGTTTTACCTATACGTTGACTCATCATTCAATGCATCATCCAATGGGTCTTCTCCGGTTGGAGCTAACCAGCAGAATTAAGGTCCACCCATCCACCCACATTCTAGAATTCCACAAGTTCTACTTCTTCATTCTGAATAATGTGGAAGTTGGCTCCAAGTGTCAAGAACTATCTAGTGTAAACCTTTCAAAATCTCTTCCCGTCTGGTTTTTTTCTGCTTGTGTGCCAAGAGCAACCTCATCAAAGAGCTTTGCAGCCTCCCGAGGGAAGGAATCTTTTAATTGACATATGGATTTTCCTGTCGTCTGGGCAGGCAAGTCTAAATTGCTCATTAATTTTTACAACATTTACTTGCTTTCTGTAACTTTCACTAGGATGATTAGATATTAATCTAAACACAGTTGGGTTGGGGCTGTGACATTTCAAGAACCACCTGGTAAAAGCTTAATGCCCCAGGCTGGTGCTGTTCGGGGAAGAGAGACCAAATGGGCACAGATTAGTTGCCAAATGGGGCAAAGAATGGGAATGGGTGACCTTTGTAGATAACAGAGTTTGGACAAGTTACTTTTCAGACCACCTCTTCCAGGATTCTCCAGCCAGTTTGGCCACCTGGGAGTTGTAGTTCAAGGCAACGTTTTTCAAGTTCTGGAGATGATGGCACAGTGAGGTCTCCTCCTTTGCAGGTATGACTTTCATGGATTTGATTATTTGCAAGATTCTCCAACCCCTGCCACTCCACCTCAAGCCCTTCTTTTTCCAGGGTTCACAGGATTTTTAAACATCTGTACCAAATAGTAGCTATGTTTCTTGGAAGGCTAAAAAAATAATTAATAGCATCTCAAAGCACTGAAAGGGTTTCCTCCTCCTCGTTTCTTCTGCCTTCTCCCCTTGCACTCTTTCTCATCCTCCTTGTCTGTATCTCCTTGTTTTCCTCCTCCTCCTCCTCTTCTTCCTGGGAAATTGCTGCAGTGAACAACAAGAGCCAAGAAATCTCAATGAGGCCCGTGCGCTCACAGGCCTTCTGTGTCCCTGTCCTTTGTTTTCGTCAAAGAGGCAAAATTTCTTGCTCTAATAACCAGTGAGCCAATCGTCCACCTAATACACTACTAAATACTAAATGAAGACACGGATGGCATTTTGTAAATTATTATTCTTTAGGCTCTGGGGCAGGGAGAAAGGCAGGGAAGGAAAATGTCCTTTGTTCAGCCTTCAGAGGACAGGAATGACTGCCAGTAATCAATTAATCTAATGCAGCCAGAACAGGACTGGCTTGATTCTGAAACCCAGCAAAAACACTCATGGTTATTCACGGGCAGGAAGCATCTCCTTCGGAGGCCCAAGCCTGGAGGGAACTCTACGCTTTCATGCAACGTTGTCCCAGTGGCCAGAGTACTGTTGGCATTTCAGGGCTCCTCCAGGTGGCCCAACAGTTTGGACAAGAGCTGAAGTGCTTTCTTGTGCCCTGTCTGCAGGGCCTGGTTATCGAGGGTTCATTTGGAGCAAACACTCTGGCACCCCAAAAGATTCAGGACCTAGGGATGGTGGAAAAAAGGGTGCGGTTGGCTTCCTCTTCTAGCTTGGTCACCTCCTGAATCTCCCCAATATTTCTGATATCGGCAACATTTGGAGTACTACATGAATAACCGAGAAGAGGCGTGTGGGAACTGGGATGTCAGTCTCACTGAAGTTTTGTTGTTGTTATTTACCATCAAGTCAGCTGTTTCAAAAATGCCACCTGTGTCTTCATTTAGTACTTAGTAGTATGTAAGGTGGATGATTGGCTCACTGGTTATTTTTATGGTGACCGCATGAAAGAGAAACCTCCTGCTCAGGTCTTGCCAACTCTGGGCAGCCATTGTGACTTCCCTCCGTCTACCTATAATGCAGTCTTTCTCTTTTCTTACTGCCTTTTACCTTCCCAAACACTATTGTCTCTTCTCCTGAGTCCTGTCTTCTCATGATACAGTCAAAATACAACAGCCTTAGTTTGGTCAACTTGGCTTCCAGGGAGGGTTCAGGCTTGAATTGCTCTAGGACCCATCTCTTCGTCTTCTCAGCAGTCCAAGGTATCTGCAAAGCACTCCATCTGCGCCACATTTCAAAGTAGTTGATTCTCTTCCTATCACCTTTCTTCACTGTGTCTTGGAAAGAAGGAAGGAATTTCTGTGCTGCTGTCAGAATGGATTACATGTGTTCAGAAAGCGGGGCTGTCCCAGTGCCTTGCTTGTGACACCTTCTCAGGCTTGTTTCTCCTCCAACATCCAGCCGTGCCCTGAATATACCATACATATGGCCCTGGTTTGTTGCTGCTTTGTCATAGCAGGTTTTCACGCTACTCCCCTTCTACAGAAATGACTTGAAGGCACAGAAGAACAATAAGTGGACTACAAATGACTTCCTGAGTGTTTTTTTAAGGCTTCTGTTGGGTCTAAAATAGGCCCCCAAAGGTGCAAAATGTGGCAAGATCTAGAGGGCATCTGAGAATGTTGGAGGTAAAAGAAAGTTTGAACTTTGGAAAGCCACAAGAGGCCACAAACAGTTCCACTTTGCCCACCACTTCCTTAGAATCTTAGGCCAAAATAATGTCTCCATATCCCTTCATCCCAAGCAGCCCTTAAGTTTGCCCAAAGCCAGTAAAGATGCCAGGAAAAACCATATGCTTATATTACTGGCTTTGATCAGAGACAGGGATTTTAGGTCTACATCCTACTGGTAGTGCCAACAAGAGTAAACCCATTGCATCACTCCAATGTGCTTAATTGTTGACCTGTCATGAGAGAAGAAATTTTGTGTTCCATTCTACGTGGAGCTGGTAATGGGATCTGGGCAGAGCACGTCCAGTGATATGGAAATACAACCCAGTGGTAAAGTGTTGTTGAGGCACAGGGAATCTCCCTCATGATTTTTGCCTGAACTTCAAACAAAATGGGGCTGAACCAGTTTAGGCAAATAGGTTCAGCACCTTGGGAATCTATTTTAAAGATTAGAACTTGGAGTGAGTTCACTGGCCCCCAAAATAGAAACCACCACTGTGAAGGAACTGCTTTTTTTAAAAAAAAAAACATAACTTTCCATGCCCTGAATCTAACACCATTTTAGCACAGCAATCCTAATATGGTGAAACAGCAAAGGTAGGGCATGATAGGGTCCAACCATTTGGATAGCACCTTTAAAGTTCAGACTAAAATACAGATCACTGAAATGGATACCACCAACTCCTATTCTGAATGAACTGCTTTTTGAAAAATATCTTTCCGCACTGTGAGGCTAACAAGGTTTTTAAACACTGAAGCCCCAATAAACATAGATAGGAAAGACAGGGTAGGGCAGGCTTCAGTCATTTGGGTAGCACCTTTAAAGTTCAGACTGAAACCTGGAGTGGATGCAGTGACACAATGACATGGGAGCCCCTTTTGTGGTCATCATTCTCTCTCAGCCACCCTGGACATTAAAGCCACCTCCTCCTCCTTCTCTGTGGAGGTAAATTCACTCCATCACTTGCAACTTTTACAAGATCTCCACCGACGCAATTTTTCCTGGAATGGTGAATGACGCCACAAAGGGGTTGTGACTGAACTCCATCTGTGTCACATTTTGCAAAGGCATTTCCACCACCACCACCACCCTCCATTCCCTCTTAATGCGTGGAAGGAAATTTAGTGCCCTCTTTTGTTAATTCAAGGCCTATAAAGTCAGGAAATACCACGACGATAAACTTTATTTTTATGCAGTGCCTCTCTCAGAAGCCGCGTCATAAAGCCCTTTTACAGCATTCAACATTCTAATGTGGCGTATGATATGGCTGCAAGAGAAAACAGCCATTAAACAGGGAGAGAGAAAGATCGTGGGGAGAGAGAAGGAAGGGTCTCCGTCACCAGGCTTGTGAAACACGAAAGCCTTTAAAAAGGCAAATGAAATAGAGAAGGTGAGGGGGAAATTGTGAGGAGTCCAGGGACTAACTCGTGGTCACCAAACTGATGACCAGATGCTTTTCATTGACCTCAGACTGTGTTACTTGGGGTTGCCAGATCTCAGGGCCCAATCAGTATTTGTAGGCTGTCTCTAGGTGGGAGATCATGGAACTGCAGAAAATCAGAATTCTGTGAGATCTGGCAACCGTACCCCGTGCAGCCACAGAATGGCGGCACATCCAGAAAGCAAATCATAAAATCATAAAATCCTTCAGGTGAAAGAGACTCTAAAGGCCATCCAATCCAACCCAGATGAACCCAGGATGTCAAAATATGTTTGGCATATTGGATAGCTCTTTTAAAGTTTGGATTAAAACCCACAATGGAGTCAACTGCCCAATTAATCCACAGAGCCAACAGCTGTGCTTGGTTACTTCTAAAACACTGGTTAATGGCTAACATGGGTGAATTTACCTCTGAAAAGTAATAGTCCAAGCTCCAGATGAAAGAGGGTGGTGCTTCATATGGATTTCTCCTTAGCCATTCCCCCCACCCCCCCACCCCCGCCAAGACATCCCATATTCCACCATTAAATAGCTCTTACCGTTAAGAAGTTCTTCCTAACGTTCAGGAGGAATCACTTTTCTTTCTGTGATTGATTCAGGTTCTGGTTTTGGGAGCAGCAGGAACCAAGCTTCCTCCATCTTCTACATGACAACCCTTCAGATGCTTGAAGGTGGCTTCCATCTGTCTTCTCAGCTCTTCCATTCTAACATGCCCGACTCCCAAAGCCATTCCTCATGGGGCTTGGTTTCCAGACCTTTTCCCATCTTGGATCACGAACTGCAGAAACAAACTAAACACAAAAATTTTAAAAAGCATTAAGCAAGAATCCACTTGAAATTATTAATTTAGAATACAGTCAGCCCCCTACATTCACTTGGGTTAGGGGCTCATGACACTGACAAATGTGGGAAACCTGCAAATATCTAAGTGTGGTAGTGAGAGGAAAGGGGAAAAGGCATGGTGGGGTGAGTGGGCACCAGGATCCAAATTAGGGCCATTTCTGCACGACACTCTTATAGCGCGATGATTCCACTTTCAACCTCCTATGAAATCATGGGGTTTGCAGTTCCGGGAGGGGCCGGAACTGCAAACCCCAGGATTCCATAGGAGGTTGAAAGTGGAATCATCGCGCTATAAGAGTGTTGTGCGGAAATGTTCTAGGTCTCTCTCACCCATCTCCTTCTTGGGTATGATGATGGGACCATGATAAAGCCAACCTTCAAGAATGTTACAACTCCAGCGGGGTCTTTCAGAGCTGAGCCGTATAGGACTTTATAGGTCATAACCAGCACTTTGAATTATCCCTAGAAATAGACTAGTAACCAATGAAGTCAATTGCTTCTGCAAGAGAACTGCCACTAGAAAACCAGCAAAGGGCTGTATCTATAGTGCACGCTTTTATCCCAGTTTGATAACAGTTTTATTTCTCATGGATCTCTCAAATGGAAAGCTGGGGCTTGGACTTTGGGGACAGGCTTGGCATTTTTTTGACAGAGAATTGCCAGATTCCAGCCCGTGTCTGTCTTCAAAGGTCAAGTCGAGGACGGATACCCTGTTTGAAAATATATCCATTAAGAAAACCCAGTCTCTGAGCAATAAAATGAGATTGAGAGAGATCTTTCCCCCAGAGAGCTCCAAGAGAGCTGAAGTTATCTGTGCTGCTTTATTAAATTTCAGATGCTAATGGGCCCAGAGCTCTGGACTGCATGTTGTGTCTGAAATCAGAGACCTGAAGAATGTTTCCGAGCCACAGCAAATGAGAGCTTTATTAAGGAAAGAATGGGGGCCTCCAATGTTTTGCAGATGCTCATAACATCTTCACTGTCCTTCCACAAATGGCTGCTGGACGAACCAATGACCCTTCAGCCATGCAATGCTCTGCTCGGCACACGCTTGCGCATCATCCAATTTGCTGTGGTGGGGTTTCCCTTTTGCCGGTTGAGACAAAGCGGGAGAGTGTTTTAGACACTTTTGCAAGGGAGAGTTGCATCAAGTCTGCTGTTCTGAAGTAACCACAAAGGGGCTTCTGGCATCTGAAAGACCGTGTTGGATTTCTTTTTGCACGAGTCTTATTGAGGATTACAATCCACTCCTCACAGATCCATCAGCAGAAGCCACTTTTAATCGATTAATAATTGTTTTATTAAGACTTTTAAAATTTAAAAAATATAATTTTAATATAATCTTAAAATAAAAATTTAAACCAAGCATCATAGAAAAAGACACGAAAGAGAGTGGAGATATGGATAAAGAAAAAAGAAAAAAAAGGACAGAAAAATAATAACAGTGACTTTAAATCTTCTTTATCAAAGTATATAATCGATCTATACCTCTATCACAATTCCACATTCTCCTTTCTATATCATACACCTTCTAACATCTAAATCCAAAATCATAAAATCTTATATATGTTTGAAGCCATTTGCAATATACAAAAGCTCGAGCTAAACAAACAGAGCTTGGGAAAAGTTCCTTTTTTGGAACATCTCTTCCTAGAATGGCCACTGGAGATTGGCGAGAAGGACTTCTACAGAGCATGCCTGCCCCATTGGCTTCACCCCTCTGCTTCTTTCTTGGCTCTGGTTGCTCAAGCCTTTTTCTTTCCTGCAAAGGTCACTTCCCTCATCTTCGAGTATTTAGTTAGTCCTTTGTCTGGGAAAAGAGCATTCATGGGTTTCCTGCCTCAGGGTGACTTATATCCACACATGAGAGCCAGCTTTTAGGGGTTCTTCTACTGAAATTTAGGTGACCTTCTTTTGTTTGTCTCTTTTCCTCTTCCAGGACGGATTTCCTAAGAGAATAAATGTACATTTTCCTCTTCTTTTAACCCTGTAAGAGCATCCTGAGTATTTTTTCCCCTCCTGTCTACTACCACTGCCTATGCTGCACTCTGCTTGATAGAGATGCCAAAGATTCCTGCAACCCCCACGGTGCAAATGTTCCCCACATCGGCCCTAAACCAAGGCCGCTTCACCTTTTTACCCCTGTTGGCTCCTGCCTGCTCTAATAAGGACTTGGAAAAAACCCAAAGTCATCTGGATTCTCCAGGGTCCAAGAGGAAAGTTTTCCAATGCACACACAGAGAAACGCACACACAAACACTCTTTGAGATGGGAGCTGAGATTGGAGGACGATTTAATTCTTTCATTACTAGAATCCAATTTTCCTCCTGACGGGAACGAAATGGAGAGAGGATAATAAGCCCCGCGCTGGGTGCAGCCGCGATCTGTGCTTAGTGTCATTAATGAGGACAGCTTCATTAACAAGCTGAATTGCAATAAAAAGAGAAAACTGGGAACTGGGAAAGGGGAGGGAGAGAGTTTGGTGCTTGCAAACTATTGCTTGAAAGTGCATTGGAGCAAACAGTCCTCCTTAGCCAATATTTGCCAGCAAAGCCGGGGGTGGGGCACAAAGAAGGCAATTCCTTTTCTATGTCTCCTCTCTTCCTCCATCTTGCCCCAAACTGGTGAGAAATCTTTCATGAAAAGATCTGATCCTGAAACTGGTGGATTAAACACCCTTCATGCCACCTTCTCTCTGGCCATCAAAAGCCAATTTAAATGGAACGCTGACCTTGTGATGTCTGCAGGTGCAAGTTTATGATCTGCAGCAGATACTATGTGATCTGCACATAGAATCATAGAGGTGAAGGAGATCAGAAAGCCCATTGGGTCCAGCCCCCTTCTGCCATTCAGGAAGACACCATCAAAGCATTCCTGACAGGTGGCCATCCTGTCTCTGTTAAAAACCTCCAAAGAAGGAGGAGTCTTTGCCACACATGGAG
This sequence comes from Ctenosaura bakeri, assembly GCA_948474755.1. NCBI lineage: Eukaryota > Metazoa > Chordata > Lepidosauria > Squamata > Iguanidae > Ctenosaura > Ctenosaura bakeri. Next base: position 118,080 of record CAOLHI010000366.1, on the reverse strand, counting down.
CATCAACAATGTGCAAAAGTCCTATGCAAAGAAGCAGAGACCTGCCTGTGGAACTAATGCTCATGCAGATGGACACCAAAGCAGGACGAGTAGTTTGCAAATGTGCATTGGCATTGTGTATTGCACACTACTGTATTGCCACAAGATGACAGCCATGTTGGCATCCAGTAGGAGAGTTGTGTGATGATAGTGTAATGTAGCTAGGAAGGTGGATAATTACGCTACTCTCGGATGAAGCTGCATCTCAACTGTAGTATCTTGAAGAAGTTGGCCCATATCCAATAACATCTACTTAGATACGTCTGTGGTAACTAAGTAACGTCTCCTCCAAATCCACCTTAAGATCCAGCAGTCATACCGAGTGACAGAAGTCCCATCAGGCTGCCCTTCAGGGTGCAAAGAGGATGAGTTTCCAATGTCCTCCCACCAGTGAGCGAAGCTGCAAATAAGGAATTGCAACCGGGGTCCTGCTATCAGGCATCCAAAGAAAACTATGACTGAGAAAGTGATCCAAAGGAACGTCAAAAGTAGATGGGGCTCCAACTATTTGAGGGGATTGTGGGATGTGTGTGGGGAGGGGGACAGTCTTACAAGTCAGTGCAGAAAACGGATGCCCAAGCCCTCCTCAAAACCTGCATTTTTACAGATTTGATCTGGGGCATTATTTTTTGATCTGAGAACTGCATCAGGATACTTGTGAGTTGCAAAAAGCTAGCCGATGACTCAGTTCCCAGAGGTGCAGGCTGGATTTTGGTTTGGGGCGGACTTTGCAAAGATCTAAATCCGGATGCATCCCACAAGCAGAGCTGAATGTAAGCCTCAGGAAGCAAGCCTTTGGTTGCTCACCTTGCCTCCTTTTAAAACATCCCTTTGTGTGACTTTCAGATGCCTGAAAACCTGAGCTTCTTAAGCTATCTTTTGTGGCAATATTTTCCCCCAGTATAGCCAGGGATCAGGATCAACGCTTGCATCCAATGGTTACCGACTGTTTCTTTCTTTCCTGGAAATCTTCCAGAGACCAGCGACTGATGCCTCGTGGACTGGCACCGGCCCAGGGATCACCGCTTTGAGTAGCACTCCTGTAAACAGATTGCTTTTGAACACAGTCCTAGCCGAACAGGGCTCTGCCTTTACACTGAGAGCAAGTTAATTGTTTTAATTAAAGCTAATGCAGGAAAAGCAGAAGCGCCAACCGGGTGTATACAAAAAGCCACGAGAAAGATTTATTACTGCTTTCATTATACCATTTGTTGGCATTGGTTTCTCACAGTGCCAGGGCCTGGAGTTTCAAAAGGCCATGGAGGCATGCCTTCCAACTCTCCAGACCTGGCAGGGACAGACCCTGTTACTCCCCTGGCATCCCATTTTTGTAGCTGCTTTGAAAATGTCCCAGTTTCTGTCTCCTCCTCCTGATTTCCTTTCTTGTTCTCACATTACTCCAGTTGCTGCAAAACTGGGTTCACGGTTCAGAAGGATTTTGCTGTCAAATAACTCAGCAGGCGGAAAGAGGAAAGGAAAAGGCAGAGTCCTGGCAGAAGCAAACGGTCGCAACCGCTCTCGGCTCGTCTGTTCTTCCTCATCAACAACTTTTGCCATTTTGATCACACTCTGATATCCCGCAGCCATACGTGTCCTGGTTTTCATCTGGAGGGTATGGAGAGGCTGTTTCTTGTTCTCATGAAGCAAACTAGAGATGGAAATTGTAGCCTGAGACCTTTGGGACCCCCTTTCCAAGTTGTAGGGTCCAATCAATTAAGCCTTGCAAAGTGTAGGAAGCTGGTGCTCCCCTAGCTGATCCCTTTCTTCTTGACCAGAACTCAGCCCCCAAAACTGGAGAGTTTGTACCCTCACCTCCTGCCTGGAGATGGCCTATGAAAACTGGGGATTGAGCCAACAGGTGAAGCAAGTGGGAAGCTTCCTCTTCCCTTCAAACGGTGCCTTTCTCTGGCCACTTGGCACCTGTTCAATGGCAAATGGGGTTTCCGTAGGGCTAATTCTCCCCACGGTGATTCCTGATTCCCCCCTGCCATCCCCTGCCCACAACAACAGCATCCAAACAAAGTGGCCTCTTCTCTCCTTCGGAGTCAATACACAGCTGTGGAAAGAGCCTGGGAGAAGGGGATTAGTAAGGCAAAGCCATTCTTCCTCTCCTGTTTGCTGTGGCACAGACGTGCTGTCACTCAGGATCCTCTCTGCCTTCAGCTTTTGCTCTGATGAATGGCCACGTTTCATCTTTCAAGGCTGAAATGACTTCTCAATTTGCGTCTGGCTTTGCCTCGGGCAGATGAGACAAGGAGGATATGGATGAGGCACCCAGACCTTCTTCACACCGTCAGGCTGCTAAAGTCCTGCAAGAGCGTCCCACAAGAACATGCCACGCGTGGGCACTGCTGAGTGCTGGGATCTCTCTGTCTGGATTCTCCATGTCTCCCTTTCCCAGCCAAACTCTCTGCTGTTGTTTGTTCAGTCCAAGGTAAGACTTTGCAGGCCAGAATCAGGAGTGAGACTGACACAATCGCTAGCATATGCAGAGAGCGCAGACAGGCAAGGAATGCGTTCTTGTTGCATGACTTATGGTGACCTCAAGGCGAACTTATCATTTCTGGGGGCTGAGAGTGTGTGATATGCCCACCCAGTGGGTTTCCAATCAAACTCTGGTCTCCAAGGCTACAGCCCAAAGATCAAACCACTACACCACGCTGACTCTCAAGGAATGCATTCCCTCCAACATTTCACAGATGAAAACTGGGATGCAAACTGGGTCAAGCAACGTCAAGAGTATGATCCAGATGGCAAAAGTTATGAATGAGGAAAAAGACACGAGCTCAGAGAGGCTGCAGCAGTTTGTTTCTGCCTGAGCCTCCTGGGAAGGGCAAGACTCATCCCCTTCTTTCCCCTCTTTCAAAGTTAGGTGAGTGCAAACTACATTGGTACTTAAAAATCAGTTTGCAGCCACTGAAGTAATTTGAGGACAAAGGAGGAAAGTGAGGCAAGAGATTTGAACGCAGTCCTTCCTTCTTGTCCACCAAAACTGGAGAATTTGCAGCTACCAATTGCAAATTCTCCTGTTTGGAGGATTTGGAGATGATCCGTATAAAGTGGACATGAATAATGAATAACGCCCAATCTAGCAAAGGAGGGAATACATGCACAATTTTTAAAACAGAGGTCTTGTCCTTAGATATTTCCCCCTCTTTGCTCTGAGGACCAGAGAAGAGGGTCTTGACCCTGAGATCTTGCGTCCTTGGTCTCAGGGCCTGACCCCTCTCTAGTCATGCTTAATGGCATCACGAGGGCCACTTTCTTGACCTTGATAGGGGGCATCTCTTGGTCTCAAGGCCCGGAAGGGTACAATCTTGGCATCCCTAGAGCTTACATTCCGGTCACATCCGTCTTTTCCATGCCTTTATTCCACTCCTCATTCTGCACATCTCAGATGTCTGCTATCTGCCAAATTCTCTCAATTTCTAAAGTGCAGAATTAAATATAAAGAGCCATGTAAATAATTTAGTAATCTCATTATGACTCCTTCCTTTGTGGCATTGGCCAAGCACTTCTGATCAAGGCAAACAAGAGCAACTCGGTTAGAGTTCAACATGGCAATCCACAAAGACCCTTCACTTTGCCAGTGTCCAATGACATTTGTTAATTGTACTCTGATTTTGGCTTAGGGGGCTGAGACAGGAGCATAGGAACCCGTGCAGCAATTTTCCTGTGCTGGAAAGATTAGAAACTGTACTAAATGACTTTACAGGGTTGCCACTGCTATCTAGGTCTTAATCTTGGTTCTCTGGAGGATGCAGAGCAGTGATAAGATCACTGGTTGGTGGCTTCCATGTCAGTGGGTCAGGAAATCCACTCCAGATTTTAGCTCAGACCTTCAAAGAGTTATTTAAAGTGCTGAATCTATGTGGGTGATAAGATTCAGCACCTTGGAGATATCCTTTCACAACCAAAGTAAAACATGAAATGGATTCACAGCCTCACTGGCACCAGCTGTACCTGATACATTGGCTAAAGGGGTCTACTTACACTACCTAAGCATCCTGTAGCATGTCAGCCATGTCTCTGAGATGGCACACTTTGGATCTTTTATGGTGGAAAATGGCTTTCATGGTAGACAACACAGGGTGATTTTAGAACATGCATCAACCCAGGGGCTACTTTTCTGATGACAGGTCAGCTTTGCCCTCCCCTGCCATGTAATGCCACATAATGTTTTGGTGTTTGAAAACATGTTGTAAGGGGATGCTGGAACTGGGTGAGAAATAATGTGATGGGAATGAGGAAATGTTATTTTAATGACCCTTGATAACATCATGCAGTTGGCAGGTGGAACGAGAGTCTGGGAAAAGAATTGTTTTAATTAGCTGTCGGAGAATGCTTGTGCATGCTGATTTGCAATGCTACAGCTTCTAATGCACTGAAAATCCAGCAGTTCTTTAATCTTGACAATTGCCAGATTGTGCTGCTGTTTCTTTGCTGTTCTGAATAAAGCTTTTCAACCCTCTAAGCCTGTTGTCTGAACTTGAAGCTAGCCAGTACATGACATCTGCCTCCCTGGGGCTTCCCAGACTGACCGACAGGCTACACAGTTTTAAAAGGCACAGAATTTGTACTTACGCTTCTGAAAAATAAAGGGTTTTTTTTTTTAAAAAAAAAAAAAGGAATGTTAAACCATGGGGAGCACCCTAGAACCTATTTGAAAGGCAACTTCCCACTCCTGGAGGTGTCCAGAAACAGCTGCTTTCCCCTTTTTCGCCATAAAAAAGCAGTCTGGGGAGTATGGAAGAGGTTTGGAATTGCAAAAAAAAAAAAACCTTTGAAAGGGCTACATATAGGCTCAAAACCAAGCATAGCCCATCAGTACTTTATCAGAACAATGTTTCATGGCCTACCTGGGGGACACCTCCATAGGTGAAGAAAGAGGAGAGTCAAATGATGGAAACAGAAGAGTCTGGCAGTCCTGCTGTGGCACTGGCAGGAGGAGATTCCCGTCCATCCTGGACAACAGCAGCAGATCAGGTCAGGAGGAGAAGTACTTCACCTTCCCAAGCAAGGTAAACTGAAGTGCTGGGGAAAGGGGTCAGGTAAGTCTCTTGCTTCACTTTAAATACAGGATGCTCAGCTGATGAGGCCACCTGGGCTGATTAACTGCAGGCTATAAATTAGCTCAGCCCAGGCCATTCCTCTGTTGCAGAACAACAGCTTTCACATGTCTGTGCAACCTTATTGGATGTCTCTAGCTTGCTGGCTCTCTGAACTTCAGTGTTTAGTTCTGTGCTTAATCTTTCTAACAACTCTCCTCTCAGCTTTGGAATCTGCTCCAGAACTGCTTTCTCCTTTTGTACCTTGGAATGTTCTGACTGTGCTTCTGTTTGCCTGAGGACTGGTCTGGCTTTCCCCCTGTTATTTTTGTGAAACTATAGATGTGCTCACCTGGGCATTTGCCAGCTTGAAACATGATAGCTCAGTTCTGCATTGAAATAAGACAAAGTATGTGTGAGAAGCAATGCAGAAGAAAAGGATTTGGGAAATTTATTTATGCATCTTGCAAAACATGCAGAACCCCAGACCATTGTTGCATTCTCCACCCAGTCCTTCTCCTGCTTGCTAACAAATGCACCCACTTTATGGCTGGGGAATGCTCTGCTGCCAGTGTGTGATATGAGCTCTATGGAACCCTAATGTGACAGCTTTAATTAGATTTTTTTGGGGGGAAAATACCTGTGCCAATTAATGGGAAAGCAAGCCTGGCAGTGGGATTTATGGCAGGGCCAGACATCCACGGATCCAGATCTCACAGCCTGGAAAGAAATGCAAATTAACATCACTGAAGAGTGAGTTTTATGGCTGCGTTTCCCATTTGGAGAGAGGCAGATGAAGCAATAACACCCACTGTTTGCTCAAGGATGGTGTGGATTTAACGGTTGCAGAGTTTTCCCCTGCCCACATTCTATTTTCTTCTCTACCAAAGCTTTTCCCCTGGTGGTGCCCCCAAATGCTACAGCTCCTATCATGCCCACCTTGAAACAGGGATTATGGGAATTGTGGTCATCATCCACATCTGAGGATGCCAGTTTGGGGAAAGGGCTGCTGCAGGAAAGAATGTGTTTATTAGTCCTGCTGACTCATTTCCTGGCACTTCCCAACCCTTGAGAAATCCTTTTGGGGAACGAGAATGCAAAAGTGAAATTTGTACACAGTTTTCTCATTCCAAAAGGTTCCAGGGAATTATTGTGTACAGAAATATATGTGGTAGTTATTAACATTATTTATACCCCCATCTCTTTTCCAAAATTGCATCTCAGGTTTAAGCCAAGTACAGTGCAGCTAAAAACATGTAAAAGCCAACATTAACATAGAATTATGCTATTCACAATATTAAAACAATTTTCTGCTCAAAAAATATGGGGGTTTTTTGGCATAGAAAATGTGTGTATCTTGCACAGAAAACACTGGTTAGCATTCTGTTACTTATGATGTAAGCTAGACTTAATGACCGCAAAGGTATTCCCTATTGATATTTATAATCATGGTAGCATTGCCATAATCGTCCTCCAAAACCCATCTTAAAAGCCAGTCAGTTGTCCTGAGCTACAGATTGGATGGGGAGACAGACCACAGCTGAGATATCATAGCCAGGCCTCCTATGTTGGATCCTGGCCACTGTTTCATGTACAGAAAATGGCCCAAATCCTATTGCTAGCCCCAACTTGAGTTGAGCCACTGAATGAATGGACTTTACTCATGTGTTGACTCACCATCCAACAATGCATCCATGGTCTGCTCTTATCTGGGATTAACCAACTGGATTGCAATCGATGTGTTTTCTGTGCAGGGGCTGAGTGGTCTTGGGGGGGTTCAAGGGCCACAAAAGGGGTTCAGGGGCCACATGTAGCACTCCGGCCCCGCTATGCCCACCCTGAGTTATAAGAACAGAGCAAGACACTTCACTGCCACGATCACCAGCTCTCTGCATCAATAAAAAAATAGTCATTTTTTGATATGGGAATCCACAACTGGTTTTTGCAGGGTGTGGGAGCAGAAATGCTGCAGTTCCACCTGACAAAACTTTACAGTTTGTCTTCTTGAAAGACCCAAAATGATGTGTTGGTTTGAGCACTGGATGACGATTCTGGACACCAACCACCGGGTGACCTTAGGCAAGTTACACTCTCTCAGCCTCAGAGGAAGTCCCTCTGAGGACACCTTGCCAAGAAAACCCCAAGGTAGGTTCTTCTTAGGGTCTTCACTGGTCGGAAAGGGCTGGAAGGCACAGAATAACCACAACAATAGTTAAAGTATCATCAAGTGTTAGACTCATGGATTCAATGGGTGCACTGAAGTCAGGGCAAAGAGTAGCATTTAGGTCAATGTTTGCTGAACCAAGAATTGATAAGTTCACCTTCGGCTCACCGCTGGAAATGATTTGAAGTGACTTGATCCAGGATCTGTTATTTAAGAAAGGCGGACACTGTTAAAAACACTTATTCTTTTGATCTTGGTTCCCCTGGTGACCCCAAAAGCATTCTGTTCTTTCTACTTCTTGTATTCACTTCTCCGCCACCAGCAAATTCTGGACATCAACTTAAAAAAAAATCCTTAAAAAGAGTTGCAATCTACCTTTGGTGATTTGTGGCCTGTGGGGGTCAGGGATCCACATCCCATTTGCTCATAATCCTTAAGAAATATTTTGAGAAAATGTAATGAAAATTATTCAGCTAATCTACTTTAATAACCCAAGCAAGGAGGGCCTCGGCGTAAGGCTGGACAGTCTAATAATTTTGACAAAATATTAGCTGTCACTTCCCATCAGTTTCAGGGGGACCGGCGCATGCATTAATGAGGGCGGCTAATTCATCAGGCTAATCCGCCATAAAGACAGAAGAGCCGCATGAGCCCGGCTGTTAATCTTTCTCAGTCACACCGGCTCTTTCGCTGGTCAGAAAACGAAAGATGGGCATCTTACCTAGTGGGATATGTTAAAGAAATCCTTTGCTACTGTGGGGGAAAAATTCTTCCTTCCTCCAAAGATAGACAGTTTGTTCCACATGTCAGTAACTGGAAGGGAAAGAGTGCTCATCTCCATTAGCAAAAAGGGGGGAAAGAAGGAAATTACTAAAAGCAGAAACTTTCCAGAGCAACAGTGCTCTGCTAAACAAGATACAACCCCATGCAGGTTTTTAAAAATCTGAAGTGAACTTGTAGCCACTTGCATACCTTCCACCTGTCCCAGTTTGGCAGGAAAAGTCCTAATTAATTCTCTGTTCTCTCACTTTTTCTGCTGCTTTTAATGTGTCCCAGCTTCATTCTTCCCTCTTCCTGGCTTGTCTCCAACTTATTTCAGTTGCTGCAAACAGAACTCAAAGTGCAGACGTCGTTTGCGTTCAATTAACTCGGCAGTGGGGAAAAAGTGTCAGAATGACGAAACTTGCCCTTCCCAGCGGGCTCAGGCAAAAGCAAGCCACTGCAGCCTTTCCTGGCTTGTGTCTTCTTCCTTTTTGCCCTCTGGACCACATTCCAATGCTGCTTGGCTGTGCATGTTCCAGTTTTCATCCGTGAAATGCTGAAAGGTATGCATTTCCAATTTTGAGTTTGATACTTTGAGGTGGGACAGGGTCAAGTGATACCTGGATGGTTCAGGGGATGAGAAATATACCCCCTCCCCAGCCTTGGAGCCTGATTACCCATTTTATAGGAGGCTGATTGATTTGTTTCCTGTTACTGTTCGGCTGTAGCTTCCTTGTTGTTTTACAAGAGTCCTGGAGGATTTGATAGTTTGCTTTTCTTTATGAGATTTTGGTGTCCAATAAAGGTATTATTAAGCCCTGTTTTTATTTGGTTTAATCACTGTTTGTTTTTACAGCGTTTGCTGCATGTTGCTGTTGAGGCCCCCACTAAGGAAGAAAAGAGAAACCCTTCCCTCTGTGTGTGTTAATGGACTGCGATAATGATTTTCATCAAGGGCAAACCTACTCATTATGTGAATATCTGCTCCCCCTGCAATGAAATAGCTGGAGAATTTAAATTTGCAAGATGGAGGAGAAAGGAGAAGTGGGAGGAGGTACCCACATCCCCAGAAGGAAGGTAGCTACACTGGGAAAAATTACGATGTGGCTTTAATTAAACCATGCTGGCTGCACAATGATGGCTCTGGGTCAGAACCAATCATACCGCATTAAAAAAACAGAGGCGGGGAATCCTAAAAAGCCATCGTCTTTTTGATCCTGGTTCTTGCCGCCCTGGACAGGAAATTACAGTGTAGGAAGGGCAGAAGAATGAAGGCCCAGAAGGTCTGGTTCCTTTGAGAATGTTTCAAGATTTTTTCATGGAGATTTTCTCTTTTTCACATCGATACCATTTTCCTTTCCTCATCCAGTGCATCCTGGAATTCACTGAAAGGAATGGTGATGCCTTGCAAAGGGCGATCAGGAAACCAAACACATCCATCTCAGTCAAATTGTCTTAAGAGAGAAGCTGGCAGCTCATGCTGTGAAAAATAGCATTTTTTTTTTTTAAAAAAAGCACAATCCAAGATATTTAGAAGTACCAGGAGTAGTAGGGTAGCCATGTATCAGTGTGAGGAGATGCTGGACATTGCAGGGGTGATGCACACAGTTATGGACATCACCTGGTTCTTCTGCTCTCAAAACTACTCTGATGTGCTAGATTACCATTTCCCTCCCAAAAAAAAAATGTAGGGGGCAACTACTGTCTTTGTGCCTCCAACAACTACTGTTTCTTACTTTCCTGGAAACTTGTCCTTGGACAGGAACTGATGGCTTGTGGACCACCTTGAGGTGATTTGTTCTACTCTCAGGTTCTTGGATTATGAGAGAAAAGCAGGAGTCCTTCAGGACACGCTCCATCTCGGACTTCTAAAAAGTGGTAGGTATTGTAGCTTCTTTCTCACACACACACAAAGTCCTGGCCTCTTATCCGAACACTCCTATGTACTGGTGGGAAGTATGCTCCAAAATAGTAAACAATGGATTTTAAAACCTGTTTCTCAAATGTCAAGAAACTCTGATGAGAAGAATCCTGGACTGATGAAAATCATCCTTCTTTGCGATTGTTTCTATAAGAAAGTTGCAAAATTGGTTGTTTCATGCAGAACATTTCTGCACAGAAAATGTCATTTCTTGCCCAGAGCAACCATGTGAGAATTTTGCACAGAATGTCTCAAACTGCAAATACTGCATTTTCGATTATTTTGATTCTTGCAGCAAGAAGAAAAGTGCTAAAATCACTGTTGCTTCCTTTCTGAAGAACATTAGCAAATAACTGCATCCCTGCTGCTATGCTTTGGTGGTTGGCAGCTGACTGTGTCAACTGACCCCAACACATTTCACCTTTTAATTAAAGTTGCTAATGAGCACCTTACCACCTCTGACTCTCACCCAGCATTGCCATCCTTTCTCGAAGCATTCTGCCCCTGGTGGCTGGTGCCCTCCATGCCAGTGGAATAGTGAATCCACTGTAGGTTTTAGCCTGAAGTTTAATGGAGTTAAATTTCAAGGTGCTGGACCTGGTTGTGGGGGAGTTCACTCAGCTGACATGGAAGCCATCAGCAATCATGGCCATGTTTGCTAATTTTGTACCATGCAAAAGTACTTTACAGGATTTCACCTCTTCTGATTCACCCTCTCGTTTCTACGCTCTCCCCTACAGCGATTTCGCTCCTTGTAAGCCATGTTTTTGCTGTGCCCTTCATGCTTAGTTCTCCGAGTTCACCGCTTCTGTAGCAACACTTCTGTGCCAGCTTTCCTGCCCCAAGTTCTGAGCCAGGCAGTTAATCAGCCTTGTTCTTTCCAGACCTTTATAGGCACCCAGGTGCCTTAGGCTACACTCATATGACATTTCAGACAATTCTGATGCCTGGGTGATTGATGCCCAGTTCTCTCCCCATTTCAAGACCTGCCTTGCACCATGCGGGACCATTTGTCTGTCTAGCCCAATAATGTCTGCTCTGACTCAAGTTGACTTTCCAGGATCTCAGGCAGACAGCCATGCAAGATGTGAAGCTTTCTACTTGGAGGTGTTGTGGAATCAGAGAATTTTAGACCCGGAATTAAGGATAATCTAATCCAAGTCATTGCTGGTGCAGGCAATTCACACATCCTTCAGAGATGGCCATCTTTTCTCTCTTTTAAGACCTCCAGGGAAAGAAAACCCATTTCTTTTCGACTTACTCCATTTCACAGTGAAACAGTGCTTACTCCAGGAAGTTCTTCCTAATGTTTATGCAGAATCTCTTCTCTTGTAATCTGTTGGTTCTCTTCCTACCCTCTGGAACCTCTAGAAAGAAGCTCACACTGCCTTCCATCAGAGAGCCCTTCAGATTTTTTAAGGTGGCTGAACCATGTCATTTCTCCATCTTTTCCTCTCGAGGTTCAGCGTATTCAGCTTACTAAACTGTTCCTCACAAGGTTTGGTTTCCAGACCCTTCGCTATCTCGGTTGCCCTCCTCCAGACATGTTCCAGTGCGCCACTATTCTTCAGTGGCATGGATTTAGTCAATATCACAGCTTGACTTTGAGGTCTTCTACATGGGAAGCCTAATTTGAACTTTAAATCCATCTGGGAGAAAACCGGGGTATAAATTCAACAAATGAATAAATAAAAGTTTGGGGAAGGTGGAGGGTGTTCCTATAAACGATGGAAACATTTTTTTTCCCCTTTTGAAAAACTGGAACGACAATGGTGGATGGAGAAACTTCTGTTGCTATAAGGTGTGTGCCAAGAAGCACTTTTAATTTGAAAAAAGACCCCCTCCCCTTCTTCTTCTAAGAAAAGAGCTTTTATTACAATCCTTAGAAAACCCTTTCCTCCTCTCTTTCCAAAACTGCATTAAAAACTGGAGTGGGGATTGCAATTAGGTTGTCTAGGGACCTGCAGTAATTGAAGCTTCCTTAACTACTGTATCCAATTTCGCTCAGGAAGGATGCTGGCTAGAAGAATGGGGTAGGGGATGGATTCCCCAAGTTATACAGTCGCACGGAGATGCTGAAGTCTTAGAAAGGACAGTGCGATATAGCTGGTTAATTTACCTTTTCTCTCTGCCCTGCTGCCATCTGCCACCTGCTGACGTCCTCCGGAGGCCTCAAGGGCAAAGTGGAAGGTCTGTGCAAAATTCTTGCACAAGATCGGAATGGTAGAAGGCCTGGAAACCATGAAGCCCTCTGAGGCACAGCTTAGGGTGCTGGGGATGTTTACCTGGAGAAGAGAAGGTTAAGAGGTGACAGGATAGCCATCTTTAAATATTTGAGAGGTTGTCATAGGGAAGATGGAGCGAGCTTGCTTTCTGCTGCTCCAGAGCCCAGGAAATGGAGCAATGGATACAAACTTCAGGAAAAGAGATTTCACCTAAACATTAGGAAGAACTTCCTAATGGTAAGAGCAGTTTGATGGTGGAATCTGCTGCTGCTTCAGTGGAGTGTGGTGGAATCTCTTCCTTTGGAGGCTTTTAAACAGAGGTTGGATGGCCATCTGTTGGGAGTGCTTTGATGGTGTCTTCCTTCATGGTAGAAGGGGGGTTGGACAAGATGGCCCTTGGGGTCCCTTCCAACTCTGTGATTCAAAGATACTTAGATTCTTCCAGGGACCTTTGCTTCCGTGCTGCTCATGACTCCTCCATCCACCCAACCAACCAAGCAACCGGGATGGACATGGAATAAGCATTTCTATGCCTGTGAGCTTTAAAGGCTGAATGAGGGTGAAGCCATTTTGTTGGCCTCACAGTTCTTTTGAGTTTACCTTGTCCTTCTCATGAACCTTATCTGTAGAACGTAGATAAAGAGGCAACGTGAATAGAAGGCTAGCCTGAATGGGCTTCAGCCGGTTCATGAAGCAGCAAACAGGATGACTTAGCTCAGCTATGCCAGCAGTGAAGATAAGCATGTGCGGCAGAAGGTTTTAGAACTTTTCCTTCTTGTTTTTATCTGAGTGTATAAGGCTTGTGTGCACTGAATAACACTTGTCTCACATGTTCTCTTGCTACGTTGCCAAGGGGGAATCTCACACTTTTGATCAAAGCTCTGTGTTGTGTGTCTTCCCTTCCTGACTACCTTCAGAGACTCCTTCGCAGCTCTGCACCGACTTGGGGTGCAGGATACTGGTTTTCCAGAAACAGCCAAAATGCCCAGCCTTTCGGTTCCTTCGTTGGCCTGAGTCCTGAAGAGTCAGATCCTATGCCCTTGCACAGAGGCATGGGACGTCCATTTTCATTTATGGGGGCAGAGACAAAAATCGGCAGGCAGGGGAGAAGGACCTGGGTATCTATAAAAGAGCTTTCTGTGGGTTAAAAAAAATGTTTTCCTGGGTAATGACAAAAATAACCCTCAGTTTATGCATTTTAATTAGAAAGTATGTTGCAAAGCTTCCAAGAAAAAAAGGCCAATAGATATTTTCCACAAAGAAAGAGTTGCATAAACTAGATAGCAGTGACTAGTAAATATTATAATGAGCTGAACTGTTAATAAGCTCTAATGAGCTGTCATTTCTATACAAATTTCTGGAAGGACTGTCTGCTTGGAACTTCCTTCTAACACACAGCTTTCCAAAGCCAGTCCTGCTTTTCTCTGATGAAGCACTGAATGCCTGCCTGACGTCAGCAGCGCATGTGTCAAAGCTGAGAATGAATTTTCACCCAGTGCCGTAGAGGCACCAAAGGTGAGTCCTGCCACAGACAAAGCATCCAAGCATGCGAAGGCTTCTTTGTTCATGTCCAGTATTGTAGTGAATTCATTTTGCAGTATTCTACCATGTCCTTTTCTTTAGATATCTAAAGCTGTGCCGGGGATGCTACTTCACAGTCTGTATTTGGTCATCTTACAGCTCTGTAGCTGTGTTGCAGAAGCAAAACAAAACACTGTTAATGAACTGTGAAGATCCAAATTTGGGCAAGAGTGCTCTGATGAACATCAGGCACTCCTCTTGTGCTCCAACTTTAGTCAGTGTCTGAATTGGGGAGCATCCATGCTCACTATACGTCTGGCCATTGCACACTACCCGTTCCACTGTCTACCACTGTGCAATGTTATAACATCACGGCAGACCCATGCGGAACACGGACACTGCAAAACTACTCAGCTCTATTTCCTGTGTGCAGCAATCCACTCCCCCATAGGTGTGCCCCATGCTGAAGTCTAGGCATTATTTCCAAATGCTCAGGTGCAACACTAGGAGTTTGGAGGATGAAGGAAAATTTCATTTGGGAGAGAAGAATTATTTTGGGAGGGCAATGCCTTCCGTCCCACTCACCACCCACCCCAGTTCTCTACAGCTGTTTGGAAGACCGCTGTGCTTGTAAACAGGCAGAATGTGTGACCCTCTCCTCACTAAAGTGAACCAATCCATCTGGCTTTGTCAGTCACCTTCAGAAGGCTGGGTCTTAAGCCCCAGCTAATTCTGCAATTTGGCTTTCGTACTGTTGAGGTTTAATACCTTGGGCAGAGGGGCAAGAGGAACGAGAGCCCTAAAGCTTTTTGCTGGTTTAATCTGAAAGACTATTCTCACTTCATTTTCCTCCCCGCGCCTTCCTCTTCCTTCCTGAATGAAACGAGCAGTTATTAACGAACAAAGCCTTCCTCATTTTCCAGTTTGTTGGTTTCTTTGCTACCTGCGCCGTGGGCTGTCGAGATGGAAATCCTATCCCTGGTCCGTTTGGGGCAGAATTACCCAGTCGGTTCTCTTCTGACGCCTCTGTCTCTGGGCTTCTTTTGTTCAGCCAGGGAATTGCATTTCAGAGCTTATAGCTTTCATTCAATTAATTAAGCCCCTGCCCCCTGCCCGTACAGTCGAAAGAGAACTTTCTCCCAAACATCCTTAGAATCTCCCTGTTTGCTACCCAAGGTGCCAGGGGGATATAAGTCTGATCTCATGGCTTGCTGTGAGGCTCTCAGAGACATGAAGAAACACCTGGGAGAGAAGTCACACCCTAGGTGTGCCCTCTTCTCCTCTCCATCTCAGCAATTCTGTTCAGAACAAATTTCCAACAATGTTCCTATTGAAATAATTATTATTTTTATATATAAAAATACAAACAAACCCAATCTCTATGGAAAAGAAATACAGCTACAAAACCAGCCCGGCCAAACTCAGACCATTGCCTTTGAAAGTCTGCAGGCCTCAGTGACCTTCCCTGACCAAACGAGATTTCAGGGTGGGAGGGATGAATTTTCAATCCAAAGCTGGAAGGAGGAGGAGGAGGGGAACGAGGAAGAAATGGTGGGGAGAACAGAGGTGACTCTGCTGCCGTGGAGGTCGTGCTGCTGATGTTTGAGGACTCGTTGGGGGGCAATAAATCCCCTAGTCTTGGGAAGAGCTTGATTGGATGCAGGGAGAAGTAGACCCCAAAATGGGAAGGGTGGGCACGTGTCCCGGGTGTGCAACCAAGATAAAGGTACACACACACACACACACACACCCTGTTACTGGTAGGTGACCTTCACACAGAAGGTCTCTTCGTTCTTGTCTTCATGATCGTTGATGTAAATCAGGATTTCCTCCTGGCCGGCACTCTGGCTCGGGGCAAAGCGTAAGCCGATGGTGTACGTCTCGCCTCCACCGATCTGTGGGTAAAAACACAATCACGGGAGATGCGGGCAGGTCGCTTCAGGGCAAATCCACACCGGCTTCCCTGCTGCTCGGTGAGGTAGGGATTCAACGCCTCACTATCCCACATCCTAACTCATAAGCACCTTTGGGGGCCAACAGAAGCCCACTTTCCACAAAGCCTGGGGAAGTTACTTATTGGGGAGTGTAAGCAAAACTCCTGAAATTCCACACTTGCACTGGCTGGAGAGTTCTGCGAGAGTTCTGAACATTATCAACATATCTTCCAGCCCAAGCCCCCCGCTTGAAAAACCAAAAACCTCCCACTCTGTCCTTGAAAGAGAAGGACAGAGCTTGGAAAAGTTACCTTTTTACTGGCAGCCACAACTCTGCAGAATTTCCAGCAGGATTCCCATCCACATCTGGCCTAGACATCCCTGTTTTTTCCTCCTGGTTGTCTCCCATCCAACTATTAACCATGCGTACCCCCACCCACTTGGCTTCAGAAATCAGTCAGTTATGCTCAGAACAGTGGTGTTCAAAGTCCACGGTGTGACATGACTTCAAGCACTACCTCAAAGGAATCTTCTTTGAACTGCAGCAGGTCTGGCCGGTTGGTATGGAGGAAATACATCCTCCGGGACGGGTAGGGGTTGGAGTAGGTGATTCTCTTGTTGGAGCCTTTCCCTCCACCAGCAGGAAGCACAATTTCAAAAGCCTGGGGAGAAGAGAAGGAAACGTGAGCCCAAAATGAATGTTAATACTAGTGTGGTGTAGTGGTTTTGAGCATTGGACTAGGACTCTAGAGACCGGGGTTTGAATCTCCACTCAGCCATGGAAACCCACTGTGCAACCATGGGCAAGTCACACTCTCTCAGATTCAGAGGAAGAAGGCAAGGGCAAAATCCCTTGAATACACCCTGCCAAGAAAACCCTGTGACAGGTTCACTTTAGGGCCTCCATAAGTGAGAAATGACTTGAAGGCACACAAAAACAAACCAGTGTTGTAAAACTACAGCAAAATTAGGTGTGATGGGAGAGATGTGGGATGCAGAGTTGGTATGAAATATTAGTAGATCCAGCAGCTGCTTTGAAGATAAACTGAGGATTGAGAGTGCTGGACCTTTGACCACATTAAATGGGCCATTTCTCCATAATCAGCTTTTAGTTCCATGGAAGTAAAAAAAAAAGGAAGACAGATTGAGACAGTTGCCAACGTTTTCCCATCGGAAAATAGTACAATTAACAAGACAGATCGTGGAAAATCAAGAACGTAACGGAGCAACCAGAAGGTAAAGGCAGGGTAGGAGAGCCAGCGTGGTGTGGCAGTTTTGAGCATTGGACTACGATGCTGGAGACCGGAGTTCAAATCTCCACTCAGCCATGGGAACCCACTGACTCCTACTCTCTCAGCCTCAGAGGAAGGTAAAAGCAAAGCCCCTCCGAACAATTCTTGCCAAGAAAACCCCATGATAGGGTTGCCTTAGAGTTGGCATAAGCCAGAAATGACTTGAAGTCACACAACCACCACCACAAAAGATAGGGTAGCATTTATTTATTTAGAAGGCATTTATCTAGAAAGGCTTTGAGAACAAGTGAGATAAAAGACTAGCTGTGGTTTACATGACACAAAGCCAAACCTAGAGCTCATGTTCTTCAACTCTGAGTCCCTGAACTAGGGAATTGGGATTGCAACAGAAGGAAGATGCTTCTCTGTTTAGCAGGGAAGGAAAGAAGGCCCGACTGCTAGAGAAGCCAAGCTGACTCTTTGCCTCCCAACCAGATTTCAATGGCGGAAGACATGCTGCAGAGCAAAAGGCCTGAACTGAATTGCAGAAAGGGAAAGCGAGACAAGCACCTGCCATGAGCCTGTGCTATTATGAGGTCAAATTCTTTTGTAACACACAGGTGTTCAATTTTTTTGTATCTTGCATCCCATCAGTTGTTCGAAGAACCCAGGGTCTCACCATGATAGAAACAAGAAACCCTTCTTATTCATCTCTTTATAGTCATTCTGAGACAGACGGAAAGACAGATAGATGTCATTAAAAACAAATCTTAACATATTAGCAAAATATTTTGGTTTTGTCCTCCTTCAGCTTCTCAGACTAAAACAGAGCTGTGCTCAAGGTGGCAGTTTGGAACACTCCACCATCCATGTTCTCAAGAGGATGGCAGCATTAAGTACTATCTTCTAGGTAGGGACTGGACCTACATATTTCATTTTAAGGTAAGCTTCCAATGTGCAGTAACACTGCTCAGAATCCATTAATTCCTTCCAGGAGGACATGGGAACTGAAGCAGAGCAAACTCTTACTAACTGTTACGAATACTCTGTGTACCACACTAGGGGTATATAGGTACCTCTGGCCTGAAATATACGCCTGTCCCAGTCTTCCTTACATGGCACCAAAGACAGATGTGGAATAAAACACTGATGGCAGGGAGACGGGGCAAGGCCTCTACCTCTTTCCTAGTTGCCAAACCCTGATCTAGGTCCTCTCTCCTCACATCCTCAGCCAGTTGGCACACTCTCCAACTGTCCTGATTTGGCAGAGACAGTCCCAGTTCATTCTCTGCCATCCCACTTTCTCAGCTGCTTTTAAAATGCCCCCATTTCCCTTTCCTCCTCCAAGTTTCCATCTTTGTCCTCAGCTTACTTCCAATTGCAGCAAACTGAGTTCAAAATGCCAAAGAAATTTGTGCTCAATTAACTCAGTGTGGGGAAGAGGAGAGGACAAGGTTCTCTGCAGTATGTTCAGGCAGAAGCAAACTGCGGCAGCATCTCCTAGCTTGTGTGTTCTTCCTCATTCATAACTTTTGCCCTCTTGACAACACCCTGATGTGGCTGTGAAACGCTGGAGGCTTTGAGCTGGCCATCTTCCAGGGTATGACTGCCCACCTTGGAGATGAGAGGCTGCCGACAGGACAAGCACACCAACCAGGAGGAGATGAGTTGGTGGTACTCTATATCCACTAGGTTGAGGTAGATAAACCGGCTTCCTGCGCTTTGGGGCCTGACACCCAGGTGCAGGTCTTGCACCCCATTTGCAGGGAGAATGAAGACACTGTCTGGGTCTACCTGGCAGGGAAAGAAAAAGAGAGAAAGAGAGATCATAATTATGGCTAACCCAAAGGAAAAACTTCCTTAGCCTTTTCCCCGGATCTCCTAGGCTCTGAAAGGAAATGAAGACATAGGAACCCTGTAAATTATGCTAAGTCTCTTCTACAGCAAGCCATGACAAATCCATTTTCCTTTGCAGTCCTTCTGAAAATGGCAACATGGTGGAACTCCTTCATCTCTTCTCCAATTCACACATAGCACCACTTCCCCTTCAGCCCAATCCAGACAGAGCTTATAAAGCTTACTTTTTTGAACTACATCTCCCAGAAACCTCCCAGCTACTGCTAGGCACGGGGGGCGGGATGACTCTGGAGTCCAAATACGTAACTTTTCCAAACTGTGAGTTTCACTGAATCTTCTCTGTACTCTGTACTGTGAATCAGCCAGGATTTCCCATGTCTCTGTATTAGCTCTTCCTTGAAAGTCCTTAAGCATCGGAAGTTTTAAGCAATTTCTACCCCTCCACCCCCAATTTATGTGAGGGTAATGGAGTTTGTGTTTCTCTCATTATTCACATTTATAATTATGACTAAATGCATTCTAAAGAAATTATTAGTCTCCAGATAGCCTCATTAATTCAGATAACTTGCCCACTGGGGCTTTGGGCCACTGATCTCTCCATCGGATGGCTTTAATCAAAAGACAATTATAGAGCGGGCTTTGCAGCCATAAATTGTCTGCAGTCCCTCACAGACTCTTGTATCCTAGTGGATGGTCCATCTCACGGGGACCATTGAGAGAAAATCTTTGAGCAAAGCCACTTGTGGAGGCAGAATCACATTTCTTAGCAAAATGCTGGCAGGAGTTATGTTTATATTATGGCTCAGCTGAAAGCATTCGCTGCTTTTATTTTTTTAATTTTTTTAGAGAGGATAAAATATTCTTGACAATGTCAAAAGTTCTATCCACTTTTCAAGATTTTTCAGCAGTTATTTGCCTGTACATTTTTATCACTCTTTCTCATTAATGTCCCCTGCCCCCCTTTTGTTTTCACATATCCTGAGAGACCCAGCCAGATCTGCATATATACCCACAAAAGTGGAGGCATCCTCTTCATTGCAGGATCCCTGATTGGCAACAATTAACAGCACCCTCTTGTTCTCTTGTGTTCCCTAATTGGCTAGGAGATGTCACAATTAACTTGATGAGGAATGCCATTGAAACTGTTTAGAGGTCAAAAGCCTATAAAGCCAGTCCTAGTGAAACAAACCAGGGGAAGGAATGAGATGAAGGCTCATTCAGAGAAGCTGCTGACAGCAGTCACAAGAATCAAGGCCAGTGGATCAGAGCTGGGGGAGATGCCTTCCAGAAGTTGCTTCCAGCAAGGATTCTGTGCTCTAGCCTGCCTTTTCTACACAGGCTGATGACAGAGCAGGGACAGCTGTGGCTGCTCAGAGGGTGCTGTTCCCCAAACACTCATACAAAAGACTTGGCTTCACCGGGTGCCCTCTCTGAGGGAGGCACAACAGGAGGAACAGTGACACAGTGTTCACTGTACGATCCCTGAGTGTTGAGGACAAACAGCTCCCTCCTGATTGCTATATGATCTCTGACTGGGTAGCAAGTTTGTTCATGCAGGAGGCAGAAGGGATGTGATGAAGTCTTGCACATTTTCTCCTCTTTGGAATACACATTCAAATGGCAGCACAGAGGCTGGGACACTGGGGAATGGCTGGCAGCATTGGCAGGCATTTCAACCATACGCTAGCCTCCAAACCTGAAAAGGGGTAGGGTATGGAAACCGAAAATAAAATATACACAGAATACTACATAAGCAAACAAATAAACAAAATAGCATTTAAATTGTGCATCAAGCAGAGATGGGAAGCCTCATGGACACGGCAACCATCTGTTTCAGCTTTGACACACCTGAGTTCCTTCTTCAGAAGGCCAGTGGTGCTTTTGCTTCCTAGTTGCATCTTATCAGAAATAGACCTATCTCAGTTATGTCTAACCACTACATGGATATTCAAGCCTTCAGTCTACCAAGTCTTTTGGACTCTAACCCTTCCAGGATCCCTGATCATTGCTTGTTCTGGCTGCAGCTCCTGGGAGATGAATTCCAAACTATCTGGGCCAAACCAAAGGTTGAGCAGCCCTGCCTCTCTGGCTTTAGGCCAAATTGAATCCCTGGATTCAATTGGCAAGAACAGAGTTTCCAGCATAACATTAGGAAGGACTTCTTGACTGTAAGAGCTGTTTGACAGTGGAATATGGAATGTCTCAAAAGGTGATGACTCCGCATCTTTGGAGGCTGTTAAGCAGAGGGCAGACAGGCTTTACTCAGGAGTGAGTTAGTCCTGTATTCTCGCTTGGCTAGATGGCTTGTGATCCCATCTAAAATTCTATGATTCTATGCACGAGATAAATATTCTTTGATAAGACAGACCACAGCATGAACTAATCATAATTCTTGCACATAACATGTAAACATGTGCCATGTTGAAATCTAGGGTGGGTTTTAGCACCTGGAGCATCCTTTCACTTTCACAAGAGGAGCAGCCTATATCTGTCTGTGACTCCTTCCAGCTAAACAATGATGTTGCTTTTGTTTACTGCAATACCGGCAGCTTCTGTTTTCTTCCCTTTATTTTTTCCTGACTCCTTGAACAGTAAGAACTGTGATAGATGTATGCAGCAGTTTGTAGCTCTGTCTTTCTCTCTCTCTCCACCCCCCTCTTTCTGTAGCCTTGGGTATATTTGCTTTTTTCCATCTTGGGTACATTTGCTATTTGGTTTATACAAAACAAAGGTTCTTATGCTTTTTTGGTTTTTTTTAAGGCTGCAACTGCATGCACACTTAATGGGAAACAAGCTCCATTTATGGCGAGTAAACATGGACACAATTGTGCTCTAAGGCTTCATAAATAGGCGAGAAAGTAGCGGGTGTATTTCCGTAGGCTTTCTCACTTCCTATTTGATGGGAACTGCATTCATTAATATATATTAGAGTCTCTGGGCCCTGGACCACAGCTGCCTAGAAGGAAGCCAAGATGAGCAGCCAAACAGGAAACAAAAATCACCTACAAGCAGGCCCAGCATCCAACCTTACCTTCAGCTCCTGTGGGTGGGAGGCGTAAGCTTTCACTTTCCTGATGGCTTGTGTCCCCCTGAGCACCAGCGAGAGGCGGGTCAACTGCCCAGTTACACAGCTCACATCGATCCGTTGCAAAGAATGGAGGTAGAACTGCCAGATCTGTGTCGGGGTGGCCAGCCAGAGATCCCTAGAGGAGCAGACAAAACAACAAATGCCATTTCACAGCCTTGTCAGAGTGAAATATATATTTACACACACAGACACCCACACACACACACACACACACACACAGAGTAAATTAAGCATTAGGCATCATGTTCCCAGAAAAGATCCTTGCCTAGCAGTGCTAAATCACAGCCTCTATTTCGCTTTCGCAAACCAACAAATAAAATAGAGATTTTGCACACAAATCCCACTGTTTCGGGCACGAGGGGGAGTCCAGGATCTGTTTCTCTTGTGTGTGGAATAGGGAAAGGG
Organism: Ctenosaura bakeri; assembly: GCA_948474755.1. Taxonomy (NCBI): domain Eukaryota; kingdom Metazoa; phylum Chordata; class Lepidosauria; order Squamata; family Iguanidae; genus Ctenosaura; species Ctenosaura bakeri. Next base: position 95,884 of record CAOLHI010000366.1, on the reverse strand, counting down.
GAATGGGAAGACAGCCAGAGACCACAGAGTACCTTTTGCAAGAATCCATTCTTTTTATATAAAGGTGAAGCAGGAGCAGCCGGGAAGCCGGGATTTCTACAACTACAGAGACCTTACTGGTCTCAAAGGAATATCAAATCCAGCTGCCCAGTATTAGCCTTGGCGAAGCAGGCAGGCAGGCAAGCAAAAGGTACTACCAAGTGGTCAAAGGGCATCATATAGAAGATGGAGCCAGTTGGTTTTCTCCCGCTCCAGAGACTAGAACAAGAACCAATGGCTTTGAACCTCAGGAAAAGAGATTCTGCCTAAACATTAGGGAGAAATTCCTGAAGATAAGAGAAGTCCGACAGCGGAATAGGCTGCTGCCTCAGAGTGTGAACCTCTGTGGACAGAAGGGACACATCACATCTCCCTTTTTCGAAATGAATGTCTACAGATGCTGTTTCCCAACTTTGCTCCTGCAGGCTCATCTGCTTCTGAATCATAGGCCAGTGCACCCGGCAGAAAATGCCAAGCCCAACTCATTTCCAGGTTAAGTGTGCTCTGGGTTGCAACCTCCAGACAAGTCTGCTGTCCTTCAGCACTGGTTTACAACTCACGTGTAAATGGCCAGGAAGAATCGCTTGATCTGTGGACTGGGCCCTCCAGCAACTTTCAGAAACACATCCTGGGGTTCACCAGGGCCCTGGGTGAGAACAGGGAGAGAAGGTTGTTGACAGCGACACCAGACCAGTTTCAACCCATTGTGGAAATGCACGCACCCACACCCACACCCCAAGCCCCAGAGCCAACACCTGGGAAGTGGATTTTGAAACAAGATCTGCAATCCCTCTGGGTCACTTTTGCCTAACATGCAAAGGGGGAGGATTCTTCCAGTCCAAGGACTAAATTCCATTTCTGAGAGCTTCCTAGAAGGGAGTAGATTCCGGGGGGGAATCCATTTCAGGTTTACTCTGAACTTTAGAGGCACTATTCAACTTTAAAGCTGCTGAATCTATTTGGGCAGCAGAGTTATATCTATTTTTCTATCTATCATCCCACCTTTCTACCAATGTGCAACCAGAAGTGGCTTAGACACGCCAAAGCATTTCAAGTTCCTTTAAACATCCTTTAAAGTTCCGACTATATCCTGGGTGGATTCACCAGTGTTCCTACCGGTATGGAGGCCACCAGCTGCCTACTGCCCACTGGGCTCCATACATGGAGACAAAGTGGGGATCGAAAGAGGCCAATCACAAGGGCCAGAAGCCTTCTGCACGGGGGTCCTCTCTCCACACCAGTCCCAACCACTCCCCAAGTCACCTGAACAAGCCTTTCCCCAGAGGCTGAGGGACCCTGGAACAACTCTGAGGGTGACTGAGAGAAAGACATTGGTAGCTTTTGTAGATGGCCTTTGGGAGACAAAGGCAGGAAGTGTCCAATACAACGTAACCCTAGTTAACACTCCAGCCTCATGAGGGCTCTCTTGGCCATTTCACCACATCTTCTTTCTTGTTCCCAGCCAGTATCACACGACATTCCAATAACTCCCTCCACCGTTCATACGGTCTTCCACTCACCTTGGCTTTAGGCAATGTCTTTCCTCCCACCCCTCATCCCCCAACAACCCTCCCTCCCCAAAACTGAATTTGTCACCTCATTAGAAAAAACACAGGTTTTGCATTTCAACTGCACTTCACACATCCCGCCCGCTCACAGCGACAAAGGTCTGTTCCCAGGCACTTCACTCCCTGAATCTGATAAAGTAGACTTCAGTCTACAAAAGCTTATGCTACCAACTCTTTCTCTCAGTTAGTTTCAAAGGTGGTCCAAGATCCCTTTGCACACTGATCCAGACTAACACAGCTATATGACTTTGAATTCTTTCCCCAGAGGGACCTAAAGACATTCACCACGTGATTTGAATTGACCCACCACCGTTTGCTACTGTGCTCACACCGTGACTAACACTCAGCTCCCTGCTTTTACAAATGGCAGCCACCACCAATGGTGACAGTAAAATTTGTTTTGAACACACGGTGGTACCGTTTTCTTGGTTTCACAGATAATGTTGGGATCGCTGCAGCGTACAAACATCTCCGGTTCTCTACCTGGCATCCCCACAGGCTCACCTGGCAAGGACAGAAAAGGGTGGTCATATCAGCCCAACCTCTGGTGCTGTTTCACAAGGGAAGTAATCCAATTCCTCACCACCCCCACCATCTTCATCCCAGGCGACAGCAATTTTTGTTTAGTATGCAATGCACCCAATGTATTTATTCTTCTAAGACCTTCCAACCATCCAGAACTGGCAGAAAGAGGATTTCTCAGCTCCCTTGGTCAGCAGTAAGCAGGGAAAAACTCTTATCTCTGATCAATAAGTGATTGGAGATAAGAGCTTTTCACTGTAGTTCAGATGGGGAACTTATGGGCTATATCCAGCACATGGTCAAGAGATTTTTCCTCCTTGTTGTATATGAACCTGTCTTGTGTCAAGTCAGTCTTGCCCGGTGTTGTCTTCTTCCCAGGGTCTCATACAGAATAGTCTCTTTCTCCACTTCTCAATCCTTTTTAATGGGAGATGCATGCAGTCTGTATGCTCTAGCACTGAGTGATGCCCATTCCCCCAACAGACATGGACACTTACAGCTAGCCTGGCTTTGAGTGATGCCCATATGGTTGCTTTTAACATGTCTTTCTGTATCTGCAGCCTTCTGGTAGAGAAAACAGAGAAGAACTACCTGGAAGTGTGTGCCACGGAGGGAGACGGATGCACTTTTTCAGGAAGGTGAGCTCTGGATGATAGAAACGGAAAGTCTGGTCCACTACATGGGGCTGAGATTCAACACTGACACGAAGGATGGCAATAGGCTTGCCACCGCTCGCTGTGAAGGAGACCTAGCCATCCAACAGGGGAATGAGAGAGAGAAGAGAACAGGGTGAGGAACTGAGTAATTTCTACTGGGAAGGTGATGTGGATGATGTTACAGATAATGTGAAAATTGGTTTCTTCTCATTTTGGGGGCAAATGTGTCAAAGATGCTAAAATTTGAAAAGCCTTCCCCAGAAATATAGCCTACGTTCATTCATCGGAGTCTCCCATCCAATTATTAACCAGGGCTGACAATGCTTAGCTTCTGAGATTGGATGCGGTCTGTTGCCTTCAGGGTATTCAGCCCTATCTGATTTACATTCCACCTTTTCTGCAACAGTGGGATCAAATCAGCTTACAAAAACTAAAACAAGTACAGTTAAAAGCATTTTCAAAGCTGTAAGGAAAAAATCATTTGAATATTTATTGTTAAAACAATTAACTCAAAGAATTATGATTTATGAAGTTATTCTGCTGTAGAAGTTTGAAAAACAGAAAGTAGGAGGGGAGGCTTAGAAATCCAGAACACTGCCAGAGTTCGGAAAAGTGAAGTCACTTCTCCAAGTTGCAAGCTAGCCTGAGATGCCAAAGCCCCCAAACCCTGCAGCTCTCCCCCTCCTCACAAACCAGGTCAACCTTCCCCACTCCAGGGTGGCAGAGACCGGTGGCTCCCATGTCACTGGGATGGTGAATCTGCCCTGGGTTTTACTCTGAACTTTAAAGGCACTATCCAAGGTGTGAAACCCATTTTGGGGGAGGGGTTTCACCCCTTGGAAGTTCAGACTAAAACCCCAAATTTAGTTGCCCACTGACATGAATGCCATCTGCTGCCACTCCTCACCACTTCCGCCATCTCTGCTGCCTGAACAGGCTGCTAACCTTACCTTGATGTGTTTTGTCTGTGTGCCTCTGGACTTCCAGGAGGTCTCTGCATCCTTTTGGCCTTCGCTGAATGTCAGCTCTGCAGGGCCTTGCTGGAAATCAAAGAGAAGGTGTGGAGGTGAAATGAAAACCTCCTTCAGGGCCTGCTTTCCAGCAAGGTTTAAAACAACCAGGCTGCAGGAGAAGACAAGGAAAACAGATTTTGGCTTGGTGCAGGTGGGGTGTACCCCATGGAGGGATGGAGGACAACGTGGCCCATGGTCCCCACAGAGTTGCCTACTCGGTAGCCACAATTGCCAGCAACCTGAAAAAGAGCAATCATCTTTTTCGGTTTAGTAGAAGGTGTATCCTTGGCTGGGGAATTATTTCTTCCTGTGTGTCCTACTTTATAAGATGGGGGTTACTTAAATTATCGATGCAGTGGAAGTTTTGGGTTGTCTTCTGTTTTCAGAGGAGCCAGATGCACAGCTAGCAGCTCTGACGAAGTGACGACCTCATTTTTGGCCTCTTGGCCACCTAGCGTGACTCTTTGAAAGACGAGAAGAGGAGTGAGAAAGGCAAGTGTGGAATTAAGCCCCATCTGGTGTACTGCCAAGGCAGCAGCAGAGAAAATGGGACAGGACAGAGCAGCTCATTTGAAGCCACGATAAGCCACCCACCTGCCTCTGGAAATAGAATTGGAGGCATCAAGCAGGAACCTTAGAAGATCCTTGCTGAATGAAACCAACAGTACAGCTAGTCCAGGAACTAATCCCCTGCAGCGGACAACTAGCAGTAAAGACTGTAGAATTATGGCTGAGATTCCGCATTGGGGCTGCATAGCAGAAATCTCTGCACATTGAGTTACACATTGAGTTACACACTGAAGGGGCGACAACACAATCCCAACATGGTGGAACCAAGGGCACAACCAAAAGTATGGTAAAGTGCACAACTCAATAAAGAACTCAGTGGGCCTGTGTGTGCAACCCCAGCCCTGCAACCCTGAAATGAATAAGGCTGTTCTAAATTGGACAGAAATAGCCAACTACTTCTGTAAGGAAACTGAGGCATCTGTAAGACACCAATCAGATTCGAATCCATGTCTTCCATGTGGCTGCTCTTAATATTACCCCATCATCACCACCACTACCACCATCATCTCCATTATGACGGAAGAGTGCGGCCCACAGGGTTTCAGGAGGCTTGAAAATGGAACAGAGGGCCCTTAGATTCTCTACTGTTGCCTCCTCTTGTTACAGACTATGCAAGATTCTAAGCTACCCTGAGCACAGCTCTCCTAAAAGCACATATGTGAGAAAAGTTTGGAACTGTAAGCCCAGAGGACTTCTCTACCTGCATTATGGTGGTAGAGTCCATGCAGAAGGCCTGGTATTTGAAGGGGATGTGGATTGTTTCCTTGGGACGCAGGTAGACCTGGGGGGCAAGGTTCTCCTGGAGGTGAAACATGTCCTCCTCCAAGGGGGTGACCGTCTGAGTCAGGTCCTTAAAATGCTTCCATTCTCGGGCATCCACAATGACACTGGCAGAAGAAGATGAAACAACAACACAATGACACACACCAGTTGTTGACTCTGAGACAGAACTTCCCATCTCTTGTCTCTTTCTGCACAGAGTTGGGAAGTAACGAGTGTCAAATTGACTGTAATTCATAGTGGCCCTTAGAGACCTCTAAGTCACCCTATAATCAGGTCTTGCAAATTCAAGGCTGTGGCTTGTCTTCCTTTTCTCCTACTGCCTGCTACTTTACCAAACACTATTGCCTTCTCAAGTGAGTCCTGTCTTCTCATGAGATAGTCAGTGTATGACAGTCCCCCGTACCTTGCATCCCCTTTAAAAAAAATTGCAGAAAAACAACCCACCCACCCCCAACAACTTGCAAACCTCCTTCCTCCTGTCTGGACATGACTATTAGAAGTCACTTCTGGTAGCTGTTTTCAAAACTCACTTGTGATAGTGACCTAGGGGTTACTTTAATTGTCTTAATACTGTCAATAGTTTAATTCTATTTTAATATAAGCATTTGGTATGTTTTCAACTGTATCACTCTTTTAAATGGTGAGCTGTTTGAGTCTCAATTGTGGGGGGAAAAAACTGGGTTTTAATAAATGTAACAGCAGCAGCAACAACAGCAACCTTCCCCCGACCCTGAGTCCTACCTGAGTTCGGGGTTGTCGCTCTCTATGGTGACCGTGTGCTGGACGTTGTAGGGGTTTTTCAAGGCAAACTCAAAAAACTCTGCTGTGCCAAAGGTGGCGTAGAGGGTGTGTCGGGTGGTGATGGCTTGGCTCAGCATGCTGGTGATGCTCTCTGCTTTGATGCGCTCTCGGTAGGCCTCAATGATCTGCAGGTCCCTGGAGTGCTGGATGCGATCTTCGTGACGTCCCTGGTGGACACACAAGTGGGAGTGGAGAGAGGATTAACCACAAGGAATTAACTTAGAAGTGGAAAATCTTCTCTTCCCTTGCCATTTTCACCACGATTTTAGGAACAGGAAGTGTCTACAAGTCATTTCCTCTTTTAGAGAAATTGCCCCAGTGGAGCAAAAACAGAGTGAAAATGTCCCCATTCCCCCAGAGAGCATTTGGACATGAAAAAGTTTTAATTGCAGAAAAACTGATCCATGGGAGAACTTAAAACATGTCAGCCATCCTTTGCCCACTCCCGCTCTGGCATCTTCTGAACTGGAACAGGCAGCAAGCAGTCTGTGTATTCTCCTACTTAGCACTGCTCTTTACTCCCCTTTTCAGCCTCGGTTGAAAATGAGGATGCTCACAGACCCAACGTTCCCACCCCTCACCAAGATGAGACTGGCTTTCTTCCCGCCATCTCCCTCTTGGGACTCGCGTCTCCGGACGGACAGCATCCGCTCCAGCTTGCGCCTCCGGGCCATGGTGGCCTCGCGGCTGGTGTGCTGGAAGATGGCGCTGACTTCGCGCAGGCGGGAGAAGAGCATCGCCGCGAGCTCGCTGTCCACATCAGCCAGCTTCTGTGCCTGGCACACATTTCCTGCTGGAAGACAGAAGGAGGTCACAATGAAATCAAAGGGACACAACAGGAGGGGAAAAGGGCCACCTTGTCCTCATCAAGTAAGAATTGGCTGTAAACATTTATTTGTTCATGTTCTGTGCTGGAACTGATTGGAATTCCAGGCCTCACCAAGACTTTGTTTGGTACCCAAAATGGATACTCATCGTTTCTATAAGATAAGTGTTAAATGGATGCGGGATGCGGTCTGTGGTAGAGGAAAGCATTACAGTCCTTCTGCTGATGGGTTCTAGCAGGAAGAAGAATCCGGTCCCTAAGCAAAGCACCCCTGCAGATCCTCGTGGTGGGACCGAGGCCCCTGGAAGATGGATGACCATGGCTGTATAGAGCAGAAGCAAACAAAGGAAATGGGGCTGCACAGGCGTGACCCAGCTCCCTTCGTAATACATAGGAGAACAGGGCAAGAGAGTTGTACTACATGGAGTGGTGGTTTGAGCCTTAGGGTGGAACTTCAGGAGATCAAGGTTGGAATCCCTGCTCGGCCCTGGAGACTCACTGGGTCACCTTGAGCACGCTGCACTTCCTCAAAGGAAGGCAATGGCAAACTTCCTCTGAATAAATTTTGCCAAGAGACTCCTAGGGGAGGCTCCACCACCAAGTTGGAAACAACTTGCAGGCACTTAACAGCAAACAAGCCGGCTGCCAAAAGTAAGGTTTCCTCCCCAGTCTGTTCCCAGACTTGAACTGCCAGGCTAAAGCAGAACTATCTTGTGTGTGTGTGTGTGTGTGTGTGTGTGTGTGTGTGCATGCACCTTCAAATCGCCCGCTCACTTATGACAATCCTAGGAATTTCCTGCGTTTTCTTAGGCAAGGAATACTGAGAGGTGGTTTTGCCGTTTCCTTCCTCTGAAATATAGCCTGCAGCACCTGGAATTTGTTGTCAGTCTCCTATCCAGGTACGAACTAGAGTTGATCCTGCTTAGCTTCCAAGATCAGACATGATCTGGTGCTTTTAGGGTATTTAGGCCAAGAAAACTATCCATCAAGGCCCACAAAATACAACAAATTACGAACAAAAATTAACCCACTGTATGGCCCTGGAGAGCTGTTAATATTTGACTGTGGTGCTGACAAGGACTCTCTGGAGAAGCCACACTCACTCCTGTTACCTGTAAGGCTGCATTTGCTACAGTTTTAAAAACCAGTGGTATTTTCTGCTTTGTAAAAAAAAAAAAAAAGTGGGGAGAATCATTTCTGTCTTCTGCTTTTTTTTCCTCCGGACAATAAAGATAAAAATGCAATTAAAGCCATGGCTACCTCTGCCCTGCTTTCAAATTCCATTAGATCTCAAGCGCAAGGCGTCAAGTTTGGTTTTGAAGACAACGCTAATGAATTAGCCACACATTATTCTGTTGAATGGCTGAGTATTAAGTTATTAATTTGCTGCTTTATCTCCCCAGATTTATTTCATTTGGGGGCCAGTTTCAAGCACGCCAGCTAAGCTACACTCTCATATTGTTCATTTTTTTCAACCCTGTTAAATGTGATCCCTTTCTTCTCTTTGTGGCAGGAAATAGTTTTGCAAATAAAATAATAACACTCTTTTACCAAAAAGGGAAGGGAGGAGGGAGAGGGACCGGCAACCATCCGCAGAATGGCAAAAGGACGAGAAAGACTATTGAAGACACAGAAAAGTCAGGAACAGTCCTATATTAAGTCAGATTACTGGCTGATGGAAATCAGTATTGCCTTCAAAGGGGTTGGCCGTGCAGCACCCACGGGTGGCATTCTGCCCTCACAAGGCTTGACAGAATTTAGCCTCCTCGCGGCTGCTGGTGGAAAACTATCCAGGATGATGTCGTGGTCTGAGTGCTGGACCAAGCCTCTGGGAGACCAGGGTTCCAATGCCCGCTCAGCCATGGAAACCCACTGGGTGACCTTGGACAAGAGTCACATCCTCTCCTCCACCAAGGAAGGTAATAGTAGTAAATCTCCTTTGAAGAAATCTGGCCAAGAAAACCCAGGGTTGCCATAAATCAGAGTTGACTTGAAAGCACAGAACAACCGTACACTCTGCTTAGAGCCATCCTGGAAAAACATGGGGGTAAAACCCTTTTTTCCTCTCCAAAATCAGAGCCAGTTTGTGAGTACATAACAGTGTGCCTAGATGGACTAGACAGACAGTGACTACAAGGACTTTGGGATGCCTTTCTGACTTTATGAACATTGCTGGTGTTTTGTATTCAGTCTGCAAAGCAACAGCAGCAGCTGGCCACAGACAGGCCCCTTTGGTTTTCTTTCCCTCGTCAGTGGCTGGATGGGCTTTGATGGAGCAGAGCCCGACAGGAGTCTGTCTTAATACAACCACTTGGCCCAGCCTGCTGCCTTCTGACCAAGCAGACAAACAACCAAAGGCAGCACACTGAGGAGGCAACAGTGCACAATTTAAATGCCACTTTAATTGCTCAAGGATTGGGTGGTTTCCCTCGATGCTCCTCTCTCCAGCAGTCCTGTTTAAAGCCTTCAGTTTCCTAAGGCAGTCTCTGCAGCCCATTGAAAAATGCACCGGCAGGATAACAGATCCATTTTCTTCCTTTCTCTCCTAAAGCAATATGTTTTAATGACGGTCTTGAAGAATAAAGAGGTCTTTAATCCCTGCCCTGGGCCCTTCCTTTCAAGAAGAATTCAGTCTAAGGCTGTGGAGGAAGACAGAAGGAAAGTGGGGCCAAGCAGAGCTGCCAGTCAGGGCCCATTCTCCTCTACATCCTTCCTAAGCATCAGGGCACTGGGGTGTTACGCTTATGGCCAATCATGAGGAACTGGGAAGGGTGGATTCTGGGCATGACCTGGCCACAGTTTCAAAGACAGGAAAGAGGAAGGGCCCCACCCCCACCCCCAGCAGACCTTCAGCATACTGAGTGAAGAATCAGAGAATCCTAGAGCTTGAAGAGGCCACAGGGGCCAAATATAGTCCAACCCCATTCTGCCACAAAGACACCATCAAAACATTCCTGACAGATGGCCAACCAGCCTCTGTTTAACCTCCAAAGAACGAGAGTGCACCACACTCCATTGAGGCAGCAGCGGATTCCACTGTTGAACTGCTCTTACCATCAAGAAGTTTTTACTAATGTTTAGATTGAATCTCTTTTCCTAAAGTTTGGGGCCATTGCTCCATGCCCTAGTCTCCAGAGCAGCGTAAAACAGGCTTGCTCCATCCTCCGTATGACATCCCTTCAAACAGGCCCCTGGGATGGGTGTGCCCCTCCTGGTAAGACTATCGGAAGATGGATTCCCATCTCTTTAATACCCCTTAATTATTTTGGTGACACTAGACAGCTATTAGCATGGGACCATGATGCTGATAAGGATTGTAGAACCCATCTGCTTTGTGGCAGGGGCCACAACCACTAGACTTGCACCTCCCTGCGGTTACAAGGCAGAGTGTTCTAATTCAAGAAGCCAAATGGCTACTTGCATCCTTTTCTAGGAAATTCCATTCCGTTCCTGTAGTTTGAAGCCATTGCTCTGTCTCAGAAGTCTGTGGAGCAGCAGAAAAGAAGCTCGCCTTATCTTCCACACGACATCCCTTCAAATACTTAAAAATGCCTATCATATGTAGCCTTTTTTTCCAAGGAAGAGATCAAGGAAGAAGACAGCTGTTCTTCCTTCCCAGCTGCAGTGGGGCTCAGGATCCCCTTGGACATAACTGGACATAGAAGAGTGCTCCAGCATTTGTCCAAGGAAGTTGTACAGCCAGAAGCACAGAGGCACAGCAGAAGCGCTCCCCAGAACAATGCTAGTGGAGTTCGATGCTCTGACACCTCACAAACAGGAGGGCAGCCTTTCCCCAAATGCCCGCTCTCTCCTCCCATCTGCTTCCTAGTCTGAAACTTCCAAGGCAAGTTCACCAGAGATAAAATGCACTTACCAGTAGGTGTGTTGAGAGAGAACAGGCTGCCCCCATGGAAGCCGCTGGTTCCATCATGGGAGGAGAGGACGCGTGAGCGAGAGGGAGGCAAGGAGGGTGATTTCCTCAGCCTTGGTTCACAGAGGTGGCCTGGAAAACAAGGAGAACCACTCTATTCATTGGTGTCATTGTTAATATTATGATTATTCTGCTCTCCCCCAAGAATGGGGCTCAAGGAGGCTAACAACACATTTAAAACAACGCGAATTAAAAACAATACAATACATTCATGAAAGATAAAATAAGAATTTTTTAAAAAAAATAACTTATGAAGTTACAACACTAAAAATACTAAGATGCACAATTCACATCTGTATCTTCATGAGGCCATTTTATTGCACACTGGCCACAAGAACTCTGAACACACACATACCTGCAGTATACGCATACACATATATACATAAATTGGCCCAAAATGGAACTAGATCGACAGCCCCAGAGATATAGATCGCACAGTATATTATAAACAGTGTGAACAGGAAGCACTTTCTGCTCCCTTCAAGTTTCTTCCAGGCTTGGTGGAAAATGGATCCTGGAGCCACACTGATTTACACCTAAACTCTATGCACTGCCATGAATGAAGACTACACTCTCCGTTGCTCTGTCACACCAGGTCTGGGTGGAAACATGTGAATCTCTCAGCTACTCCCTCTTCTTTGGAGATGCTGGGTGGGGAGCATGGTTTGTGGAGGGGGGCTCTTGTCTTGCCCCCCTCTTTTTTCTCCCTGTTTCTCTCAGATCTCTCAGGGCCTCCAGTGAGTTATTCTCTCTCTCTTTTAATGAGAAACACCAGCACATGGAAGTCACCGAAAACAAAGTCCACCTTCCCTGGAGCAATGTCAGCAATGAAGGTGACTGAAGGGGGCTGGAGGTCGTCTTTCCAGCAACAATGCACATTCCAAAGAAGTCAGCCAGAAAATCTGCCAAGGGCACCAGAACGTCTGTACTTCCAAACACAGCACACTCTTGGGGAGTCACTCTTTCTCCCCCACCAGCCTCCTCCTCCTCCTCATGATCACTTTATCTTGTTTTGTACCTTTCCGACACCCGAGCGGAGCTCAGCAGGTTCTCCTTTGACTTTGAGAAATAAACACCTTGATGCATAATGGCGGGCTTATCCAGTCCCTTTACAAGGCTGGCAGCGCCTTTGATCTCTCCCTCAACCTGCCAGCCAAAACTCTCCTTTAAAAAATAATAATAAAAAAAATTATAAAGCTTGTTTCTGAACCTTCAAGCCCTCTGAACCTTCAGCCAGTTTGGGGCGGGGGTGGGAAGGCAGGAGAGTTATCAAAGGAGGCACCTTAAGGCGCTTTTTGCATAAGAGAGTCTTTGATTTGCAGCGAGCGAGGAAGGCAGGCTCTTCAGAAGAGAGGCGAAGGAGAGACTTCAGTCCTTGGAAGGTGCAAAGGAAGCTTAAGATTTCTCACTAAGGAGTGGGCGGTTCTCTTGAACTGTTCCGCAGGTGCCGGGGAGTCTCTCTGTCTTGTTACCCATTAGGGAGCATGGCCCTTGCAGCCTCATAGATCTCTCCTTTCCTGTAACTGCTGAACAACTCAACTATTTATTTACTTTTAAGGAATGGGCCGAGTCGCAGTGTCTTTCTCTTAAGTTCACCACCATTACAGACACGTTTGGTGAGGATACGAGAGGGGGCCTTCCCAATGGTTGACCCCAAGCTGTGGAATTCCCTCTGATAGGAAGCTAGGTTGGACCCTTCTCTACTCTCTTTGCTCCAGCAGAGGAAAGCAAAGGGCTTTCCTATAGCAAAGGGAGAGAAAAAAGGTCAAAACATGTCCGACTCTACAGTCACAGATTTAGAGGATCATGCAGGGCAGAGATAGGGGAAGGGGCATAAACTCAATTAGGAGGAGAAGAGGGGTGTTCAGTAGCAGCCAGACTGTGAGAGCCATTGAATCACCTTCCCTTCCGATTCCCAGGGCAAAAGGACTGGGAATGGGTCTGGCCCTTTTTAAAAAAATGGATTTTCTGCTGCTTCTAACAAGTTTTGTTTTAGGGGTCAATCACATCCCTGGGGGGTACAATTCACCCATTTTGCGTGGGGCGAGGGGAGACACTCCTGGGTTGTATTTCACATATTTATATATTTATGGCTTTGGAGGAGAGCCAAAAAAGATGGAGGGGGACTTCTGCAGGATGGCCACTCTTGGAAGAGAACTTTGTTGAACTGGGTTTAATCTGGTTCACCTCCAGCCAGAAAAGCCATCTGGTTTCAAACTCCGTCTTCCTTGGATATCTTCAGTACTGTTTTCTAAATGGCCAACTGCCATCGCCACAAAATCAATGCCAAGAAGAACAAGGGGTGGCAGAGGAGGAGAGTAGCTATGCCAGCCTTTGCCAGTTCTTTTGCAAGTGCTCCGTACCCATCCATCCACCTCCTTGCTGGGTCTGGCGTTCAAATCATCTCAGGACTGATCATCCCCTCCCATCCATCCTCCTCCTTCCCTTTCTCCCCAGCACCACCACCACCACCACTTCGCAAAAGAGCTTATCGTCCTCTTGCAGGCAAAGTATGAAATGTCAATTTATGATAGGGCAGAATGGAAGCTAATCTTTCTTCTGAAGATAAGATTCTGCCTTTTTTTTTTAACGGAGTCACTCTGCCTTTTATAGGCGGATGAGTTAAAGCACCTGCTACGAGATGGGTAAGCGCCAGGGGTTCCGCTGAGCCTGGGCTGCTCTCCCGCCGCGGTAGGGCTCTGTGCTGCTCTCCCTTGCCTCCCCAGGTCCTCTCCCCTCACATTGCTGTTTTGCTGGCATTTAATTGAGTGTTGCCTCTTTTGTATTGTCTCCTTCAAAGCCGCCTCAGATTGCCCGTTTGTAAACAAGACTAAGCAGAATTAATGACCTGCGTATTTCTGTTGTGCTGTAACAACCGAGTGTTATTACCATTGTCAGGACACAGGCTGGAAGGATAATAAGATTTTTTTTTTACAAATTCCCCCTCCCCACTGAAACACCACCTCCAAGGAGTGAACAATGCTCTCTCTGAATCATCCCCCAAAACATTTCTCCACAGTCTATGAACCAGATCTCTTCCTCTGGCAGAGGGAACACTCGATCACAGCATAGAGATGGCACATGGGCACCCGGTCTATAGGAACTTTGAATATAATTCATAGAATTCTAGAATCCAACGGGGACATCCATTTCAACCTCCCTTCTGCCACAGAGGAATACAAAACCAAAGTACTCCTGACAGATGGCCATCCAGCCTCCATTTAAAAACCTCCAAAGAAAGTGACTTTACCACACTCCCAGGCAGCAGCGCATTCCACTGTCAAACTGCTCTTACCATCAGGAAGTTCCTCCTAAGGTTTATCTGTAATCTCTTTTCCTGCAGTTTGAATCCATTGCTTTGTGTCCTAGTCTCTGGAGCAGCAGAAAACAAGCTCGTCCCATCTTCTATATGACCTCCCTTCAAATATTTGAGCATGGCTACCATGTCTCTTCTTAACTTTCTTTTCTCCAGGCTAAACCTACCCAGCTCTCCTAATACAGCACGGTTTCCAGGCCTTCTAACCACTTTTGTCACCCTCCTCTGGACACGTTCCAGTTTGTCAATATCCCTCCTGAACTGGACACAGTTTCCCAGGTGAGGCCTGACCAAAGCAGAATAGAGTGGTTTTACACTTCCCTCAACCTAGACACTATACTCCTGTTGATGCAGCCCAAAACTACGTTGTCTTTTTTGCCTTCTCTTTTCTGTCCTTGCATACAAAAATGAATAATGTCCACAGTTTCCTAAGTGGGCTCTCTTACCAATGTTCGCCAGGCTCAGGTGCAGCCGCCCTCTCACCACAGCCTGAACTCCGATGGGCTTGACGGACCCATGCTGGAAAACCTCTCCGCTCATCACCGTTGCATCTTGCTTGTACTCCATGGTGAGGACATCCAGCTCATGGTGGACTTGAATGGCTGTCCGGCCTTGGCGGAGCAAGTGCTGTGAAAGAAAGGAAGGAGTCTGAGCAACAGATCATTCTAGGTGGTAACATACAGAATGCAGGAAGAGGACGAACATTCTGGAGAACAGAATGTTGCGAGGAAACCCTCCAAATACATACACTGTGACCCACATCCATACTTGGCTTTGGGCCTCACCCAGGACAAGCTTTGGCCAAGGTCCCTTTTAATACTGTTGGAACATAAAGCTCCACAGCAAAGTTACACTGGAGGTAATTCACTTTGTTTTATTTTAAAGAGAAATAGCCCTTGTGTCATGTGTTGGAGTTTATTTCTTCTTGTTGTTTTTAATGGTCTTTTTCTTGATTTTAACTTTATGATAGTTTAATTGCTTTTTACACTTTTGTAACCCATAAATTTTTAAGGCTCTTTGTTGTATCTGGTGTAAGCCACCTTGAAACTCATACTGGGGAAAAGGCAGGAGGAGGAGAGGTGGAGGGAGAAGATGCCTGCTCCTTTCCCCACAGCTGTGCAATGGCAACTAGATGGTACCAAGGAGCACCCCTACATCTAAGCAGTGGACACTGGAGTTGAGGATGTGGAGCTACAGAAGCCACCGTGCAAGGAGGCACTAGAAGCCTCCTTGTATAACATCCAAGAAAGAAATTTTGCTGGCATTCCTTCCAGCTGACACCAGCGAAAGTCTCCAAGAAGATTATGGCCACCAGCCCCAGCCACCAACAGCATTCTGGAATGCAGCCTTCCACAGAAAACCTTTTCAGTCACCCTCAGTCCACAGATCGGGGGCTCAGAGGCATTTAAGCACCAAGCCAAACAGGCAATCACATCATCTCTTAAGAGTCCAGTCTCAACAGGCTGAACGGTTTTGCCTCTGGAGCTTCTTCCCCTGGCACTGAGGCCTCCAGGCAAGAGGTGCCCACCTTCAGTTTTACAGCTGCAGATCCAACAAGGAGCAGAGAATCCCCGTCCCAAGTATCGATCTGTAGGGTGTGCTGGGCGAGGTAGCGGAGGAACCACTGCTGTTCCCCTGGCTTGAGAAATCCAGGATCCACCACATATCTCAGCTGGAAACCTGGAGAGCCTGTGGAGAGAAGGAG
Organism: Ctenosaura bakeri; assembly: GCA_948474755.1. Classification (NCBI taxonomy): domain Eukaryota; kingdom Metazoa; phylum Chordata; class Lepidosauria; order Squamata; family Iguanidae; genus Ctenosaura; species Ctenosaura bakeri. The sequence goes on along the minus strand of CAOLHI010000366.1, from coordinate 80,154 downwards.
AGAAAAAGAGGGGAAGAGAGGGAGGGAGAGGGAGGTAAAGAGAGATTGAGAGAGAGCACAGTTGATCATGGCAGGGTTATTAACTGAAATGTCCCAAGCAAAAAACAGCAGGAGCCTCCCCAGGAAACATTCAGCATTGATATAAAGCAGGTGCTAAAAGTTACTAATGCAACTACTGTGTTACCAGCCCTGACATGTTACTCACATGTCTGTGTTGAAAGGAAAGGGAGAGGTTGACTGCAAGGACAACATGAAGGGAAAGTATTCTGAACCAATGAAAACTTTGGATGTTGTTGGAATATCCTTCCTCTTTTATTAAATTGGCCATATTCTTAGAAATCCAGAACATATCTATTCCAGAAAAAGATTCATGGTGCTTTGAGGGGAAAAAGTATATTCTGCCAAAAATCTTCTTCCTCATTGGTAGCTTTTGCCAGCTTGATGGCACTTTGATGGTGCTTGGCCACATGTTTCCCAGTTTTCATCTGCAAAATGTTAGAGAGCATGTGAAACTGTTACACTTTCTTGATCAGATCTTGGGAAAGTTATCTTTTTGGACTGCAGCTCCCAAAATCCTCCAATGAGCCTGGTCCCTTTCCAAGCTTGACTCAGCAGATGGTCAAGCAGACAGCTTGATGCAGAGTGGGCTCATCTGGCTGGAGGATTCTGGGAGCTGTAATCCAAAAAAGTCACATTCCCAAGCCCTGTTCTTAACCCAGCAACTGGTGAAGCTGACAGTGTGACTCAGAGAGAGAGAGAGAGAGGGAGGGAGAGGGAGAGGGAGAGGGAGAGGGAGAGGGAGAGAGAGAGAGAGAAATGGAGGAGGAAGGTTTGGACAGAAAGATGACTGGCTCAGTCCCAATGCAAAAATCAGTTCTCGGCAGCTTTCTTAAAACCTCCTCACTGACCAGGGCCCTTCAGCTTTGACCCCACTTTCATAAACCAAGTGATTGAGCCCTATTAGAAGAGACTTGGATAAGTAAGTTTTATAGCTGGTGGGGGAGTTGTCCTCCACTGACTCAGCGCTGGAAAAAACGGGCTTCTCTCTGCCACAGTCATGTGCACACACTTTTTAAATTTCCACTAACTTTTCCACAGGGGAGAGAGGATGCTTTATGAATGAGAGAAGCGCAGAGAGATGTGGGAGATGGAGGAGAAGAATAGTAGTAGTAGTTGTTGTTGTGGCAGAGAGAATGACTAGCTCAAGACTGACTGCTGAAATGGATCGGAGTCAAAGAACTTGCCAAGCTGAATCTAGAGGCAGCCATCATGTTGACCTGTGTGTGCCTCATGCTCAGTCCTAGTTCTGCAAGCAGCCATTTTGATACTAGGCCTGTGTCTTGGAATAGGTGTGGTTCCCCAACCCTGTCTCCTTAGACTGGGGGACTGATGATTCTTCGCCACCTGTCAGCTAATGCGTACCTGCCTAGAGATCCCACTTATCACTTTCTAGCTGCCTGGACATCCTACTCACAACCAACAGTAAAATCTGGACAGGTCGTGTTAGCCCCAACACTCCACTTAAGCATTCTTAAGTACTGGAATCTCAGGACATGTCTACGAAGGAGCAGCCTCTCTGTTAGGCTTTAGGCTATTCAGACATAGATATACAAACATACATGTTCCCCTTAGGGAGAAACATTTCTGGCTTCAGGTGGTGGTTCACATGATGGAATCTTTCTCCATTTGGGGGGAAATCCGTGCATGGAGACAGTTCATTGTCAGGGTGAAGGCTCCAAGGCTCCCCCTGCTATGCTAGTTTTCTATGTGTCTCAAACTTCTATTACAGAAGAACTCTCCATCTTGTGAACTAAGAAGACAGGGCCTTCTCAAATGCAGCACCTCCGTACCAGAATTCTCCCCTCCCACCTGATTGTCCGGAACTGCATCCATGGCCATGGAGGTACCAAGTAAAACAGCTCAGTTCTAACCCATACATGTGGGACCTTTTGGCTTCCAGAGGCTCATGGTTTGTTGCAGGATTCAAACAGAACTGGCTGTTGGAGTCCCTTACAACTCTTGAGATTCTCTGAAGGCTTTCTCTCAGTCCCACTACCATCCCAGGCTTGCCTGGTGAGGACTCCGGAGACAGGGCCTTCTCAGAGGCTGCTCCCAACCTCTGGAACTCCCTTCTGTGCAGGGCTAGGCTGAGCCCCTCCCTGCTTTCTTTTCGCCGGCCAGCAAAGATCTTTCTGTTCAAGCAGGCTTTTAATGTGTAATCGAGAGAGCTCCTCATTGGGATGCTTTATTTAGCTTTTTAAACTCCTGTATGTCTTCTTTTAAAGAGACCCAGGACAGTTTGAGCACTGGACTACGACCCTGGAGACCATGGAGACTCCCTGGGTGGATGTAGGCATAGCATACACTCTCAGCCCCAGAAAACCGCATGATAGGTTCTCCTTTATGACCAGATCTTCCCTCCCCTTCATGCCTTGCAGTGAGCCATTTTGCCTCCTGCCTCATGCTGCAAGAGGTTTTGAGTACCCCCAACACATATCAGTCTCTCTCTCTCAGCTTACCGGTGTTCAGGGTTCCATCTGGGTTAATCTGGACCAAGAGGTAGGAAGAAGAGACGGACGAAGGCATGCCAGAGGTATCCATCTTGACCAGCTGTAGTCGAGCCGTTGTGACCGGAGGGAACCGGTAGAACTGGAAGGTGAAATAGGTGGTTTTTGGCCACGTCCCAGCAGCTGTGGTCCTTGTTAAACCAAAGGAACAGAATGCAGTTAAACTCATCTGGATAAAGTCCCTGACTCACTCCCAGCCCCTCATTAAAAGTTATCAGCATTGATAAACTGCACACTTCCCACAGAAAGGCAGCAGAGAAAATAATTCCTTGAAAAACTAAGGGTTCCTGTGAGACAAGACACTAACATAGCAGAGGTTGCCTGCTGTCTCTCTGCATGACTCACTGCTTGGGTGTTGTCTCCGTCCAAGTTGCTTCAGTTGGAACCAAGTGATTCTGCCAACCATGCATACTGGGCAGTGTCGAAATGCCTCAGTTGGATAACCCCACGAAAAGGAATAATGAACCAGTGAGCCTTTGGCATCATTGTTTCTTGGTATTTGAAAGTACCCAAGTGTTGCAGGGGAATTATTGTACAGAGAGTTGCATCTGTTTGGGTTTTGAGCCCAAAAAAGACGGGTGGAATAGGGATTTCACAAAAAGAATGTATTCCTCTGCACAATATTTTCCCCAGAACACTCCAGAATGCTGGAATATTGTGACTAATATTCGTTTTCCTGCTGGAGCAGGGGAAAACTACGGTAACCCTTCATCTTTGTGTTTGCTGTTGTTAACTGCTACTGAGTTGATTTCAACTTATGGCAACCCTATAAACATGCGACCTCCAAGTCACCTGGGCATCATCACCTGCCCTGCTCAGATCCTGCAAACAGGGCAGCCATGACATCCTTGACCAAACCAAACCACCTGAGAGGCAGGTTCTCTCTTTTCCTACTGCCTTCTGTACTGCATACAAGAATGTAATAGTGGAGGATTTACATCTTGGCTCAACAGAACCATGGCTACTGTCATGGTCAGCTCAGGCCCAGCACAAATGAACCTTCAGTTCCCATCCCTTGGGGCTTTACCTGGTAAAGGTGAGAAATTGCAAGACGATTTCGTTGCTTTGCAAGAGGTCGGCTTCCTCCCGCTGTGGGTCGTAGGTCACAGGGTCCGTTGGCTCCACCATTTGGACTGGCTCCTTGTTGCAGTCCAGGAGCTGAGGAAAACCAGAGGCACGCAGGCGGGCAAGAGAGGCCCGGCTAAGGACTGCACTGGACCTAAAAAGAAGGAGGCAGGCAGGCCCTCATGTCTGGCAAAGACCACATTTTGGAGAGAATCTGCCAAACTTAGAAAAACGGGGTGTAAAAATCCATCTGCTCAGCAACCCCTCAGTTGAGCCACAGCAGAGTGTCGGAACAACAAGTAACAAAGCAACGTGGTTTCTGGGAATGAGATATTTTGGCAGGGAGGGTGGGAAGAGTGTAACAAAATTGTACTGTAAATTTCTTCATGTAAGCAAGAAAGACATAACATTACTGGTGCAGGAGGGAATATTTTTAGGAGCTTCAAAGGAGTCTTTCAGAGGCATTTGGACAGCAGGTTTTTCAAGTGCCATGGCATTTCCTTATAAATCTTAATGTGCTTTTTTTAAAAAAGAAATGAATAGTAACAAAAAAAGTATCAAGCGATGGAACATGCTACCTTTTTCTACACTGAATGAAAACCAAAAGTTAAATATTTTTTAAACAAGTTGTAAGGAATATCACGAACAAATTGCTTTTTTTATATGTAATTTTCCAAACTCAGGGGTTGTCCTATTTTTAGGTTAGGTGCAGCACAAGGCTCTCTTCCTTTGTTTTAGTTCTTACTTCCTCTTACTTCTGGCTATGGGACGGCGCTTGCATCAGGGAGTCGTTTCTCATAGGCAGAATTGGGGCAGTCCTTTCCCAGTGCTTCCAAGAAAGAACTGCAACCCCAGCTCTTGGGTCAGCATCAAGCAACAGGTGGATGGGGCCCACTCCTCTCGCCCCAGAGCTCACCTTTGCGGGGGTGTTCCCAGAGCAATGATGGGCACATGGACGGGCGTGAAGGGCAGCTCCTGGAGTTGGCCCACAGAGGAGGAGTCCTGATCCTGAACCAGGGAGCTACGGCTGAGGTCGGACTCCAAGTGGGTGATGGCACCACGTAGATTCTCCTGTGGGGAAAGGAGAGAAAATGATGCAGCTCTGGAACAGGCAAGCTACAGCTGGAGCAGAGGCAAGGAGCCCCGGAGCTAAATTTGGCCCTCTTTTTTAAAATAAACACCCACACCCCCTATCCCATGACACCATCATGAGACAGACTCCCAGCTGTTTCATATGGCTCTTCTCCCAAACTAAGGGCTTCATCACATGAAGCACAGTTACTGGAGGATAATAGCGACTTTGGCTGGGACCCAGCTCATGATGTCATTCTTCTTCTACTGTTCTCCCAGTGGGAGACCTTTTGAAAAGTGTATCTTTTATTAGAACAAAAAAAAATCCATTAATGACCTCCTTTATAAAAGAATCACTTTCCAAATGGTCTCCCACCAGGGGAACAACAGAAGAAGAATGACTTCCTGTGATTAATCCCAGCCAAAAATGGCATTCTCCCACTGTCATTGGAATTTACCTGCCTTGTGTGATAAAGCTCTAAGGTACACCAACGTTAGAATTATCTGTGCCACTAGGTTTTTGATTTCTCTGTATGGTTGTGAAAGCTGAACAGTGATCGGATAGCTGATAGGAAGAGAATCAACCCATTGGAAACATGGTGCTAGAAGAGAGTGAGGGGGAATTTGGAAGACCAGGCCTGGTGAATCAAGGATCCAACTTTATTTAGATAAAACTTTATTTCTGTCTCACACACTGGCAGACCGGAATCTGAGCAGAATCGGAGCCCTGAGCCTTTAATCCTAACACAGGTTGCCAAGGTTGCCAAGTCACTACTGTGAAGTGCATGTGCCACGAAAATTCCATCAAGCTAACAAACAAGGTAGACATCAAAGGCAGGCATCAGATGGTCACATACAGCATTCTTTAAGGAAAACAAAATACAATAGGTAACCTTCACAGTGTTCTTTTGGAGGAATTTCCTAAGCACCAAGGTACATAAATAACAGAGACACAAGCAAAGCCATTCTCCTTCTCCCTTCACAGTTTGGGTATATGTACATATATTGATTATAAATAGTTATGGGGGGGGTTGAGGGTGTCCTGGGAGACTAGGTGGACCTTGTTTTACCTCTTGCACTGCCTGTTGGAGAGCCTCTGAGGACTGGGATGGCAGAGAACTGACAGAGGGCTGCAAGGGGGGTTTGGATGTGAGGCGCGCCGGAGACACAGAGAGCTGAGATATCGAGAGCTGAAACAAAAGTGTTATCATTAAGCAGGAAGTATCACCACTGCTTCATCTCCTGCTGCACTATGGGAAAGCATGACAGGAAGAAGGATGCAATGTCTCTTGTCTCAGGGTGGTTTCAGCTGAATCTACTCTGGACTTTAGCCCAAACTTTAAAGCAGTTCTGGGAGTCCCGGTATCCTCCCTTTGACAAAGGCTGAGCATCTTCTGTGGCTCCTTTCAAGTTTAGGCTAAAACCTGACACAGATTTACCAATGCTCCCCCACTGACTGTGGAGTCAACAAAGTCACTGCCCCACTGATTCGAGCCTTGCTGCCCATTCCATTCTCCAGATCAGAGCCTGGTGACGTGTGCTTTTTGCTGGACAGCTCCCACTATGCTGGTGGCCATGCGGAATGAGGCATTTGGGTGTTACAGCCCCCCATAAAAGCAGCCTTCTCAAGCTCTAATATGGATGCTCACGCTGTTTGGTTCTATGAGCTTGTCAGAAAAGGATGCATGCTGCTATTAATGTCTATTACTAACAGAAATACTAATAGACAAAGAATAATATAATAGACATAGTATATATACTACATACTACATACATAATCTAATAGACATACTAATAGAAATAGACTAATCTCCTGAAATTATGGGTGATGAAGAAGGAAAAGCAGGAAGCAGGAGGTGGGACTGAAAGATTAGAGGGAGAAGGCTGCATTTGTTTCTCAGCGTTCCCCGCACAAGAAGTTCAGGGAATCATCCAGACTCCTTTCCCCTCCCTAAACTACCTTCCCAACAACCCTGTGAGGTAGGTTATACTGCGTGAGAATGAGAGCACAGCTGGCTCAAGATCACTTGGCACAGGGCAGAGCTGGGTACAAATCTGAACCCAGGCTTCCCTGATCTTAGTACCAAGAGTCTACCCAGCACCAACACTGACCATTCTAACAAGAATAAAATCCACAAAAGATGCTGCAAACCACACTCAGTAAGCACATGCGTGTGTGATGCAGGGAGCCCTTCTGAGTGAATGTGACACAAAAAAAGAGGGAAGAAGAGTCAGCCTCCAATTTTTAAAAATGGGATTTGTGCAATCTCAGCTTTTCATCCAGTGGAGGTCACGGAGGGCCGGACAGTCTCCTCTCCTCTGACTTTGCTCACTCTTCAAATCCCAGCGGCTTTCCCTGGCACGCTGACCCGCTAAGCTCCTTTCTTTCTTTCCTGCCCTTGCCCTGGTGAGGCCAAGCTCTTTAATTTACCAAGGGCTGCCTTCCAGGAAAGATGAGGAAAAGAAATGAGACTTGAAATGCTCAGAAAAAAATAAAATAAAATAAAAAAGCAAAATAGAAAGCATTAATTCGATAATGCCCAGACCACATGCCTCAAGAAACAACAGTACTTACAGTCAAAAAAGAAAACTAAGTCTCTTGTGAGCCTACATTATCTCTGTGGAAAGGAGGCTGCCCGTTGGGTCTCTGCATGAGTCCCTGCTCCAGCCACACTTCCTTCTTCTCAGCCAACGGGAGGATAAAATCATTACAAATGCAGAATTTTACCCCCCTGCCTCCCAAAAATGATATCTCTTGCATCACTGCTCTGGATTGACTTCCCTCAGGTTAGCTGCAGTAAAAGCTTCAAGTTAAAATACAGCTGATGTTTCCATTTTATGCCTTTTGACACCAACCCTGCTCACAAGGCCTGGAATGCAGCCAATGGGATCCTCTCTCAAACTCAGTGCAGCCCCTGCTAGGTTGAAAGAGGTTCCCCACACTCTTTCTAGGTCTCCTTCCCCAGCCCTTTTCTGCCTTCCTGAACCCCACCTTTGCAGAATTCATAGAACTAGCCATGTTAGTCTGGATTAGTATGCAAAGAGGTCTAGTAGCACCTCTGAGACTAACCAAGAAATTGGAAGGATAAGTGTTCGTAGACTTAAATCTGATGAAGTCTGATGAAGTCTACAAAACTTATTTTATTTATTTATTATATTTATGTGCTGCCTCTTCTCCCACATTAAAAACATACAAAATTATAAAAACCAGTAACATTGTTTTCCTACCAGCTTCTTTCTCTGAGTTAGTCTCCAGCATGCTATGAGATTCCTTGGTAGCCCACCTTGAGTTGGGAGGCTATAAATGTAACGAACGATGCTAACAACCACCAGCAATCTTGAAAACAAGCTTTATGAAGAAGAACTGAGGGGGCTGGGTATGTTTAGCTTGGAGAAGAGAAGGCTTGAGAGGTGACACGACAGCCATCTTGAAATATCAGAAAGGATATCATGTGGAAGATGGAGAAATCTGTTTTCTGCTGTTAGAATATGAACCAATGGATTCAAACTGCAACAAAAGTGTACTTAGTAGTCAGTGAATGCGACATGAATTTTAGCTGTCACTGTGTGTTATTTTTACACTTATTTCTATGTTTAATGTATTTTGGTCTGTGACCATGAATGAAGGACAAGGAAAGAGATACCACCTAACCGTTAGGTTCTATAGGATCAAGAAATTCTCCCTACTTGACAATGGAAGATATTGCCTCCATAGGTGGTGGATTCTCCTCTTTGGTGGTCTCTGAGCAGAGGCTGGATGGACAATTTTCAGGACTGATTTCGTTGTGTGTCCCTACATGGCAGAATGGGGTTGGACTGGACAGTCCTTGTGGTCTCTTCCAACTCTTAAGAATCTATTCTTCTCTTCTATGACTTACCCCAGGACCTCGGGAATAATCTTGCGTGGAAGCCAGCATCCGAGGGGAAGGTGGAGAACCTAAGAGAGGAGGGAAAGAAAGGAAGGCTGGGCACAGTTAGCTACAGGAAAAACTGACTGTAGAATTTTTCACAAGGAATGAAAGTCAGGAAGAAATGGACCAGTGACGCTGCCCCAAGAACAAATGGGCATTCCCTTATGTAAGGAACTATGCCTTCGTCACACTCAAATCCTTGGTGTCTATCTATCCTGGTATGACAGTCAAGGCAGTTCACATCAGTCAAACAACACAAAGTCCCTTCAGTTGGATTGGTGATGGCGGAATAATACATTTTCTACTTAATAGGCTTTTTCTTTTCGTTACACATCAGATGGAGAGGTTAGAGTTCCTTTGTGTCTCAGTTAATTAGTGATTAGTTAGGTTGCATTAATAATAATAGATTAGCGCTTTAGTACAGTTGACCCTCCACACTTGCTAGGATTAGGGGTGCAGGATCCCTGCAAAAGTGGAAAAACATCAAATATCAAAATGTGTGAGCATGGGGGGGAGGGGTCCGAGCCATGGTGGAGAGAGTGGGCACTCAGGTTCCAAACCAGGTCAGGAAAAGGAGAGGGAAAGGGGGTGAGTTGGCATGGTGGTCCAACATTTCCTCTCTCACACCCACCTCCTTCTCTGCACATAGGGGGGGACATCAGGAGAGGGTTTGTGTCAGTGAAAAATTGGGCTGTGAGCCCTCCTTATTTGGCTGGGCAGTGGCTGGCGGAGGAAGAAGAGGACCAGAGGTGGGTTTTAAAGGGCTTTATGGCCTGACTGGAGCCACCAAGAGGGACAGTTTCCCCAGAAAAGGAGTGCTTAAAGTGGGGGTGGGGACAGGGGTTGGAGAAACTCATAAGTAATCAAAGCTGTGAAAGTCAAATCCACAAATGTAGAGGGCTGACATTTTTTAAAAAAAGCTTTTTTGCTGCTTGTTTTAGGCAGCATCTCTAGCTGGCAAGGACATAGCTCCCAGCAGTCTCCAGGGGATGAAACTAGACTGGGAGAAGGTGCTCACCCTGACTTAGATTGCTATAGCTCAGCTCTATTGATCCTGAAGCTGTTTTGAGCACAGTTTCCATTTTCTCTCCACAGTTTCCATGGCAGCTGGGTGAGGTTCAGGTTCTGCACAGATTTCCCCACAGGAAACATGTGGAGGGTGTGAATGGGGTTTCCTAAACTCAAAGGGGGTGTCTGCTGCAAAGGTCTCCCCATGGCAGCTTCACTGTGTCATCCACTGGGGTTTTGTGCCCATACGTCCCGCCTAGCTGCTGCTGTGTCCAGGGTGGAGCAGCCCAGAGCAAAGATGGGAAACTTGGTATTTATGGATAACAAACACACACATGCACACACATACACACTTTGTTGTTGTTGTTGTTGTTATGTGTTTTCATTTCTGACTTACAGTGACCTCAAGGCAAACCTATCTTGGGGTTTTCTGAGGATGAGAATAACACGTGTGTGTGTGTGGATAGATAAATAGATAGATAGATAGATAGATAGATAGATAGATAGATAGATAGATAGATAGATAGATCAGACAGACAGACAGACAGACAGACAGACAGACAGACAGACAGACAGGAGCCAGACTTAGGAGTCAGTGCGGTGTCACGGTCTGAGGACTCTGGGAAACCAGGATTTGAATCCCTGCTTGGTCATGGAAACTCACTGGGTAACCTTGAGCAAGTCATATTCTCTCAGCCTCAGAAAAGGAAGGCAAAGACAAACCTCGTCTGAACAGATCTTGGCAAGAAAAAAAAAACATGACGGTTTCACCTTACAGGTGCCGTATATCAGAAACAAAGCACTGCAACATATATATGAGACCCAATATCCAAGGACCTCATGATCACATCCAGTAAAATCCATTTAGAAGAATTCAAAACCAAAACAACCATTTCAAAAGGCTTTAAGTACATTAAATAGTTTATCACTTAAGACAAGACCATTTAAAACCAGTTTATACAGTTTAAAATAATGCAAAACCATGGGATGAGTGCAGATTTGTTAAAACCAATTTGGCCCCAAAGGCTCAAAAGCCATCTTTTGAGATGGGGCAGGAATGGCAACAGCTCTGGTGGCCAGTCAGGCCTCTGAGGAGAAGGAATTCAATAAGCAGGGTGCCACTGGCAAGGAGGCCCCATCGCCAAGTGTCCCCACAGGGTCTCACACCCACTGGTGGGACAGAGAGGAGGGTCCCTCCCTCAGACCTCTGATTTTGAACACAGGGAGAGGCACTCCCTCAAGCACGAGGCCCTACCCCATTCTTTGTCCTCCCTCCCTGCTCTCCATCCCCCAATGAGACACACAGTCCTAGACCAAAGACAATTAAAAGGGCTTTGCATTTTGGAAAGGGCAGAATTTCAGCAGCGGGCAGGAGCACATCCTGAAATAGTCTGCCGGTAATTGCGATCCCACCCCTCATCGTCCTGCCACGCCACCCAAAAACTGCACCTGAAACAACTTCCTGAGAGGTGGGGGAGAAAGAGGGAGAGAGAGGCCTTCCTGAATAGTCCCAATCAGCGTGACTCTGCCGCTCCATGAATAGATGCATTCAGTGGGCAATTAAGGAGAGATCAAGAAGACCAAATGGCACAGGGAGAGAAGGAGGTCCTCAGCAAATTAGGGTTGCAAAGAATTGATAAATGTCAGAGGTGCAACAGCGCTTAGCATGGAAGAGTCAAGAATGCCTCAGGGCGAGCATGAGTGTGAGGTAGTTGGAGTGACCCACAGAGCCCTCCTTTTGCATCTACCCATCCTGACCCTTCTGAGATGTAAACTCAAACTCTTACAGCTTTTTTCCCCACCTTTTTCTTCCCACCAGTTCTCTCTCAATTCTTCCCCAGAATGAAGCCAGAATAACAGAGTAACTTCCCTAGCCTACAATGGAGTTCCCATAATAAAGCCTTTAGTTTGTTTCTCCAAGCCACTAGGGACTGGAAAACATGAGGCCCTGGGAGAAGTGGCTGAGGGAGCTGGGTACACTTAAGACGGGACATGGTAGCCATGTTTAAACATCTGAAGGGATGTCATGTCGAGGAGGGAGCAAACTGGCACTATGGAGCAATGGCTTGAAACTTCAGAAGAAGAGATTCCACCTAAAAATTAGGAAGAACTTCCCGAGGGCACGAGCAGCTCATCAGTGGAATCTGCTGCCGCCTCAGTGCAGTGTGGTGGAGTCTCCTTCTTTGGAGGTTTTTAAACCTTACATGGGGTTCTCCAGGTGTTCTGGCACTGCAGCACCCAGCAGACTTCTCTGTCAGCATAGCCAACGGTTAGAGATGCTGGGAGTTACAGTCCAGCAGTATCTACTTTCGACAGCCTTGGAGGAATTGACTGCAGTGGGCCTTTAATGGCACTGTTTTGCTTATTTTTTAATCTTCTGTTTTTAATGGATTTTCGAATGATTTTAGTTCTACAGATTGCTTAATGGCATTCTAAAATCACTTTGATGTACTTCTACTGATGTTTTTGCATATATTTTAATCTGTCTTACTTTTCACATTTGGTAAGCCAACTGAGTCCCAGTAGAGGAGGCTTAGATATCCTGGGGGCACCAGATGCCATCTGATCCTGGAAGCTCAGGCGGGATCAGGCCTGGTTAGTCTTTGGATGGGGGGCCGCCACGGAACACCAGGTGCTAGAGGCTCTGTTTTGGATGAAGGAACCAAGAAAAACCTAAGAAACGCATGGCGGTGCCACGAGTGACCAGGAAACTTGAAGACACGTAAGCAGGCGCACTGGAGAAGATACAGGATAGAAACAAATAAAATCATCACCCTGCTCCTCCTCATTGTCACCTGGAAGGCCCCACAATTCCAAGACCTCACAAAGGTTCAGGAACCCAGAGGCCAAACATCCATTATTAGTCCTGATCCATTTTAGTCCTGACTAGGGCAGACTCATGGAATCATTGGGATTTAGCTATGTGTTGACTCACCACCCAGCAACTGATTCAATGGGTCTACTGGACCAGGGATAACCAGGAAGATTCTGGCCGGAGCATCCTGGCCTCGTCCTGCACTTTGCTCCACAGAGAGCTCTCCATGGTCCTGACCGCTGCCAGCCCCTTGCCCGGCTAGGACACCCTTTCAGGCTCCAGGGCGGAGTGCCAGACCGAGACCACCTTGCTCTCTTTACTCCCTGGCTTTTCTTCAAACTGCTCAAAGACCCTCTGTGGGGAGGCGCATCAGCCGCTCACAGGTACCAAGATCCAGCATCCTTAAAGGACACACTACTGTCTTTGTCATTCCCAAATTCCACCATTCTTCGGGACGATGCAAAGGAAAGTCTGGCTGCCATAGCTGCAGCTGACACTTATTTTCATCTTTTTTTTCCCAACTGGCCCATTCAAGCTCTGGGTTTTGAAACCTGTTAAAACAACACATGAAACCCACACCTCTCATCCGAGGGAGAGCATTTGCAAAACAGAATATATAGGTCAATGTCAGGTCTTCCAAGGCAGAACCTGGGGAGAAGCTACCCTCTAGTGGCCTGAGGAGGATTAGCACCATCTCCTTTTTCTGGCACCACAGTGAGCGATAAAAGACAGTCAGAGGCATTGTTTGGATCTCTGACAGCTCAGCTCCCCAATCATGAGGATTACCAAGGGGACTGTTACTGCTGGAGAAACAATCAGGTGGGGAAAAGGAACTCCATCAGAAATCAAGCCCTACTATTGAAGTGGGAGTCTGGAGAAGCCAGATGTCCCAGTGAAGAAAACACAAGGGCCAGAGACTCAGAAACCAGAGATGCAAAGAATACTCACAGCTATTCATGTTCATGACAAAGAAAACAGATAGGAAATCTCATCGGCAATAATATTAGACAGGAGTGAAACCTCTGTGCTGTTTACCTCAGGATTCAAGCATCCTAAAGTTTTGCACAGGAAAAAAAATGCATTGGGCTTATTTTGCACACAGAAAAAAAAATGCTTTCTCCACTGAAAACAACATGGGAGCTGCCACCAAGAAGGCCCCGTCACATGCCCTCACCTCCCTCACTGGCTTGAGCAGGTTCCTATAGGGAGAGACAGTCTTTCAAAAGCTGCTGTGTTAGCAACCAAAACCACTGCCACACCCAGCCTAGTCAAGATAGCTGCCATTCCAGGTCTCTCCAAGACATTGCTTGGTATTAAAAACTGACACATGTCGCTGCTATATGACCAGGTTGATAGGTGGTTAATCAACAGCAACTGGGGGTCTATGGCAGACGAAAGCCATTCCAGCCTTCCCTCCTCGTACCATGGATCACCCCGGGGGCAACAGTCCAGATCCCTGTGGCTGGAATCATAGAGTTGGAAGAGACCACAAGGGCCATCCAGTCCAACCATCAAAGGAATACACCATCAAAGCATTCCTGACAGACAGGCATCAAGACTCTGTTTAAAAACCTCCGAAGAAGGAGACTCCACCACACTCCACTGAGGCACCATTGAATTCCACTGGCAAACTACTTTTACCCTCAGGAAGTTCTTCCTAACAGTTAGGTGGAATCTCTTGTCCTGAAGTTTGTATCCATTGCTCCACAGTGTTCTAGTCTCTGGAGCAGCAGGAAACAGGCTTGCTCCATCCTCCATATGGGATCCCTTCAGACAGGCCCCTGGAATGGGATGCACCTGACCAAATGGGACTACTGGAAGATGGATCCCCAGCTATTCAACATTCATTATTTCGGTGACACTGTAGAGCCATTAGCAAGGGACCATGATGTCGATAAGGGCTGTAAAACCCATCTGCTTTGTGGCAGGGGCCACAACCGCTAGACAGACACATCCTTTGGAGAAGAACCTGCTCTCTCTGACCCACTCCACAGCTTTCTGTCAAGGACTCCTTTGCTCTATTTTTTAATTTCCCAGGGTTCTTCCTCAACCCGTCATAAAGTCAGCACTTCCCTAGGAGACAAAACTTTTGCTAAGAGCTCATTCTCGCTGACTCATCCTCAAGTGCCCATGATCCTATAGATTTCGGTAACGGCACCACATTAATAAGGCAATAAAGTCATGTACAGAGCGGTCGTGCAGGCTGTTAAGTGGAGTCTCATCCACAGACAAATGGGAAAAGATTAAAAAAGAGCAGAGTGAAGTGGATTTTGATGAACAGGGGGAACACTCTGCTTCACGTCACCTTTTAATGCAAAACTGTGCACTACCCACTCCAGTTGAAGAGAAACTGTATAAACGCATTAATTTCTATCACCACTTCTTGGCCTGAAGCCAATGTGAATGGGGTTGAGAGTTCAACGCAATTCCCTCTCTTCCTGTTTACTAACTGAACGATAAAAGTCTAGGACCTTGGGCCCCAAAGTCAGCAGAATTACACGGCGCAGCTACTGCTCAACTACATCATCTCAAACTTTGGGTACAACACTGTATGTTTCAGTGCAATCCTCCCACCCCCACAAAAAATTCTGAATGGAAAATTAGTGCCTCAGGAAGAAAGGTTCTGGCTTAGCTTTCCATTAACATGCTAGCTTTCTATTTGTAGGGATGTGTGTGGATATAGCTATGGGTGCATGATCTACGTGGTTGGGTGTATGTGTATGTTAGCATGAATCCTACTGGTTTAGTCTGAATTATAGTAGGCCTATTTAATTAATTGTGGACTAGTAAGTCAACAAGTAGGCAAAGCCATTTGATCCTCTAGCTGGGGCTCACAATAGGATTCCAGCCATAGTCTGAGTTGGTAAATGTAAGGCAATGTCAGGGGTTTATAGGTCACAATCTGCCTGACATTCTGGGAGGGGGGCACTACAAGCAGAAAGAATTAACAATTGTCACCTATGTTTTTAATATCTGATTAGAATGTCATGTTTGACAGCTCTTAATGTTCCCCTTCAATTCAATTTTAGATTGGTTGTTGGTGTTATTTGCCATCAAGCTGGCACTGAATTTTGGCCCTTATCTCTCTCTCTCTCAAAATTCTCAGACTACTGCACTGCATTTCAAGTGCTTCCCTAGTTTTTTGGAGTGGAGCCGAAGCTCCCGCTGTGCGTTTGAAGAGTCAGCGATGGGGGGGGCGAGAAAAAAACCAACACATGCTCACCAGGGGAGGAAAGGGGCGGATTCTTTGCCTTTGCGAGAGGTGGCTCTTCCTTGATGTTCTCTGGGGGTTTTGCAGGGGTCCCAAGGCGTTTCTCAGAGCCAGTGGAGAGGTGGAACTGGACTGTTCCAGATTCAACCTGCTTCACCTGCAATCCAGAAAGAAAGGGAGATGGGAGGGAGGAAGCACAATGTTTTGGGACACATTTTCCTGGATGCTGCAGCATGGAGACAATGGCACAAGTCGGCAACCACATGGGCCATGGGTGGGGGATGATTTTCACCTACAGGGACCACCCTCTTAGGCCACAGTAAGAGATCAAGGGTCAGCTGAATGTACTTCACAGCCGTTCCACTTACCATTTTCAGCAGGTCTTCAGCTAAAAAGGAACTGTTTTGCAAGGGGAGTTTGGGAAAGCTAAACTGCCACATTTGCAGGTGATTTTCTGGAATCTGGGGCCATTTTTAAGTAAAAAAGTAAAAAGAAAGAAAGAAAAAGAAAATCATCCCTCTAATCTTAAGTTTTTGGGGGGCTACCGCAACAGATCTGGGTACAGCCAAACTTTCTTCAGATCCTTTCAGGTTACATTTTGGGCTGGCTTTTGTGGGGGTTTTGGGGGCATCCAGGGTCACAAAAATTGGCTTTAGGGCAGCACTTTCCTCACCCTGTTATCCAGCATAAACACTGTGAAATTCTTTGCAGCAAAATTTGCAAAGAATTCCGTGTTGGGCTGCTTGTTATTTCATACCTATATTTCATTAAAAAAAACCAACCTATGCCACCAGCTGCCCTTTGCCAGGGTTGCCCCATGGTGTTAACAGAAGGCAGACTTCAGCCTACCGACTCAAGCGGCCTAGTTCTCCCAATGCCTTACAGTTCCTTCACAGCCACTATGCCCGCAGTCCTTTTCTTCCTGCCTCCCAGCCCTTGCCTTCATCGGCATAGAGCGATGCAAAGATTCCAACAGCCGTGGCCTCCAGACAATGGACAAAAAGCCTACTTGCCAGTTTTCTTGTACTCAGTGAGAAAGGGAACACACTGAGTCACCTCACTGAGAAAGTAGATCAGCTGCTTTAATGGTCATTTTTTTCACATTCTAAGACTTTTTTTGTGAAAAATTCACTTGTGTAAAACATTGGTGCAGGAAACAGTGAAAATTTACACAAAATTCAGCGCTTCTTTGCCTTAAATAGTTGAGGTCTTACACAAACCCAAAGGTCTTTTGTCACACAAAAGCAAGATGTTCTTTTTGCCTGAACCAATTTTGCACAAACAAGCCTTCAAGTATTTTTTTTTTAAAGGAAAAACAGAAAACATGCAAACTTCTTCTAATCTTAACTAGCAGAGAGAAAACTTTGGAAATGATTCATTCTTCTATTATAAGAATAAAATGAATAAAAACAAACACCTTTGCTTCAGACTACCAATTCAGAGGCTTGCCTTCCCAGAAGACGGGTTTGGGGGTGTTTTCTTACCTCTTCTGAGCTCATGGCAGCCGGGGGCGTCTTGTAAACCAGCACATGGTTGGGATTACGTTGGGCTCCTCCTTGAAGTGGGAGGACCACATCCAGGGAAGATGCATCCAGGGAGGGGTTCCAAACAGCCCAGCGGATGGAATGCATGTAGGACGGTGTGGTCAGAGAGGTCATGGATGAGGCCTGGAATGCCAAATGGGGTAGGGGTGGGTGGGGAGGGAACAGATGTGAGGATAAAGAAATTAAACAGATGAATTAAAGGCTGGCCCATTGATACTGTTACACTCTCAGCAACCCACTGAAGTCTGATCTGGGTCAGGCGCATCCTTTCCTGTGGGTACCTGGTTGGCCTCTGTGTCTGTGGGGGTGTTGGAACAGACAGAATGACCTCCCCAGCAGACCTGAAAACCCAGAAAGGCTCATACACGAAAATGCTGTCCTTAAGAGTACAATCTGGGGGGAGAGTGAACGGCAAACAAAACCAGTTCCTTGGCACAGATGTTTTCATGACGCAGGAGTTCAGCAGTCGGTTGGGATCACTTTAGAGCCTCTGGTGCAGACTTGAGAGGCAAGGATGGGAGATGGAAGGGAGACAAGTAGGAGGAACTGTAAAGATCTCAAGGCCGGGCTAGGAAAGAATCATAGAATCACAGAGTTGGAAGAGACCCCAAAGTCCCTCCAGTCCAGCCCCCTTCTGCCACGCAGGAACACATCATCAAAGCCCTCCCTTTGACAAATGGCCATTTAGCCTCTCTTTAAAAACCTCCAAAGAAGGAAGAGATTCCACTACACGCCCTGGCAGTACTGCATTCCACTAAGAGAAGGAGAGAGATTTCTTGTTATTTCCCCTCTTCAGATTTTTTTAAAAAAACTGCTACCAGTTCCCCCACTCCAATAGCCTTGATCCTTCTCCATGTCCCCCACTGTTTGTGGTAAGAGAACGGATAACCCAGGATAGAGCCATCAAAACAGTGACACAGAGAGAGTGGAGATTATTCCTCTTTTTGGCACCAACCACAGGTGGGTCTAGTTTTGGCAGGATTCTTAGGCTGTAAGACACATGTCCAACTGGCTCCAGCCAAGAGAGGACCTTGTTAACTTTCTGCTGCATAACATTTGGGGCTGGAGCTTTTAAAATCCCCGGTCTTCTTCCTGATTATCCCGGTGGAAGGTGTTCCTGGGCAGATTTCATGAGGGAAACTAAGGGGATTTACTTCTGAGCAGACGGGTTTAGAACTGCATGGCTAACGTACACAGCTACACCAAAGGAGCCCGAGGCCAGAGATGTAGCCCCCTGGGACCCTTCCCACTTGCTCATCTCTGCACTAGCCCCACCTGGAGTAAACCCATCAAATCGCTGCTGAAAATACTGGAAGAAAGAAGTGAACGATGGAAGGAAGGAAGGCAGGCAGGAAGGAAGGAATGAAGGAACAAAGGAAGGAGAAGCAGCTAGACCTTCACTTCTGATTTAGAAAATGAAGGGGGAATGTCTTCAGTATTGAAGAAGGGAGGCTGCCTCCTATTGCAAAGCTAAGCCACTGCTCCCAGGAGAAGCAATTCATCCTTTTCCCAGCCAGAAACAAGACAGTCCAGGGAATATACAGAGGTCATAGGTTGCAAAAAACAACTTCTAGGGGCCACATTTGGCCCACCACCAGGCTAGTGGTGAAATTTAAAGCTGAAAGTTTAACTAAATAATACACACACACACACACACGGAGAGACAAACAGGATCACACACATATGCCATGCTATCTCTCTCACTCTCTCTTTCTCTGTCTTGACTTACCCACTCAAGCATCAAGCCAAGGAGCAGCCCCAATAAACAGGATTCTGTTTTCAGCTCCTGCAAATTCTAGCACTAATCTCGCCACAGCTGCTCCAATAATGTAGATCAGGGCAGTGGCAACCTGAGCCTCCAGCAAGGAACTGATTCATTTTCTCTGGGACAGACTGAGAAGCCTAACAGGAACTAGGCAATACCTCCAGCCTGCCCAATTCACAGTTCCCTTTTGGCCCAGCTCCCATTAGAAGGAAATGGTGCTGGGTGAAGGAGGCCATAGGGTCCAACTGTCCCTTTCCAGGACCTCTTTTCTCCAGAAAACTCTCCAAATTCACGCCACACCCAGTCAGCACTGAATCCCTCTTCCTGGTTCCTTGACAGTTTCTCATTATGAAAGCTGTAATGGCAGTTCACTTTGGGATTATCCGGCCTCCAGAAAGGGTGAGGGCAGAGGTTAATTGGGTTCAGTGTGAAGCCACAGACTGCCAAGCACTGGAGCCACTGAAGGTAGCCTGGCACATGTTGGAGGCATGCTAATCCAGCTGTCTCTTAGTCCCATAGCTGGTCAGGCTGTCTGGAAGAGAAGCTTCTCTCGCTCAGGATACTCAACTGGCTGGTGCTACATGCGTTGTGGAAGGGCTACCTTTTCCCTGGGTGTAGATGGCTCACCTGCCACCCAATGCTGTATGGACGCTGTGATTCAGTCAAAGCACTGCGTAAAGCATAGGGGCCTTGCCGAGAATCTCAGCTTTCCTTTAAAAAAGCTTTCTAGTCCTTCAGCAAACATGAGAATCCCTCCGCCCTCCTGGTGCCCCCAGCAGCCCTCACACCTGGGTATGTTGGCTAGGGCTGCTGGGATTTACAGTCCAACAAAAACCTAGAGGGCTATATAATCTCTACCTCTGATTCAGAGGAAGATTTGGGAAAGACGCCTCTGACATACACTGCTGTGTTCCCTTTTGTATGTCAACCTCTGGTCCATCTATGAAGTGTGTTCCGAATGGAAGTGAGATGGATTTCTAGTCCTCCAGCTACCAGTGGAAACTTGTGACTTTTCCTCTCCAGCTTGGTCCATCCCTGCTGTCTCCATAAGAGTCCCACATCACATAAATAAACATTCCTGCCTACCCCCATTACCTGCCTGCCACGACTATCCTTCAGAGAGATGCCGTTCCATGCATTGCTACTGCCTTGCCTTCAGTTCCCCCTTGGTGGGATAATAAGACATTCATAACAAATCAATGGCTATCGATTAAGGTGTATGGTTGCTGTTCTCTATCTCATAACAGGGGAAATGAAGGACTCCTGTCTGCAATGCCAGTCCTTAATTTTGTTTTTCCTTTTTCTGAATTAGTTTTGCTCAGGCCTCACTGAGGAGACGGGTTCCTTTCCCTGCAAACACTCACCGCCTTGTAATTTCAAGAGAACTTCTGCAGGGACAAAGGACAACTCTGCACATGCCATTTGTGACTACTGGAGGTCCTGCCCATGGTCACCTCATTACTTCACAGGATGCAACTCCAGCACAGCCAAGATTCCCAAGATAGCTTTACTCCAAGTCCCTACCAACCTTGCTAATATCCCCTTATTGTGGTGCTTCCTTCAGAGAAAGCATCATCATCCACATTCCTCTGCCAATTCAAACAGAACAGAGAGATGCCCCTTCCCTCTCATTCTGACGAGTAGGGATTTGAACTCTGGTCTCCCAGAAGAGTCTAAACTGACACGTAAAGCACTACACCATAGTTTTCAAGTAAACTCCAACTTATAGTGTCACTCTTCTGGGGCTTTCTTGGCAAGATTTGCTCTTCTCTGAAGTTGAAAGAGTGTGACTTGCCCAAGGTCACCCAGTGGGTTTCCATGGCTGAGCATGGATTTGAATCTCAGTCTCCCAGAGTCCAACAAACAAACCACTATTTCATGCTGCCTTGTAAAGGATGCTAATACTGCTAATCTTTCCCCATTTTCCTGAAAATTTCTGGAGGGTTTTCTTTGGAAACAAAAAACAAGAAAGGGGAGTTCTGCACAGCTTCAAAAATTACTGGAATTTTTTACATCTCTATACACAAAGCTAAATAAAGTTCAACTGCTGGCACAGGGTTGATATGGACGAGATATTTGAATGCAGCTCTATATGGGCAATCCGTGCCGATAGGACTAAGGAAGATGAAGAAAGGAAAAGGGACCCAGGCCTTGCTATTGATCTTCCACCAGCAGACCTTGGTGCCACCCTGCTGAGTCCTGAATTTCAACAGTAGCACAGCCTGGGAAGTGCCTTTCAAACAGGACTGTGCAAACAGAGCTTTCTTCCACTCCAGAGGAAACACAGTTGCACAGCTATAAATATTAAAACAGGTGATGACTCGGTATTCCCAGTAGTAATACAGATGTTGGAGTCAATAGAAAGAAACAAGCATATATTTTGCCCTCAGGATTATGTATGGAGACAACACTGGGTACACAACTCGTATACATAAAATACCAGAGAGATATTGCCAGACACGCCAGCAATTGCCACCCTTGGGAAAATACAAACTCAGAGTTGGGTGACACCATAATCAGGGCTACTGCTAAAAATGTTACAGGCATGGCCCAAAAATGTTTGAGATCTCTCGACCTCTTGATCAGACAGGGGGTTGCAAAAATGAGGAGACAGGGAAAAAAATTTTCTATGGTGGGACGTGTTTTTCCTCCTAACTCCCATGCCAACATACAGAAGTGCCTGAGAGCTGTAGTTCAAAAAAGAGTAACTTCTCCAAGCTCTGAATATTAGCAAATGGGCTCCATCATTGAACAAGAATTTCTCAAATATAAGCCCCCTACCACCCCAGTGCTGCTGGGTGGTTTTCAAGACAGTGTGCTCCAGTTTTTATCCTGAACTTTAAAGTTCAAGGGGCTAAATTGTTTCCCTCGATAAGGTTTGGCACTGTCAGGATGGCCGAGCAATTCCTGCCATGTTTTTAGGTAGTCAATTTTGTTTTGGTGCTTGTGTGCTCTGCTATGTAAGTGGGGATGATGGGATCCACTGATGCCTGGGCGAGCTGGGAATGCATAAAAATTATTGTAAAGACTTGTGATAAGGGGATAAGCAGGCACGACTGCAAGGTTGGACTGTTGGCAAGCTGAATGGGAAAATGGGACAGGGACAGAAAGCCTGGAGAATGTGTTACCATCAACTGGTATGCCAGTGCATGCTAATTTTGAAATGCAATGGTTTATATAGCATTGCAAATCCAAAATTCCTTTAGCCTTGGCAATGTCAAAGTGTGCTGTTGTTTGTTCGATCTTCCTGAATACAACTTTTGAACCCTCTAAGCTCAGTTCCTCAAACTCAGAGCTATCCTGTACATCACAGGCAGCTTGGATAGCTCCTTCAAGGTTCAGACAGAAATCCAGACTCACATGAGAACCACCAGCCATCACTGTCACCCCTGAAGGCAACCTCACAACCCCAATGGATGCCAATGGATCAACTCCATCCTTTCCCTCTTCTCAAGTTCAAATTCTCAGTGCCTGGAAGCAGAGAGTGCCTTTGTTCTGTCTTAATCTTCTCCCATCCATTTCTGCTAATTCAGTGATCGGGTACATCCTTTGCTTACAGTGCTACATAGCTGCAGTGTACCAAAAGGGGATCAGGTTAGAAACCAGAGGTCCCAGAGATGGCAGAAGCAACAGGAGCAACCAGCTTCCCATACGTCTCAAGAAATCTCGGCTGTGTGCAGGTGTGCCCTAGATCAGGACTCTTTCTGTGCTGTGACCTCAATAATTTCTTTAATTAAAGCAAAACAAACCCAAAGAGAGTTGACAGCTTTCAAATACAGTTTCTGGGCCGCTCTGGATCTCTCTGTATGAAGAACCAACAGGGAGATTTAATGACAGAAGCTGAAGACAATGGAAGTTTCCATAGTCTAATTTGTGGCATGTTCCATGTGGCACTCCTGCAAAGCATGGAAACAGAGCTTGGGAAACTGGGAATGAATGCGCATGGTGATGTGCTGAAGTCCCACATAACTGAGCAGAGATGAGACAATCCTCAAATGACTGGGTCCTAGAGCAAATCAGTCTTAAACTCTCATTGGAAGTTGACTAAACTGAGACTGCCGTAACGTAGATGTGACTCACTGGAAACAACAATAATGCTTAGTAAAGTGAAAGACAAGAGCCAGAAAACCCAGGATTTTTAAGAAAAATGGAGTGGGGGGAATACAGTATTAGCATCCTTCACAAGCCAGCAGAGTGCAGTGGTTGAGTTTTGGACTATGGAGACGGGGATTCAGATCCCCACTCAGCCATGGAAATCCACTAGGTGACTGTCGTGAATTATGGAACCGTCAACGCAGTCAAGGGAGGATTTACAGAGAGTTCAGAGAGCGCTCAAGCAGGGCAACAAACCCCAGAGTTCAGAAAGCGTCCCTGCCTGCATGAGCTGCTGAGGAAAGCATTGTCAGCCGGTCTAGGTTCAGGGGAAAAGAATCCAGTCAGAGTGGTCAACAAAGCAGAGGTCTGACATGCTGAAGTCCAGAAGCAAGAATGCCAGCCAGGAAGTAGGCAAGTTGCTTCCAGTCACCAGCCCTAGGCAACACCAGGTACTAAATGGACTGGAGCCAGCTGGCTCTAATCAAAGACCCTCCTTTGCTGCCTGGTGAGGAGTCATCAAGCCTTGATTGCTCCCTGCTTTCTGTGCCACATCTGTGGCCTTGCAGATGCAGGTGAGATGCTCTGCTCCTCCTCTTCAACAGGGAGAGCTGCTTCTTCCTCAGCCACAGGCGTCTGTCAAGAATCCAGATGACAAGAATCCCATGACACTGACCTTGGGCAAGTCACTCTTCCTCCACCTCAAAGGAAGGGAATGGCACCACCCCCGTCCGAATCAATCTTGCTCAGAAAACCCTGTGAAACATTCACCTTAGGGTCACTGTACGTTGGAAACAACTTGAAGGCACACAGTAAGAAAGTGAATGTCAGTAGGGGAAGAAAAAGACTCAATGGAGGAAGCTATGGCTGAGGAGGGGAGTTGAGGGCCAAGGCTCTGGGCGGTCTCATTCATAGGGCTGCCATAAGTCAACATTAACTTGACAGCAAATGAGAACAACACCAAGATAT
Source organism: Ctenosaura bakeri (assembly GCA_948474755.1). Taxonomy (NCBI): domain Eukaryota; kingdom Metazoa; phylum Chordata; class Lepidosauria; order Squamata; family Iguanidae; genus Ctenosaura; species Ctenosaura bakeri. Next base: position 56,136 of record CAOLHI010000366.1, on the reverse strand, counting down.
CGTCCATGTCCCATCATCCTATCACTGCATAGCTACGGGTGTGTTCAGCATGTATTCATCATAAAAAATCATCCTCCAGATTCTGTACTGCCTCCCACGAAGATTCTGGCTGCTGCCGTCCCTCCACCACGTAGCAAAAATTAGGCTCTTCTACAGAATATTCAGTCACAGGGGGAAGGGGCTGAGCTGTAGGACAAAATGAGCTGCTTGCTTCCCGGCTGGATATTTTTTAAAAAAATCTGACGTTGCTTGGCAACTCTTGTCATGTGTTTGGACTTCTTTTCCTTTTCTTCTTTCAAAATTGAAATTTATTTCTTCAGTTGCCTTGGGTGCACCCCCTTTGTCAATTTTAAAAAAGAATATAATTGGTGTTCATAAATAACAGACGCAAAAACAGATTTGCACGTGCCTGGTGAGTTTTCAACTGTGGCATCCCCAGCAAAAATCAAGGGCAGGGAGCATCTTGGGGAGGAAAAAAAATCAATGAATAGATCATGTTGGCTGGAGAAACTATGGTCTTCCTCTAAAGATATTGGGGGAGGGGGTCACACTCCAGAATTGGGGTGCACAACTGTGCCAAGTCCAGAGAGGGCCTGTATACCCCAGGAGCCTCAAGGGGGCACATGGTCTCCCCAGAAATAACACAGAAAAACCAAAGCAGCCACTAATAATCTTCTGGGTTGTTTTTTTTAAAAAAATGGATATTTTGTGATATTGTATGGTAACAGGGAGGCTTAGCAACCTATTTGAAAGGTATATTGTCCCGAAGCAGTGGTTCACCTTCTTCTTTTGGCCAGAAAAAAAAGTCCATCTGGAGACTCAGCAGGTGTCAAGGGCCACAAGAACATCCTTGGGAGGCCACATGTGTCCTTGAGGCCACACTTTTCCCACCTCCACTGTCAAACATTCACCGTAGGACATAGCATATTTTTCCTCCACTGATGAAGTCCGTTCCAGACCTGTGACACTGTTATACAAGAGGCGCTCTTCCTCGAGGGAGAGAAGACACAATATTCTCCTCCTTTCTCCCCAGAGACCTGCGGCCAGTTCATTTGTTATATTTTTCGACAGTGTATTTGCCGGAACAAGGCTGCTCATTCCAACAGTGTGGTGAACTATCAAGCAAGCGCCATGACATCTCGGGTCCTTTCCAAAGCCTCAGGGGAAATCAAGCCTTGGGTTGATGCATCGTCTGACAACTTCCATTGCCTCTGTCACAAAGCGGCCCAACACCACCGCTGCCACGGATGGAGGGACAGCTCGCCGGGCTCCTCAGCAGCTGGCGAAAGGATGTGAGAGGTTGCACAGGAAAGGAGGGAGGAAATGGCTAGATGAGCTGAGGCGGCAAACACAAACTGCCTACCAAGGCCCAATTAAGTGCTCAATTACAGCTGACCAGTCTTTCCAACCGCGTCTGCTCCTTTCCCTGCAACTGCGGAGATGGAAAGGAAAGGCAGAGAGCCAAAGGAGGAAGGTCACTGTCCAAACTCCCTTTTGTAAGAAAAATGGGACAGCAGGTGGAGAGAAAGAGAAAGAGGTCATGGCCAGACGCCCAATGCAAGGCTGCCGCACTCACTGCCATCCCAAGAGCCTGTCATTCCTTGATGGCATTGGCTCTTGAAAATATTTAGGGGGAAAATTAATGAAATAGCTGACTCCATGCTTTAATTGACAACTTCAAAGTAAAAAAATAAATCTACCTCCATTGTATCAAAGGGAATGAGAACAGCTAACACAAATGACTCTCTACATCTGGGTCTTTGTTTGGGACCTTGCCAGGCAATTTTTTGAGTGACCAATAGTCTGCCTCAGGGCCCCTGGGGAGGGGGCTTTGCAGATTGCCAAAAAATCCCCTCCTTCCAAAAGAAAAACCCTGGGAATGGCTGGAAGCTTGATTCTGGTGCTAAAAAAGGTGCTTTTCTTTACACTGAACAATTTACTACAGGAGGGAACACATTTTTATTCTTGGAAGAATCCTGGAAGAGCAGTTTACTTCTTTTTTTACCCCCAAGAAGACAGTCCAAGTCCCAAACTGCAAACTGCCTTTGAAAACTGTGTGGGTTTCTAAGACTTCTTCTCATCAGGAAGAAAATGCCTGGGATTACTCATTGCTGTCTTCAAGAGGACTCATCCCTACTCAAAGCAAAACAGTGGTCCCTCTTTTAATGGGACCTCCATATGCAGGCAAGGTCACACAAAGCACTTTATCCTGTTAAAGGCAATGGACACAGCAGGCACACACATGTTGCATCCATTGACTATAACAGGATGTGACGCTTCACATTTTTTGTTTTACATAGGGGTTCCTGGAACGGAACCCTCACATATACAGAGGGCACATGCTGGCTTGACAATACCAGGTTTGTTTGGCAGTCTGAATCGGCCCAAGAGTTGCAATTTGGCCCCATAAACCGGCCACAGTTGCCCACTTGTGACATCCCTGTTCAGGAAGGTACTCTATGCCTTGGGAACAACTTGCCTTTTGCCAGAAACAACAGTGGAGAATGAGGAGGGGGGCTAACAACACTATTCTTATCATAAATTTCCCAAGTACTTTTAGGAATCATCATCTTAATCATTGTTATCGCCATCATCTTTATTCGTGCCCCACCTTCTTCTCAAAACTGGGACTCAAGGCAGTTTCCAAACTGAAATGATTACAACAGAGTTAAATGCATACAAAACATCATCCTTAAAACAGAATTAAGCTATTAACCATGTTAAAAGAATTTCAAAACATACACCGAAAAAGGTGTAAAAAGCATTTAAAGGCAGCACAATTTAAAATGACACAGCGCCCTCTAAAGAGCTATTCCCTTAAAAACCTTTGGAACAAAAAAATGCCTTTGCCTGCTGATGGAAGGGCAGCAAGGAGGAAGCCGCTGTAGGAGAGAAGTTCTGGAGCCCAGGGGCAGCTACTAAGGAGGTCCTGTCTCGTGCTTAGGTGGTGGGGCTCAGAAAAGGGCTCCTCCTGTGAATTGCAGGGCTCAGCCAGGCTTAGGGAGGGAGACGCAGCCTGACAGATGGCCTGGAAAGAGACCGGCAGCCAGCGGAGCTGATGGACTCGGGGGGTGGTATGATCCTTGTAAGAAAAGGTGTCTTCACACACACACACACACAGGATGGGTCACAGCTACAATTCAGTTCCACAACTGCTTGGTGGGTTCCAGCACTCCACTAAGACAATACCACTTACGGCAGATTTATGAACTACGGCAGAACCATCTGTCACCAGGTCAAAGGAAGCAGCGAGTTTCACATCAGCTTTCCTAGCTTTAAATAATGTTAAAAGGACTTAAAAATCAATGGGAACACGTTGTCGTAATGCACATAAGCCTTATGACACACTGTAAATCCACTCCGTGGAAGGATTGCTGTTGTATGAGATGGCAGCAAAATTCCAGACACGGAGCAGTTTCCATTACGACTCCTGAAATGAGTTTTCCTGCTGCTCTGCTCTGTCATTACATTCCCCCTTTAGATGGGCAGCGGCGGCAGCAGCCCACGCAGAGGACTCCCTGGTCCATTTCTACCCCCTCTTTCTTTCTGATTGCCTATGCAAAGCAGGTTTACAAACTCATTAAAACCAGCCATCAAGTAAAAACGCACCACCAAGTCCTATCTCTAGAGGAAATTCACTAGAAACTTCTATAGCTTTCAGGGGGGAAAAGGGAATGTTTTGATAACCCATCACAGGAAGAACAAAGTCTAATCGAATGTGCCTCCTCAATCAGGGAGGAAACCCCAACCCCCTGTGGTGCCACCACACAGAATGCCCTGCAGCTCTCTTCCATAGGATGTGGGAGACCAGAGGGGAAGATAGGATTCAAGGGGAAGTCAGTGCTCCCTTAATCTGGCAAGACTAAGATCAGACTGGAGCACCGGCAATGGCCTTTCCTGGACAGGGATGTCACAACTCACCCCCTGGAGCTGGAAGATTCAGACAGAGTCAGGGATGCCAGGAATGTACAATTCCTGAGTCAGAGGTCCTGGGGGCTGAGACAGAGGGGGGGTCCGCTCCCCAGCAGGAGGTTGAAGACGCAGTGCAGCCATTTGCCAAGTGTGGCGGGATAAGGAAAAGGTATGACAGTCCTGGAGACTCTTCATTAAGTTGTCAGCTAATCGAGTACTTGGTACCTTGAGACACCTGGCTATAAATATCCCAGCAGTTCATCAGCAGCTTTGTTGCCTATAACTGTCTGTCTTGGTGACTGGCAGTACACTTTGGCGTTTTGTGTTCCCTGGGCCTTGGACTGACTACCATTTATGACTCTGCTGTACTCTGCCCTGGCTTTGTTTATTTGGACTACCGACTTGCCATGTGACTTTTGGACCACCACCCTCTTGCTTTTCCTTTCTTCCTGCTGGATAACCTGTGAGCGGCCTGGACTGGCTTAGCCGCCCAACAGCTCTTGTATTCCAACTACCTGCTTCCTGGTACACTTGCTGATCGGAGGACAAGGGATAACTTAGCAACAGTAATCCACATACTGGTAACTTTCTGATTCAACTACAACAATGCACTCTGCAGGGGCTGCCCTTGAAGACGACTTGGAAACTACAGCTAGTGCAAAGTGCAGCAGTGAGATTGCTGACCAAAATTGCATACGGACAGCATGTGACACCAGCCCAAACTGAACTCGCTGACTGTTCACTTCTGGTGTGAATTCAAGGCTCTGGTGATGAACTGACAGGCTTTCCAAATGATCCAGCAGGGTTATTCTTTTCTTTAATTAAAATTCTTCTGATGATGGAATTGCTGCTTGGGGCACTGAAATTCAAGGTGGGATGGTATAGAGAATGTATGGTTAATTCCCACACATAGCTTTGAATCACGAATCTGGGCTGAGTGCAAGCTGGTATGTTAATCAAATCTGGCTACAGGATAGCATCCTCAGAGGCAAGTGAGGAGAAATGAGCATACAAGCATTTTAAAGAAACTGGGAAGCAACCGGGGGCATTGTTTTGCAAATTAAAAAAGAAAACCCAGCAAGGAGTCCTTTTAGCTTCACGTATAATTTACAGTTTTGAACTATGAAGGACTGTTTCTACCCTTTCTCTTCTCTTATCAAAAAGCCCTTGCCCCAGGGTGAGGGAAGCCAAGAGAGGCATAATGGGAAAGCCACTCCTCAATTCAGCAAATTACAAACTCCAGAAAGTGTAATGCCCATCATGTTACACACCTTCACCTTCTTTTGAGCAGCACTTGTCAACAGAGAATTTGTAGCTATCCTATCTCAGGATTATTTACAAGAAAGAGATTGAGAGCAAGAACTTGCTTATTGTCATGATAAGAGAAGAGCCAGGAAAGCATCATTATTCTGAGACATTTGTATGCTTTTTAAAGACCCACCACAGAAATAGGAGCGGGGGGACAGAATGCTACCAGTTAACCCACAAGCTAAATCCAAGTTTATTCCAGAGCAGACCCCACAGACATGAATGGGACCTGTGTAAGCAGTAATGAATAAGTCAACCAATCAATCACTTTATTTATCCCCCACCCTTTTCCCCAACTCTGGCACTCACAGGGGCTCTGATGGATCTACTCATTTCAGTGGGTCTACTCTATGCAGATGTGCCTTGAAGTTGCCTGTCAATTCCATAAATTTCATAATGTTTTCTTGGGCAAGGAATCCTCAGAGGTGGTTTTGCCAGTTCCTTCCTCTGAAATATAGCCTGCAGCACCTGCAGGACCAACACTAAATGCATACCCAGTGGATGCAAGCATTTCTTTCTTTCCTGGAAACTTGCCAGGGGCCAGCAGCCAGTGGCTCATGGCCCAGGGGCCACTACTTTCAGTGGAACTGCTGTAGGCGCTGTTTCAGAGGAAAGCAATAACAAACTACCCCTCAATATTCCTTGCCTAACAAAAGCCTATGAAATTCACCGGCTCACCATAAGCTGAGAGGCAACTTGAAGGCACACACACATACACACACAAAATTATGAGAAGATATTGGGAGGTTAAGGGCAGCAAATATGATGGAAACATGGCCCATTTTCTGGAGGAAGAAACCAAAGAGCTGGGCAGAGATACAATTCCCACCTTAACATCGGATCTGCTCACTTCAGAGAAGACGAACTCCAACAGGAAGACCACTGCAAAGGCCGGGTGACGGACCATTTCTGTCAGGTGGATGCGGCTCCGCAGGACAAGGGCTTGCCCCTCCGAACTGTGCTTGGAAGGATGAGAGAGATCCAGTGAGAAGGACTGGGGGATCTTCCCCACTTCTAAAGGCCATCCAATTGCATGGCATCAAGTAAGGGTGGGAGTTGCTTAGCCTTTCCAGATGTTGACAGACTGAAACTCCCAGCAGTCCCTATCCACCAGAGGAAATGGTGGATGCTTCGACTCATAGTTTCACAAAGTCTAGAATGCTGCATGCTTCCTATTTCTACTATAAACTTAAAGTGGTTGATTTAATTTGTATCCTGCATTTCTCCCAACAAGTGGCCCAAGGCATAGCATAGACAAAACAAATCACTGATTAAAATGAAGTACAGTTAAAATACTGTGATCATAATAAAATGAGCTTTAAAAAAAGAGGAAGCTATCCTATTTAAAAGACCACTAATTTAAAACAGCAAAAAATAACTGGAGAATAAACATAATAATGAGCTATTTCAGTTGTTGTCTTGTGGCTTACATTCCTGAGCATCTTTTTTTTCCCCTTGCTCTTAATTTTCACATAAGGAGAACACAGATATGGAAAAACAGTCCTGAAGCTGGACTGGACCAGAGGCCTGTATCTAGTCCAGCATTTCACCCCTGAAATGTCTCTGGGAAGCCCACAAACAAGACGGATGAGTAACTGCACCCTTGGTCTCATGTTTCACAGCAAAGTTATGCTGTCTGTGTTACCAGAGGTTATTTGTAGCCACCCCAGCTAGTAGCCATAGGTAGGCCCATTCTCCATGAACCTGTCTAGTCCCTGTTTTGAGCCATCCAAGTTGGTACCCATCACTACACTTTGTGGCACAGAATTACACATAAAGGGTTCAGCGCCTTGGGCAGCTCCTTCAAATAGGGTTGAATTGGTTCAGCAGTTTGGACAGCTCCTCTAAATAGGTTCATGCAGGTTCAGTACCACGGACAGAACCTTTAAAAGCAAAAGTAAGTTTTGGAGTGGATTCAATCTCCCAGTGAATGAGGGCCAAAATCAGTGTCAGTTTGCTTCCAAGCCCATTCGAATACGCTCAGATTTGGTATTTGAAAACGTCAACTGCCTTGGGCAAGGACGCCTGTCAAATTCTGCCTCCTCTCTTAGCTTCATCTCTTACGTGTTCTTTACATTTCAAGATCTGAGGCAGAGATCTTATTGACCACTCTACCACCACCATTATCATCATGACATTTCTGTTTATTATGTTTACTTATGTCCCACTTTTTTCCCAGTTCAAGACTCAAGGTGGCTTAAAACAGATTTTTTTTTTTAAAGGACATAGTTAAAATTTCACAAAACACAAAAGTTTAAGAAGTTATTAAAGGCTCAAAAAATTAAAACTGGTTGAAAATCATAAACCACTTTAAAAAACCACCACAAGAAAAATAATAAATAGGCAACTCCGCACATTCTTTACATGGGACGGGCCTTGTACAATCATTCCTCAAAGGCCTGTTGAAACAGTAAAGACTGCACCTGACTGCAGCTATCCCAGCAATTAGGGGAGACAGCAGATAGAACCAGGCCTCAGCTTCATCAGCCCAAAACTGAAATTCTCTTTTCAGTTTGTTCACTTGAATTCTCGTCTGTGTAAATTTCTACCCATTGTGGATCTCTGCTCTTCTTAAGCTGGCTAGGAATGTACCTATGTTTAACTACCACGTAGCTGGTGTTTTTTTGTTCTACTTGCTAACTTAATTTACGGTGTTGCTATCTAACAAGTGAGAGTCAGGTATCATTAGTTCCTTGCGCAGCCTTGCTTATGAGCTAGTCAAGAGGAACACAACAAACTCAAACAAACAAAGACCCACCGCATTCAATCAGCACAGCAGCGGAAAGATAATCTTCCTCTAGCAGAAGGAAACAAGTCATGCCTCCATGTGACTAGAGCGCAAGACATCAAAGCATCCCTTTCCAAGGGCTTGGGGCAGGGTGGGGGAAAGGCTGGCCTGGAGACCACCCTGAAACCCACTTTTGTGGCCTCCAGATCTCCCTGCCAATCCCTCAAAGCACCCCAACCTCTCCATCCATTTTTGGTGTGATTTCTCCTTAGATTCCACATCCCATACTACCTCAGTGTTTAAAAATGCATCCCAACAACTGAATTCTTACCCCAGGATTTCCCCCATATACATCCTTCTCAGGCCACATTCCAGCCAAAATGGGACCAGAACTGATGCAACATGACTTCCAGTCACCATTTTGGCTTGTACATGCCTAAAGCAAAAGCTATTTCCACACACAGTCACAGTGGGCACAGTGGGATGGGTGGGAATGGAACCTGATGCTTGCATAGTTGCCCACTCCAGCGTAGAAAATCTCCCCCTTTTTCTTTTCCCCTCACCTGGGCTTTCCATAAGCTCCTGGTTTCTGGCGGAAGCTTCCAGTTCGTCCACGAACCACCTCTGCCTCTGGCACCACCACCACCACCTGCGGGGGCTGGATGAAGCAGAAGCCATTGTGAACCCCAATGTGGAGTCTCCGTTCCTTCACAGTGAGGGCATTTCCATCCAGGGCTAAGTTACCCTAAGGAAATTGAGAAGGGTAGAGAAACATTAGGGTTTAAAACCAAGGGAGTGCTCCCATGGCCTCTTAAAAGCAAGCCTGTCCCTCCATCCAGAAAGGCAGTTTTAGCACTAATGCATAACATTATCCTTGTTCCTGAATAATTCCGATTAGTCTTCTGTTTCCAGCTAGATTAAGAATGGCACAGTGTGGCAAGAAAGGCCTAGGCTGACATCCAATGAAAGAGAACAGTTATGAACCTCCAGCAGGACGAGAGAGCATTAATGCGGGTAGGTAATCTACTCCAATAACAGATGAAGTCTAACTGAGTTCACATTGATTGATCCCTTGATCAAAACACTGACTGTTTGCTTCTCCCTCGTCTTACCAGGTGAATTGCAGATGGCAGCTATCAGCAAAACACAATAAATAGTATACAATCTTTAAAACAATCTGCAATCAAAGGAGGGCCTTTGAAAGAACTGTAGAGCATGCCAAGATTTAATTTTAGGGGGGAAAAGCAGACTCCAGAGTTGTAGGCAAACCAGTTGATAGGTCAAGTGTGAAGTAGCACTTGTACACACACACACAAAGCCCTAATGTTTGAACCATATTTGATTCCATGCATTTTCAGTTTCCTTTATATTGTGTTTTTTTTTGGGGGGGGTGGAATTTTAACTGGGTAACTTGTTTTACAATTGTATGGTATATTTTTTATTATTCCTTCACTCTGTGTGTGTATATATAAACATACTTTTAATCATGTGCCCCTTGATTTTGGTTGTTTTATTTCTAAAGCACGGTGTGTGTGGATGTTGCTATAAAATAATGGCCATCATCACCAACATCACCAAGCCCTATTCCTCCTGGGGGAGTAGTGACTCCTGAAAGGGGCTCAGCTCTCCACAGGAGCCTAGCTCACCACTGGCATACTACTATTTCCTCAGAGACCCTCTAATATCTCCAGTAAAGAAAGGCTGGGTGAACATACAGTCCTGGAAACTGAGGGTGGATTGGATCCTCAGGAGCTTTGGGGGCCCGCTTGGCTGGCCAGGGCTGTTAGCCCCTGGACCTCGTCTAAGGGGGGCCACCTGGAGGTAGTTCTTCTGGTCCAGACAGTGGGCTCTCCAAGCCTACATGGGTGCCATAACTTCCCCTGTGGAATCCAAAGGCTATAACACAGAGGTCTGGGCAGAACAAGACTGTAGTTCAAATAGCAAAGAAAGCTGCCCAAAATTCTCACTGATACATATTCTCCGTGACAGAGTTTCAAGAATGTTGGGAGCCAGTGTGATGTAATAGTTTGACTGTTGGATTAGATCTCGGGAGAAATCCCAAAGAGATCTTGCCAAGAAAACCCCATGATAGCTTTGCCTTAGGGCCACCATAAGTCAGAAATGACTTGAAGGCACACATCAACAACTGTTTATCGACCTGAGAAAGGAATAATTATGAATATTCTTTCCCATGTGAAAAAAAAGGGGGGGAGCCCTAATTCCTGCAGCCTCAAACTACAAACTTTTATCAAGAGCACTTGCATTTCCCAAGCCGTGTTTTCCTGGGGTGGCCGTGGTGATAATTTTCAGCAATGTGTCATAAACGTAATAAAAATGAATGCTGCCCCAGAGTGACTGCTCGATATTAAAGTATTTCATCTTCCCCCTCTGAAAAGCCACCGAGCATCTGACAAATCAACGGGGTTCATCCTCAGGGTCATTACCGCTTCCTAAATTACAGGAGCTCAAAAACACACACACAAACATGAAAACTTAAGGCATTACTCGGTGTGCCCATTAATCAAAACCAGCCTGGCCCACAATATAGGCTCATTAGCATTAGCTCATTCCAGGGAGAGAAGAAGAAAGAAAGGCGGCATCAAGAAAGCTGGGAAGATCTGTCTCTTAATCAGAAGGGGGAGAGGGACCGAAGGCAATAAAATAACTCCAAGGGAGAAGAGAGGAGAAGTGCTGCCTGAAAAGTGATCCATATGCAAAGAGACAAGCAAACACATTGCTACGGTACAGATAACGGAAGCGCCATTCCTCTTACAAACAATCCATTCCTCGCTCACTGTCAAGAACTGGAGAGGAAATGAGAAATCTAGTTACTGACTTGCAACAAGTATCCAGATGCTGGGGAATCTATCTCATTTGTTTTGCTTTAAAAACATGGTGACCATCTTTAGACAGAGTTAGGCAAAGTGCAGCCCATGGGCAATTTTAAGGCCATTTAGCCTCATATTTTTTTGAGGGGGGATTTTTTTAAGCTAAATATTTTGTGACCACATCCCTCTGGGGTCTGGACAATTAATGCCATGTTTTGGAGTGCCCTGCGCAGCTTCAGGCCATCTTATTTAAACTAGGAAGTAAACCAGAAAATGGGCTTTATTTTTGCTATTTTTAAGCCCTTTTTTTCTTTAACTTAGTGTGCAGGCATGCGAGAGTAATGGCTGGATGTTCCCATGCCAGTGGGGCAGCAAATCTATTCCAGGTTTTGACTTGTGTTACAGGATCTCTCCAAGGTGCTGAATCTATTTCAGGGATGGCACCCAGAAGCTTGGGATGGCTGCTTGTGAGTCTGGAGTAAGATCTGAATTGGACTTAGTGCCCCACCAACATGCAGACAGCAGCCACCACTGGTGCACAATGCAAGATGTGATCCTCTGAGGGGCCTGAAGGAGCCAGGGAAGTCCCCTGACATCTGGAACAATAGAGTGGAGTTTTGAGACCCAAGACTGGGAATGGTTGAGAAGAAGAATCCTATCTCGAATATGCATAAAAAGATGCTTCTGCTCTTCTGGAGGATTCACCCTCTCTTTTCCTTGCACTCGGTGCCTTTTCAGGGTAAGGAGGAAGTTACCTGGTCGCCCATGAGTAAGTCTAACAGCTCCTCCTCAAATTTCGCCAGCGAAGGATAGAGGTGGATGGAAAGCTTCTCCAAGTACCAGGTCACTGTCTTCATGAGCCGCGGTTTCTGCAAAGGATCTCCTGCAAAGATATTGACATTCTATAGCACAACGGCCACAGTTCTGCCCTTCACACTGATAAAGGGAGAGCCACATCAGCCATTGCTCTGCCAGGGCTACACACATGAAACATAAATCTAAACCTCTTGGGCTGGGATTGGGAAAACTGTGGCCAGATGATGACATGAAGCCACCAAGGCAGATTCCCTGTGTCACCATTTTATTACCATCGAAACAGCACAGTGACAAGGTCACCACCTATTAAATATGTGCACTCCCAGCATGTATTAAGAAAAAGAATCCAGAACCAGTAGCGGACCACTCCTTTGGTTGTATTGTTGGCAATCTGTGTGACTCCCAAATGATCCCAGAGTCAACTCCTGGTTTAGACACTCAGCTTACCACAAAAGAGATAAAGTCCACCAAACAATAACCTTGGCAATTTAGCCTTGCAAGTGCAATATGAACTGTTTCTATGTAGAAATTTGATCTGGCCCAGGATGCTGCTGTGGTTCGGACGAGGTCTCCAGGAGACCGTATTTCAAATCCCTGCTCAGCCACAGAATCCCAGGGGGTGGCTTTGCTGAGGTCACACTCTCTCAGCCTGAAGGGAAGCCAATAGTGACAAACCTCCTTGGAATAAACCTTGCCAAGAAAACCTCATGATGGGTTCATCATAAGTTGAAGTTGACTTGAAGGTGCACAACAAACAACAACAACAACATAAATCTAATGGTGCAAACTCCTTTATTTATTGATTTAATTTGAGTTATTTGACTTATATCCCGTTCCCCCTCCCCCGGCCAAGGATGTAAGGCAGCTTCCAACATTAATAAAAGGGTTCCAATAAAACTACAATACAGCCATAAACAGTGAAATATGAATTCAATTAATTCTGCTATCAGAACCCCAATTAAAACAATTTGGAAACACCACACTAGCAATAAATAAGCAGCAAAAGAGTAAAAAAAAAGTCTGCCACATGAATCAGAAAACCTCTGATGGCAACAAGAATTTTCTGCAGCTGAAGGCCTGCCTGACCAGAAATGCCTTTGCCTTCTGGAAGGAAGAGAACGAAGAGAGGGTTAGGCTAAACACCTTTAGGTCCTGGACTGATCATCACTTGGAAAGTTCCTTTAAGACCTGCATTAAAACCTGGCATGGATGCACTGCCCCACTGACATGGAAAACCCTCGTCATCACTGTTTCAAAGCCCAGGCAGCCTTATGGGGGACAAAACTGCCCTTCAGACAGCCTGAATCAAAGTCATGTAAGGCTTTATGGATGATAACCAGCACTGTGTTACTTTGGATCACTCTGTCGAATAAGGAGGGAGAGAACCTGAAAAACAGAATCTATTCTTATTCCTGTATTTCCTTTTAAAACATCTTTAATGCATCCCACTCCTCCTTCCATTGAAAAAAAAAGGATATATACACCAAAATAGCTAAACACATTGTATTGCAGCACACCAAACAAAGTGACAACAGTGTGATAAAGCAGCAAAGTTGTCAATGCAATTCTGGGCTGCATTGACAGGAATATAGTGTCTAGATCAAGGGAAGTAATACTCCCACTCTATGCTACTTTGGTCAGACCTCACCTGGAAGACTGCGTCCAGTTCTGGGCACCACAGTTCAAGAAGGATATTGGGAAGCTGGAGTGCATTCAGAGAAGCGCCACCAAGATGTTCAAGGGTATGGAATCCCAGCCTTCTGGGGAACAACTTAGGGATCTGGATTATGTTTAGCTGAGAGAAGAAAAGACTGAGAGGTGATGTGATAGAGCTGCCTTGAAATATTCGAAGGGATGCCATGTAGAGGATGAGGCAAGCTTGTTTTCTGCTGCTCCAGAGACTAGGACACGAAGCAGTGGATTCAAACTGCAAGACTCCACTAAATGTTAGAAAGAACTTATTGATGGTAAGCTATTCAAAGAGTTTGATGCTCCTACATGGGAGGTGTATAAAGAGAGATTAGATGGCCATCTCTCAGGGGTGCTTTGGCGATGGATTTTTGCATGGCAAGAGGTTTGGACTAGTTGGCCCTTAAGGTTCCTTACAACTTTATGATTCCGTGAAATAGCATTACAATAAAGAGAAGTCTCAAAATCTGGATTCTGAGGTGAAACATATGTTTCTCCACACCTTCAATATGTTACATGCACATATTTCCAAACACTGGAATTTCAGGCTGTCTTGGCTGGTTTCATCGTTTCTGAGTGATGGCGGTGTTGCGGACGTGCAAAGGGACAATCACAGAATGAGCTGCATTGGAAGTAATTCAACTGACTTTCTGACTTTCTCATAACTCGCAATCCACTGACAATATTATTGAGTGTGATGGGTGATTCATTTACAACGGTGCAGGAGATGGATTTAGAAGCTGTGTCAGTAACAACCAAAATAGCCAGGGCTCAATATTGGAAAATGGATGCAGTGCCCTGTGAGTCCTCAGCTGGCGGAGGAAAATTCTTGATATTGCCAAAATTGACTGAACTAATAAACTGGAGTAATAGAGGCTACATTCCACAGGACTGAAGAGAGAAATGAAATGCGTTTCTTAGTTACAGGAATGCGTCCTGCAACCATTGCTACTGCAAAGAGGCACATTTGTGATTTAATATCTGGTCTACATTTGCTTATTAACTATGAAAACATATACTCGGTAAACACTGTCAATGGAAAGGCTCATGTTCAAAATTTAATATCTGCTGCACATGATATATGCCTGCATTTCCCCTCTTTTTTTCCTTTTGAATTTTTATTTTAAACGTATTTGGCATACATATAGGATCAGCACTAATACAATTGCAGTCAAATAACAACCAAGAACTGACCCCCAGGCCCCTCCAAGTGGCCCTTCCTGGTTCTAGCCGTTTTGTTAGCTCTGCTTTGCACTAGACCCTTTGCCACAACAGGAGTAGAAAACGTGGAATATACCACTGTCGTAAAGAAAGTGTTTTGTAAATTTGGAGGCTTCCACACTTCAATTTCTGCAATGGTATATTCCTTTTTTATTTCTCCTGTTGTGCACAAAGTGTAGTGCAAAGTAAAGCAGTCTTACAAGAACTAAGATGGCTTCCAATTTGCTTCTGAGTTCAGTACAAGGTGATGGTTTTGGCCCACAAAGCCTTACAGTCAGGAAGTTCTTCCTAATGTTTGGTGGAATCTCTTTCCTTGAAGTTTGAAGCCATTGCTTCATAGTGTCCTAGTCTCTGGAGCAGAAGAAAAAAGGCTTGTCGCTTCCTCCACATGACATCCTTTCACATATTTAAAGATGGCTATCATGCCTGCACTTAACCTTCTCTTCTCTAGGCTAAACCTACCCAGCTCCCTCAGCTGCTCCTCTTAGGGGTTGACACCTTCTTTTCCTCCAGTGCAACTTCAACACAAGTCAGTGCAGTAAAGGCTCTTGATCTTTGGGCCTTCAAATGTTTTGGACTACAGCTCCAGAATTTCTGACTATCCAAAGGGTCAAACCCTACTCCCAAAGCAGGTCCGGCACCTTGGACAGCTCCGCTGAGGTTGGATTCAGTGCCTTGTGGACTTGGAAGCCACCAACTGCCTCCCCTGTTGGGTTGGGATCCTGGGGGCTAGAATCAAGCAACAGCTAGAAGAGGCAAAGGTGAAGTTCCACACTGAAGGAGCATCTTTGGGTGAGCAATATTCATTTACACCAGGCCAGGAAGGAAGGAAGGAGGGAAGCCAGGAAGGAAGGAATCAGGGGCAAAAAACTTTGCACTTGGAGAGGAACAGGAAAACCTAGCCACTTAAAAAAAAATAATAAAACTCTTGCAAAAAATTATTTTCAAAAAAACGTACGTTCAAACTGCTGATGGCATCAGAGTCCTGCTGCAAAAGCACATCAGGCATCAAATTGTACCGTTCAATCATTCCAAGAGAACAGATCGGGAAGGCAAAGGAACAGCTGTTTCCCCCTTGGCTCCGCTTTCTTCTACATTCCCCCAGAGAAAGCTGCGCTGGAGCAAGCCCCAGTGTGGGCGGTGGAAAAGAAAAGCGGGGGAACCAGCAGCCACTCCGTGCTCTTTGGAGCCGTCTTTAAGAGACCCAGCCGACCACCACCTCAGAAAGGCTGTGGAGGCCACAACTACAGCTTAGGAGCAGGTTCCCAATGCACCTCCTGAGAAAGAGCACAGAAGAGGGAATGCAAAGAGAAAGACAGGCAGTCCTGAAGTCAGAATTTCTGTCAGGGGTGGGCAAACAAAGCAGGGGCAGGTGCCAAATGTATACATCTTTGTTCTCTTACTTTGTTCTATGGTTATTTGAGGAAACACAGCAAAAGCACTGCATTTTGTGGCAATCGGGACAAAGTACGGCAAAACAAAGATAAATAAAAGTACAGTTTAAAAAAAAGAAACAATTCTATTAAAAGCACAAAGTTCAAAGAGTTTAAAACACATTGTAAACACAGAAGAAAAGATGAAAGCACAGCACACCCGGTTAAAGGGTCTTTCTGACTCAGTGAGTTAAGACCCAAAGGCCTGCCAAAATATAACTACGGTCTTTGCTTGTCTGAAGAAAGAGAGCAAGGAGCCAACTGACCCTCCAGTGGGAGGGGGTTCCACAGCCTGGGATCAACCACTGGAAATAAAGAAATAAAACTGTGGAGTTAGAATCTGCTGCCCACTGCTGCACGCGTTGGGCAGCAAAGAGGCTTCATATAAGGGGTTTTGCAAATTGTCCCGTCCTTCCCTGAGGGTCCTGATCCTGGAAGCCACTAAGCCAGATCCTGAGCTGTCAGAACTGCTTTGGGGACCCCTCTGTAGACTTCCTCAGCTTCAGCTACTGATTTTAAGGAAGGGGCTCTAAGGGAAGAGGGAAAGGTATTTAGGGGATGGTGAGGAACAGCAATTAGCAAGAAAATATGTCTGTGTGAGAGAAACAGAGAGAGAGAGAAATGGAGGTGATTTCCCTGAGTCCCTCAAATTAGCTAGCAAAAAGCACTCAACCTTACAGGTGTGTGGGGGGATCTCATATAAACCAAGAGTCAATCAGAGCCAAGTTTCAGACCTTTTGGCTTGTCTACAGCAGGGTCTGAGCAACAGAGGATTATACCAAGGCAGGGCCAAGCCAGTGGGGTGTGAAATAACCCCACCCAGTCCTCTCCTGCTCCATGCTGTACTAGCAGTGGCACGTGAGAGAAGGCCCATCCATCTCCATTACACCAAGGGAGGCTGAGGAGGCGTGACTCCAGCCACAGTTTCTTTTGGCACAGCCCAGAGTGCCTTTGCTGGGAGCGACCAGGTTGCAAAAGCTGGTTGCTCAGGTGGCTGGAAAAGTCTGAGGCCAAACAGCAGTGGAGGGGGAGGAGGAGGAGGCCATGGTGCAGGAGATGGATGAGTCTGTGGGTTAAGGATGATGGATGGAACAGCCGCAGGAGAAAAGAGCATGAAGGGCTGGCCTTGGGCAGGCAACGGGTGGGCTATCAGGGGTGGAGGAGATACCAAGGGAGTGGTCTTGAAAGGAAAACAGTTAGACAGGGGAGGGGAGAGAAGGCGAAACATTTGAGAGGCCGAATTCCAGACTGCCCCTGCTAATTTTTCCACATTCTCATTGAGTTCTGGAACAAATGTTTGGAAACCTGTGTGCCTGCAGCACATTCATTTATCTATTAGGGAAACCATTTTTACACAATAGACACCAATAACAGTGAGGAGCTGTCAGGTTCCATCAGGTGTGCAGCTACCTGGGGAGGCAAAATGAAGGCACTGCCCCTCCAAATAAGAAACTTCCCTCCGCATGGAATTTTGTTTCAGTCCCCAAATTCCTAGCCCTGCAGAACCATAAAAACTTCACACAAACATTTAGAAATACAGCTCAGGCTTTGGAAGAAAATGGGCAGGCAAAGCGACCAAGGGAGTGCAAACACAGCAAATAGAAGGGGGCTAAGTGGGAATGATTTTCAGAGTCTCGCTCTCTGAAAGGTTACAAGTTGGGGGAATGAAGGAAAAGTTCATGAGGGGCAGAATTCTCATAGGACCAGGAATGCCCCCATTTAACTTCCTCTCATGGTGTGCCTGAGTTGAGATCTGAACCCGGTGCTTCTGGATTCCTACCTTCCTTCTCCACTCAGCTCACAGATAGCAGTTAACTGCAAACGTGGGTTATGTGAAGCCTCAGTTTGTTTCAATCCCAGACTGGTTTCTGGGGCAGAACCACTCACCTGCAGCATCCTTGAACTAAAGAGACATACCTGCAGTGCCTGAAATCTACCCATCCCGGAAGGTCCTGGAAAGGAAGGATGAGGGGTGACCCCCTCAACCCATTTCCCTCCCTTAAGAGACAAACTATTAAGGTCCTCCTTCTTCTCTTCTTCCCCACAATCCACAACCAGGCATTTCAGTGCTTCCCCTGTTGAGTAAGAAGACTCAGCCCAGGCAAATGTAAAGCCCTCAACAAAGACATGAAATAACATGTCTCCAGCTTGCCGAGCCATTTAAGAGCAGCAGGAAGTACCAGGAACAAGACTTTTCTAACAAATTAGCTTTTGCTACCCCTAGAATCTGCCTTAATTCAATTTAGGGAGCCCAAATACACTTTCTCCTTTTCATCGAGGCTGTTATCTGAAGCTTCGGTGTATCAAATTACAGGGTGTATTTGGCTGGAAGTGCCCATTTGCAGCCAATTTCAAGCCCTCGGCTCTTTTCCATCCAGTAACCAAGTAGTATTTACTGCTGAGCCACCTTGGTTAAGGAGAACAAACTAGGACTGGAGGGCTGAGGGTTTAACTTTTTCGATCACAGAAGCTGCCTGAGGCCCAGAACTTAAGGTATAACTAGTCCTTTATTAGCTCAATAGCCTGCCCTGTTTCAAAGGTTCAGGGTGAGTGGGAAAGGGAAGCAAATGGGAGAGAAATTAAATCCAGCCTAAAGTTTGGATGGGAGACTGCCAACCTGCTGTAGGCTACATCTTGGAGGAAGGAACTGGCAGAACCAGTCCCTACAATCCCTCCATATCCATGGATCCTGTATCCACAGATTCAACCAACCACAGCTTGAAACACTTTTTTTTAAAAAAAGCCAAAATGCAAACTTTGGTTTTTGCCATTTTATATAAGAGACACCATTTTACTACACCATTGTACATAATGGGACTCGGGCATCCACGAATGTTGGTATCCATGGGGCAGGGGGGTCCTAGAATCAAATCCTAGCAGATACTGAAGACTCACTGTAGTTCCAGGCTGCCCTTGGAGGCAGAGCCCTCCCAAGGTGGCACTACACGCACAGAAGATTAAGGTGCATTAAAGATGTGCTATATCCTCAGCTTGAATCAGGGATGGACCATTATGGCAGGCCTCCTTTTTAAGGATGGCAAGTGGCCATGTGAGTGTACACACAGTTTTATCATTTCAGTTTGAATGGAGAATTCAGCCTTGGTTTCTTGTAGGACCCATATATGTGTCGTTTTTGCATTTCATGATATCCACCAGACTCTCCTCCAAAACCACACTTCAAATGAGTGCTTTCTCTTCCTATCAGCTTTCTTCACCACCCACCATCCACTGTCCACCCTACACAGAAATTAGGAAAACTCTACCCTGCATGATTCTGATTTTCGTATTTAATGAAACATCTTTGTACTTGAGGATCTTGTCTAGTTTCTTTGTAGCTGCCCTTCCAAATCTTATTTGTCTTCGAACTTCTTGACTCAACTCCTTTTTGATTAATGGCTGAGCCAAGGTACGGAAAATCTTTAGCTAGCTTGATGTCTTTATCACCCACTTTAAAGTTATGTAAATCATCTGCGATTGCTGTTTTTGTCTCCTTAACATTCCACTGTAGCTTTGCTTTTGCACTTTGTTCCACAGAATTAAAACACTTTAAAACAAATCCATTATAAGACAAAAGATTAAAATCAGCAAAACAGCACCTTACTAAAAGCTCATTGCAGGCAATTCCCAAATGCCTGCGGAAACAGAAAAGTTAGCACTCCAACGGCAAAAGGCCAGCAAAGAGGGAGTCATCCTTCTTGAGTCTTAGGATAAGGTAAATCATCATCTTCATCAACACCATCATCCTAGTCTCCTTAGGGAAAGAGTTCCAAAGGCTGGGACCTGCCACCAAGAAGGCCCCTCTGCTTTCCTCAGCAAACTCACTGGGGAAGGTGGTGGGAATGAGACGCAGGCCACTGCCAAATGTGTTAGAAACTCACTGTAAACCAGCCTCAAACCATTTGGGGCTTTAAAGCTGAACATCTACACTTTGACTCATACCCAGGAGCATGCCCATAAACCAGTTCAACTGGCACAAAACAGGGATTAGGTGGCTTTGTGGCCTCTATCAATAACAGCTGAAGTTTCCTAGCCATTTACAACACTCATCAGACTGGTCTGTCTCTGGAGATGATTGCGGAAGTTTCAACAGGAGCCAAATGTGAGCGCCTAAGCAGATCTGGCACCCTGGGTAGGCTTCTGACCAGAGATTTCAGGGAAGGTACCACCAGCCCCTCCTGCTGGGGCTGAGCCAAGAGAGCGGCCAGGCCTGGGCAGGCTCAGAAAAGAGCAAGGCAGGGAGACTCTGAAGCCAGGGCAGGCAACCATGGAGAGGGTGAGGGTGGGAGTCAGTTTCCCACTTTGGTGAGCTGCACTGACACATTTTGGCAGGTCGGGAGTAACCTGGTGTTACCTCCAGCTGCCATTTTGGTCAGTTTTGGACAGCTTTGTTTTGTTTTGGGGGACACAGTGGCCCCTGGTGTGGAAAGTAAGCACAGGTAAATATTTATTCTTTTTGAGGGTACCAAAGATCACCCAAAGATCAGCACAGAAAAAATTAAAACTGAGGGGTTCAAGGACTGCTAAAGTGGAGTCTGAGGGTTGCCTGTTGGCACTATATACTAAGACTGATCCATGATTAAAGATCCTTCTGTGACAATTCCTGTTTATAGCCACAAGGTGGAGCACAGACTCCATACCAACAGGTTCTTTATGGAGAAGCTGAGAACCTGGGGGCATCCTTTCTGCTTTTGGACCTATGACTAATCCCTTGCTCTATGAATCTGTGATTATGCTTGCTAGCAATTTTTAAAAGTTGAATTTAGTTAGATATGTAATGGAAGAATAAAACCCTTGTTATTTTTTTCCTTTTTATTATCATTACAGTTTGTATGGGGAGTGTCAAAGTTCCTCTGCTTCCTGGTTAGCTAGTATATAGTTCTTTTCTCTTTTCCTTTCTTTTTTTTCTGAACATTGACTATCCTGTTGTGAATTAGCTTGTCTGTATTAAAATTAACAAATAATAAATAGTATAAAAATTAATAAATATTAATTGGGGGAAAAGAGAGAAAAAGGTGGAGCGTGGACAGCCACACAGGCCTCGCAGATGGTGAACCCCAGACCCATCTTGCACATACCTTCGTGAGCTGCTAAGACGCCAGGGATGCCCTGCCAGGCAGAGACGGGGGTGTTCTCGGGCAGGAGGTGATAGATGGCCTCGAGGGTTGGGTGGGGCTGCAAGGTACACTGCAGGAAACTGCCCTCCATCAGCATCAGAAACTTGTTCTCTGAAAACAAGGAGAACAAATGTTCAGAAGATGGAGAAGAAAGCTGGCCTGTCACAGAAAAGAAGCCCCCAGCCTCCGCAGGAGGACCGGATGCGGAAGAGGATGCAGGGCCTTTGTCTCATCATGCAGAGAAGAGAATTTTAACTGCTGCCACTTCTTGCCCTTTTGGGTGACAAGCAGCACCAAGTCACACTCTCTCCGCGCATTTTAGAGGTTATAAAGATTTCCTTTAACATTTCGTAATGGACGCCGCCTTTCTAACGTCTCCTGATGTCGCTTTTGCAACTGCTTCCTGACCTGCTGCATGCTGTCTCAGAGACTTTCACAAAGGTTGGAGGAAAATGTTTGAAATGAACAAACCCGCCCAGTTACAAAAACTACCTGAGCTTAATGGCCTGGATTGGTGACCGCTGCCCTTCCTATCAGGTCTCATCTATTGGTTTGGCTCATGGGCTATTTTTTTTTAAAACTAAAGCCACTACCATCACTCTTCTTCACCAGAAATGGCTCTTGATACAAAATGCAGTATTTTTTTCCCTTCCAAAATATTCTATAAAAGAAGAATGCACTGAGCCTAGTAGTACAAATGGGGAAAAACTGACTTACTCATTACCGGCTCCTGGATCAGTGGGTGCAAGAGGGCTCGTGGTGTCCCATGATAAAGACTGAGCCTGTAGAGAGAGAAAGGGCAGCTGATGAGACCGGGGTTTGGGGGATCCAGCACAAAATGACAGATAGAACACCCAGGGACTCTGCTGAGCTAAGCTGCAAGAGTAGGCAGACAACAGAATCATATCTTTGGAACTCAATGGCTCCAGATATTTTTATGATCTCCCCCTCTATGGAGCATCAGGAGACAAGGTTTTGCTGTCTTCTGGGTGATGCCATTTCAGTGATTTCAACATTGAGGCTATGCCACACCCCCCAGTCTCCTCTTCTACAGGGGGTGTGTATACATGCGCCTTCCAGTCGCCTGTTGACTTAAGGCAACCCCCTGAATTTCATAAGCAAGGAATTCTCAGAGGTAGTTTTCCCAGTTCCTTCCTCTGAAATATGACCTAAAGCATCCAGAAGTTTGTTGGTGGGCTCCCATCCAAGTATCAACCAGGGCTGACCCTGCTTGGCTTCCAAGGTCAGACAGGTTTTGGTGCCTTTAGCCTATTTAGTGCTCTTCTACAGAACACACATACAGACCCCTATTAATTCTTTTTTGGTGATATTTTTGGCCAACCACCCAACATGGCTCAAAACCATTGCAAAACACAGCAGGTCTCCCACAGCCAATGCTCCTTGCTGCTGTGTGCCCTCAAGTCATTTCTATCATGGGACTTTCTTGGCAAGGTTTAGCCATGGGGGGTAGGTTGTCTTTGCTTTCCTTTGAGGCCGAGAGAGTGTGACTTGTCCAGGGTCAGCCAGCAAGTTTCCGTGACTGAGAAGGCTTTGGACCCTGTTCTCCATAGCCAAACCACTACACCAGAATGGCTCCCTACAAACCCCAAAAAGGAGGGAAAAAATGAAATAGAAAGCAATGGCTTATTTTCTGTTGGGGAAAAAAACCCTCCTGGGTCTAAAACAGGCCAGGAGTGACTAAAAACAAGGTGGGATTGGCCCCAGGAACACAAAGAACTGTCAACAAAATTTTCTAAAAAATGGGGTCCCAAGGCCCACATTTTGCCATGTTCTCCCCAGTTCTCTCAAAAGCTGCTCTTTTTGTACCCTTTGTCCTTTGAATCCAGGCTGCTCGGTTCAGCTTTGCTGTTAAACAGAGGGAGGATGCCGAACCCACAGGAGAGATCCTGGAGGTTGCTGTCCCGTCTCCTGGCTGCAGCCACAATCTCGACCACCAGGACGACACTGGGATGAGCCAAAGGGGTGTGAAAGTACACTGTCTGGGGAGGCAAGGGGAGAGAACAGGTGAATCTGGATCCAAGCCTGGGACACATGACTTCCCAGCCACTCCTTTTTGAAGTAACAAGGGCGTAATTGAGTTATATTAAGACTGTAATGCAGGAGTGAGGAACGTGTGTCTTTCCAAGTACAGCACACTTTCATTGCTCCCAAGCCCCTGAACTGTTTTAAGACCAATCTCTGGACAACTCTCCATCCCAACTCTGGCTCAAAACAAAAGAAAAACACTCACAAATGTGGCACTTTTGACTTTTCTGCTTTTCCAAGAGACTTCCTCTTCTCCTTCAGAAATTGCCTTAAAATATCCATTTTATCTAGCTTTATATATATGTTCAACATATTAGCTAAAATACAGTCTTGCCTAACTCCCTTGCCAGTTGGAAACCATTCTGTTTCTCCATATTCTGTCCCATAGTTTTTCATGATCCAGACAAAGGCTTTGCTATAGTCTATAAAGCATTGTCTGATTTTTCTTCTAAAGTTACTTAGTGTACCACATTATCCAGTGTATGTTTGCAGTATGATCTCTAATGCTTCTTCCTTTCATGAACCCAGCTTGGACATCTTGCCTTTCTTACTCCATATAGAGTAACAGTCTTTCTTTAGAATTTAGAGCAGACCTTCCACCAGTGTCACCCTCCCACCCACACAACTGCTACTGCCCAGTAGCTGTTTGGCTCATTTAGTCTGGTTCTCAATAAATGCCTGTCTGAGATGGGAAATCCTACCAGCAACACTGCTGCCGTCAGCATAGCCTCTTGCCTCACAGGAGTATGTAATCCTACCACTGTGGAAAAGTAGTGCCATTCGGGGGCAGGACAGCTTATAAAGGTTGAAACAGACACAGCCTTAAAATCCACTACATAAAAAATTAAAAAATATATCACATGCATTTAAAAGAAAATAACATACAGACAATGCAGCACGTTCTGGAAGGTCCTTCCTCCCCCACCATCAGCTCTTTGCTACTAACTCCAGCGTCCCAACCTGGCCGGCTGACTTTTCCATGCACCCAAAGGACAAATTTTACAACAGGCCTAATTTACTCCCCTCGCCTCCCCCTCCGTCAGCTTCTACCACTGCCTGACCTAAGTTTGACATGCTCTGGTGTCCATTGTCACTCCCTTCACTCAACAGGGTGTATCGTTTACCAGATTAACCTCTGGATGATCTCCTTGTGCAGATACATATCAGGGTTTCAGAGGTCCGTGGCCGGAAGTACACCCTGAAAGTGGAAATGATTCCCTGGGTGACGTGCCAACAGAGTGGCAACTGAAGATGAAATCTCACTTAGATCAAGAGAGTGCCTAATATTGTTTCCTTCCTTCGTTGGCTTTGGTTTTCTTTCCTTCCTCCAGGGAACTCTTCCTGTCTGCCTTCATTTCCCAACAAACTCCCCGAACATTTAGTTTCTTAATATCATAGAATCTTATAGGAGTTGGACACGACCCCAAAGGGCCATGTAGACCAACCTCCTGCCATGCAGGAAGAAACAACTACAGCTCTCCTGAAAGATGCCTGACCAAGTTCTGCGTAAAGATCTCCAAGGATCACCTATGGTCATTTTAACCATTGTACGCCACCTCAAGTCCCACACTAGGAAAAAAGGCAAGGCATAGATAAACATATTATCATTATTATTATTACTGCACAACATGGATAAAATGTGAATTGCAATTTCACCCCAAAAGGGTACCAGGTCTCACTTGCCACGGAGCAATGGGGAGGGGAAGAGAAGAGGGGATCCGTCCATCTCTCCTCCCAAGACAAGCATCAACTGGGGATTTTGGATGCAATCCCTGACAGCAGCGTGAGGAAGGAGCTGGTTAATCCTTCCATTAAAGCGTCATTATCCAAGTGTCACGAGCAAAACATTTGCTGTAATCACAGACTGTCAGGGAAGGATAACGGAGAGCAGCACTAAAACATCAGCCTGAAGAAATAAATTGTTATTCTATTATCTTTTATTGCAAAATGATGGGAGTGGGGGGAACAACTAGCAACTTCCAACAAGCAGGCCAGCCAAGCAGAGTTATGTCCGATGTCCAAAAACAGGTGCCTCTTTCAGTGTGGGGGTCTGTCGTACCGCTGAGCTCCCTGCTGTCTGCAGAAATGCTAAGATTGGTATTGCCAGGAGACATTTCCTCTCTTCTCCCATCTCTTCCCTAATGGGGCTGCCAAGTTGGCTGTTCCCGGCAACTTAGGACACATTACAGCAGAGGGTTAGAAACGCCTTGTTTCTTCAACCCACGCAGCCATTTAGCAGCAAATGGCCTCCCCAGTGGGGGGATGTTTTCATCAAGAGCATTGAGGGGTTGGAGAGAAAGGGGTCCTAATCTACAGCAAAGCAGTAGGAAAAAAAATTCCTATGAAATGAAAAAATAAAAGATCAGGAGAAAGGAAGGGAAGACACATTTCTTTTGTTGAGTAATGGAGTGATTCCACTCTCTCACCCTGAGGATTAGACAAAAGAGTCCAGGCTCTAAGAAATGAGGAACATACTGAGAGCAGAGCAGGTTCCAGGTTCAGGTACTTGGTTTGATAGGTCTGGTATAGAGGGAGCTTCCACTATTAATGTTAATTTATGCTTACTTTCCTTCCATCTGTCGTTACTTCTTTCTTGGCAGATACTTAGCTTACCAACAGCACATGTGAAAAGGACTTTGGAATTACTGCTGATTATAAACTGGATGCGAGCCAGCAATGTGCTGCTGCAGCAAAGAAGGCAAGTAATATTTTATCTTGCATGAACAGAACCACAGTTTCCAAGACCAGGGAAGTAATGGTCCCACTGTATTCTGTGCTAATTGGGTCTCCTCCGGAGTCCTGCATTTAGTTCTGGGTGACTCATTTTAAGGAAGATATAGATAAGTTGGAGCAGGTTCAGAGCAGGACAACAAGGATAATAAAATGTATGGAGAACAAAACATACGAAGAAACGATTAAGAAGCTGAGCATGTTTGGCCTGGTGAAGAGAAGATGGAAGGGTGACACGGCTGCCTGCTTGAAATTCCTCAAGGTGATGGGCAAGGCTTATTCTCTGCTGCTGCAGGGGTAGAACCAAGTCTAATGGTTTGAAGTTACAGGAGAGTAGATTTTGAGTGAACATTAGAAGGAATTTCTGGATGGTGAGAATAGTTTCGCAATGGAACCAATTCCCTATAGAGGTGGTGGTGTCTCTTTCTCTGGATGTCTTTAAGAAGAGTCTGCTACCTGCTGGGGATGCTCTAACTGGAGATCCTTTGAGTAGACTTGATGGCCCATGGTGACCCTTCCAATTCTAGGATTCGATTATTCTTTCTTTCTTTCTTTCTTTCTTTCTTTTTTCTTTCTTTCTTTTATACACAACTTTGAGACTTGTAGCGAAATGGAACTCAAAGTCAATTTATAGAAAGTCAGAATCAGAGACACTACAGGAGTCAGACTTTCTTGGAGCAGAATTTAGATTGCTAAATAAATAAATAAATTGCCACAGATCTGCAGATATCCACCTCCAGTCCTTACAATTTGATGTTAATAAACCCAAAGAAATGCAGTTATCTCCTCATCTGCCAATTACCAGCTTCCCTTGTTTCTGAAATGGGGACGGGATCATTTTCGCATTGCATACTTCACCTTTCTTACTGCCAATAGGAGAAAACCACCTAGACTCCAATCATCCAGATAAGTCTCTCTGTTTACCAAGAAGAAGGCAAGCAGCTCTTGGTATGAGTCCAGCCAAGCAGCGTCATTCCTCCACCAAGCGAAAGGTTTGAAAAGAAAATTCCACTCCCAGAAAGGTAAACAAGGAGAAGGGCATCATTTGCAGAGACACCTCTTCAAGTCTCCAGTAATTGCGGGGAGACAAAGAATAATTGGGTAACAGCAATAGCAAACTCTTCATTAGCTGGAATAGAATGGCTGGGGGAAGAGTGAAGGGAGCTCATCAAATTAGCCATGCAGGAGTCTCACTTGTGACAAAGAAGGCCTTCTCCCCCATTCCCCTTTGCAACTGTTTATCTGGCTCTGACAGCTATTCTCTGCAACGAAACAGACAACTTTCTAAAGCACTTCAAGGCGCTGCAGTTCAGTAGCTGGCAAATCTTCAATGGAAAGAAAGAAAAAAGAAAGATGAAAAGAAAAAGACTTTTTGTTGCTACCACAACTAGCAGAGCAATTTCCCTGGCTCACATGTCAGTGGAGCCAAAAAAATCCACTCCAGGTTTTAACACAGACTTAAAAGAAGTTCTCCAGGGTACACAGTCCTAGTTCCCCAATTAGGTTCAGCACTTTGGAGAGTTCCTTGAAAGTTATCCAAAACCTGCAGTGGAATCCCTGTCCCACCGACACAGGAGCCACTTACCACCCTGGGCTCCATTAGGATTTACACCTTTACTGGAGCAAGAAGCGTAAAAAGAAGTCTTCATGAGAGTCCAAAAGGCAGTAGGGTGTGAGCCCACTATCCGACCGTAAGCCAGCGGAAGTCCACTTTGGATTTAAAAAAAAAATGTTAATGTTAAACTGAACGGGGGTGGGATGAGGTTGTATGGGGGGGTCTGTAACCTACTTAAAAGGTCAATTGCTGTGCTAGAGGCTTTCAGGAATGCAATTCATCCCTTTTTGTGGTGGAAACATCCTTTTTTTATTCTCTGGCATTCCATAAAGCATTTGTTTGTAGTTCAATTATGTGTTCTTGTTGTATTGCTGGTTCTTGTTCAAATGCTATTCTTATTTAAGTTCTGTGAATCTTCATACAGGGCCTGCAGGTTTGATTTATTTCAAGCCTTGGTAATTTTCATATAGTCTATATGGCATGTTCAGCACTGGGTTGCTTTGGTCCAAGGCGTGTTACTTGTTTGCAATTCAACTGATGTTCTTATTCAAGTGCTGTTCTTGTGCGAGTACTGCTCTTATGCAAGTTCTGTGAATCCTCATATACCTTGTATGCGTTATTTAAGTCTGCATACACAACGTTATTATTTTACTGGTAACTTAAACTATACCAATGAAAGACTTCAACTAAATTATTACCTATAAATGACTGCAAATATAAGACTTTGCCAATCACAGCACCATATAGTCATAGTCATACATTAACGTACCAGAGGGACTACTGGCTTATCTAACACCTATTGTAGTTAGTTGATTTTTATGGATCTTTTTGCAATCTAGATTGCTTCTAGCAGTCAGGAAAGAAGAAAACCCCAAATGGCTATCCCTCTCTCCTGGCCAGTTGCCTGTCTGCCTGCCATCGCCCCCAGGCTTCTTCAACAGCAAGCAATTTCTTGTCCATTCCTGGCTGAACAGCACCCTCTCCTGCCTCACTGCCAACATGGCAATATGCATGTAACAAATGAAGACATCAGTTCATGTGCCAACCTGTCTATGCTATGCTGATCGGACAAGACACAACAGAAGCATAATTGCAGTACTAACAGCCTGCACGCTAAGAAGAGGATTCACAGCTCTGTGCAAGTCCTATCAGGAAGCAATTGTGGATAAAGATGGAAAATCTTTTTTTTTTCCTAGTAAAATTTTGCATACCTGCAGAAGCAATGGCCAAGAGTCACTTGCTGACTTTAGACAAGGAGGAAGCCCAAGGAACAGATTCATCTCCTTTTTCTCTCTCTTTCTTCCACTCTTCCTCTGTCTCTTTTCCTTCCCACCACGCCCACCTCACTAGTAGGGGCAAGATGGCAGGAAGCCTGGAGCACTTCCCAAAATACGCCCCCTTTAAGCCATACAACGGAAGAGGTCTGTAACTT
The DNA here is from genome assembly GCA_948474755.1 of Ctenosaura bakeri. NCBI lineage: Eukaryota > Metazoa > Chordata > Lepidosauria > Squamata > Iguanidae > Ctenosaura > Ctenosaura bakeri. Next base: position 27,324 of record CAOLHI010000366.1, on the reverse strand, counting down.
ACAACCATCCAAAGAGCAGAATGTTGAAAAACAAGTCAACAAAATGCAGGGGACACATGCAGGATCTTTCTACGGTCTTCCTGTACTACTGGACAGTGGTTAGTGTTTGGCCATGAGGCTGGCCAGGGATCTGGTACCCATGCAAACTACACACCCACATGGGGAGAGCAGTTCAAGGGAAGAAAAGGAACAGCCTACAGAGCAGCACAGAAGTATTTGGTTGTAAAAGATCTTTCTGGGCTAGTGTATAAACAAGCAAAACGCAGCACCTGGGGTTTTTCAAGGATTAAAGTCCCCACAATTCCACTCAGTGTTCCCAATTTCAGAGACCCAGAAGCTGAGAGGCCTGCATTACACTTGCTTGCTAGGCTATTAATAAAATGCAATGGAAAGAGAACTTTTTCCAGTGAGATATCGATGCCACCCCAACCCAGATTACAGTTACGGGGAGGAGACGGTTCACCGACGGATGTCTGTATGAGTCACAACAGAAGACCCTGTGCTAACCTTGCGTCCCCAGCACGTTCCATCTCTCTTGTTCATTATGATTATCAATAATTGATACGGACTCCCAGTGTATTATTTGCAGTGTGTAACACGTACACCAAAGGCACGCTCTTTGCCGTCATGAGGTAGAACACGGAGGAGCAAACTGAGCTTCCTAGAGAAACTGAACCAGCAGGACCCCTAGCTGAACAGGCAGGGGACAGTGTTGGGGTCAAAGTAGTACCCTCTGTGGGGAAAAACCTTGGGGCCAGGACTGCTGAGAACACAGAGGGAGTGCTACATAGTGATTAGAGAGTTGCACTGGGACTCATGAGACTCAGCTTCCAGACCATAGTGATGCAGTCTTTAGACCAGTTGTGCGTGCACTTTCTCACTCTGTTCCAGCCTGACTTACTCACAGGGTTGTTGTTGCTGGTGAGGATAAAGTGGGGAGGTGAGCAGCACTGCATAACTGCCACATAGCTCTGAGACCATCAAGTTACACTCTCTCTCCTAGGCAGAAGAACTAAGCCACTGGCTCTGTTTGATGGCCCTCTGGTCTCTGAATTTTCACTCATCACTCAGCGTGTGTCTCTTTCCTTACCTCATTGAAAACCACACTGGGAGGCTGCCCCGGCATAGTTTTGAGAGGTTTCATGGCACTTCTCCAGGTCTTCCCAAAGAAATGCCGGTAGGTGGTATCAAAGAGGGAAAGGCGCAGCTGGAATTCCACCTCTGCCATATTGTCCAGCGGTTTCTGCCAAGGGAAGGCGCAGAGGTTAGATTATTTGAACATCAGCGTGGGATCTGGAAGTGTTATGTTCCAAGAGGACGCAGCAGGTACCACAACATGACTTGAAGGACAGGTTGAAGAGCCAACATCTTAAATACGCGGCTTGGTCCCGGCCATTTTGCCTAGAAACATGTGCTCCAGACTGACTGCATCATAAAACGTAGGTACCACCCTTCACAGGAAGAGTGTTGATAGCAACATATTCTGGTTTAACTGCCACGTAGATGCTAAAAGAACCCAAATCAGAGAAGCTGGTCAACTTTTGTTCTATGGTTTCTCCTTCTCAAGGACCAGAACTGCCCAATCCTCCCATGGACAGACAAGGTCAATTGTGGATTTGGACCTGGGTGCTAGGAAAATTTCTGCAGATTTGAAGGACAAAAACTTTTTGAAGGCATTTTTTGAAAAAAAACAACTGAGCCTTGATTCAGGTACTCTGTAGATCCACTGGGGACACAAGATGATCCACTCAGTGCCCAAGAGCACCCCGACACAATATCTTTTCTCTCCCAACCACTCCTGGTTTCCAGCACCGTCCAGCAAGCCCAGAATTAGAGCAGAAAGATATTAACAAGGGTGCAATTAAAGATTTAGCTGCTCTGCATTATTTAGAGGCCTGGTGCTCTAACCCACGCAATGTTTCACCCCAAGGACTTGCAGACCAGCCCATTCATATCTCCGTTTGCAGTTTGGAAGCATGTAGTGATGGGCATCAATTGCTCTACAATCATACTGCAAAATGTTGACAGAGGAGGAGATTGCTCAAAATGTTCCTTTTTAAGCCTTCAAAGAAACATCTGTGTTAGTCTGCATTGGCATAAAAAGCTTTGAGAAGACTGAGAGGTGACATGATAGATGCGGTTAAATAGCTGAAGGGACATCATGTACAAATCATTTGCAAACAAGGGAGCAATTTGGGCACATGCACCCACCTGCCACTATGTCCCTTTTGCCTGGTCTAAACAATTTTAAAACCAATGGCATTTTAATATTTATTTATTTATTGTATTCATTTTATTTATATCCCCCAAAGTTGGAAACCGAGGCAGCTCACATAAAGAACAAGCTACACCAAAAGACCTATTTGATATGAAAGTTCTTAAAAGTTTAAACAAACTTTTCTATTTTTTTTAAAAAAAGAACACTAAATTGCTATATTCCTTTACCTGCTTTAGGGCCGTCCCCTCCACCCGCTTCAGGATGCACTGGAATGCCGTCGATTCCCGGGGCAGCTGGTGTCGTCTCCTCTGGTTATGCGGCGGAACTGTCTGATGTTGGGTAAAGATCCTTTCCCATTCTCCCATTTTACTGCCTAAAAGAAGGACATCGTTTCCCCTTCAGGCACAAGTGCTGTGCATTTCACTAAACCCACCAATTCATTTTCCAATTAAAACCGTGGAGCTGTGGTTGTCAAAAAGGCCAGGACTCATCTGCCTCCTCTCTCCCTCTCCAACCCACGGGGTTGCAAATGTGCAATCTGTCCATTTAAGCTTAGGCCATTTCCGCACGACTCTCTTATAGCACGATGATTCCACTTTCAACCTTCTATGGAATCCTGGGGTTTGCAGTTCCGGGAGGGGCTGGATGGATTCCATAGGAGGTTGAAATGGAATAATTGCACTATAAGAGTGTCATGCGGAAATGTTCTCAGATTAGACCACTAAGACCACCTAGGCATTTAATAAATATTTAGCACATGATGGGAATGTATGCTACATCTTTCCCCTCTGACTGAGTGCATGGTGCCCTCATATTTATATGTCTTATTTATTTATTAATTTATTTATTTATTCATTTATTTTAACCTTTTCAAAAATCACTGCCTCAGTTTTTGTGGGTTAGAATAAACTGCTCTGGTTGTTAATTCTTTAGCATTTAGACTCTAGTGACCTCTGAGCCCCTTCCTGGGCCTAAAATAGGGAAGGCAGACAGGCTAAAATCATGGTAAAAATGCTTCCCCAGAACACCTAGAGGGCATTTGGAAGCATTTCTAAGAGTCAAAAAAAAAAAGTTTTGGGAGAATATTTAGGAAAAATAAATATTGATTGATTGTTGGTTGGTTAATTGATTGATTTTCTGTCTTTTCCCCAGGCTTGAGGGTCAAGGCAGCTTAAAAGTGTTTCTCAGAGACTCTAGGAAGCATCATTATTACCTCTTTCTCCAGGTTTCAGGGAGGAACTGTGTCACTTCTTTCATGCTCTAGAAGCTGAAAGAACAACGATTAAAATTAGAGACTGGCTCCAAGCGCTTTCAGAACATCTCAGGAAGATCTAGGTTGCAATCCTAAATTTAAGCACAAATGCTGATCTAACAGGGACCTCAATGTGACCAGTCCAATCTCCTGTCGCATAAGAGTCCAACTGTACCCTCGGCATTCATGGCGACATTGTGGACTCCCATCCCCTCCAACATCTCCAGAAAATCTGCGGCCAAGAAGCACCAAAGGGGAGGGGGTCAGGATGGTAAAAGTTAAGAAGAAGAAAAAACACACAGGTGAGGGGAAGTTTGCTTTTGCCCATCCTTGTGTTTTCACCAGCTGAGTTAATTGAGTGCAAACAATTTTTCCACTTCGAACTCATGTTTGCAGCAATTGAAGTAAGCTGGAGACAAAGGTGGGAGGAGAGAAAAGCCAGGACGTTTTACAAGCAGTTGGAAAAGTGGCTTGAGAGAGAATGCATTGGAGACTATGGACTCCTCTTAATCATAATGGCCATGCCAGCACAACCCTCGTTCTACCTAATGCGAAGGAAGTAAATTTCTCTACAAATATGGGAAAAATCACATCCAACCTAGATTTTGCTCTGAGCCACACAGAACACAATGTGCAAAAATCAGAAATGCCACATGGCCCAGGAACAAAGAAAGGATGCACTTAAAGATGCCACAAGAGTGTAATGCTACTTATTTTTTGTGGGAGTATTTTTTTATTATATAATACATATAGTACATGTAATACTTATGATAAACCATATACAAATATAAATTACACATATATGTTAGCACATACATGCTTTATGTGGTGTAATACTACCAAATCTTTCACTGTTAATAACATCTTAAAATAATTGCTTATTCAGTATTTATGGTTGTTGCAAACAGTCAATCCTATTGCTGAAGCATTTCCCCATTTCTCCTCTAAATAGATATATAAACAATTCCAGCTCTCTCTAAATCTGTCCAGTGTATTGTCTTTTAAAAAGAGTGTTATACCACTTACTAAGATTAAAAGAGATGTGGCTAAAAAAATTCACATTGGGCAATACCCTCATCCACACTTTCTTCAATCCCGTGGGCTCAGTAACGTAGAGCGGGTCTTAAGGGGTAGAAAATTGTTGGCAATATTTTATTGCAGAATATACAATGTTTGATTTTATAGTAGAAAGGAGATTGGGGTATATAGGTTGGCTCAATGAAGGTAGAACAAACTAATAGAAACAATTAAAGAAAGGAAGGGGTACAAAATGATAGAAGATACAATTAATACAATCTTCCACATTAAAGGAAAGGAGTTTTGAATAAAAAATTACTTTGTTCCCAGGTGGGGTGAGGAAGGGAAGGATTAAAGCATTATTATATTTATTGGGAATATTAATTTGTTGGTTGTGGGTGGAGCACTGAATCTTTTGCATGAATTGTTGGATTAATTTTTTTATACCTATCAGTGCTAAAAAGGAATAATAAATAAATTTTAAAAAATGGTTGCCCGGAGGGCAAATAATCCCTCAACCCTGCAGGAATGCATGCCCAATTCAATTAAATTTCAAAGCATGCCAACTTGGCGTTGGCATCACAGGGCGCCCGGGGGGAATTTTGGTTCTGTTTGTGGTTTACTTATTAAATCTGCTGTAGCTCATTCAGGAGAAGCAGCATTTAAAAAGCATGTTGATTAACAGGGTTTTTTTTTTTTAATGCACAAAACCCAGATCTATAATGCTGTCCAACCTGTCCTGCAAGGCTCAGTAACTTTGGCCTTGCACTTCTTTCTCGGCCTACCACTCCAGCACAAAATATGTTCAGGAATGATGGGACCTGCAGTCCGAAAGCATCTGGAAGGCCACACATAGAAGGCCCGTGCATTTTTAGGAAAAACCAAAATGCCACAAAACTAAGCAAGGACGTTTTTGAGTCCCATGCAAATGCCTTTTATAGGCCAGTCATCAAATATAGTGGCAGAAAAACGATGTGCATGTAGGCGATTGGAAATATTCTTCCTTCCTCAAGCCGCTTATTTTTTTTGCAAATTTAGAGACAAGAGCAATTTAAAAAAAAACAAAAAACAAGTGTTTGAGAGATTAACCAGGAAGCACATTTTGATACTGTTTCTTTTGGTAATTTTGGTTTCCTAATACATTTTTTCCTTTTCTTGCTACACTGTTTTATAAAAGACCCAAAGAGCTTTATTGTTTGTAAGCTTCCTGGGAAAACAAAAACTATGGAGGGAAACATTTTAAAAAAGGGATTTATAGAAATATATATACATATATACACACACAGAGAGACCTGGCTGAGCTGAAAAACCACCTACTTCCAGGTTTTTGCAACTGCAATGCCCAAGAGCCCCCCACAAAGGGTTAGAGGAGTGTGGGACTTGTAGTCCAACAGGGGCTTTGACGTCCAGAAGCCAAAAATTGTGGAAGTGCAACACTTTTTGAGGCAACGTGAGCAAATTAAACTTCCATTTTTATCAATACTGGAAGAAAATCTTATCTCCTTCGACCAACATTACGGTGCAATGTTCTAATAACAACCAGGGCTTGGAAAACATAGTTTTCTTGGACTACATATCCCATCCTGGTGCTAGCTGGGGGACTCTGGGATTTGTGACCAAAAAATGGGAGTTTTTTTTCCCCTCAAGTTTTGTGTACTTCAAACACAGTCTATGCTATGCGTGAATTGGCCGTGAGGAATAATTTAAGCTAATTTTTTGTTGCAGACTGCAGCTCCCAGAATTCCTGTCAAAAGGCAACAGGGGCTGAGGAACTCTGGAAGCTTGCAGTCCAAAATGAATGAATAAATAAATAAATAAATCCCTTCAAGTTATGAGGAGCAGAGTTGTGTGAAATGTATTCTGCACATGCTCAGGGGCACCTTTTCTGTCAGTTTCCCCCCCTCAGAAGAAGTCCAAGATGGCGCCTTCAGGCGCCTGAGGCGGGAAAGCCAGTTAAAAATACCAGCGGGGGGGGGGGCTGAGAGGAAGATCTTTCTAGAACCAGGTATGGGCGGGGCACCCAAAACTCCTGGGGGATCTCATCCAACCAATCAGCGGGCTCCTCTTGTTTTCCACTAGGGGAGGGGGAATAGAGGACAGTGGCCCCTCTGTTGAGGAGAAGGGAAGAAGGCAGCCAATCAGCTTCTTCCTCTTCTCGCCTCTTCCAATGGGAACAGCCCAGGGGTGTGCTCCCCAATTCGTCCCCTGATCCCCGTTTACCTGCCGCGCTCACTTTCTTCGCCTCCCGGTGCGCAGCCGCCATCTTGTTGGGGCCGAACCATCCTCCCTGCTGGAAAAGCGAGGGGAGGAGCTAGGGAATTATTTATCCTCAGTCAGGCAGTTCTCCCTGAGGACCCCGCACAACCGCTGTTAATTTTTAGCCAACTGTGTTATGTATAAATTTCATTCCCCCTCCCTCTTGGTATCCTCCCCTTCGCTCAACATTTCCTCGTTCTCTCTCTTCGTCTCCCCCGCGAGCTGTAAGGAATGGTACGACCCAGGCTAGCGCGGAAGAGGCGGTGGCCGTTGTGGCTTCGGCGTTGCCGCGGCAACGGGTAAGGGGGCGTGGCTTCAAGGGCCGACTAAACGGGGAGAGGAAAGCCCGCGCGCGGGAAAAGGGGCGAAAACGGGTTGCCAACTGATTGCCCCGCGCGTGCTCCTGTGCAGGAAAAATTAACACCTTGCAAGAAATAAATTTTAATCTAAGAAAATATTTTTGCAAAATATCGCTTTGGAAAAGTGAAAGCTGGCGCTCTCTCAGGCATTGGCCGGTTTGCTTTTTTGGACTACAGGACCCAGAACCCCCTGTTGGTGGATGCTGGGGCTTGCACTCCCCCGGAAAATGACATCCCCAAGCTCGCCTTCAGCAATGAGTTATTTATTATTTATCATAATATTATAATATTATTTATTATTCTTGACTGTTACCCATTGCATAAAGTGTAACTATTTCAGTAATAAATAATATATTTATTATCATACAAGTTAACATATCACTACTTGCAACTGTGTCCTGTGCAAACAGGCAAAATAAATGCAAGCCATGCAGATTTTGCAACAAATAAATGTGACTGGTATGCCATTAAATGTCACTTTTAAAATGGAAGGATAAACATCAGCGGTATAGGTGGATTTTGCAAACTGTAAAAGTAATACGTAAAGGGAACTAAGTACTTAGGGATGCTTAGTATGGATATTGTAAAATAACAAAGCGCCTGCGGCCCATGTGCAATAATAAATAGGGATTTAGGGGACCTGAGCTTTCTAACTAAATGTGGATGTGATAAATAATAAATAATTAATAATAATTAATAATTAATTAATAATAATTACTTAATTAATCCTTTGTTTAGTCTTAAGTGGAGCAGGCCTGTTGAACCAGCGGGATTTATGTATTGACTCGCCGCTCGGCCATTGATTTGTTCTGCTCATCAACAGGACTGAGCCCAAACTAAGGATGACTGAGACCAAAACTAAATGGGGGCCTTGATGAATAATCATCATCATCATCATCATCATATTTTTCTTTCTAAATTAAAAATACGGCGCTTCGCATAGCATTTCTTGACCTCCTCTGACATTTCTTAATATTTCCATGTTCATGTGCATAGTGATGTAACAAAGTAGACAGACTTTTCGTAAACCCTACTTATTAAATCATTAAATAATAATAATAGTAATTAAGAATTGTGTAATTCAAGCCGCAAACACAGGGCTTATTTTAAGCGAGATTCCCTCTTCACTAACAACAACAACAACAACAATAATAATAATCTCCCTTTGGGGACCGAGTGTTAATGGTGACAGAGCTTTGCACCATCTGCCTTGTCTATATTTCCTGCCTTTTAGTGAGTATGCTTTTAAATTCCCTTCCGCTTTTATCTGTGCCTCTGTTACTGCATTTACTGGTGTAAATGACTCACTTTTTCCCCGCCGGGAAAATACCGTTTGAAAAATGGGGTGCGTCTTATATGCTCTTGTGCACTGTACTCTGGCAAATAATAATACTTATATTTATACATAATTATAATAATATGTAATAATATAATAACCTTTATAAAGAATATAAAATGTTATAATATTATAAATGTACAATTTATAGAAATATAATTATATAAATATCATTTATTTGTATTATATTATAATATATATTATTTGCATTATATTACTTATATTATATATATATATATATATTATATATATTATATATATATATATATACATTATATATTATATATATAATATGTATATATGTATATATATATAAGAGGTGACATGATAGCTGTGTTTAAGTATCTGAAGAGATGTCATGTTGAAGATGGAGCCAGCTTGTTTTCTGCTGCTCCAGAGACCAGGACAAGGAGCAGTGGATTCAAGCTGCAGGAAAGGAGATTCCGCCTGAACCTCAGGAAGAGCTTCCTGACAGTCAGGGCTGTCCGGCAGTGGAAGATGCTGCCTCCATGGAGTGTGGTGGAGTCTCCTTCCTTCCTTGGAGGTTTTTAAGCAGAGGCTGGATGGCCATCTGTCAGGAGTGCTTTGAGGGTGTTCCTGCATGGCTGAAGGGGGTTGGACTGGATGGCCCCTGGGGTCTCTTCCAACTCTCCATTTCTATGATTCTATATGATATGATGTTCCTGCTCTTTGCCAGTGTATAAATGGGGTGCGTCTTATACGCTCTTGTGCATTGTACTCTGGCAAATAATAATATTTATATTTATACATAAGAATAATGTATAATAATATAATAACCTTTATAGAGACCATAAAGAACGTAAAATATTATAATATTATAAATGTACAATTTATATGTAATGTACAAATTATATATATATATATACACACATTGGTTTATTTTATATATATATATATATATATATATATATATATAAAAATAAATGTCGTTTATTTGTATTATACTGTCATGTATATTCCTGATATGGTCTTACTTGTATTATTATTACTGATCCTGTCTGATGCTCCTGCTCTTTGCCAGGGCCTAAGCGGGGGGGCGTCCCGTGCGTGGGTGCGTCCTATCGGTCTCTATTTCTTTGGAGACGCTGCGGCGGCGGGCGGAGGGATGATGCCGCGGGATGCAGGGATGGAGCCACCTGGGTACCAAACGGGTACCCGAAGGATGCTGCTGATGCTGATGCGGGGGCGGGGGCGGGGCCCGCGCGCGGAGGGGCCGCCCGCCGTTGGCCGGGCCGCCCGTCGCTCCGCGGGGGGCGTTTCCGCGGGCGGCCAATCCGGGCCGGGCGGGCGGGCGGCGGGGCGGCGGGCGCGCGCGCGGATTGGCAGCGGCGGGGGCGGGCTCGGCGTCCACGCGGGCGAAGATGGTGTGAGCGCTCGTCGGCGGGGCTGCCGTCCGTCGCCGCCGCCGCCGCCGCCGTGGCCGCTGCAGGTGCGGGGGTCGGGGGCGCGGGGGGGCCTGGCGGGGGCGGGGGGCGCGCGCGGCTCCTCCAGAAACGCCCGCCCGTCCGGCGGCGGTGCCGGCTGGGCGCCTCTCCCGGGGCCGGGGCCGGGGCCGGGGCCGGGGCCGGGGCCGGGGGCGCGCGGGGCCCGGGTCTTCTGCACGGGGCGGGGCGGGGCGGGGCGGGGCGGGGGGAGGTGGGGCGCGCGGGCCCCGCGCCTCCGGTGCAGCCGAGGAAGACGGGCCGGGGCGGCCTCCGGGCTGCGCGCCTCGCGCTCCCTCTCCCGCAGGGTGTTGCAAAGGCGCCGGGCATCCTCGGAGCGCGCGCGCGCGCCTGTGCCTGTGCCTGTGCTGTGGGTTTGCCACCCCCGCCCGTGCAAAAAAGGGAACCTGCCTGGGAGCCCCTGCCGCAGATTCCGCACCCCGGCGAGGCCGCAGAAGACAGGAGGGCCGGCGAGGGGGCCCTTCCTTTCCCCTCCCGGCACCCCGGGTGCCCCTCGGATGGTGTCCCTCGGCGGCCTTTGTTTCTCCTTCTGGACCGCCCAGAGGAACCCACCGGTGGCCCAGAGCCCCGCTCCTTCCCAGGGCTGCAGCCACCCTGCCCTGCCATGGGGGGGGGACCCGGGCAGGGCGCGGTGCCCGAGGCCGGCGACCGGGGCGCTTGGAGAGCCCTGCGGCGTTTTCCTCCTGGGGGAGGCGGGCTTCGGGGGAGGGTTTTTGGCACGGGCGAGCGCGGAGCCCCAGCCCTGGGGGAGCAGCTGCCTCCCCGCTGCGCGTTGCAGGAGGGACGGAGCGCATCGCCTTGTCACCCCCTTCCCGGTGCCTCCCGTTTTGTTCCCTGGGCTCGGAGGCGTGCAGACCGGATCGGAGGGGTTTGGCTCCGAAAGGACCGTTTATCTGGGTTAAGGGGCCAGGCTGGGCGCGCGGAGGGAGCCTGCAGGGGCTTCTGCGGCTGCAACCCCACTTACGTGCAATTACTTTGAAGTGCAATGGGAACCCCGGTTAAGAACGTTGGGCATTTTTGAGCCTGGCCCCCCTTCCCTGGGTAGTGTTTGGCTACATAATAAAGAGAGATGTGCCCATGACTGTGTCTCAGCCGACGCACGGATAGCGGATTGCGTCTCTCGTGTCCTTTTTGCTCTTCCCAGTTGTTGGAATTTTTGGAGGGGAGGGAATACAAGGGGGGTTGATTACAAAAAAAAAACAACCCTAGCTAAGTGCAGTTTGGTTGTAGAAACCCGTCAAAATCACAAGTCAGTTTTGAATGATGGCCCAAATATTTGGAGATGGCAGAGAGAGAAGCCAGGTGGCATTTCTGGAGTTCTGTGAGCATGTCCATGGAGTGTCAAAATGCAGAGGGGGGGGAAATCCAACCCCGAAATCAGGTGTGGCTTGTTGTGTTGTCCCCTTCCTCTGGTTGGGCTGTTGTTGCCGCACCGGCTCTTTTCTTTACCATCCTGGTGACTTATGTAACGGGGAGCACACCGAGAAAGGGCTTTGCAAGGGTGCTGGGAGCAGCCACCACCACAAAGGTGCCAAATATGAGAGTCCCTGTCTTCTCCTATGCCTCCCTCGGTGTGTGCATGGGCTTCTCGGCAGAGTGTTGCAAACAAGTCAGATCCCTGCCCCAAACAGATTACAATCAGAATGTCAGCAGTGCGGGGACGGAAAAGTGGAACGCGAGGGAGGGCAGGACAAGAAAGGGCAGAGGAGAGGAAGTGTCAGTGCTGACTGTGACTCGAATTAGTCATCCTTCTTGGAAGGTGTGTATTTGTTGTTTGGTTTTTAGTCAGCACTCCACATTTGCTAGGGGTGCAGGACGCCTACAAAAGTGCAAAAAATCACAAATATCGAAATGCGTGCATGTGTGTGTCTCTGTCTGTGAGAAGGGCCCAAGGCGTTGTGGAGGGAGTGGGCACACCCGAAGCCCAAATCAGGTCAGAGAAAGGAGAGGGAAAGAGGGGTGGGTGGCCCTATATTTTCTCTCTCTTGCCCATCTCCTTCCTTGGGTATGAGAGGGACATCCGGAGAGGGTTTGTGGCATTAAGAAATCGGGCTGCAGCCCATCCTTAGTTGGTCAGGCAGCGGCTGATGGAGGAGGACGAGGACTAGGGGCAGTTTTTTAAAGGATTACATGGCCTGATAGGGGTTTAAAGGGTTGCATGGAGCCGCTGATAGGGAAGGTTCCCTGGAAACCTTGCAGTGCTTGAGTTGGGGGGGTGGCAGGGGTTGGAGAAACTTGCAAATCATCAAATCTTTAGAAGTCAAACCCCGCACGTGTGGAGGGCCGACTGTATATGTTTATGTCCTGGAAGCTCGTGCAAAGTGGTTGATGAAACTGAAGACAAAAACTATGGCAAAGGTAAGCAATATTATTGAATACACGCTCACGTGCATGCATTGAGCGCCAGCAATAAATCAGCAGTGGCCATTAAGGCCCATCAGGTACAGGCTCCGGTTAGCCAGTCAATTAAAAGCAACTTCACTTAAAAGCAGACCTGGGTAATTATCTCTTAAAAGCTCCATTTAAATGCAGCCAAAGAGGGGTCCAGCAAACTTTTCCCGAGGGAGGGAGGGAGGGAAGTCCCTCAATGCCAGGGCTACCACCTAGATGACCCTGTCTCTTGTCTCCACCAGCCGAGTAGTTTTCCTTGGTGGAGATGCCAGCCAGACTTTTGTGGCTCGCAGTGAGGGACTAGGCCTCCGAACTGAACCCGCAAAGGCATGGATACGCCAGCATAGATGCAGAATCGGAGCTCCATGGTCCATCTCCTGGGCTTCCCAGCATCTGGCCAGGGGGATTCCCTTAAAGTGGCACCGACCACTGTGAGCGTGTCTCTCCCATGGATGTGGGGGCGTAGAGTTAGATATTATGCTGTGTTTTTAAAGGATTGAGCAAATACAGGGAAGATAAGCTGTAGAGAGACCTGTATGGCTAAAGGCCAGGTTGTTTGAAGGGCCGTACTCTCCCCTTCAAATCTGCCCGTGTTTTAAGGTCTTTCTGTCCCATCACCCTCATAGGGACATCTGGCGGGAACAGGGGAGACGGGGCCTTTTCGGTGGCTGCCCCCAGCTCTCTGGAACTCTTATCCCAGAGGGGCTAGGCTGGCACCCTCCTTATGATCTTTCCACAAGCAGCCAAAACCCTTTTCCTTCTGGCAGGCCTTTGAGAATTGATTTTTTTAGGGGAAAATAATGTGTCGGACTTTTTTTCTTAATCATTTATGTTTTTAATTTGATGATGGTTCAACTGTCCTGGAATTTTTGCAAGTTGTGAATTTTTAACTATGTTTGCTGTAATGTGCCTTGAGTCCCAGACTATGATAATTGTAATAACGGGGACAATTCCATTGGAGAGCCAGCATGGTGTAGTGATCTGAATGTTGAACTAGGGGCATTTCTGCACTGCACTGTTATAGTGCTGTTATTTCACTTTCAACATCGAATGGGATCCTGGGGTTTGCAGTTTAGGGAGGGGCATTTAGAGTTCTCAGCCAGAGAGCTCTTTGGCCTCAGGGAAACTACAAACCCCAGAATTCCACAGGAGGTTGAGAAAGGGGTAATAGCAGTCTAACAGCCCAGGGAGGAAATGGCCTAGGACTTTGGAGGCCAGGGTTGGAATCCCTGTAAAGGCAAACCCCTCTGAACACATCTTGCCAAGAAAACCCAGTGATAAGTTGGGCTTAGTACCAATGTTAAGGCTGATGACTAGTAGCCGTTTTCGGTGCTAACCTTCCATAAATATATCACATATCCTTTGAAAGTTCTTCTGAGCTGGGGGATTCTGGGAGCTGTAGTCCAAAAAAGTGCCCCTCCCCCTTAAAATTCTGCTGGAAAGGTCTCTGTTCTGACCTAACATGGCTCCAGATGTGTTCTTCTTAATATGACCCTGCTTTTTTGGGAAAACCACAGACCACTAGTCCTTACCATGCATCCTCTGGCACAGTTGTCTGGGATTTAATTTCTTCGTCTCGTGGGGAAGAGATGCCTTTGGATTTACTACTGAGACGTATCCAGGTGGTCCTTGCTTTATTGGGACACCAAACTGTTTATATTCAACCCCCTGTTTTGCAGGGTTTTCTTTTTTTTAAAAAAACTTTCAGTCTAAAAAATAACCCTGAATAACCCTTTCGTACCCTGGTCTGCTAGGGTGATTTGAGGGTCTCTCCAGGCAAGTTTTTTTTGCAGGAGAGTTTTTTTCTGAAAGCAGCTTTTTTTAATCGTAGAATTATAGAAGCGTTGGAAGAGACCCCAAGGGGCATCCAGTCCAACCCCCTTCTGCCCTGCAGGAAGATGCAATCAAAGCATTCTCAATAGAAGGCTATCCAGTCTCTGTTTAAAAACCTCCAAAGAAGGAGGAGACGCCACCGCACTCCATTGAGGCACCATTGAATTCCACTATCAAACAGCTTTTGCCCTCAGGAAGTTCTTTCTAATATTTCCATGGAATCTGTGGTTTTCCTCAAGTTTGAAGCCATTGCTCAGTGTCCTAGTCTCTGGAGCAGCAGAAAACAGACTTGCTCCATCCTGCATATGATACCCTTTCACCTATCCCTTTTAGGCTAAAGGAAGGCTGATGAAAATGCCTGTGAGTAGGTGGAGGAAATTTCTTTTTTTAAAAAAATTGCTCAGGCATGGATTCAGTCATGTAATTCTGTGCCATGCAAACTTATTTACCAAGGTGTTTATGGAAAGACTCTCCTTCCTCATTTTACCACCTCTCCCTCTGTCCCAGAGTGCACTCTATGGCTTTCCAGAGAGCTTTGCTCGTTGCCTCTTTTGTCCAAACCGCAGCGCTGGGTGGGTTTTTCTCCCCCTCCCTGCCAAGCTCTTTCTTACTCAGTTTCCTGTCTGGCGTACCCAGCCGTTAACCTACTCCCCACCTCCGACGGTTGGCAGCGTGCAGCCTTGCTAATCCTTGGCAGGAGGCAGCTGGTTTTGCATTTTCTGGTTGGCGTCCCCCATGTCGGTTGGACTCGGTCGCTGTCACATCTGTGCCTGCGCTCGGGGCATCGCTTGAATAATTTATGCAAGAGGACGTGGTGATGGCAGTGGGGAGTGCGGCATAGTGGCTCCTGAAAGGTTTGGCTTTGCCCGAGTGTGACATTCGTACCTTCTAAGGACAGATCGGTGCGGTTAATTTCTACGGTGCGCTGACAACTGTTTGCCAGTCTCCTGCGTTGCTGAATTCAGCTGGAGTCACATGTCATCCTTATGTTCCTAAAGGGTTTTGCTTGTAGGATGCAACAGAGTGACTCACCTGCACGGGAGCCTCTCCTCCGTGTTTCTGCATGAGTCACTGATCTGGAAATGCCTCTCCGTTGGGGCAGAGACTCATGCAGAGAGGCAGCGGCAGCAGCCTCCTCTATGGGCAGGAGGAACCTGGCCATTCGGCCCCATCTGCTGCAAAAGAGAAGCAGGTTGATCTGCCCCCTGTATGGCGAGGCGGGGAGGAAAGATTGTGGGGGTGCGGAGCCTGAGCAGCCGTGAATCATGCAGTGGGGCAAGGGGCACACTCGCGGTGGAAATTTAATTATAGGCGAATAAATATGATGATGAATTAATAGCTACATGATCTCAATGGGGTCTGAATTTAACTTAGCGTCCTTTGTGATGACGTGTATGTTTTAGATATGTTTAGATGAAATTTCCGTAAGTTATTAAGTAACGCAATTTTGTTTTTATAATGCATTTTAACAACCTTGGTTTGCCTTATGGGTTTGTTAACTGCAAGGAAGGATGAGGATGATGGGAATTCTAATTACCCCTCCTCGAAGTGCAAATCCCAGGGTTCAAGAGGATGTTTCCATGGCCATTAAAATGGAATTCAGCACTATATATATATATATATACACACACACATACATACATATACGTATGTACATATGTATACGTATATGTATAAATATATGGATGGATGGATAGATAGATAAATAGATAGGTGTGTGTGCATATATACGTGTGTGTGTGTGTGCATAATTATATGTCTGTCTGTAGATAGATATATGTGTCTAATTGTGTAGTTGGAAAGGGCCCATGGTAAAATAATTTATTTATCTTTTGCTCACTGTTAATCTCTGGGACTATTGGTTAAAATCCTTCCATTAAATATTTGTGCAAGGACACTGGAAGCCTCCTGTCTTGACGCCTGGGAGCTTCAGCTTAAATTCTGATGTGAGTCACAGCTAGAGTATCTCCATATAACCTGCAGACTTTACAAAAATGTGCAGCTGTTGTTGGAATGGGTCTCCTCTAATGGAACTGGCCTCTGGAGTTAGGATGTTCAGAAGTTCAGGAACCAGATAGTGGCTGGTCCTGAACCCGTTGTGCTGGCTTCTATTTCATTTGCTGCATAACATTTATAATCACAAAACTCAATAAAGCAATTGTTAAAAACAGTGACAGGCAATTTGAACCATTGCTGCATGTTTAAAAAATAGGAGGAAAGGGGAAAAAAGGGAAAATACTGCTGTGAAAGTTGGACAATGAAGAAAGGTGACAAGGAGAGAATCAGTTCATTTGAAACACGGTGCTGGAGGAGGGTTTTATGGATACCGGTGGACTGCCAAAAAGACAAATAAATAGACCCAAGAGCAAATCAAGCCTGAACTCTCTCTAGATGCCAGGAGGACTTAACTGAGGCTGGCGTCCTTTGGGCACGTCTTGAGATGACTCATTGGAGAAGACCATAATGTTCAGGAAAGTTGAAGGAAGGAAGAAAGGGGGGAGGCTGTCTTACAGGTGGATGGATGCATTCAAGGAGGCCCCAACTCTGAGTTTACAAGACCTGAGCAGGGCTGTGGATGATTGGGGATCTTGGATGTTTCTCATTCCTTGTTGCTAATGGCCATCAAGCTGACTTCAGCTTATGGTGACCCTATAAGTTTTTTCTTACTGCCTCCAGACTTACCAAGCATTATTGCCCTTTCTTGTGAGTCGTGTCTTCTCACGACCTGGTCAAAATCCATATCAGTTTAGTCATCTTGAGTTACCGTAATTTGGAGTTGACTTGCTGGCAAATAACAGTATCACACAATAGGCTTAAATACCCTAAAGGCATCAGATCTGGTCTGATCTTGCAAGCTAAGCAGGGTCAGCCCTGGGTAGGACTTAGATGGCACTCACAGAAGCAGCAGGAGCAAAACAGACCCAAAGCATAAAAATGTACTGGCTGCGATTTCCTCTAAAACAGGAAGGAGCTACGTCAGCCGGCTGAACGGCTAACTTTCAGTTCTAGAAGCTATAGAGATTGCCTAAAAAAATGCAAATGGAACTGCCTGCAACTCCCCACCCCCCAAAATTCCTGTAAGTAGCCAGTGCCCTTTTGTTTGGAGGGAAAAAAACTGTTTTTGAAACTTTTATATTTAAAGAAACTAGGCTGTGCTAGCTGGGGATGCTGGGAATTGTAGTCCAAAACATGGGCCACTTCCTGAGCTCTGCTCAAAAGCCGTTTCTTGTGGAAATAAGATGTACAGGATGTTTTTAGGTAAAAATCAGTAAATTATTTAAGCAGATGTGGCCGGGCTAATAGTGTATAAAAGGGTCTCGTGCAGCTCAGGATATATGCATTTCCCCAAGTGCCTTGCTTTTGTGGCTGAGAGAGAGCGATGGCGCGGTCTCCTAAGTTGTCCGAGCAGACTGTGTGTCTCTGTGCATGGTAAGAAGATCGTCTCCTTTGCAATTCTAGAACTCAGGTCCGATTGCAGATAGAACGCCAGGATTGATCCTGCAGAGAGAAGTTTGGCCAAAGCCAGCAAATTTGAGGTGATCTTGGCCAATGGAAAGGTCCCCCGTAGCTCTTCCGTTATTCTGTACCAACGTAGGGACATAGGAAGTTATGTGACATGGAATCAGGACACTCAGGGATCCATGTAGCTCAACAGTGTTGACTCCGATAAAGTGGCTATTTCATATCAGAGGAGCCTTTTTTCCTAGAAAGTCTAATAAAGGAAGGTTTTGCAATTTGCAATTGTTTCTGCAATGCTGGTTGTGTGAGAGGGGACTTTCCTTGCCTTTATTCCCAGGGATGTCACTCTGGAGCAAGAGTGCAATGAAGGAATTGCTCCAGAATGTAAATTCTTCCCCCTTGAAATGAAATTCTGTTTTGATCTCCAAATTACTAGCATCAAAGTAACTTAACATTTGAGTTGAGCGTGGAATCTGGGGATCCAAAGGAAAGGAACAGAAAAGGTGACCAAGGGAAGATAAACCCGGGAAATATGTGAGTTCTAGGTGTGGTTGGTTGTCAGTATCTCACTCTCTGCAATACTAGAAGTCTAGGGAGTCCAGGAAAATTTCATTCAAGGAAGCAGAGTCTCTGATCTAGGGGGACCGTGCCCTCATTTTGCCCACTTGGAGAAATGCGAGGGTTTGATCTGGTTTTCCTTTTTTTGACCCTTACAAAGAGCTAGGGAGCAGCAGGAAAGGGAGCTCCAGCTGCCTCAGAACTGGGGAATTATCGGAGGTTCTGGTGTTTGGCAAAGATGCGAATCCTTCGGAAGGGCTTTTGTCTCTGGGCGACAGCGCCTGCCCGGGCGACTCCGCCAAGTTGCGCCTGAGTCACTCTGCCGCACTCGTTGAAAGCTTCGCCCGCAGGGAAGGGCATACTCACTTCCCGCTGCACAAATTAGAGGAGCGTGGATGCCTGCGATGAAAAGACATTTCAAGAGATGAATAGCCCAAGAGACAGGCATCTGGCTGTCAGAGAGCACGGGGATGAACGGTCTGGGCAACATTTGGGCTGACACTCCCTGGGCATCCTCGGAGGAAGCCCGGCTGAGGAACCGACACGAGCCGTGAGGTTCCTCTGCTTGGAGAGGAGATTCAGAACTTATTATTTAATTTATATCTCTTTTTTCTCTTGAAGTGGCTAAAGACGTACATCAAAAACCAAAATTACTAAAACAATCTGAATGCAAAAACTTTTAAAAAGCATTGAACACGTGAATTTAGAGCAGTGTATTTTAGTTATTATTTAAAGAGAGATCTTAAACATCTTAATCATTTAGATGCTAATTTCAGACATTAATTTACAAAAGTTTTAAAAAGAACTATACAATATTATTGAGAAAAACATGATTTAAAGCAATTAGGACACTTGAAACATACTTAAAACACATTTTCCAATAAAGATTTGAAAAAATTACAGCGCACCACTTTGCACACATAATTAAAACGCGGAAATTTGAAAGTCCCAGAGTGGTTAAAGACATCTGTGGCTAGTAGTCAGGATGGCGATAGCAGTGTGCTGGGGAGCATGAGATGGAGGGAACGGTTGAGTTCATGGCCTGATTTTTTGGGGAATGGGGGATTTCCCCATAGGGACAACTGGTTGACCACTGTGGGAACAGACTGGTGGAGCAGGCAAGGCATTTGCTCAAAACAACTGGGCTTTTTAATGAGCTCTCCAAGGTGCTGGACTTATTTGGGAGCTTGGATTCAGCACCTTGGACAACACAATAAAATTGTGAATTTAAAGCCTGGAATGGATTTGCCACCTTGCTGACATGGAAGCCATGGACCACTGGCTGCTTAACGGGAGGGTCCAAGGCCCCTGACCCGTTTGTATAAAATTTCTCATTCCCCCACTCCTGTGCTTTCCTCCCCTCCCAATTCCTGCAAAGATGGTATGCATGTCTGTGTGCGTGTGCAGAGAGAATGCCAAAACTTCTTTGGCTCTGAGTGTGAAGTCACAAGCAGTCGCTTCGCTGAGTCATCTGCCGAAGCACATGGGAGGGTGCTGAGTCGCTGCATTTGTAAAGATGAAAAAAAAAAGCAGTTTTTTTTTTAATTTTAGCGGAAAGAAGAAATTGGTCATGCGGTATGAATGCTATAGTCCTTGGTAAGCGTTGGGGGGAGCAGGTTCTGTGGATCTTGCCCCCCCAACACACTCACATTTCTGTTTTAAGGGGGAAATACATGATCCTCTGGAGCCTTGTTTAGTTCTCTGTGTGCGCGCAGGGGAATCAGTGAACCAGAAAAATGGTTCAGGAGCCACGTGTTTTTTTGTTTTGCTTTGAGACCAAATGGGGGAAAATGCTTGCCCTGGTCTGGGTCCAGGGGTCCACTGTGGGGCAGAGGGTCCCCCTGCTTGCACTCGGAAGGGAGAGCCCTCTTTGTGAGAACTTCCAGGGGTGGGGGACAAACACAGCAGACCCTGCTGGAGAAAGAGGTGTCCCTTGCGCTTCCTCAGGTGCAGCGGCCAGTTTGAGATTCTTTATTCTCCAAAGTTTGACCTACATTTTAGCTGCATTAGGGTGCCGGGTTCTCTGGTTCCTTGACCCCTGCATAGGGGACGGTACCAACATTTTGCTCTTGATTCCCTTCCCCTATCCCCCCCTCTCCAAAAAAAATCCTTCTGCAGTTATGTTGACAGTTTGAAAACTAGCCAAACTGAGCCTTCTCTGGGCCGGGGGAGGTTCTGGGGGGATCTCTCTGGACCAGGGGAGGCTCTTTTCCCTGGGTTCCAGGCCCCACAGGATTAATCATTGCCACCCTTTCTGGAGCAAAACATCTCCATGCTAATTGCAGTCGAGAGTGGGTGGGAGAGTCAGAGGAGGGGAGAGACCACAGCGGAAAACGACCCAGCCGCGGCCGGGCCGCTTTGGTGGCGAAGGCTTGCGGAGCGGATTCCTGCTGACTCAGGCGCCGGATGGAGAAAAAAGGCGATGCTGCGGCAGTGAGATCAGAAGCTGAGGAGTGGGGCGGAGTAGAGTGCGAAGGCGGGGAGAAGAGCGAGGAGTGGAATTTGGGCTCATTTCACCCGCTCAGATCACTGCCAAATGGCTTGGCTCCCGGAACCAACTTAATTTATTTTTCAGCATTGTGTGTGTGTGGCCGTCATCTGCCCAGAATCTAAGAGGGAATGGGGTAATAAAGGAGACCCCTCCCCACTGTTCTCTTTCCCCGCCACCCCACCGTCCCTGCTTTTCCAGCTGATCCGTTCAGCAGTCTGCTTTTCAACAGGCTCCCCTGGTAGATTCATCATCTCCCTTCCTCGTTTATCTTCCTCCTGCCTTTCCATTCTTTCCTCCTCTTGGGTGGACATTTTAAGTCTCAGCAGAAGCATCTAAGGTAGGCCTGACTACCTTAAAATTTTCATTTTCTGGGAGGGGTGGAGTTGGGTTTCTCTCCAGGGGCAGATACAGGACCACGGATGTACCAGGCTCTCCTCCCATCTTTTGGGCACTGCATGTTTTGTAAGGAGTACATCTCTCCTAGGCTCATTTACACTTGAGTAAGCATGTGCTGCTTCCCAGCTGTGTGCCGGTGTGAGGCGAGCTCCGGGCAGTTCACTCACCTGGGTGGACATCCAAAGTCCTCTTTTTCATCCCCTTGTTGTAATACTCAGGTTTATTCCTTCCATAGCTTCTGGGAGCAAATTCCCAAATCTCTTTCTGGGGCCAATGGGGGGCAGGAGGAGAGTGCCAGTGCACCGGAGAGAGAGGGGCCTGTGAACAGGAGCTGACTTATCTTCCCTGTGACGCATAGCGTGTGGCTAATTCCAGGACGTGCGCCTGTGGGTTGTGGCATTCCCAGGTTGATGGGGAGATCGGCATTGCTGTTTCCATGGCAGCTGGGTGGCGGGGAGAGGCTGGCGTGTTCTGTTCAATGCAGGAAAAAGGGTTAGCACACATGGATCCTTCTCTCCTTTTGTCCTTGGGTTCCTTCTGCTTTTTTCTGGGTCTGTCAGGAGGAGAAACAAAGAAAGGAATGTGGGATCAAGCCTTCGGAGAGAGAGAGGTGGGAGGCAGAATGCACGCCTGGCCTTTGCACCAAGGAGGTCTGTGTGTCGGACAGAAATGTTTAGTGCATTTCATACCTGCCCCAAAACGTGCCCCAAATTAAGTGCCTTTTTTAGAGGAGAGGATACAGCCAGGACACCCATGGAAAAAAACGTTGTGTGGCATCGGTAGCCAGGACTGGAAGAGACACATACTGTCCATCTGAATGAGACACCCAGAGGGTTTGTGTTTAGTGCTGTGTGAGTGGTGTTCAGTGCCAGGAGAGTCCCATGGGGCTGTGGAAGGGAGGAGAAGCAGGTGATTTGTTTGCCCTTGGGCTGAGGAGCTCTCCAATGGCCTGCTGGCATGTCTCTGCCAAAGTTTGCTGATTTCGTTTTATGTGTGTGTGTGTGTGTTTTGTGTTATGAGAACCTTCGTTTGTTCCATTTGATGGTTTTTGTGATGCCACAGAGGGTTAATGTTTTCATAGAGTCATGGAGTGAGAAGGGATCCCAAGGGTCATCCAACCCCCTTCTGCCATGCAGGAAGACACCATCAAAGCATTCCTGACAAATGGCCACCCAACCTGTGTTTAAAAACCTCCAAAGAAGGAGACTTCATCACACTCCAGAACAGCAGATTGCACTGTCAAACAGTCAAGAAGTTCATCCTGAGGTTTAGGTGGAATCCCTTTTCTTGTCATTTGAATCCATTGCTCTGTGTCCTAGTCTCTGGAGCAGCAGAAAACAGGATTGCTCCATCTTCCATAGGACATCCCTTCAGATACTTAAAGATGGCTCTATCCTGTCATCTCTCAGACTTCTCTTCTCGAAGCCAAACATCCTCAGCTCCCTCAGTCATTCCTCGTAAGGCTTGGTTTCCAGACCTTTGGTCATCTTGGTCAACTTTTGACTTTCCAGATGTTTCAGCCAGTGTCAGGCCGCACTTACTTTCAGGAAGTTCTTCTGATGTTTAGGTGGAACTCCTTTTTCTTGCCATTTGAAGTCATTGGTTCATTTCCTAGCCTCTGGAGCAGCAGAAAAGGAGCTCGGTCCCTTTTTTGCCGACAGATACGGTTCAGTGGCATAAAATACGGGTATGGAAGTCTTCTGTGATGGAGCATTTCAGAGCTCTGAGGGCTCCTGGCTCAAGGAGATCCTTGGAAAGGCAAGTCAACAGGTACCTTGAAGGCCCATACACACCCCACATAGCACAGGGCCTCAGTACCCCAGAAGCACCAGATCCCATCTGATCTTTGAAGCTAAGCAGGGTCAGCTCTGGTTAGTACTTGGATGGAAGACTGCCAATGAATACCAGGTGCTGTAGGTTGTATTTCAAAGGAAGGAGTCAACAAAACCACCTCTAAGGAAAATTTGCACATGGTTGTTGTGCACAGAAAGCAGCATTTTGGTATGTAGGGAATAATAATTGTTGTTGATCGCTTAGCAGAAATTGCTTTTTTCTGTGCACAAAAGTTTTGTGCACCAGAAGTCTTGAACTGCAAAGATTTCTTGTCAGTCCAGAATTCTTTTTATCAGTTTCTCAGCACTCAAAAAGAAAAAGAAAAAACCAACCCATATTCTTTGACCATTTTCTGAATACAGTATCTTCAAATATGCTTTCCATTCCTACCCAAGACAGACTGATCGTCTTAGCTGGAATATGACAGATTCACTCTTTAAGCCCCGGTTGCGCCGGCACACTGTGTCTCGCTTCCTCACATGCCTGTGAGGGAGAAACCCGCCATGCCTTCCCACCTATTAAAATTCATGGTTCTGTAAATCTCCATTTCTGCAAGGTATTTTTGGCTGAGCTTGACATCCCACCATTTCTCAGCCCGGAGGAAGCAAGTTAACCATGTGAAGATCTGTGCAAGCAAGAGAAAAATTCTGCCTGGTGACATTTCGATTACATTGCTGGAGGGGAGGGGACGGAACGTTCTCTGGGTTACTGGTAAATAACAAGCCCTTATCCCGGCCCTGCTGGCATCTGTAGATGTGCAGAAGCCACCTTTAATGCTGGGAATGTCATTCTCGGACTGTGAAGAGAAAGGCAAGGGACAGACTATTCAGCAGCATTTTCAAGGTCCAAGGAAAATGGCTTTGGGATGCTCCTTGTCCAGGGAGTGTTGAGTTCGAATTCTGGCTGTGTAAACACACTACAAGTCTGGATGAGTAAGAATGGCTGCTTCAACATTGTCTGCTTGGAGCCATTTGCCACCACAAAATTCACATTAGTTGTTGTGGGTCTCAGCAGGGATTTGAACCCTGGTCTCACAGAGTCCTAATCCACTACTCAAATCACTAGACCATGTGGGCTCAGACCAGCTTACTTCTGCTGGAGATTGGATGGGAAATCTTCTACATGCAAAGTTACATATAATTGTAGAATCCTGGAGGAGACCCCAGGGGCCATCCAGTCCAACCCCATTCTGCCATACAGGAAGACACAATCAAAGCCCTCTCTTTGACAGATGGCCATCCAGTCTCTGTCTGAAAACCTCCAAAGAAGGAGGAGACTCCACCACACTCCATGGAGGCAGCAGCGGATTCCACTGCCAAACTGCTCTTAACATCAGGAGGTTCTTCCTGATGCTTAGATGCAATCTCTTTTCCTGTGGTTTGCAGCCTCCGGAGCAGCAGAAAAGAAGCTTACCCCATCCTTGCTATAAAATCCTTTCTAACATTTAACCATGCCTGTCAGGTCACATCTTAACCTTCTCTTCTCCAGGCTATGTGATCTATAGGCAGAAAGTCCTAGATTGAGGACCCCACCTCCAGTTGTTGACATTTTTGGTGAAAGAATACATGTTGTGGTGGGAGTGAGTGGGAGGAGATCTCAGAGAACTTATGCTTGTCAGAATACATCATGCTTGGCTTGATGAGCCAGGGACCTGGCATTCTAATCTTAAGCAAACTGGGATGGACTGCCTCTGAGCATAGAGGTTCTCCATAGCTACCACAGCCAACAGCAAGCTTCTATCCTTTTCCACCTTGCATGGATTTTTCCATCATTCATCCTCCCTAACTCTGGTTGGCTGAGAGTGATGGGAGTTCTAGTCTATGAATGTTGGTTTGAGGAAGGCTGCTGTGAGCAAGCGGATCTTGAAATCCCTCCTCGGCACACCCACCCCGGCCAGCCTGCGCTGCTCCGTTTCCATTCACATCTTCTATCCCTGGTTCTCCACTTTCTTGCTCTCTTACCCGTTTGACCCAAAGACCTTTTGCGAGGAAACAGTAGCTCTGCCAGATTTCTCCTGGCAGAAGCTTTTAGCCTGATGAAATTGAGGCTATTGGCCTTGGAATTGGGGCTGCCGGAGAAACGTTAAAGTGCCCCAGGGCCAGAAAAAAGGAACTGTTTTCTGTGACATACATACTTAATAGATGGGCAATTTTGCAAGGCATAGATGGAGGAAGCCACCTGAGCCAAGGAGGACAGATGAGCTGCTGGTTTTCTCGTGCTGCGTCATGGCTGCCTTGCTTGCTTGTGCAAAGTAGGCAAGCTGAAGGGTTTCCATGGGCTGGATCTGGCCCTGCAAAGCAATTCTAAGAGCACACAATGCAACCCAGTGGTGGATAGTGATTCTTGTGATGGAAGAAAGTCGGATCAGATGCAGATTTTGGCTAGACGGAAAGGAACTCTCCAAGGTGCTGAACGTAGGCGAGCTAACATGCCCGTGCTTTGAGTCCCCGTGCCCTTTCCCATGACCGTTACAGGTAAAAATGGGGGAACAAAAGAGACGGGGCCTTCTCAGTGGCTGCCCCCAAGCTCTGGACCACCTTCCCAGAGAAGCTAGGCTGACACTGTTCCGACTCTCTTTCCACGGACAGGCAAAGACCTTGAGTTCTAGGTTTTTCCAACTGTGTGTGTTTGTGCCACACAATTTATGGTTTAGCTGGTTTCAATTTTCTGATAGTTTAATCAAAATAGGGTTTTTCCACTTTTGTATTTCGTGAATTTTTAACTATGTGGGCTTTTTTTTTTTTTTTAATCTAAGTGTTTCACAAACCAGGAGAAAGCATTCTTATCCAATTTGCAGATGACACCGAATTAGGAAGAGTAGCTAACATCCCAGAGGACAGGATCACAATTCAAAATGACCTTAACAAGGAAAAGAGATTCCACTTAAACGTTAGGAAGAACTCCCCAATGGTAAGAGCCATTCGACGGTGGAAGACACTGCCTTGGAGTGTGGTGGGGTCTCCTTCTTTGGAGGTTTTTAAAGAGAGGCTGGACAGCTGGTGTTACTCTTCCCCAGAAAGATTTCCTGAGTGCCAAGGATAGAACATTTGCCCCCCTTTGGTCCAGGAAATGAATAATGGAGTATATTCCTTCACCTTCAGTCTGCAGGCATCCCTCCTGTGTCCAATTCACTTGCAAAATGGCATTACATGCCATTCCTTGAAAACTCTGGGTGATGTGACTGTTTCAATTTTCTTGAGCCAGCAAAAGAAGGCAGGAGAATGGCTCCTTCTGTGTGTTCATTTTTGTTCTGTGATGTCACCTTGGAGCAACCCAATTTTGGCAGGCAAGCAGCACAAAACCAGAGTCCCCGCGTCCTGTTACCAAACACCCTCTCCCGGGCTCTCATTCTCTGCCCTCGCTTTCCCCCATGTCTTATTTTAGTGGCAGAAGCTCCTGGCTGTCTGGGAAGCCGCTTGCTGGGAGAGAGTCTGTGCTGAGCCGAGTCTTAGCGCAGGAACATAATCCCCAAAAAGTCATGCACCAAGGTGAGAAGTTTGGTGTCTTCCCAATTGGCCAGCCTGAGTGCATCTGGTCTGATGTTAGGAACTAAGCAGGCTTAGGTCTGGGTCATGCCTTCGATGGGAGACCAAGGTCTCCAGACTCAATGCCTGAAACTCTGCTGCCTGCCAGAGTTGATAATACCGAAGTGGATGGGTTAATGGTTTAAAGCATCTTCCCGCATTCCTATAGAGAAGGTCCGAGGTTCCATCTCCAAAATGGACTAAGAGAGAACCCTGCCTGTAGAGCCACAGTTGCAAGTCAGTGTTGGTAATATGGGACTGTATGGATCCCCCAGGGTCTGCCTTGGTGTAAAGCAGCTTTGGAAGTTTCCGGTGGTTCTCCTTTAGTTGGAACTTATCTGCGCAATCCAAGCTGTAGGGCTGGTGCCAACGTTAAACCAACGCACCCTGCCCAATGGCATTCACGCCGCTGTTTGCTTATGAAAAATTTTGGAGACCCGGCTAGTTTTACAAAAATCCTCCCATTCATATGCTTTTTGATTCATTTTAAACTCTTTCAACTTTTATATCTATCTCTTAATTTGTGAATTGCATATTTGTTTTGCCTTTTGAAACTATTTTAAGTATGCATACTGTTTTCAATGTGTTAGATCGACATTACTGTACTGAGATCCTTGGGGAGAGGGTGGAATATTAATGTTTCAAGAAATAAATAATAAATAAGGGGTCACTAAGTAGGAGAGAGTGTCCTTCCTCCTTCCAGCCAGATAGTGTCACCTTAGAGCAGGAACTCACCAAGGGAACGGCAATGCCCTCTTGTGACTATTTTCTCTAATGGCACAGAAAGGGAAACCTGGTGATCATTTGCTATCCAATCCTCCAATTCAAGATTTTGTCCCGAAATGCCATGTTGGTCTAACGTTGTTCCGTCTCCGACAGCATGTCTGTCACCCTGTCCTGTGCCTTTTCCCTTAAACTTTGCTTATATTTGCTGTGCT